>CM065592.1:102939172-103539172 GCA_033119425.1 Bufotes viridis | reverse complement strand
CCAATAGTTTTACTTGCTCTACTTGGTTTTCTTTTTATGGCTCAGTATGATCTGGTATGAGCAGTTTGTTTGAACTATTCACAGATTGTACGTAGTTTGCGATCATTTACGCAGTTTGATGGAACTATTTTGGCCTCTTTGCTTCCATAAAACTGAACTTTGACTGGAACTGTGTGTCTGTTCAGCTCCTCTCCTCTGGTGATTATTCCAGCAGCCTCTGCTAGGGGGATTTCCCACACAGGCTGAGTGTAAGATTGTCTGAGATTGGCCAAGACTCCTGCTCAGTGTGAGGCTGGTTGTGATTGGTTAAGACTCCTGGGCAGTAACAACAGTTCAACTCTATGCTTTCTGTTATTTCTGCTGTGTCATTGATCTTACTTTACATTCATTTTACTGAATCTTAAAGGCATATTATCTTTTCTGCTTCTGTAAACACAAAATATAACTAATAAATAATAAATATACAGACTCCTGTACTCCACTTTGCTATTCAAATCGATGCTTTATTCAAAGAGCGGTAACCAGTCAGAAAAACGTTTTTCGGCATATAGCCTTCTTCACTATAACTTGGAAAGCATATAGAAATGTCTTAGTGAATACATAACATTAATCTTAGATATAAAGTAAGATATGTCTTTTCAAAATTTTACATAGAAGAACACGAGAAGCAGTACAGATGTATATGTGTAGGTCACATGTGTAGGTTAGCATGGTCTATATACTATATGAACCTGGAAACTGATGCACACTATATGACTTCCCATGTTATCTGCCCTCCTTAACACTTTGTACCCCATCCTGAGCCTCCACATTACTGTGCTCAATGATGATGACCTTGGACCTACCATCTGTGCGGATCAATATATCACCTGAGAACATTCAACAATTATCCCTCCTTGTGAAATAACCTCCTTCCTGGATCTTTTGTGATGTATCAGTTGAGAATTGTATTCTCAGAGTTCGGACTAACTAGACGTTCATATGTTTTGTACAATCAAATGTACATCTGTACTGCTTCTCATGTTCTTCTATGTAAAATTTTGAAAAAACATATCTTACTTTATATCTAAGATTAATGTTATGTATTCACTAAGACAGTTTCTATATGCTTTCCCAGTTATACTGAAGAAGGCTATATGCCGAACAACGTTTTTCTGACTGGTAACCGCTCTTTGAATAAAGCATCGATTTGAATAGCAAAGTGGAGTTCAGGAGTTTGTATATTTATTATTACCTGGCCTGGGAACCATCTCCTGCTGCCCACACACTAAACCCTTGGAGTACCATCCAACCTTATATCATCCACAAAATATGACTGTTATATGCCAACAAAACATGAAGCCACTGTAAATAACTCTTCTTTTGTCTTTAACATATAAACATAGGAACTGTATTAAGGTTATTGGCAGGTCTAGCTGTATAAACATATAAGCCGTATTAGCAACCTAGGACAGTTCTTAGCTGGCCAGCTACAATTCTACTGTTGTGACCTGCCTACCATCATGTTCTGTACGGCTACTGCTGCTGCCTGCTCTATCATGCCACTGCCACCATCATGCAACTGCTGCGACCTGTCTACCGTCATGCTCTCTACAGCTGCTCCCTTCATCATGCCACCGCTGCCATCATGCCAGTGCTGTGACCTGCCTACTGTCAATTACTGCATGGCTGCTTCAGCCTCCATCATGCCACCGCTGCATCCTGCCAACCATCATCTTCCATAGGGCTAACTCAATCATTCTGCTGCCTGCCTGCCAAGATGTACCATATGGCTGCTGCTGCCGCTGCTGCTCCAGCTGCTGCTCCTCGCTGCTCATCCCCTACTGCCAACACTATTAACGAATAGCTTCGCTACTACCACTACTACTATTACTACCTACTACATAGACAGCCGACTGCCTTGTTTGTTCCATGCTATGCTGCTTCTGCTGCCACTACTATTACGTCTGCATGCCACTAAAAATTCTTACTTTTAACTCTGAGCAACAGCAGTGCAGTGTGGATGTGGAAGGTTACATACAGTGGATATAAAAAGTCTACACACCCCTGTTAAAATGTCAGGTTTCTGTGCTATGAAAAAATGAGACAAAGATAAATTATTTCAGAACTTTTTCCACCTTTAATGTGACCTATAAACTGTACAACTCAATTGAAAAACAAACTGAAATCTTTTAGATGGAGGGAAGAAAACAAAAAAAATAAAATAATGTGGTTGCATAAGTGTGGATGTAGCTGTGTTCAGAATTAAGCAATCACATTAACAATCATGTTAAATAGGAGTCAGCAAACACCTGCCATCATTTACAGTGCCTCTGATTAACCCCAAATAAAGTTCAGCTTCTCTAGTTGGCCTTTCCTGAAATTTTCTTAGTCGTATCCCACAGCAAAAGCCATGGTTCACAGAGAGCTTTCAAAGCATCAGAGGGATCTCATTGTTAAAAGGTATCAGTCAGGAGAAGGGTACAAAAGAATTTCCAAGGCATTATATATACCATGGAACACAGTAAAGACAGTCATCAGCAAGTGGAGAATAGAGAGAAGAACTGGACGTCCCTCCAAAATTGATGAAAAAACAAGAAGAAAACTGGTCTGGGAGGCTACCAAGAGGCCTACAGCAACATTAAAGGAGCTGCAGGAATATCTGGCAAGTACTGGCTGTGTGGTACATGTGACAACCATCTCCCGTATTCTTCAAATGTCTGGGCTATGGAGTAGAGTGGCAAGACGAAAGCCTTTTCTTACGAAGAAAAACATCCAAGCCAGGCTACATTTTGCAAAAACACATCTGAAATCTCCCAAAAACATGTGGGAAAAGGTGTTATGGTCTGATGAAACCAAGGTTGAACTTTTTGATGATAATTCCAAAAGATATGTTTGGCGCAAAAACAACACTGAACATCACCAAAGGAACACCATACCCACAGTGAAGTATGGTGGTGGCAGCATCATGCTTTGGGGCTGTTTTTCTTCAGCAGGAACTAAGGCCTTTGTTAAGATAGAGGTAATTATGAACAGTTCCAAATAATAGTTGATATTGGCACAAAACCTTCAGGCTTCTGCTAGAAAGCTGATGATGAAGAGAAACTTCATCTTTCAGCATGACAACGACCCAAAGCATACATCCAAATCAACAAAGGAATGGCTTCACCAGAAGAAGATTAAAGTTTTGGAATGGACCAACCAGAGCCCAGACCTGAATCTGATTAAAAATATGTGGGGTGATCTGAAGAGGGCTGTTCACAGGAGATGCTCTCGCAATCTGACAGATTTGGAGTGTTTTTGCAAAGAAGAATTGGCAAATCTTGCCAAGTCAAAATGTGCCATGCTGATAGACTCATACCCAAAAAGACTGAGTGCTGTAATAAAATCAAAAGGTGCTTCAACAAAGTATTAGTTTAAGGGTGTGCATACTTATGCAACCATATTATTTTATTTTTATATTTTTTCTTCCCTCTACCTAAAAGATTTCAGTTTGTTTTTCAATTGAGTGGTACAGTTTATAGGTCACATTAGAGGTGGAAAAAGTTCTGAAATGATTTATCTTTGTCTCATTTTTTTACAGCACAGAAAACTGACATTTTAACAGGGGTGTGTAGACTTTTTATATCCACTGTATGTAACCTTCCACATCCACACTGCACTGCTGTTGCTCAGAGTTAAAAGTAAGAATTTTTCTAGGCTCGTTCACAATGAGCCACTTTTTGTTCTGACAATTAGCACTTGGTCCCCCACAAGCCACTTTTTTTTTTTAAATCTAATAATACCGTGTGTGTTTAAACATCAAATGCCCCTGATAAGGGACAATTTTTGGAAGCTTTGGAATATAAAATAGTGTAACACTTACCACAGCGCTGTGTGTTTTTAAACAGGCAGTATGTTAACGCTGTCAAACATGCATTAACCCATATCTACAGTGCCCTGCAAAAGTATTTAAACCCCCCCCCCCCAATTTTGGTATTTTGGTGCCTCACAACCTGGAATTAACATGGATTGTTTGAAGATTTGCATCATGTAATTTACAGAACATGCCCACAACTTTGAAGATTATTTTTTTTTATTGTGAAGCAAACAACAAATAGGACAAAATAACAGAAAAAGTCAATGTGCATAACTATTCACCACCCTAAAGTCAAGACTTTGGATAAGTCTCTATGACCTTGCCACATCTCACCACTGGGATTTTTGCCCATTTCTCCTTGAAAAACTGCTCCAGCTCCTTCAAGTTGGATGATTTGCGCCTGTGAACAGCAATCTTTAAGTCTGACCATAGAATTTATATTGGATTTATATCTGGACTTTGACTAGGCCATTCCAACACATTTACGTGTTTCCCCTTAAACCACTCAAGTGTTGCTTTATCAGTGTGTTTGGGGTCATTGTCCTGCTGGAAGGTGAACCTCCGTCCTAGCCTCAAATCACGCACAGTGGTACAGGTTTTGCTCAAGAATATCCCTGTATTTAGCACCATCCATCTTTCCCTTAACTGACCAGTTTCCCAGTCCCGTCTGCTAAAAATCATCCCCGCAGCATGATGCTGCCGATACCATGTTTCACTGTGGGGATAGTGTTCTTTGGGTGATGTGATGTTTGCACTAGACATAGCGTTTTCTTTGATGGCCAAAAAGTTCAATTTTAGTCTCATCAGACCAGAGCAACTTCTTCCATACATTTTGGGAGTCTCCCACATGTCTTTTCGCAAACTCACAATGTGCCTTTTTGTTTTTAGCTGAAAGTAATGGCATTCTTCTGGCCACTCTGCCATAAAGCTTAACTCTATGGAACATACGGCTTATTGTCGTCCTATGTACAGATACTCCAGTCTCTGATGTGGAACTCTGCAGCTCCTCTAGGGTTACCTTAGGTCTCTGTGCTGCCTCTCTGATTAATGCCCTCCTTGCCCGGTCTGAGAGTTGTGGTGGGCGGCCGTCTCTTGGCAGGTTTGCTGTTGTGCCATGTTCTTTCCATTTGGTTATGATAGATTTGATACTGCTCCTGGGGATCATCAAAGATTTGGATATTTTTTTATAACCTAACCCTGACTTGTACTTCTCAACAACATTGTCCCTTACTTGTTTGGAGAGCGAGTTCCTTGGTCTTCATGGCAGTATTTGGTTAGTGATGCCTCTTGCTTAGGTGTTGCAGCCTCTGGGGCCTTTCAAAAGAGGTGTGTATATGTAATGACAGATCATGTGACACTTAGATTGCACAAAGGTGGACATCATTTCACTAATTATGTGACTTCTGAAGGTTATTGGTTGTACCAGAGCTTTTTATGGGCTTCCTAACAAAGGGGTGAATACATACGCACATGACAATTTTCTGTTTTCTATTTCTGAACAATAGTTTTATTTATATATTTTTCTCATTTCACTTCACCAACTAAGACTATTGTGTTCTGATCCATCACATAAGATTTAGTTTAACAAAACATTGAACCTAAGGCTGTAATGTAACAAAATACAAAAAAAATCAAGGGGGTGAATACTTTTATTTTAGAGTCACTCAGACATCATTTACTATTGCTGTCATTGTGTTCAAAAGCATGGGTAAGGAGGAGGAATGGAAAAATTCATAAATAATAAATGAAAAGAGATAACAAGTTTCCCTAAAAATGCTGAGTTATAAGAGGTTAGAGGGGGTTATATACCAATTTTAAGGGCAATTGGAGAAACTTTTTAAAAAAATCAATGAACCTGAACTAAACCAAACCTAAAGTGGTCCGCTAATCTTTACTGTCCAACATATTTTAGCAATCCCAGAACACACAAGCATTCTTACCTGTTTCTAACAGTATGGCCATTCAAACTTTCCGACTGCACCTGATTTCTCAAAACTGGGGGAACAAGTAACCTTCAACACTGCTGTACCTTTTTGGTTGTTGATTTTTGGCCACTGCAATGCAAAATTAGTTTAGCATTTGCACCTCGCCACCTCCCATTGGATACCATACATTTTATAGATTTTTGGACTAGGGAAAATGAGAATGTTCCTTTCTGTCCAATTATAGTCTGTGCTAGTACTGAATCTCCTCAGCAACTCTGCACCTGCCCTACCTGCTCTAGGAATCCATAAGCAGAATCAAGCCCAGGATTTCAGTGCAGCTGGCACCTTTCTGACCTCTGCACTCCAAACCCTCCCCAACATTGCAATGCAGGTTCAGATCCATTTAGCTAACCAACAATGATTCCCACTGGTACAAGACCCAATATCAGAAACATAGAGATCCGAAAGAATGATATCAGAGTCAAAAAATGAAGGAATATAAATAACAATGCGTCTTTATTAGAACAATTTATGAAACATGATTGGTACAAAAAGTGTTAAAAAACAAGTAAAAACAATTACACAAAGAGTGACACACCACATAACACAATCAAAGTATAACTGGTGAAAATTGATAGCAACTATGCGCAAATATCCTCAGTCAGTGCACACACCAAATAGATAATGGGACCCACAAAACAGACAGTTGCTAGTTTGGGCTAAGTAGCCGGTCACCATAGATGTTTTAACCACAGTAAACACGGGGATAGTCGCACAAGATAAACAACATAGTAATATACACACCAGCAATGGGTCACAGCAGTGTCGCCAAACAAGCGCGCCCCGACGCGCGTTTCGCCGTCAGCTTTCTCAAGGGGCGATAAGAGAGTGTACCAGCATCAAGGTTTGAATAAGGAAGATACCTGATGTCACAGGCCATGTGATCCATAATCAACCAATAAGGACTTAAGGACAACCCACCAACCTGATTAACATATATATCACATCCAGCTGAGTGCCGGTGTCACTTCCGCTCTATACCTGGCGCACGAATATCTGTCATGAATGCCGGCATCCGCATGCGCCGTGGCTGTGGGGGAAGGCGGTCACTTAATCTTGTAATCATGGTTACCATCTTCGTTCACTTTCAACACGTTTTACACTGCGTGCTCCATCAGTAGCACGCCCACTTCCCTGTCCCTTACTGCTCACCTTCATCATATTAAATGGTATGTAGCGCAGTTTTGTTAAGTGTATGCGCAAATAAATTACATTCAATTTCACAGATATTTAGGGTGCAGAAACGTTATACAGGAAGGGTACCACAGTTAATGGCGCTGCTGTCACCAGCGGCTAAGAAAAATTTACAGTCAATGTCACAGATATTTGGGATGCGGAAACGTTATACAGGAGAGGTACCACAGGTAATGCGCGGCTGTCACCAGCGGCTAAGAAAAAATTACAGTCAATGTCACAAATATTTGGGATGCGGAAACGTTTTACAGGAGATGTAGCGCAGGTAGTGTCACTGTTCGCAGCGTCTATGAAAAAAGTACACTGGATGTCACAGATATTTTTAGGATGTACAAATATTATACAGGAGATGTAGCACGGGTAATATAACTGTCCGCAGAGAACAGTCTATGGAAAAAGTACACTGGCCGTCACAGATATCTTTAGTATGCGCACACGTTTGTTTTGCTACTTTACGCCATATCCCATGTTTAATAATTTGTCTTAACCTTAAACCATACACTCTGTCCTAGAAAAGCTACTCCTGTTTTCCTCCTCCACCCTCCTACTGGAGTGAAATTGCAACTTTTTTGTGACTTTTTAAAAAAAAGTCTCCGTGATAAATCTGGAATGAAACTCAAAACTAGAGTGAGTGGTGTAAAAATGCAAAAAGTCGCAAAAACCCTATTTTTAAACTTTTTTGAAGCCAGAATTGTGAAGTGAAGGCATGGTAAATCAGGGGCCATTGTCTTTAAAGAGGAGCTGTCACCTCTCCTGATGAGTGGGCCTCCATGCAGGATGTGTGTGCCGTGTTGCGCTGTTTAGAGTACTCAACCAACATGGCCAGTGCCCATGATGCCGTCCTCAGCATTACTATTCCACCTCTATGTCTCCTTGAAAAAACACTTCGGGCGATGATGGAAGAGTATGTGAACCAGGAGACAGAGGAGGAGGAAGAAGGATCATTTCCATGGTTATCAGGCCAGTCATTCACAAGTGGCTCGAAGGGTGGGTTCCTGCACCAACAGAGGCCAGGTACACAATTGTCCAGCCAGGGCCCAGTTCTAGAGGATGAGGATGAGAAGGATGATGATGAGGAGGAATCCTCATAGGCCGGGGGGCTGTTTACCCATCTTGTGCCTCCTCTGTCGATTTGCCCTGACCGTCCCTTCTTTCGCGTTGTGCCCCATGCTTATTTTTTTCTGGTATATAGTGTCATTGCCCATTACCCCTGAGGGTGCCAGGGATCTGGTAAACATTTTAGGGGCAGCGTATGAAGCGATTTTAAAGATGGCTATCGTCAGTGCTGACCCTACACCATATAATCAATGCGATTAATCATTGAAAAGGAAGCAATAGAGGGAAGAGTGGTGACAGTGGTGAGTGCACAGAACCACATCCCTGGTGTAGGAGTGAACACAGAATAATACACTACGATAGCTCGCCGGTGTTTAGTGGTCGGAGAACTTTTAATGAAATAGAGTGGAATTATTATTACAGATAGAATAAATGTAAATTTGGGGCTATCAGCCATGGGGGGGAAGTTTTTATTTAGGAGAACCCAATACCCTTCATGGGTATGACGTCTATCATATAACACCCCCAGCCTCTCATAGTGTATAGCGTACAACACTCCGCAGTATAAAGTGTAATACCCCACAGTATGCAAAACATAGTATACAGCACCCCACAGTATCCAGTATAGCACCCTATAGTATACAGTACCCCACAGTATGCAGTATAGCACCCTATAGTATACAGTACTCCACAGTATACAATGCCCAACAGTATATAGTACCCAACAGTATGCAATACATAGCATAACACCCCACTGTATGTAGTATAGCATCCTATAGCATACAATATAGCACCCCACAGTATACAGTAGAACCGTATATAGCACCCCACAGTATATAGTATACAGCACCCCACAGTATACAGTAGAGCAGTATAGCACTCCACAATATACAGCACCCCACAGTAGAGCAGTATAGCACCCGACAGTATACAGCACCCTACACTATGCAGCACCCACACTATACAGTAGCTTACAGTATAATACAATACAGGGTAGTGGGGCCACGCTTGCAACCAGGAACCAAGATATTAAAGGCACAGCTCTGGATTCTTCCCGCAGTGCTCCACCGCATCTCCGAATCTCGTTCTCCAAATGCACCACACAAAACCGCGATCACTTCAATGGCTCTCCCTCTGCAGTATATCATAAAGATGGGAGTGGAAACATGGTACATTCACCTCTCTACGTAATGTACCACAAAACAATAGCATAACAGCCCCTGTTACCTTTTCCTGATGTCATCTTCACAAAAAAATCTCCCATTATGGCAAACTTCTCCTGCAGCAACACTCCTGGTAGAGAGAAAGGACCATTGATTACCTAATAGCCATGTGACCAGTAATATCGATATGTCACCGAACATCAACGGGTCCGCTCAACCTTATTCCCGTCACTAAGGCCATATTCACGTTAGCGCTACAAACTCTGGCAGTCAGTTCCGGCAGAGGAACAGACAGTTGGAGTTCACTGTATCCGGTATATCCAGATCCCATTCATTATAATGGCAGGAATCTGCCCACATCTGGCCGAACAAAGCTGCGTGTAGTATTTCTTTTTCCAGCCAAAAGCTAGCATATGTGCTGGATACAGTGACCGGATCAGAACGCAGATATGAACCCGACCTTTGTAAAGTAGTTATTTGTGTTAATCAGACATATATGACTTGCAATTTTGTGGTAATAAAAAAATTCTATTAATAAAAAGGTGTCCGTAAAGGAAAATATATTTTTTATTTTTTAATGAGTCCACATTTAGACTACACCGAGGCAAGTTTAGATAATGCACAATTGATCGCGATTCTACTGTGCGCAATTTATGTGCCAATATTTCAATGCAAAACCATTTGGACGTCTGGGCATGCAGCCATTCACAATAAGCTTCATCTGGAATATTGTTGTTATGTCCAATAAACCTGATATATGGGAGAAGAGGGCCATTTATTTCTCTGACTTGTCCTGATGGCAGTCATATTTAGTTAGGGTTTGTACAATGATTTCACCATTTTTGCATTGGTATTTAAGCTTTTCTCATGCTGCCTGCCCCATACATAAACTGTACAACTGACCGTAACTTAGCAATTGATATGGGATCAAAAGGTATTTGAAAAACATGACTCTATGACAAGGTGGGCCACAAGAACCAGAACCCTATTTCACAGCAGGACAACACGTCTTTGCCAACAGAAATCGCTTCGCCTGAAGCCATACCAAGTGTAATGTGAGATGTCCAAAAGTTAAAAGAGTAGGATGAACCAAAGCGTGTGTCATAATGCAACTGGCCACTGGATATGATCATAGGTGGATATTTGGACCCATTGCAGAGCATCATGTCAGATTGAGCATGTTTCCATCTAACTGAGGGTGTTCAAGAGGTTCTCTGGGAGCTTTTGGGAAATCAGTCCTTTCTTCTGTCCTAGGGATATGCAAAAAGGTATCTCCCAAGAAAGTAAACCATCTCACCAGTGCCACCTATTGGAAGTGGCTCCCTATGAGTCAAGATCCGACTTTCAACAAGTTCTTGGATTTGACAAGGGCATATAGCCAAGCCAGATGGCCATCCATAGACAGCTGTTTCGAGGTGCCTGCCCCTCATCAGTATGGGGTAGGATTCTGGCTGGCTCAGTGTGATGCCTTGTAAGAAGCTCAGGCAGGGTGCTGAACCTCCTTAAAGAGACCAGTCCTGTATGGAGACTTATTGACAATGAGATACTGATAGGATATGCCATAAATGTCTGATAGGTGCGGGTTCTTCTGGGATCTGCTTCTATCTCAACAACTGGTTCCCACTGTGAGCAACTACCTCCTCTGTAAGGAATCTAGCCATCACTAGTGCGACCATTCTTACCCAAAGAGAATACTTGTTTCTGGACAGCAGACCCCTGCTTACAGTCAATGAATGAGTGGTCACCAGCACCTTTACACAGGCCAATCATTGTGCTGTCTAAAATTACCTTAACGTTTTTTTCTGGGAGGAAATACCCTTAGGATAGGTAGTCAATATTTAATTGGTAGGTTTCCGACATATGTCACCCCCCTGATCATCTGGTTGAAGTAGTCTCGTCGCTCCAGTGAATGCTGCGGCCTGCTCCCAGGTAATCAAGCACCACACAATAAATTGTATAGCGGCTGTGCTTAGTATTGCAGCCCAGGCTCATTCACTTGAATGGGACTAAGCTACGCCCAGGCCGAGGATCGATGAATGTGAAGTCACTGGCTAGGAAGCTGCTGGCCGTGGCCTCTTCAAACAGCTGATCAGTATGGGTGCTAGGAGTCGGAACCCCACCTATCAATATTGATGACCTCTCCTGAGAATAGTTGTAGATAATCGGGCGGCACTGCTGGAGGTATGGGTGCACGGTCAACAGGCGGCGCCCCAAATACTTCAGTAAGGAACGGAACCAGCACTCCTTGTGATGCAATAGTATATTCTTTATTCGCCACTCAAAGAAAGGACGCGCGTTTCGGCACATGCAAGTGCCTTTGTCAAACACAATATATGTGAGCAGCCGAGCAGCAAAGCAGTAAAGGCACTTGCATGTGCCAAAAAGCGTCCTTTCTTTGAGTGGCGAATAAAGAATATACTATTGCATCGCAAGGAGTGCCGGTTCCGTTCCTTACTCTCCTGAGAATAGGTCACCAATATTAAACTCTTGGAAAACCCCTTTTATGCTATACAGAAACTAATGATCTCCAATCAGTTGTATATGGAGCGTCGAGCGCAGTGTCCACGTACCGCATCCTGTCTCTCTTCCTGCTGCTGCTATGTCTATGGCAAGACAGCAGCGAGCAGAAATAGAGATGGAAGACGGCTTGTGCACACTGCGCACGCAGTGTCCTCATACAGCTGATCGGCGGGGGGTGCCAGATGTCGGGCTCCTGCTAATAATATTGATGATATAGCAATAACAAATGACAAAACAGGTGCACACTGCGGTCTTACTAAGCCCTCAAACTGATGTTAAAATTGAGAGGTTAGTCAACATGTCCTACAGTGGAGGACATGTCTTAAGCCCGAGCACCACGCCAAGGTCTCTCAAGTAGCTCGGGACCTAACACTCACCTACCTGTGCCATATGGGCAATACCAGGGGCCAGTGGGCAAAATTACAGGAATGTATTAGGCCGACTCGCAGCAGACTCCTCAGTTACCTCCAGCATGTAACCATGCCTGCAATGGGAGGAGGGAGAAGGCTGTGAGCCCCACCCAAGACTAGCTGATATGGCCCAGGCCTCACAGGTGCACCTAAATATAGCCTGTGGATGGAAAACAGGCTACATTTACATGGGAGTTTATACACCTCCAAACAATTATATATACACAAACCAACTGAAAGGTGGCATGAAGCAGGATGTGCTGAGAATAGATCATCAATATTAAAAGTCCTGAGAACTCCTTTGGGTGCAATCAGCCCACTGTTAGTCTCCTCCAGCACACGCCCGCTGCAGGGAGAAACAGAGCAATGCATCTTGTTGTTAAAAATGCTGTTGTCACCGGGGCATGGCTCAGCAGCATGTCTTTCCCAGCGCTCCGCTGGAGCTCGGACAGGCAAGTTTATGACATTATTTTTTAGAGCGCCTCTGGAAAAGGGAAGGTGGATTTTGACCCAATGAGCGTGCTCAGCTATTTTTGGAGTTCCCATAGCAGAGAATAGACGGCAAGCTACACAAGTGTGGCCACCTCTCCATTCACCGCTATGGGCCAGAAATAGCAGAGCCAGCGCATCGGTGAATAAAGAGTGGCCGCGAATGCACAGTTGATCTCCCTTCATTTTGGAGGCCTTGTTCTCGAGATAGAACCTGCACCTATCTGACATGTTTCATATTCTAGCTATATGCCACAAATGTTTAGATGGAAAAACCCCTTTAATGTTTTATTTTTTTACATATATGTTTTTGAGATATTTTTTTGATATATTTCATTGATATTTTGATGCCAAAAGTTTTAAAATGGTCTAAGTAGTTCAAAGTAGGGCTGGGCGATATGGCCTAAAATCTATATCGTGATATAATTTGAAGCTTGTGCGATGACGATATATATTGCAATATATTATTCCGTGGTCATCCATCGAAGTAGGGCGATATAGACAAAATCTATCGTTGCCCAAATTCATATAGTTTATATCGCATATCTTTTTATCGAATATCATTTATATCGCCCACTCCTAGCCCTATGCCATTGGCCATCATCCATGTCCCCAAGCCAGCGCCATCAGCCCCTTCAAATCACAGCTGCCCCTTCAAAACACCCAAAAATTTGGGGGGGGACAAGGTGACCAAAAATTGGTAAATTGCGTGTTTCTTTTAAAAAAATTTCCTGTTACGGCATTCACTGCATAGGAGATATTTTTGATATCTTAATCACTCAGACTTTCAGACGTGGCGATATGTAATATATTTATTTTTTATTGTGTTTACATTTGATATATAGTGATTTAAAATTTTAATATTTTTTGCGGGGGATTTTAACGTTTTTTTTTACTTTTTATTTAGAAACATAGAAACATAGAATGTGTCGGCAGATAAGAACCATTTGGCCCATCTAGTCTGCCCAATATACTGAATACTATGAATAGCCCCAGGCCCTATCTTATATGAAGGATGGCCTTATGCCTATCCCATGCATGCTTAAACTCCTTCACTGTATTTGCAGCTACCACTTCTGCAGGAAGGCTATTCCATGCATCCACTACTCTCTCAGTAAAGTAATTCTTCCTGATATTACTTTTAAACCTTTGCCCCTCTAATTTAAACCTATGTCCTCTTGTAGCAGTTTTTCTTCTTTTAAATATTCTCTCCTCTTTTACCGTGATGATTCACTTTATGTATTTAAAAGTTTCTATCATATCCCCTCTGTCTCTTCTTACTTCCAAGCTATACATGTTAAGGTCCTTTAACCTTTCCTGGTAAGTTTTGTCCTGCAATCCATGTACTAGTTTAGTAGCTCTTCTCTGAACTCTCTCCAAAGTTTCAATATCCTTCTGCAGATATGGTCTCCAGTACTGCACACAATCCTCCAAATGAGGTCTCACTAGTGCTCTGTAGAGCGGCACGAGCACCTCCCTCTTTCTACTGTTAATGCCTCTCCCTATACACCCAAGCATTCTGCTGGCATTACCTGCTGCTCTATGACATTGTCTGCCCACCTTTAGGTCGTCTGATATAATGACCCCTAAATCCCTTTCCTCAGATACTGAGGTTAGTACTGTATCACAGATTTTATATTCTGCTCTTGGGTTTTTACGCCCCAGGTGCATTATCTTGCACTTATCGACATTAAATTTTAGTTGCCAGATTTTTGACCATTCCTCTAGTTTTCCTAAATCCTTTTCCATTTAGTGTATCCCTCCAGGAACATCAACCCTGTTACAAATCTTTGTGTCATCAGCAAAAAGACACACCTTACCAGTGAGGCCTTCTGCAATTTCGCTGATAACGATGTTAAACAATATGGGTCCCAGAACAGATCCCTGAAGTACCCCACTGGTAACAATACCATGGTCTGAATATACTCCATTGACTACAACCTTCTGTTTTCTGTCCTTCAGCCACTGCCTAATCCATTCAACAATATGTGAGCCCAAGCTCAAAGACTGCAGTTTATTGATAAGCCTTCTATGTGGGACAGTATCAAAAGCCTTACTAAAGTCCAGATAAGCGATGTCTACTGCACCTCCGCCATCTATTATTTTAGTCACCCAATCAAAAAAGTCAATAAGATTAGTTTGACATGATCTCCCTGAAGTAAAAATTTACTAACTATTAGCCCCCTTAGGGGCTAGAAACCTTGTCTATTCACCCTAATAGAGCTCTATTAGGGTGAATAGGACTTTACACTGTCCCTGCTGCCCTGTGCATAGTGCACACAGCAGCAGGGAGCTCACCATGGCAGCCAGGGCTTCAGCAGCATCCTGGCTGCCATGGTAACTGATCAGAGCCCCAGGATTACACTGTTGGGGCTGCAATCAGAAGCTGCCACTGCCCCACCAATGGGTGAGGAGGGGGGGACCCTGGGGCCACTGCCACCAATGACTATAATACTGTGGGGGGGACGGGACCGCAATGAATATTATACTGAGAAGAGGGGGAGTAGAAGGGAGGGACTGTGACTACTGTGCCACCAATGAATATAGATAATGCCTGAATACAAACGTAGCCTGTGTGTGCCGGCCATATCCCATACCCAGCCTCTATGACTGCGCGCTGCGATCCACCGCAATTAATTATGGCAAATCGCAGCACGCAGTCATAGAGGCTGGGTGCCGGGTATGGAATATGGCCGGCACACCAGGCTACGTTTGTATTCAGGCATTAACTATATTCATTCCAGTCCCTCCCCTCCTACTCCTCTCTGTTCTCATTGGTGGTCAGCGGCAGCCGCACACAGTGGGGAGGGAGGGACTCCCTCCTTCTCCACTGTGCCGGTGTAACGTGGTATCTCCCTACTTCATGCGATTTCCCTACCTGTCGCGCCGGAAGTGACGTTGTAGGCGTTCCTGGCGTTTGGACGATCTGCGCATGCGCAAAAGAGCAAAGAATGGAAAATCTCTCATCGCAAGTCTGGCTGTACACGGGACACTGCGCATGCGCTGGAGAGGGATTACGGCCCAGTGCGCAAGCGCCTAGGGGAGATCAGATGGCCATTTTTTCTGTTAGATGAATATATATATATATATATATCTATATATATATATATATATATATATATATATATATATATATATATATATATATATATATATGGGGGTGCAGTAGCACAGACCTCAATATATATGAGATCTGATGGATTTTGCCGCGCTTGCGCACTGGGCCGTAATCTCTCTCCAGCGCATGCGCAGTGTCCCGTGTACAGCCAGACTTGCGATGAGAGATTTTCCATTCTTTGCTCTTTTGCGCATGCGCAGATCATCCAAACGCCAGGAACGCCTACAACGTCACTTCCGGCGCGACAGGTAGGGAAATCGCATGAAGTAGGGAGATACCACGTTACACCGGCTCATGATAACATGGTGCGCGCCGAGAGTGGCACATGCCATGTTCTATCACGATAGGTCGATATAGACAAAATTTCTATTGTTGGCCAAATTAATATAGTTTATATTGCATATTGTTTATATCGCCCACTCCTAGTTCAAAGTTTATTTTTTTCCCATTTGGTAATAAATGTAGCAAAACAAATGAACTAAAAGATACCAAAAATCGTACAACATCATTGTGGTAATGCTTGAGCACTAACGCCACCATTTTTATTCTGTATCTCCCCCCAGTAGCTGGTATTCAGACTGTATAATCTGTGCAGACAGTGCTGCCTGTAAAATGAAGCTCATATCCTATGTGACCACATGGGGGAGCTACAGCTCTTCCTCACGCCTGTATTTACTGGCTGCGTGCTCCACTTCAAAGTCACCTCTTCTACCTGCCTTTTCCTAATCTATCACTAAGGCTACGGGTTCATATTTCACACAAAATGATTTTAGCTTCTAACTGCTTTAAACATCTGCATGGATTTATCTAGTTTCTCATGAGGCAGAGGTGACGTATTATTAACCCGATAGTATATATCCTGGGGATTTCATGAGTTATAAAGTTGACAGCAATGGCTGATATGTTCCCTTTAACCGATAAAGCACAGTTTTAATATTTTGGCCATATAAACCTCTGCTATTTCATTACAATAGAGCTGTCTACGGACCTGGCAAATGCATCATCTGGCGACACATCCCACTGAAGGCGGTCATTTATATGCACATGTCAAGACTGTGTCCTTTTCAAGAAAGGACTGTTATCTTTTACATGCGGTTTTCGGTGCGGTGTGCAGGTGTTCAGGTAGCAGCATGCGAGCCAGACGTCAAAGATTTGTACATGAAATGACAATATAAAGCTCATCTATGGTGCTGTATTTTATACATCATAGCCTAACTATATGTCATCATTTGAGCATCAAGACACAATTATTACTGCGGTTTAATACACTCAAGATTTGCCATGAGGACTTTTTCAACAATTTTAAAGCACCACTTAAAGGCGTTATCCCACGATTAATGTAAAACATGAACATCAGATATCATATAGTACTTGACAATCTCCTACTAACAAAGCTAGAACCAGTCCTATATCTTACATGGATCCAAAGATCTCCTCATACATTGCTCCAATTGTTCTGCTAGATTTGTATCAAGCTGGCATCTCAAGGGGAGTGTACTTTCTGCTGCAGTTCTCTCCCTATCACAGCTCAGGAGGCAGTTAAAGGATGAAAGTGAGCATGTGCGGCCATCTGAGTGAGCAGGACAAAGAGATAAGAAAAAAACAAACAGCAGGTGGCGCCATACAGATACATTTTATTGATTAACTCAGTGGCTAAGCAGGGGCGTAGCTAAAGGCTCATGGGCCCTGGTGGAAGAGTTCAGCTTGGGCCCCCCTTCCCTCGGTGCTTTGTGTGTCTTCTTATGCAGCACAAGTGTATTTGGGCCCCTTCAGGCTCCTGGGCCCGGTAGCGACTGCAGCCTCTGCTCCCCTATAGCTATGCCCATGGCTATAGTAAATTTTTAATTACATGCAATTTCAAAAGAATCCAATTGCAGGTGCTGGTTTGAAAACCATAGAATATTTTTCATGGGACAACCACTTTAACTTATTGGTTTTGTCCGGTACAATGAGACCTTCGAACAAACCTTTAGAGCTTTCTAAAAAACGGATTGGCTTCTAACCGTTGTTGATGTGCTCCTTTCATATTTCCAATATGTGAATACAACATATTAGGCTACAAACTAACTACATGCGTTTTTTTGTAGCCATATCAATCATAGAGAGATCGGCAACTGCAAAGAAGCTGCTGCAAATGTTACCAAAATGTTCCACTACCAGTGTCAAGTATTAACATTCATTCATAAGTTTGTGGATGGGTTTACCGCTGTACGGGAATGGCCGCATGAAAATGTTAAAGATTTTACACAGCGGAATTACACATGAAAAATCCACGGTGTTCGTAGAGGCAGCAAAGTGGATGAAACCTTAAAGGGCTTCTGTCACCCCCAAAATGCATTTTTCATTAGCTGACATTAGCTATTGGCTAATGTCAGCTGATCTCAAACATACTTTTCTTATTCTTCATGCCGAATAAGGCTCTCTCTCCCCCCAAGGAGAGAATAGTACCCTCAAATCGTGATTTAGGCCTCTCACCCAATAAAGCCAGTACTCTCTGCTCTGCACTGATGAGGGGCAATCACCCTGAAACAGCTGTCTGCAGATGAGGTGCTGGCCTATTTAATACCTGACTCATGTCTCAAGGCATATTTCAAGGGTTGAACATTGACTTATAGGATAGCTGCTTTATATCTGGTGGCATTAGAGGCAGAGCTTGCTAAGAGCTCATTCGGATCCCTTTCATCCCTACATTTACACAAAAAATGTAGTTTAGTTAACATGTGATGTATGGAGCCTTAGTGAGAAGTGGATTCAAATGGAATAGGAAATATATAATGAAAGCCCTTAAGTTCCCCATTCACTCACACACAGGCTATTGCTATTGCTGGCTGTTCCTGCAGGTAGATGATGTCAGGAAAGAAAATGATCAATGCTTTGAATTTTAACGTGTGATCTTTTTGTTCTCCCATGAGATAATCCATTGCCAGATGTGTGTGGCAGTGGCTTTCTCCCCTCTTCCCCTTGAAAACACATTCATGCTCAGCTAACTGAACGTGTGTGTGTAGGGCAGATGTATGACAGCCTAACAGCTATTGAAAGTGAATGGGCACCTTCATACTTCTCCATCCTGCTGGATCCACCAGAATGAGGTACTATATTCTACCAATAGCAGAAGGACCCGTCTTCGCCCAGGTATATTTCATCTATTTCATTTAATGTTTTTGTGTGTCGTTAAAAGATAACGACAGTATCCCCCATAACAGTGACCTCCACAGTGCGACCTCAACAGTGCCCGATCCTTTAACAGTGACCTCCACAGTGTCTGCCCCCTGGCTCTCGCTCAAAAAACTGCATAAAAAACTACAGTGGCCGTTTTCTCAAATATGCTGTGTATGAATCCACCTCTACAGACATATCCTGAATTCAGATTTATGTTTATTGAAGACCTGTCTGCTTTATAGTTCATTGCACACTCATTGCCATGGAGCACACACACAAACACACACATGCATGCACCGTGTTGTATTATTTATACAGAAAATACAGAACAGAAATGTACGGTATGAATATGGCCTCCCTTTAGGTAAGCTTTTAAAAATAAAATATATATCTACAACATTAGAAATGAACAACACATGGGAGTAGATTTACTAATCCTATAGATGGCATATACATATGAGGGGTCTTAAATAAGTTTTTTTGCCCCACTGTATATGCCCCTTTTGTGGCGTATATCTGACGCAGATTCTGTTGCACGCCATGTTGAGGTAGAATCTGCAACTTCTTCCCTGCCCACGCCAAGTCTGGGGAAGAGGATGGACTGGCAGGCCCATCTCAGTCATTATTTTCTATGCCTAGTTTAGGCATAGAAAATGGTCTAAATGTAAGACAGCAAGGAAGCTGCCTTACATTTAGAATCGGCGGTGGATACGCCAAAGTTATATAGATGCCGGTACCTCTACATAACTTCATCGATCCACCAGTCTTAATAAATGCATCCCTAAATGCATTATCATCGGGAAATCTTGCCCATGCAGGAATTTCTTTAGGTTCCGAAAGAAAAACTAGGAGCCACTGTCAGCCAAGCCAGGACTGTAAGGTGGTTGGTTAAGCTCCATGAAGCCACATTCCTTAATAGCAGCTTGTGATTTGCGAGACTTGTGAGCTGGCGCACACAGCAACACACATGCCGACAACTTCCCCCGGCGTTTCTCTTTGATTGACAAGCACAATGCCTTAATTAATAAAGGATAGGTGTCTCCAGTAATTGTTGTCTTGTGCGGCATAGGTTCTAGTAATAAAACACTTTCTGTATTGCAAAAAACTGTTACCATGATCTTTCCAGGTACCTGCAGCACACAAAATTTCTTTGGAGTTAGTGACCGCTTGTGCTTCCATTGCATGGATTCTTGTTTGGTCTCAGGATCATGGTGGTGGATCCATGTTTCATCACCCTTGATAATTTGAGAATAGAAGTATGTCTAAATTCTCTTGGCTAAATTGCTGGCGACAAGCTTTTTGCTCAGATAACAACATTCGTGGCACCCACCGAGAACTGACCTCTGACATCAAAACATCAAGAATGATACTGGAAACTGTGCCAACTGAAATGCCTAATTCATGAGCTATAACACTGACTTTGACTTGATGATCTTCCAAAATCATGGCCTCCTCTTTATGGCACATTTCCTCTGAAGATGCTTCGAAAGGTCACCCTGAATGGGGGTCATCTTCAATTGATTCCCTACCCCATTTAAACTGCTTGGCCCAAAACTTCACTTGGTAGTAGGAAAGTGCATCATCACCATATACAGCAATTATCCCTTCATGGATTTCTTTTGGCTCCTTTTCTTCTATTGTAAGGAATTCAATCACAGAATGAAGCTCCATTATCCCTCACTTTCTTTGTAGATCTGCACTGTACTGCACTTGCCATCCTGTCACTTCCAGTGCTTTCATCAAACTGAACTGCTACTGTGTGTGTTGAATGTCCAGACCAGGGGCGGACTGACCATTAGGGCACTCGGGCATGGACCGAGGGCCCGTGGTCAGTAGGGGGCCCGCCCCCAGGGCAGACGCGGCGGCAGCAGGGAACATCAGGACGGAGATGAGCGCTTGCATTGCGCTCATCTCCGTGCGGAGCAGCAGCAGAGGAGGGAGAGGCGTGTCCTCTCTCTCCCTGTTCCTCTGATAGGCTGCCAGCACTAGGCCGGCAGCCTATCAGAGGCCGGTGCAGGCGGCGCGATGACGTCATCGCGCCGCCGGAGCCGTACAGCTCGAGACACATGCTGGAAGAGGCCTGCATCGCATCGCTGGAGGTAAGTATAAGTGTTCTTTTTTTTTTTTCTTGGGGCTACTGGCAATAAAGGAGGCTACTGGCACATAAAGGGGACGGCTACTGGCACATAAAGGGGACGGCTACTGGCACATAAAGGGGACGGCTACTGGCACATAAAGGGGACGGCTACTGGCACATAAAGGGGACGGCTACTGGCACATAAAGGGGACGGCTACTGGCACATGAGGGGGACTAATAACACATAAGGGAACGGCTACTGGCACATGAGGGGGGACTAATGGCACATGAGGGGGGCCTAATGGCACATGAGGGGAGCCTAATGGCACATGAGGGGGGCCTAATGGCACATAAGGGGAGACGGCTACTGGCACATAAGGGGAGATGGCTACTGGCACATAAGGGGAGATGGCTACTGGCACATAAGGGGAGACGGCTACTGGCACATAAGGGGAGACGGCTACTGGCACATATGGGGGGGGCTACTGGCACATAATAAGGGGGGGGGCTACTGGCACATGGGGGGAAGCACAAAAGAGGCACTTATTACTAGCACATGTGGTGGCATGGAGAGGCACGTGTTACTGGCACATTATTATGGGGCACTATGGGGGCTTCTACTGAGGCCACAAAGAATGGGTATTTTATATGGGGGCTCTGTGTAGTACTAGTATTACCAGGGGTATTATCTGTTTCTGCAGTGTAGTATTGGGGAGCACAGCGGCACAGTATTGGGGGTAGTAGGATGATTTGTCCAGAAGATGGGAGGATGATGGAAAAGTAGTAAACTAAGATTTTTTTTTTTGTTAAACTGCAGAGATGGAAAATGGCGACAACATGGCGGTCTGGTCTGAAGGTCTGAAAGGAGAAGACGAGGACAGAAAACATCTACATCAAAGAAGACGTCACTGGACGTAATAGGTAAGTGCCCTGTATTTCTCTAGTGATGGGATCAGAGGCATATCGATGGCGGTGTGACCAGGTAGTGGAGGCGGGATATAGGTGTGGCTGGAGGTATAACATGGGCGTGGCTGGAGGTAGGGCATGGGTGGGGCCTGGAAGGGGGCCCTTGATTTATTTTGCCCGGAGGCCCTGAGGGTTCTCAGTCCGCCCCTGGTCCAGACATGTCTCAACCTGGACAGACAAGCTCGGCTCTCTAACACTGACAGAACATTCTGGGGTAGATAACTTATTGAACATCCCTCGTAGACATGCTGTCTAGACCTACAACACATTTATCACAGGGGCTCCAGCTGTTTGATATACAGTTGTGTTCAAAATAATTCAACCCCCAATGCTGTTAAGGGTTTTAGGGAATTTAGTGTACATTTGTAATTGTGTTCAGAATGAAATCTTACAAGGACTTTTTAAAGAACCAAATGCAACTAAAATGACATCAATTGTTTTTGTAATACAGTATTAAATGTTTTTTTTTTTTTATTTCTTCATTGACAATTATTCAACCCCTTAAAGACTACCACTCTTAAGAACAGAGGTTCATTCAAGTGTTTTCGATCAGGTATTAAAAACACCTGTGGATGTCAAGGAGCAGCAATCAAGCATAATAAGCACCAATTAGACAGATGTAAAATTACTGTGATACTCAGCTCCTTCTAGACATTTACTGGTGTGTTTACAGACATGGTGAAGTCAAGAGAATGGTCCAGGAAGACAAGAGAAGAGGTGATTTCTCTTCACAGGAAGGGTAGTGGCTATAAGAAGATTGCAAAGATGTTAAACATACCAAGAGACGCCATAGGAAGCATCATTCGCAAATTCAAGGCAAAGGGCACTGTTGAAACGCTACCTGGTCGTGGCAGAAAGAAGATGCTGACTTCGACTGCTGTGCGCTACCTGAAGGGCAAAGTGGAAAAAAGTCCCCGTGTGACTGCTAAGGAAGTGAAAAAAGATTTGTCAGATGCGGGTACTGAAGTTTTAGCTCAGACAATAAGGCGCACACTGTGTAATGAAGGCCTCCATGCCAGAACTCCCAGGCGCACCCCCTTGCTGTCTCCAAAGAATAAGAAGAGTCGACTGCAGTATGCCAAAAGTCATGTGGACAAACCACAAAAGTTTTGGGATAGTGTTCTGTGGACTGATGAAACAAAATTAGAACTCTTTGGGCCCATGGATCAATGCTATGTTTGGAGGAGGCCTATGAAGAAAAGAACACCTTGCCTACTGTGAAGCATGGCAGGGGGGTCTATCATGCTTTGGGGCTGTTTTGCTTCTACAGGTACAGGGAAGCTTCAGCGTGTGCAAGGTACCATGAATTATCTTCAGTACCAGGAGATATTGGATGAAAATGTGATGCAGTCCATCACAAATCTGAGGCTTGGGAGACGTTGGACCTTTGAACAGGACAATTATCCCAAGCATACCTCCAAGTCCTCTAGAGCATGGTTGCAGATTAAAGACTGGAACATTTTGAAGCGGCCATCGCAGTCACCAGACTTAAATCCGATTGAGAACCTCTGGTGGGACTTAAAGAAAGCAGTTGCAGCGCGCAAGCCTAAGAATGTCACTGAACTGGAGGCTTTTGCCCATGAAGAATGGGTGAAGATACCCGTAGATCGCTGCAAGACACTTGTGTCAAGCTATGCTTCACGTTTAAAAGCTGTTATAACTGGAAAGGATGTTGTACTAAGTTCTAAGATTGCATGTCACTTGGGGGTTGAATAAAACTGATAATGATGTGAGCACAGAAAAGACATTTGTGGTTATTTCATTATAAATGTTATGTTATATTTGTCTGACTTACAAGTGCCTCTTTGATTTAATTGTAAACAAGATGACTAAAATGATCAAAATCAATGTCAAACTGACCAAAACACTCAATTTCAGTGGGGGTTGAATAATTTGTATTTGGTGCATGACTAGACACTCTTTTCTAACCTCATTGGTTGGCTTAGTTTGAGGCAGAATTACACACAAACCATGCATAAATTAATCATGCCCCTTTCTGGTAAGCCATGCCTCATGTTGAGCTATATCCAGTGGATTTCTCAAGAACTAGATGTGTCAAATTGTGCCTAAAATTTGCCAGATTGCACCCATTTCTGCCAAATATTTTAGCAGAGTATAACTGTATCAAGGCCTTTCATTTTTCTCCCAAGACATTTTTTTATTATTATAGACAACTAAAATACAATTACTTAAGAAGTATTGTAAATATCATATTACTGTGTTACATATCTGTTATGGATCAGCAAGAGTGTACCCACTGTGCCAACTACCCAGTTTAGTTTTGGGCTGAACCCTGGAATTGAAACTGGCAGTACTGGAACACACAGGCGGGGCAGGTACAAGCTAGAGGACACACAGTAACAAATGCAGGATAAACACAGGTGAATCATAATGGCACAAGACCATCAGAACACCTTTCTTGAACACCAGGAAACCTAAAGCTCAGGCACCCTCTTACTGGACAGGGTATCATGAATACCCAGGAACCCCCAGCCATTTGCCAGAAATGCTTTGGAAGCACACTCACACTGACCCTTTAAGAGGCCAGGGGTGACCACTCACTCCCTTAGGAGGCAGAGGCTAGAGTATAAGGCAGAAGTAAGGAGGCAGCAGCATGGGGATTAGTGCAGGCATCATGCCCGCAGGGGAAAGCAGGACAATGGCAGACATAGACAGTTGACTTAACAATATCACACCTTGCAACCTAAGACTTCAAGCACATGGCTGTATTACAGATCCAGACAAACTCCATAATGTACAGATCCATTAAATAGCATTTATGGAGGTCTGTGGGCCAAAAAAGAATTTTTCTATATGCCTCTGATCTCATAATGAGTCCAGATATGAAATATAACAGAGAAAAAATTGTTATAGAGATGGTCCCCCAAGCAGCATTGCTTCTAGTGACAATACCTCAGTAATACAACCCCATGCAGAGACACCATATAGCGGCTCACAGAATGCTTACAGGTCAATATAATGGAGCCCAAAGACCTCTGTGTGCTGCCCTCCAGGCTCCATGCCCTTGAATAGATGAACCTATTTTAGAGAGCGATACTATAGTAAATTTTTTACTTTCCATTTTAATTCACTATGGCTTAAAAGGATAACAAAATGCCCTAACTGGCAATCTGTATTTCAGCTCATGTCCCATCACGTTGAAGACTGCAAAGCAGAATGGTGCTCGTTGCCACAGGAAAACCTGATAAAAACTGTCATCAAACGCAAGCGAAAGACAAATACCTGCTAGGAAAGAGACAGGGCAGGACCTGAAACTTTATCTGAAAGCAGGAGGAAAAAAATAGCTAAGCCGATGAGGGCACAAATCTCTCCTTCTTAAGTGCATGAAAGATTTATTAGCTAGATAAAAGAGGATCCTGCCAGATGCATAAATAACAGCCGTCCTTTGGTTAGTTTATCCCCTTCACAATTGCTGTGGAATAGCACACAACATGGAGAACACAATTAGACAGTAAATTTGGGAGCAGATGTACAGGAGATGCATCTATTTTAATGTATTTGAGATATGTTTTGGAGAGGCTTCAAAATATTACTGAATTATGCAAAATACAGAAGAATAAGCAAACACTACAGAGCTCCATTTCAAACTAAAAGTGGATCCTCAAACTTTTGGAAAACGCACAAATATGGCTAAAAATACCAAATGTCAAGTACTTGTATTTCAACTACCCCAGTGCACCTGAGCTATTGGTTCTGTGGCCTTTCTCTGATCTTTGGCTTGGCAACAATGGCCTAGGCTGGTGTTGTCCAGGAATGTAATTGGAATAAGAATGTGTATAGGAGAATGGTTTAGTAAAAAAGCAGCTAAACAGGGGCGGGTTTGTATGATTTCTGTGGAAAAAATAAGCGCAGATTTGAGGGCATTCCTACTTTGGGATGCCTTCACTTTTTGCTAATGCCTTTCGTCCAAGGTGGTATATAGGGATTTTCTGATTTATACCTTACCTCTGGCGTATTCCACTGAAAAGGCATGCGGTGGCATATGTCACTAGTAGGACTGCAATGTAAGAAAACATATACCATGTTTTGTTTACAGTGGGGTTCTATAGGTGATGTGCCAATGTATGTCTATACAATGACCTAAGCCGGAGTAGCCTGTCTCTGCATGGAATAACATAGTCTACTTGCTATTCCATAAAATAAAGAAAAAAGTATGCTGATGCACACCAGCCCACCGTATGCCAATATAACACTCTTTTGGCATATAACAGGTCAAAAGTCCATATGAAAACAAGTGGTATATATCTATAAGTACAGTACATACGTGTATGCCAAATATAATGCAGTATGAATACTTGTTGTGTGGCGATGTAGCGTCCCACCATGGATGCTGGTGATTTTTCCTTTTACAGTAATGTTTATTCCAGGTCCTGAAAGAACCCCAGAACACATTTGGACACATTTATAAATTTATTTACACCAGTTCTTTGATTAAATGCATTGAAAAAATATGATGCTTGACATGGATTCTTATTTCTAAAGCTCCTGCATCTTTTGAAAAAGTTGGTGGGACCTCTGGTTAGAAAAATGGTGGTCAGAAAAGTTAGGTCTTTGATCATAGCAACTACTACTCCCATATTAACTGTGTTGGTATAAATAGCGTTTCCCATGATAGAAGGATCAGTATGGGTTCGGTTCTGTTGGGCTACTGTGAGCATGTAAACTGTAGTCACAGATCACAGCCCTGCCCTTATGGAGATGAGCTGCAAAGTAGGCACATAGTAAGCAGTACAGAAAATAATTAGCGGGTAATTATCCATTGTTGGTGGAGTGCCTGAAATGGGTTGGTCACTTTTAAATTGGCGCACAGTTCATTCTGTTACACAATAAATATATAGGTACCTTTCAGCTTACCTGAGCTAAATGTGAGAAAGACCCTGGCTGCTCATCCAAGATGCATGTGAACAGACCACAGCAGTGACCTGCACCACAGGGACAGGTGTGATGATGGTTTCAGAGAGGATGGGAGTGGTGGTGGCAGCAATGAGGGCGGCTGTAGTTAGAGTGGCTTCCCTGCTCCAGCTAACCCTGGGTGGAGCCTGCAGTGATTGGAGGGATGCTCCCTCAGATTGGGGTCTCTGCCCGATGGTGATTGGGGGTGTCCTTGGTGTTGTGGGATTCAGAGGTGCAAGGCAGTGCTCCTTTGTGGTGAAGGCGCATTGCATTGGTGGCAGCAGTTCAGGTGTTGGGTACAAGGCAGTAAGGAGGTCAGTGTAAGGTTACTGAGGTAATTTTGGCAAGTCACACTTGTAAGCATAAGTTAAACCTCTCCAGTGTACACACTCAATCTTACCAATACTAAATATGGTAAAGCAGGCTTTAAATTAGCAGTATCTCTCTATTAAGTCCAGACAACTTCCCAAATTGACCAAAGTAATTCAAGGCTCTCACAATATCACGCTGCAATTCCCAGACTGCAGGGTGTAGAACTTAAATGGATAGCCAGTCTGTCTTAAAAGTGTTGCAGGAGCCTAAGTAATATAACCAGTCTACATGCAGTAAGTTCTTTTGCCATAAACAAGGGATTTCCTTACTAACTCTGAATGCACTCTCCTCAGTCCTAAAGAGTCTATGGAGATTTAATGCTTTTTTCTGTCAAAGGTTAGGAGCTTATCCTCAGCACAGTCACATGCAGCTTCTCACATTTCAGCTGCCAACTCTCAACTACACTACACAGCTCCTAACTCAAGGCGAATTCCTCCTGATGAACAAGGCCAGAAAACTAAGCTGTTTTACCATGTTTAGCTATTGGAATTCCTGCAAGACATAGAAAAGTACATTAACCCTTCTGTTCTGCAAAAAGATAGAACATGTTCTATTTTTTTTGCGGAACGGACGAATCATGGCCCCCATTGAAGTGAATGGTTCCTACATCTGCATGGTCGGTGCCCGTGCATTGCGGACCGCAATTTGCAGCACACGTTCGTGGGCAAGAGGCAAGATCGTCTTTTAGTTATTTTTGTATCTATTTACATTTATCCTAATGACTGGGTTACAATGAGGACATAAATTACACAATATATCAGCTGGCTTATGTAATAAGAAATCTTTATAATAATAACAATCTGCGGTCATACTAAACCCTCATTCTGATGTTAAAATTTAGAATTAGCCAAAATCCTACTGTGGCGAACATGTCTGAGCCCGAGCACCGCGCCAAGGTTTCTCAAGTAGCTCAGGGCCTAACACGCACCTACCTGTGCCGTATGGGCAATACCAGGGGCCAGTGGGCGCATTACAGGAGTGTAAAGGCCGACTCGCAGCATACTCCTAAGTTACCTTCAGCATGTAGCCATGCCTGCAATGGGAGGAGGGAGGAGGCTGTGAGCCCCACCCAAGACTGGCTGATATGGCCCAGGCCTCACAGGTGCACAGAAATGTAGCCTGTAGATGAAAATCAAGCACATTTACAAAGGAGTTTATACACCTCCAAACAACTCTATATACAAAACAACTGAAAAAATGGCATGGTGTTAAACAGGCAGGAAGTGCTCAAACCCAAATGCAGTTGTGCATTTATATACAGGGGAGCAGATCCAACAGTGATCCAACAGAGCTAAACCAGATATATAACAATAATCATATATAGTGCATTTCAACAATATAAAAACAGTGTATAAGTGTAAACAACTGCATAAATTATAGTGACAGTTACCTTTTTAAAATGCACTAAAGTAGTGAGTCGATGGCTTTTCATAGTAGCAATAGGGGAAAATGTCCACAAACATCTAAAGTAGCTTTGCTCCATGGCACTACAACAAGTTTAAGAAAAAACAACCCAAAAAATTTGTTCAATTTGTAATGCAACATATGGTGTAGCTCCTCTGCAACTCTTAGTGTTTAATGTGCCTTCAATTTCACAAGATTGGGGATCTCTGGTTTAAATTATATCACATAGTTGCACCCAATTGTTTCTGGTTCATGGTCAAGATTACAGGACCAACTTTGTTAGAATTAGTGAAGAAGTTATTACCCTCAGAATTAATTAGCACTAGATGGCACGCATGTCGGGCCACTATTCTTTTCACTTCCATGGAACTGACGGAGTGATGTCTATGTCTTCTCTGGATCACAGGAAATCTTAGCAGCCAGACCACCCCCCACCCCTGGAATCCATTATTTATCATCTGACCTGTGAGTAGGTGATACAATTTTTTCTTTCTTTTACGCCATATAGAATCTGCTGGTTAATATTTATATGAGGTACATACCACAGAGAGTATACAGAAAAATTGGTACAGCACTTTTAATCTTTTGTTGAGACTTGCAGGAAGAAACAAATTGCCACCAGGATGCTTCTAGATAAGTTACATTCATATCAGCTAACCTGATGATTACGGCCCTACTAAGCATTGCACATGATTAAATGAATTGCAGGTACAAAGTAAAGAAAACACTATGTGGGAAAGTAAGTGCTCAGACAGTTTCTGATCAAAGCAGATTTGATTTGATTGTCAGAAGATGTAAAATAATCTCATTAATGCAGAATTTATAATATCAGACTTGTCATGATTAATTCTCTTTAACCGAAGCTTTTAAAATGAAAAATCAATGTCATTTATTTTAAGCTCCTTATTAAAATTGAATATTTATTTATTTAGAGCAGAAAGGAAACAATATGGAGAGTATATCTTATGCACATAATTAGAGAAGATGAGAATGGGCCTCTGGAATCCACGTGAAATAAAAATGCACAGAACAATGAATGTTTTCCCCAGTGTTATATTTGGAAGCAGAAGAGGAAGTTCCTCTTTGGGGATTATGTACATTAAACTAATGTAAAGAGAAGATGAATACTGCCTTATATCAACTGATTAGATAGATGTCATTGTTTCCTAGCAAGAGGGACAGCAAACTTACATTTGTGATAGAGAGATGTTATATTGATACATAGATATTAGATATAAAAATTAATGAATTAAAATAATTCCAAATTTCTTGTGACTTGTTTCATTCTGAGAAAACAAGAGACCCACACATAATGCTCCACTGGGAAAGAGGCATGCATGTCAGTTCTTCTAAAAAGACAAGTCTGTTGAGTGATCTGGTTAGCTGACTGACTTTTGTTGGAGTATTAGGTGTGCTCTTTTTGATTAGGGAGACCACCTACTATGCATGAGGAGCATTGTAGTTCAGTAAGCACTAATATATGCAAATCAGAATATCTTCTGGTGGCATCAGACAGGCTTGGTGTTCTTTTCTTTTTGGATACAAATCAGCTTTCCTTTATTAAAAAAAAAGCACAGATTGAACAGATCGAGACTACCACCAGGGGAATAGATGAACCTTAAAAGTCCAAGCACACCACTGTTAGTTTAAATTAAAAAGGGTCTCTACATTGGCAGTGATGGTCAGCAGTGCAGTCAGAGTCAAAACACTTGCTTTACTCCAAAAGAATAATCTTCTCACCAACAATACAGACACTGTCCCAAAGCCTGAAGAAGCCTTGGGAGGCGAAACTAGTTGGGCATTTATATGCTAAATCCTGAGATGATTCCTAGTATTTTACTACATGTTTTCTACAAGATGTTCATCTTGTGAATAATCTGAATAAATACAGCAGGCTGGTTCACCTTAAATGATTCTGCACAAGGTTCTGTTTCTTTGTGTCCCTGTATTCCTGTGACTGTTGGAAGATTGTTATCCAGGGTACGTAACTTTAGCTGGCAAGTAGCAACCTGAAAATGTGATAGGGCTACAGTGTGGCTATCTATAGCAACTTTTGGCCATCCATACAAGCCTAAAGGAGGGAACGTTCATGAGGACACTATGAGGAGACTAGTAAGGGTCTCCATGGCTCCTTTGGAGTAAAGCAGGTGCCTTGACACTGACTGCACTGCTGAACATTACTGACGTCACTGCGTACAGCCAGGGTGATCACGTGGTGATTTAATCATGCACACCGCAGGTCCTTTGGAGGGTTGTATTCAATCAAAACGGGAGCGGAGCAGGGGTACAATTTTTTTAACCCTAGATTAACCCCTGAGCACCTGAATGCTGCGATCAACATTCCACATCATTGCGCCCGCTACATACAATGAAAAGTGATTTGTGACAAAGTTCGGTAAGGTTGCTGAATAAAATTTTTGAAAACTTCACTCATCTCTAGTCACAATAAAGAATTAGTTTGCGAATTTTGATTTATCTACTAAAGTGAATCAATGCCATCTGTTTCTTTACATGCCACTGAAAACCAAGTGACGTGGCCACGTCTTTAGTTAGTGGGAGTGATACTCTGTTTCTCCCGGAGAGCGCTAGGGGAGATGGGCAGTGGACTGAATGACAGCCCTTCTGTCCTATTGTTGTTTCTGTTTTGTGACTGACCTTTGGAGTGCTGTGTCACCAGATCTATCAAGTTCTGGTGTGCGGACCCAGCGCTATATTCAAATGCCCTATTTGCTTTAATCCATTGCCAGTGATAGTTTTTGGGCTCACTAGCTTTGTTTTTGGCTCAAATTCCTGATTGCTGTTCGATCTCTTGTGCTTCTGACCCCAGCTTGCCTCTTGACCCTCCTTTGTCTCTTGCTTTTGGTAATCTGGTGTTGACCCGTTTTCATATGATGCTGCTATTGTTTTTGTTTGTTTGTGCTTGTCTATCTCTGCACTTAAATTAGAGCAAGGAACGTCATCCAGATGCGGTTCTGCCATTTGGGGCTTATACTGCAAGTAGGTAGGGAAAGTGGGCTGAGTTTTAGTCTAGGACTCACTGGACAGACAAGGACAGTGGGGGAGATTTATCAAACTGGTGTAAAGTAGAACTGGCTTAGTTACCCATAGCAACCAATCAAATTCCACATTTCATTTTCCAAAGGAGCTGTCAACAATGAATGGTTGATCAGGCTTTACATCCATGCTATATCTTTTCCCGAAAATACATAGAGATTTATACCATCCTGCCGGAAGACCAATTGTATCTGGATGTGTCTCCATCTTAAAAAACATTTCTATATTTTTGTATATATGTTCTGTATATACAAGACACTACTTTTAACAAACTAAGTGCAGTAGATATTCCAGAGGGGCCAATTTAGGCCTCTTTGGACATTGCTAGGCTGTATATGTATTTTGTTCTTTCCTTTCTTATCTTAGTCCTCACATGTAATTTTTTATTTTTATTTGTGGATTACTTTTTCATCTAATTAAAAGAGACCACTGTGGGGAATAACATCACATTGACATGTGTATGCAAACATTGAGAAGAGGTCTATGTAACCCACCACTCACCATGTATTGAAGAGGTGGAGATACATCAATGACGTCTTCCTCATTTGGATTGGCACTGAGACAGAATTACAGATGTTTCATAATTTCTGAACATGATTGATGTAAATATCAAATTTATGTTGGGATATTCTAGAGACTGTATTCATTTTCTTCATACTAATATTATTAACAGGGATGGTATGCTTAAAACTGATTTATATGTTAAAGGGGTTGTCTCACGTCAGCAAATGGCACTTACCATCTAGGTAAAGTTAATACAAGGCACATATTAATTATATTAATGTATTATGATGATCCACATTGCCTCTTTTGCTGGTTTGATTCATTTTCCATCACATTATACACTTCTTATTTTTATGGTTACGACCACCCTCCAATGCACCAATGGTGGCCATGCTTGCACACTAGAGATGTCGCGAACATAAAATTTTCCATTCGCGAACGGCGAACGCGACTTTATGCAAATGTTCGCGAACGGGCGAACAGGGCGAACCGCCATAGACTTCAATAGACTGGCCAATTTTAAAACCCACAGGGACTCTTTCTGGCCACAATAGTGATAGAAAAGTTGTTTCAAGGGGACTAACACCTGGACTGTGGCATGCCGGAGGGGGATCCATGGCAACACTCCAGAGTGTGGTAAGTTGAATTCGCAATGCGATTAATATAACCTGCATTAATCACATTGCAAATTCAACTTAAAGCTGGGTTCCTAATGGTTGTATTTCTAGAATATAACGAAGATTGAGAATATAGCGCTATAGTAGTGGATCTAAGTTGTAATCGCAATGCGATTAATATAACCTGTATTAATCGCATTGCGAATTCATCTTAGATCTGAGTTCCTAATGGTTGTATTGCTAGAATCGACGAATATAACGAATATCAGATGACCTAACCCCTCAGCTGAACACTGTCAAAAAAATAAAATAAAAACAGTGCCAAAGAAACACATCTAAAAACAAGATGAAATTAATCTCACTTTATTATACCAGACAGCCAGACGACATGTCATGTCCACATGGCTTCAGCACTTACCGAATTTAACCTTAAAGACCTAGTCGAGTCAGTGGATGTCCCTTCACATAAATATATCAATTGCCAGCATTAATAAAAAACATTGATTTGTTGTACTGCGATTACAGACAACTTCCGCAAGCATCAGGCCTGTACTGTGTGTGCACCGATTCCCGATGCGACGGTGCACATGCAAGAACACAGGGCTAGGTGCCATTTAATTGTTGGTCTGGCTTTTTAACTCAGAGCAGGGCAGGGCCATCATTGATATGTAGTGGAACTTTTGGTGTGATGAAGTGCAACGTCAACGTTCTTGTTTCACCAAACAGATTATTTGTATGTCTGAGAAGGCATCATTTATCTGCAACGGAGGCACAGATCTGGATGGGGACAGAGATGTTTGAATAAGGAGAACAGAAGGACTCTAATAGTGCTCTTGGTTTAATATTGAGATATGTGATGACAAATTCCTTTTAATTTCAACCCGCTTAACCCAGAGTGGGCAATTTTTGGTCATACTGACTATGCAACATATTCTAGACCAGTGATGGCAAACCTTTTAGAGACTGAGTGCCCAAACTGCAACCCAAAACTGAAAAGTGCCAACACGGCAATTTACCTGAATACTACAGTCCAGTATAGTATACCTGTACCTTATCATTTAGCTATAATAGGGTGCCCATATTCAGTGTTCTGATGTATGGCAGGAAAAGTCTAAGGCATATTGGCACATTATTCCCCCTTTGCAATGCCCATTGTGCCCCCTCCAGAGTTGAAATGCCCATTGTGCCCCTTCTGTGTTAAAAAATAAATAAATCAGTAACTACTCACCTTGTCCCGTTCCTGAAACCCACAGCCCTCTCTTCCCTGCAGACAAAGATCGCTCTGCAGCACTGTGTAGGGGGAGCTTATGCAGATTTCCAGACTGCAGGCTCTGCCCACACAGGCCACCAGCACGATTTGTGCCTCATTGCTTCTGGACTCTGGTACCCCCTGAGAGCTGGCACCCGGGGCGGACCACCCCCCATGCCCCACCCTCCGTAGCACACCACTGTGTGCTGGGCTGTTTCCCATTTGCTAATTAGCTTTTGCTATATGTGGTCTGTTGTTTCTTTCACTCCTTGCCTGAGCAATTAGGATCCTTACTTGCTAGTTCCTTTCTAAAGTGTTGTTTTCTGTTGCCTGCCCATGTACTAACGTCTGCCAGTTTTCCACATTCTGACCTTATGCTGTCTGACCTGACCTGTCCCTCTTTAGCGTTGTGATCCTCTGCTACGAGCCTTGACCTCGGACCTGTTCAACCACTCGCATGAACCCTTCTGATAGATAAATATTGGATTAATAGATAGATAGATAGATAGTGGATGGATATATATATGAGAGAGGTGAGAGATAGAGAGATAGATAGATTTCATAGAAAATCATACCTAACTTCATCTAAAAGGTATTTTTCCTTTCCTATATATTACTAAACTGTATCTGTACCTACTAAATCAGCCCTCAAAGTATTGATTAAGGTTCTAATATACTTTTTTCTATCGTCAGGTTTCCTGCAGACTGACACTCATCCCTCACATTACTTTCATGTATGAGCAAGCCACTATAGATATGTTATGCTTGATGGATGCCTTAGCACACTCCATTTCCTCTGGCTGTCCCTTCACATAAATATATCAATTGTTAGAATTAATGAAAAATATTGATTTGTTGTAAAAAAGTCACATTTCTTATCTGAAATGCTCCAGTGACAAATACATTTCTGCCCAAAGGATTCTCTTCATTCATAGCTACATTTGGAATTTGCTTTCATCTCTTAGTAGCTTTACAACCACAAAGATCTTACAGGCTCTAGACAGAGAATCACTTTTACACATACATAGAATACCGCAGCCCAGAATAGTCTCTATATCCCAGGATTATAATGTTATACTATGCAGGCATAGATGTGCAATGCAAACAGTACCATAAAAAGGAGAAACTCAGTTTTATTAAAATATTAAAGGGGTCTTCCCCCAGATTTATATATTGATGGCCTACCTCAGGACAGGTCATTAATGGGGTTTTCTGGGATTTTAATATTAATGACCAATCCTCAGGATCCGACACCCAGAAACCCCGCTGATTAGCTGGTTGAAGAGGAGGCCGAGCTCTGTGTGAATGCAGCCTTCCATTCATTGTTTACCTGCTCGCCATCGACATCCCAGCGGCATGCAGGTGTAATTACAAAATGTCCCATTCACTATTGGACGACTCCTTTCTATTCAAGTGTTTAGGAATGAGATGTCCCAAAGAAGTTGTAAGAGAGTGCAAGGTGTTGTATTTGATAGCAGGTACGTGTCACCGAGGTTGCTGGCCTCGGTGAGGTAAGAGCCGGGGTTTTTGGTCTGCAGCAGCTAGTGCTGCTCTGTTAAATAGCATGGCTGCAAAGCCGATCCGGGCCGGCTCTTACTGGGAGCAGCTAAAGAGTAGGGTGGGTGGCTGCTCCCCACGGTCCAGTCCATGTTTTGGGCTGGGTATATAACGCAGCCAGCAGCTGTGTCTGAGGGTGTGATTATCCTGGAGCCTGCTAACAGGGCTGAGGAGTTCTCTGTGCTGGAGGACGGAGCTCAGCAAGGTGGTGTTTCCCTGCAACCTGAAGGAGGAATCGCCTGCGGGTGAACCGACTGCTAGGTGTGAACCCGCACTTAAACCACCCAAGGTGACTGGACCCTGTGTTGGCCTGTTTTTGGTTTTGCCACATGATTTCTGTTGTGTGTGAACTGTCACCAAGAGACTGTTTTCATTTCTGGTGTGCAAGTGTGAATAAAACACTGTTTGATGCACAATCTGGACTCCTTGTTTTGCCTCTAAACTGCACCCGCACCGCTGTCTACCAGAGCGACTCCCCACATTTGGTGTCGGATGCGGGCATGCGCAGTGAGGCTGGCGTGAACGCCGAACTTTGTTTTTGCTGAGCAAAAGTGGATGTCCTATATTAGGCCGGCAAAGTTACAGCCTGTGATCCCTGACAAAATGGAGGCGGTTGTAAAAGCCCTTGTGGAGGCTAACTTGCAGCAGCGGGAGGCCAACAAGCAGCAGCAGGAGACCAACCAGCTACTACTTCAGCAGGTGATGGCTTTACAAGCTGCAGGAGCGTCCCACCATGTCCATGATGCCCGGAAGCGGTCCGTGCGGCGATCCCAAAAATGACCCCCTCGGACGACGTTGAGACCTATCTGGCGGTCTTTGAAAAGGTGGCCGTGAGGGAAAAGTTACCCCGTGACCAGTGGGCAGAGGTCGTCGCTCCGTTCCTGGCGTCTGGACCCCAGCAAGTATTTTTGACCTCCCAGGTGACCAAGCAGCTGACTACCCGACTGTGAAAGGTGAGATCCTGGCAAGACTGGGGTGAATGTTTTGGTCCGGGCCCAGCGGGTGCATCAGTGGGAGTTTAACCCGGCTGAACCCGCCAGGCCACAATACTATGACTTGCTACAACGGTTGCAAAAATGGCTGCAGCCAGACATACTGACTCCCACTGCTATGCTCGACCGTCTGTTAGCCGATGTCTTCTGGAGGGCCTTGCCTTACCCTCTCCAGCACTGGATCGGCCAGGTATCGCCCACCAATGCCCTGGAGATGGTCGACCTGGTGGAGCGGTACGAGGCCACCAGAAACCTGCAGGGAGTCTTGCTGGGAAGGGGTCAGTCAAACCCGGAGGCCTCTGCCCCAGTTCCGACGTCCGGCGACAGAGCGGCCTGCACGGAATATACCCCCTGCGAGTCCGCCTCCCGTGGTATGCTGGAGGTGTCAGGAGCCAGGCCACATCAGGGCCGACTGTCCGCATCGGGATGAGCCGATGGAGGTGAACTACGGGGTCGCCACTCCTTGTATGCACGGAAGCTGTGCGCAACTGGCACCCGTGAGGTGCAAGACCATAACCACCTGTGTCAGGTAGAGGTGGGAGATTCGCTGGCGGTGGCTCTGCTGGACTCCGGGAGTTTAGTCTCCCTGGTAAGGGCTGCCCTTGTACGGCCTGTGGAGTATACTGGCCGTAAAGTCGGGGTCCTATGCATCCACGGAGACCTGAAAGACTACCCCACTGCACTAGTGACTTTGTCCACAGCGGCTGGTAGGTGGACCCACGAGGTGGCTGTCGCTACTAAACTCCCACATGAACTAATACTTGGGAGGGACTTCCCGGTTTTCCGGCGCTGTGGCCGGCAATAAAGGTATCTGAGGGACCCGAGACAGGGGTGACCCTAGTAGAGTGGCCTGATACCGCTGGAAGGCCAGAACCCTGGGAGCCCGAGTCTGAAGGGCCGGCGGTAGGGGTGACCACTGCTCCAGCGGTAGAGGGGAGACAACCCCACTGAGTGTAATGGTGGGAGACACGGAGGACTTGCCACCGGGGCCTGAGTTGGCAGACCTCAATGTCTCCGGGGAAAATTTTGGGACCGCACAACACCGGGACCAAACCCTAACCAGGGCCTGGGAGAATGTGCTGGAAATTGATGGTAAACCCCAGAAACCAGGGGCTGAATTAATGTTCCCACGATTTATTGTTCTACAGGATATGTTGTATCGGGTGAACCAAGTCCGAGGTGAACCTGTTGAACAGTTGGTGGTGCCCACAGCGTATCGCAAGCTTGTCATGGAGCTTGCCCACCAACATGTTCTTGGGGACACCTGGGGTGGCAGAAAACCCAGGACCGCATACTGCAGCGGTTTTATTGGCCCAGTGTGTTCAAGGAGGTAGAGAATTATTGTAAGTCCTGTCCGACCTGTCAGATAACTAGCCCCCAGCCACATTTCCGTAGTCCTCTGGTACCTCTGCCAATTATTGAAGTACCGTTCGAGCGAATCGCTATGGATTTAATTGGGCCTGTACCAAAGTCTGCCAGGGCCACCAACACATTCTGGTAGTTCTCGACTATGCCACTCGGTATCCGGAGGCGGTGCCTCTGCGACATACCTCAGCTAAGCTCATTGCCAAAGAGTTAATGGAGATGTTTTCCCGTGTGGGCCTGCCAAAAGAGGTTCTGACAGACCAAGGGACCCCTTTTATGTCCAAAGTAATGAGGGAACTGTGTAAATTGTTGCGTATAAAGCAGCTACGGACGTCCGTTTACCATCCGCAAACAGACGGTCTGGTTGAGAGGTTTAACCAAACTCTAAAAAATATGTTAAAGAGGGTGGTGTCTAGAGATGGGAAGGACTGGGATCTGCTTCTGCCCTATCTCATGTTCGCAGTGCGAGAGGTACCCCAGGCCTCTACTGGGTTCTCGCCGTTCGAACTGCTTTATGGCAGACACCCTCGGGGCCTGTTGGATATCGCCAAGGAAGCATGGGAACAACAGCCTGTCCCCCACAAAAGTGTCATTGAGTATGTCACCCAGATGCAGGAACGGATAGAAAGGGTGTTGCCGCTGGTCCGGGAGCATATGGAGGCAGCACAACAAGCCCAGAGTAGGGTGTATAATCGTCAGGCTCGGGTACGGGGCTTCAGTCCGGGAGATCGAGTGTTGGTTCTGGTACCCACCCTTGACAGCAAATTCCTAGCTAGGTGGCAGGGCCCCTATGAGGTGATCGAGAAGGTAGGGGAAGTAAATTACAAAGTACACCAGCCAGGCGGCGCAAGCCGGAGCAGGTGTACCACGTGAATTTACTTAAGCCTTGGAAAGATAGGGACACGGCCGACGACCACAGCCCCCGGCCAGGGCTTCTAGGTGACAAGGGTCCAGCCCCACAGTTCGAGGCCTGTGAAGCAGTAACCACGGTAAAAATTGCAGACAGCCTGTCTTCCAAACAAGTTCAGGAAGTCAGGGAGTTCATCAGTCGGAACACGGATGTGTTCTCGGACCTCCCTGGCCGCACGTCTCTCATCCAACATGACATCGTCACTGAGCCTCAGGCCAAGATCCGGTTAAAACCATACCGGGTACCCGAGGCTCGGCGACGGGCCATCGCGGAGGAAGTACAGTTAATGTTGAAGCTCGATGTCATTGAGGAGTCGAAGAGTGAGTGGGCCAGTCCCATAGTCCTAATACCCAAGCCGGATGGGACGTTGCGGTTCTGCAACGATTTTCGCAAGTTAAATGAAGTGTCCAAGTTTGATGCGTATCCCATGCCCCGGGTAGACGAGCTTGTTGAGAGTTTAGGGCAAGCCCGTTATTTTTCTGTGCTAGACCTCACCAAAGGGTACTGGCAGGTACCCTTAACGGAGTCGGCTAAGGAAAAACCGCATTTGTTACCCGCAGGGCCTGTATCACTACAAGGTGTTACCCTTTGGCCTGCATGGCGCCCCGCCACTTTCCAAAGGTTAATGGACATAGTGCTGCGACCACATCGTCGGTACGCCTCGGCCTACTTAGATGATGTAGTCATCCACAGCACCGACTGGGAAAGCCATTTACCCAAGGTGCAGGCGGTAGTGGATGCCCTGAGGAAAGCCGGACTGACCGCTAACCCAAAGAAGTGCTCCATAGGGTTAGAGGAGACAAAATATCTGGGATATGTAATTGGGCGGGAGTCATCAAACCTCAGGTAACCAAGGTAGAGGCCATTCGTAACTGGCCCCGACCGGTCACCACCAGGCAGGTAAAGTCGTTCCTGGGGATTGTAGGTTACTACATGAGGTTTGTGCCCCACTTTGCCACAATAGCAGCGCCGTTGACAGACCTGTTGAAGGGGCGAAAGTCTGGGAGGGTTAGCTGGAGTGAGAAGGCGGAGGAGGCTTTTGCCGCGTTGAAGTCGGCCCTGTGTGGGTCCCCGGTTTTGGTGACACCCGACTTCAACAAGGAGTTTGTCGTACAGACCGACGCCTCGGAGGTAGGCCTCGGTGCGGTACTGTCTCAGGAGGTCAACGGGGAAGAACATCCCGTTGTCTTCCTGAGCCGTAAGCTCAATCCCGCCGAGTCCAGATACAGTATAGTGGAGAGGGAGTGCCTGGCTATCAAGTGGGCACTCGAATCTCTCCGCTACTACTTGTTAGGGAGGAGGTTCCGTCTGGTGACCGACCATTCCCCTCAAATGGATGAGTCAGGCCAAGGAGAGGAATGCTCGGGTCACCAGGTGGTTCCTATCTCTTCAGAATTTCAAATTCTCTGTGGAACACAGGGCAGGCCGCTTGCAGGGCAACGCAGATGCCCTGTCCCGCGTCCACTGCCTCACGTGTGTTCACCCCTCAGGGTTGAACAAAGGGGGTGTGTAGAGAGTGCAAGGTGTTGTATTTGATAGCAGGTACGTGTCACCGAGGTTGCTGGCCTCGGTGAGGTAAGAGCCGGGTTTTTGGTCTGCAGCAGCTAGTGCTGCTCTGTTAAATAGCATGGCTGCAAAGCCGATCCGGGCCGGCTCTTACTGGGAGCAGCTAAAGAGTAGGGTGGGTGGCTGCTCCCCACGGTCCAGTCCATGTTTTGGGCTGGGTATATAACGCAGCCAGCAGCTGTGTCTGAGGGTGTGATTATCCTGGAGCCTGCTAACAGGGCTGAGGAGTTCTCTGTGCTGGAGGACGGAGCTCAGCAAGGTGGTGTTTCCCTGCAACCTGAAGGAGGAATCGCCTGCGGGTGAACCGACTGCTAGGTGTGAACCCGCACTTAAACCACCCAAGGTGACTGGACCCTGTGTTGGCCTGTTTTTGGTTTTGCCACATGATTTCTGTTGTGTGTGAACTGTCACCAAGAGACTGTTTTCATTTCTGGTGTGCAAGTGTGAATAAAACACTGTTTGATGCACAATCTGGACTCCTTGTTTTGCCTCTAAACTGCACCTGCACCGCTGTCTACCAGAGCGACTCCCCACAAAGTGAATGGGACGGCTTGTAATTACACCTGCTCGCCAATAAAAAACCTGGTACCCCTGCCGATCTGATATTGATGACCTATCCTAAGGATAGGTCATAAATAATAAAATCTCAGAAAACCCCTTTAATATCAGATCCAATTCCCATGATCCCAGCTGATCAGCTGTATGAAGAGGCACAGCTCTCTGTGAGTGCTTGGCCTCTTCCTAGGTCATGTGACGTCAAGTGAATGGGGCTGTGTTGCTATACCAAACACAGCTGCTATTAACTTGATGGCGTGTGCTTGGTAAGCTAAAGGGAGGCCGCCCCCGACACTCCCCGGACCTCTGAGAAGCACATGGCTACCTCCTCAAACAGCTGATTAGCAGGGGTTTATGAGATAAGACATAACCATAGCAAAGGCAGGTGTACTCTGCGGCAATACTAAACCCTCACACTGATAAAATTGAGAGGTTAGTTCGACATATCCTACTAGGAGGACATGTCTTAAGCTCGGACACCACGGCAAGGTCTCTCAAGTATCCCGAGGCCCTACCACTCAACCTACCTGTGCCGTATGGGCGATACCAGGAGCCGCTCTCGTAATGCCCAATGGCTCCTGGTAATGCCCATTCGGCACAGGTAGGTTGTGTGGTAGGACCTCGGGCTACTTGAGAGACCTTGCCGTGGTGTCCGAGCTTAAGACATGTCCTCCTAGTAGGATATGTTGAACTAACCTCTCAGTTTTATCAGTGTGAGGGTTTAGTATTGCCGCAGAGTGCACCTGCCTTTGCTATGGTTATGTTTTTGATTGTTCTCCACATCCACATCACCGTTATCGTATGTAGGATGGTTATTGTGGTACTTGTAGTCCGTTGCTTGCATCTTCCATTGTATGCATTTTTTGCTGTTGATTGCCCCTAGCAACGGACTACAAGTGCAGGATGTGCTCCCCTATATACATGCACAACTGCATATGGGTTGAGCATATCCCGCTTGTTAAACACCACACCACGTTTTCTAATGGTTCATGAGATAAGCCATCAATATGAAAAACCTGGAGAACCCCTTTAAAGCGTACCTCATGCGGAGATAATATCTCCAATCAGATATGGAGAGATAATATATGTTCTTACCTGTCTATGATATATTGTTATGCTACAGGCAGAAAATCCTCCTGCTCCCCAGCTGCAGATTGATAAAATCTTCAGAGAACTTTCCACGGCTGAGGGTACACATGAGATATCCCCCCCGATATATGTGCATGGTGAGGGAGAGGGCAAAAAGCCACAGCCAGGCATCTCTGGTAGCTTATCTCGCTGAGTATAAAAGGATCGGGAATGTTGAAATCCAGCAGCGCTATCCTTCTTTCCCTCAACGGCAGGAGTCCGAAGGCCTCCATACACAGTAGATGGAAGAGCAATCTGACTAAGATCTGCAGGTTTTCCTAAAATACATCTCATGTGTACAGCCAGCTTAAAGTAACTTCTCCTAGCATTACAAATTATTCATAGGGACCTTATTGTAGTCCATGGTCGTCCCAAGATTTGTCTTTGCATTTTTGCTCACAACAAACAATAAAATGTTTTGAATTTAAATAATATATTAAGAAATATGCTTCTGTGTCCAAATATTGTTGCAATTTCCTTGTTATAGAGCCCCCTAGTGTTCTTTTGATTACTTTCCGGAATTTCCTCCGAATGTGTCCATTGCTGATGAGAAGAAGCCTCTAATTTGTACTGGCTCGCCAGCACAATAGCAGTAACACCAGTATGTAACAGCAATAGCTAGACACAGGAGCATTTTTTAATTGAATCCAATTGAAAAATTATGTTTTGCAGGGTCTAACAGAGTCATGCAATATTTGACTGTGGAACAACCCCTTAACTGCCTGTGGCATGGTTTTGACCCTAGTGGTAAATTTCAGTAACATTTTCACATCATAGATACCACTAAGGAGTCATGTTCAGGTTGCTCAATAGCCAAAGCCAGTTGATGAATGCTGCCCTATACTGTATAATCCAGTTTACAGTATGTGCTATGCAGATATATCTAAGGGTACTTTCACGCTTCCGTCGCCGGAACTGCCTGCCGGATCCGGCAATCTGTATGCAAATGGATACCATTTGTAGACGGATCGGGATGCAGATCCATCTCACAAATGCATTGCAATACCAGATCCGTCTCTCCGGTTATCATTTGGAAAAATGGATCCGGTATTTAACTTTTTCACATTTTTAAAGGTCTGTGCATGCGCAGACCGGAAGACCGGATCCGTCCCTAATACATTTCAATGGAAATGAATGCCGGATCCGGCATTCCGGCAAGTGTTCCGGAATTTTGGACAGAGAATAAATGTAAGAGGGACTGAACGGATGCATCCTGATGCATCCTGAGCGGAATGCTCTCCATTCAGAATGCATTAGGATAAAACTGATCAGTTTTTTTCCGGTATTGAACCCCTAGGACGGAACTCAATACCGGAAAAGAATAACACTAGTGTGAAAATACCCTTACTTGTGTTTAATTTTTTCCTCTTGTGATCAACATTTTTGCATTACTGAATTGTATATGTCAGGATCTCCCCAGTATTTAAGCTCATGAAGCAGCTTTCTTTTGCTTTGTCATGTAGAAGCAAATTTAAATCTTGATGAATTGATTAATTCAAGTCAAATGATTCATTTAGCGGACTGCAAGGTTGAAAACCCTTATGTCAGGCTGTCTCTTCTCCGCTGCCCTGGACAATTAGAAAAGGGAAATGAAGACAGTAAGTCAGATCGTCAATATGAGAGAGAATTTCATGCTCCCCTGCTTCTCTTTAAGATTTGCATTTGATGCAGAATGGTCACTGGTGGTAAACATAGCAAGTGAAATGCTGACAGAGAGCAGATGTATGCACAGACTAAGCTTTGGCTTCTGTTTTCCCAAAGCAAACTCAGTTGTAGCAAATATTCTGAGCGGAAAACAGTTTTTCTACAGAAACCTTGTAAAGCTTCCTGAGCTAAATATGTGGCGTGTCATATAACATGACGGCAACGTACACACTGCTGAGCCACACCGATTAAAATAGATATGTGCTTTTTATACGTAATGGAGAGTTAAAGACCTTAGCATGTATAATGACAGAAGATCAACTCTAAGCATATCCTACTTGGCTGTCCTTCCTATATTTGAGCATTACCAATCTGCTCATGTTACATTACTAGCCAGATTACAGGGAGAACGCCATAACACCATATGGCCAGTGTTCCTATGCCTGTTGGCTCCACAGTATTCAGTGTTTTTAATCTAGCTTTAACCATTGAAAGACCTTCAAAAAACTTAAATAAATGTTTTAATTACCCATCATGCTTTCCAACAAAATGTTACCTTATATTATCAAGTATTCCTTGTAAATCCTTTATACCGGGTGTGCAGTGATAGCATATGGCTTCTTATATGGTATATACACCAACAGGTTCTTTTTTCTTTTCACTTCCTGGGATCAGAGGTTTCTTTATCCATCAAGATCTTGGTCTTGCTGACAATGGGAGTAAGAATAACACTCTTACTCATAAGCAACACTCCAAATTTCTTCCTGACTAAAGCTCGCGATACACATGAGATATTGAGTGGCCAGAATGCAGCCAATTTATTGTCTATTTGATTGATCAGGGATTCGAAACACAGTGGGCTTGTAGAGAGTCACAAATGATTGGCCATATTTGGCTGATCATGCCATGTACTTTGTTACTTATCACTGAGTTTGAACCCACTGTGCCAAGTAACTGGTTTGGGTTTCGGACTAAATCCTAAGGGCGTTAATCCAGTGCTCCCCTGGTATACACCCTTTAACCCCTTTACAGGGATCTGGCCTTCGCTGCAGGGAAGCAACCAGACTGCCACCTCTTGGCATGGTCTCAGTGTACTTTGCAGCTGATCCACTGGGGTCAGGAAGTCTGGTGGAAGTACCTGAAGCTCAGGATACAGAAAACGCATCAAAACCACAAGAAAACTGCAGGTATAGTCTGACCAGTTTTTAAAAGTTGAATGCAGGTTTCTGAGATCCAGACAGCACACTTGAAGCATAGAGGGTGGGAGACACAGGACAATCAGGCAGGCAGGGTGATAATGAAACAGATGAGTGCGTTTGCTGGATATTTGGCAGAAGCACAAACAAGACAGACAAACAGGGTTAACTTAAACACAGACAGAACTGAAACTGCAAGTGCTGGAACACACAAGCAGGGCCGGTACAAGCTATAGTACAGAGTCAGACAGGAACAAACAGGACACATGCAGATAAATCACCATTGCACAAGACTATCAGAACACCTTTGCTTGTCACCAAGGAACCTAAAGCTGGGGAAGGATTGAGGCGTGTGCACTTTCCCTTTAAAAGGTCTGGGGTGAACACGTGCTCTAATAGAGGCTGGAGCACAATGCAGAAGCATGGAGGCAGCAGCATGGAAATTTGTGCAGGTATCATGCCCGCAGCAGAAAGCAGGGCAGCGGCAGACATAGCTGACCTAACATGTATTTTCAGTTGACCACAATTGGCGAATCCAACCTGACAGATGACATTTTGTATTGGCCATCATGAGTGGTCACATGTCATTTTTAAACAATTTCTTAGGTGTATGGCAGCTTACCCTATGTTCAATAAGGCAAGACTCATTGTCTAGGAACTCTTATATCAATCCGTTTTCTTATAATAACTTAGAGTTTGGAATCTCAGGCCCTAAGTGATCTGAGCTCACTCAAAAGTTTCTGTTGTAAGGGCTTATGCACTTGAACGTATATTCTTTCCGTGTCCGTTCCTTTTTTTTTTGTGGACCGTATGCGGAACCATTAATTTCAATGGGTCCGCAAAAAAACAACGTTTCTTTATGTCCATTTTGCAAAATCAGAACATGTCCTATTTTTGTTCACATTATGGACACGGAAAGCACTGTTCTATTAGGGGCCAGCTGTTCCACAAAACACGGAGTGCACACGGACGTCATCTGTATTTTTTGTGGATCTGTTTTTTGCGGACAGCAAAATACATATGGTCGTGTACACGAGCCCTAAGTCTCATGGAACCATGGATGTTTAAAACCTCTCCAGAGAAAGCTGACAGGGGATCCTGTGTACTGGTTCCATCTTATTTGGCACTTTAGCTTATTTAACAAATCACAGAAAAAACTATATATAAACCATCCTGCACGATATGGTATTAAATGCGCGGATGTATATGGCTACATTTACAAAAGCACAGAAAATAATGCACTATAATAATAGATGCAAGCATAACATATGGACTAAGCCCTCACTCTTGATAAAATCTGAGACACTTGGTCAATACATTTTGATCAAAATACATCTAAGCCAACCTACCAGATGACAAGGTGGTCTCAGTTCAGACGGGTTCCTATGCCAACCTATTCATGCTGTGGCGCATTTTTCAGGAGCACAGTCCCTGCACATATGGTGTGCTGCCCCTTGTTACCTCCATGTGCATCAGCAACCGGTGGGAGGAGACACACACACACACCTATATGTACCACCTTAATCAAGGTCACCTATTAGATAGGTGGGGCAAAAGGGCACTTGAATATCACTCCCAGTATAGGAGCGTATTCACACATGAAGGTAAAAAACTATATATAAACCATCCTGCACAATATGGTATTAAATGCGCGGCTGTATATGGCTACATTTACAAAATCACAGAAAATAATGTACTATATTAATAGATGCAAGCATAACATATGGACTAAGCCCTCACTCTTGATAAAATCTGAGACACTTGGTCAATACATTTTGATCAAAATACATCTAAGCCCAACTACCAGGCGACACTTTAGCTTATTATACTAATTTATGCAGGGCCGGCATAAGCACCCGGCACACCTGGGCAAGTCCAGGTGCCCACTGCTCCTGGGGGGCCCACTGTGCCCACTCACTCCTGCAGCTGTGTCCTGGTCTTCATTAAACTGCCTGTTTTCAAATATAGAGCAGCGTTCCCCAGCAATGCAGATTAATTTTAGCGGAGTGCACTGCTGGGGTGGGCGGCCCCAGGACTCAGAACAGGGTAGATGGAGTTTTTTACCGGTCTAAAGGACCTTTTTGATGTCATCTGACCATGTGATGAGTGGGGGATGAGCCAGAGGAGCAGTGAGCTGTGTTTCTGTATGGAGAGGAGCCTTGCTGGAGTGTAGTGAGGCCTAGCTGTTTGTTTGTCCCTGTGTGTGTGTGTCTGTCCCCTTGTGTGTGTGTGTGTCCCCCTGTGTGTGTGTGTGTTTAAGAGGCATTGCTTAGACTCCATACTACAGTCTAGCTAGTTCCTTATGGGTTACAGTTTAGACCACCTTCTGGTACATGTTGATAATTCCCGTTTAAACCCCTCCTTGTCCCCTCAGTACTGGGAATCAATGGGAGTCATATTAGAAGGTAACAAAAGGTTGGAACATAACTAAAGGTGGAATTCCCTTTTAATGCCCCCTTAAGGTGGCCACACACTTTAGATAGAGGTTGGTTGACGATCTCACCATCGCACAGTTGTCTGTCCATATGTGTGTGTCTGTCTCTGTGTGTGTGTGTCCAGCTGTGTGTGTCCCTGTGTTGTATCTCTGTGTGTGTCCCTGTGTGTGTGTCTGCCCCTGAGTGTGTGTCTGCCCCTGAGTGTGTGTCTGTCCCTGTGTGTGTGTGTGTCTGTCTGTGTGTGCGTGTCTGTCTCTGTGTGTGCGTGTCTGTCTCTGTGTGTGTGTGTGTCTGTCTCTGTGTGTATTTGACTGTCTCAGTGTGTGTCCCTGTGTGTATGTGTCTCCCCCTGTTTGTGTGTCTGTCCCTGTGTGTGTGTGTGTCTGTCTGTAATGTCCCTGAGTGCCATTTTCACTCCTACACCTTGCTACCTCTTTCCATGAGCTAATTTATATCACCTAATATATTTCCTATACTGTGCATATGTATTGCTTTGTATTTCCTATAATTATTATGTTCAAGTGTAATAACCTGGTTTGCCACAAGGTGGAAGCAAACACTTGGCAGAGCATTAGTGAGAGTCTGGAACTTACCTTCCAGACTCTATTCCTCTCTTACCCTGGGTTCACACCTGAGCGTTTTACAGCGCGTTCGAACCTGGACGGGTTCTGTTTGTCCTACGCCAGCCTTATCACTGGAGTGAAAATGGCACTCAGGGACATTACAGACAGACACACACACAGGTATAGCCAGGACAAGAAGTTCCTAGTATTTTCTAAAGTAAGAAACTGACTACTAAGCTAGCTGACCTAAGAGAGCTACAGAGAAGATACAGCTGAGAGGAGTTTGTATGCAGAGATAGTATTTGCCTGCCATTTGCTTGTTGAAACCTATTGATGACCAAGACAAAGTCTGGAAACTTTATGGAATATCGTTTATTACAAGTAAAGCAACTGTTCAACTGTTTACCAAGTCTGGACTCAACTTTGTTCTACCCCATCCAAGTTACCTTTCCCTTTTGCACTGATTTGAACCACGCTCGTCTGGGATCCAACCATATCCGAAGGTAGGAGCACCATGACAAAGTGGTACACAACATCTCCAGGGATATTGTGGCCTGTTTAACACCACTCTGGCCTTCCTACCACTGGGTACCAAAACATTACTACAAAAGGGAGCCTTGTGCTTCCGCTGCTTAACCGCAGCTGGCGTCATGACTACTTACTCTAAAAGAGGGACATATTTTGTAGATACCTCTAGAGGGGTAAGGGATCCCCCAGGCGTGCTTAGTGGGCTCTTGCATGTCCCTCTGTGTGTGTCTGTCCCTGTGTATTTGACCGTCCCTGTGTGTGTGTCTGTCCCTGTGTGTATGTGTGTCTGTCCCTCTGTGTGTATGTCCGTCCCTGTGTGTGTGTGTCCGTCCCTGTGTGTGTGTCTGTCCCTGTTTGTATGTGTGTCCCTGTGTGTGTATCTGTCCCTGTGTGTATTTTAATGTCCCTGTGTGTGTGTGTGTCCCTGTGTGTCTCTACCTGTGTGTCTGTTCCTGTGTGTGCGTGTCTCTCCCTGTGTGTGTCTCTCCCTTTGTGTGTGTCCCTGTGTGTGTGTGTCACCATCACCATGCCCACAGTGCTCCTATTTCTTGACGCAGCTGCATCAGGACATTCTGTGCGGGGCAAGAAGAAGAAGATGGAAGAGGAGGCAACGCTGCCAGCATAGAGTCTGTGGGAGAGACACAGGGAGGCACACTAAGGACGTAGGTAACACTACCACATTATTAGCACTAGTGTTATCTGTGGTTTTGCATAGGACTGCATGTATCACTAACACATTATCAGGACTAGTGTTATCTGTGGTTTTACATAGGACTGCAGGTAACACTAATACATTATCAGCACTAGTATTATCAGTGGTTTAACATAGGACTGCAGGTAACACTACCACATTATCAGGACTAGTGTTATCTGTGTTTTTTTCATAAGACTGCAGGTAACACTACCACATTATCAGCACTAGTGTCATCTGTGGTTTTACATAGGACTGCAGGTACCACTAACACATTATTAGCACTAGTGTTATCTGTGGTTTTACATAAGACTTCAGGTAACACTTCTATATTTTCTGTACTCAGCCATCACTGTGTTATCTGTGCGGTTACATAGGACTGCAGGGGACATCTACTATATTATCTGTACTCAGAGAGTTATCAGTGTGTAAGGGGGCCCACTGAGATTTTATCGCCCAAGGTCCCACATGAGCCTGGAGCCGGCCCTGGATCTATGCTAAATGTTAGGAAAAAAACATGACTTATACATGACATATAAATGAATATTTATTTGTGCCATACTGTCCTGATCATAGGAGGGGTGATCTTTATCTATTATGTCCCTTTAGACTTTTTATTAAATATAATTTTGATTTACTTTCTACATACAGTATGATCAATAGCCCCTTGTCCAGATCTTGTTCAGAAGGAAAATATTCCTTAAAGGGGTTATTGAAGTTCTATAATGACCCCCCTCCCCCCCCCATATGCCTGGGTCCCTCACAGAGGTTGTAATTAACTCGCTCCCCGGCACCCGCGTCGCTGCTCATACCAGCACGGCCACCACTGCATCTTCTTCCCGTTTCGTGGATGAAAACATCCGGTGTCAATAGCAGGCTGTGACCGGAACGAGCCTTGCTAGCATTATTTCATTATTAGTAGTATTAGTTCTTTTAATGCACCATTATTTCTAGGGCACAGTACCTACCACAAGGATTCAGAAAAACAAGTACAATAAGCATGAACAAATTGGGCAATAGACTTGTACAGAAGGGGAGGGCGAGGGCACTACAATCTGGTAGTCGAGGGCTTACAATCTACATGGGAAAGGTAAAGGAGACAGTAAGTAAGAGTACACGTCTAACCCACATTTTATTTTTAATTCGGGTGTAGAGTTTTATGCCATAAGGAGCCTGCTGCTTGTTATACATAAATACTTCAGAGAGGTCTAAGCAGTGAACTCATTGAATATAGCTAATTTATATGTGAGAAATCCAATTAACACATGTTTGTCTTCATATTTTTCTGACAGGGATGGTAGGAAATGAGAAAGCAGAGTCTGATGTATAAACACAATGTGACAGCTTATGAATAGGTGTTCAAGCAGCGCTCTGGTGAAGTAAACAAAGAAATTAGAAGTTCTCCAAGAGTTTTTAAAATTTAGCAAAAAGCATGTGGGATGTGTAATTTTTTTTGTAAAGAAACCTTATCTTTAAAATCTGACGCCAGTCCCGAACACTGCTACTGCCAGGGGCGTAACGATCTCGGCGGGGGGAGGGGGCCCGCTGCGCTCACATGTAATGGCAGCGCTCTGACAGGGCCTGGTGAAGTACAGTGAGAATGCCGGGCCCCGTCTGAGCGCTCTTCAAACATGAGGTGGCTCGGAGGCAAGGAGGAGGGGGAGGGGGGGGGGAAGGAATCGAACTCACCCGGCCCCGCAGTTCTTGTTACTGCCAGGCTGATCATTTCCATAGTGAAGCAGGGAGACCTCTCTGCTCCCTGGTTCACTGATCTTTAGAGCTCAGGAGCTCCTCTTGCTGGCCACACATTGCGCTGCTGGCTGTGCGAAGAGAGCTGAAGGCCCCGGAATCTGCCTTTAGCACAGCCAGCCAGCAGCGCGATGTGAGTGTGGGAGCAGGTCACCAGGAAGGAAGGTAAGTATTAAGTGTTTTATTTCCCCTAAAGCTGCAAAAAGGGGGCAACCACTAGAGGAAGGGGGCACAAAAGAGCATAACCACTGTGAGGGGCATATATCTGGGTATAACAACTACTGTGAGGGGGCACATATGTGTGTATAACTGCTGTAAGGGGGCACATATCCGGCATAACCACCGCAAGGGGCACATATCTGGTATAACCGCCGTGAGGGGCACATATCTGGCATAACCACTTTGAGGGGCACATCTGGCATAACTGCTGTAAGGGGGCACACATCTGGCATTACTAGGAGCACATATTTGGCATAACCACTGTGAGGGGGCACATATCTGGGCATAACGACTGTAAGGGAGGCACATATCTGACCATAACTACAGCGAGGGGGCACAAAAGTAGGCATAACTACTGTGACAGGAACAAAATTAGACGTAACTGCTGTGAGGGGCCACAAGGAGGACATAACTATTTTTAAGGGACCACAAGGTGAGCTTAATTACTGTGAGGGGCCACAATGTGGGCATTAGTACTGTGTGGTAGCACTTTATTACCTTGCTATACATTGGCATGGCTCAGTCTTACAGGCCAGCACAACGCCCCCTGTTGGTGATTTCACAGGGGCAGTCACCAACCCTTCCTTATGTCATTATTCTTTTTTTTTCTATCTCCACAGGGACCTTGTTCTGGATCCAGTAGACATCACGGACATCACACCAACGCCAGCGACACCCTGGAGAAGGTAGGACAAGATTTTATTAGGACTGGATGAGTGTAGCCATGCATTGGACTTAGGGCTCTTTAACACGAGTGGATCCTGTGTGGGTAATCTGCTGTGGGAAAAAGAGCCAAGCCCCAGACACGGACTCTGTGACTCTCTGTGATCTTTTTACTACAAAATCACAGTGAAAACTTTATCTCACTGTGATTTTGCAGTAAAAAGATCACAGAGAGGCACAGAGCATTATCACTCAAGTTAATGCTCCTTGTCTCTGCTGTCCGGAGCGGAGCTTGGCTCTCATTCACGCAGCGGATTACCCGCACGGCATCTGCTCGTGTGAAAGAGCCCTTAGATCCAGCACAGAAAGAGGGATTAAATAGCTGCAGTGAGTTAGGATTAATCAGCAGAAATATGTAAGTGAAGCCATCAATTGTGACTATGGCATCTGAGGTGGCTTTTCCCAGAAGCACTGCACTCCTGGGGCCTGAACAGCTTCCCCATGCTGAGATCGGTGGAGCCGTTCGTTCATAATGGTATCTCCCAGTCCTCTGAGGCTACGATAGTGACAGTACACCTTTGGCATGGGTCTATTTGAACATAATAAAACTCCTATAGGCTACAGTGGTAATTCATTGCAGTCTATGGGAGAAGCGGTCGCATGATCAAGTCCCCTAGGTGTAAAGAGGTGTAAAAAAAAAAATCACTCAAATCTCCTCTTTGCCCATAGTAAAAATAAATAATATTAAAAAAAATAAAGATCATTTGCACTACTGCTTCTCCAAAACAACTATACTATTAAAATAAAATAAAAAATAAACTTATTTTTGGTGAACATCATAAAAAAACAAAAACACTTGACCTTTTCTTGTCGCTTCACGTACCAAAAATATTGAATAAAAAGTGATCAGAAAGTCATACACATTCCAAAATGGTGTCAATAAAAACGATCAATTGCTGTGACAATCACCAGGCCTCAAACGATCACATAATCACCAGGATTGGAGCAGGAATTGGCACTGCCCCTGCCTGATCTATATACACCACTCACATTGAACATTGTGTGTACAGAAATTGGGAAGTCAGAGATAGTAAAGAACATCTCTGCCTTCCCTGTGGGGTCACTGACATAGTAACACAGTAACATAGTTTCTAAGGCTGAAAAAAGACATCTGTCCATCCAGTTTGGCATGTTATCTTGCAAGTTGATCCAGAGGAAGGCAAAAAAAACAGTGAGGTATAAGCCAATTTTCCTCACTTTAGGGGAAAAAATTCCTTACCGAATCCAGTCAGGCAGTCAGAATAACTCCCTGGATCAATAACCGATCTCTAGTAGCTATAGCCTGCTATTGCCATCCTCTGAACCCTCTCCAGCTCTGCTGTGCCTGCCTTGTTCGCAGGAGCCCAGAACTGTACTCCATGTGTGGTCTGACTAGTGATATGTAAAGTGGCAGGATTATAGTCTTATCACGGGCATCTATGCCCCTTTTGATGCAACCCATTATCTTATTGGCCTTGGCAGCAGCTGCCTGACACTGGTTTCTACAGCTTAGTTCACAGTTCACTAAAATTCCTATCTCTTTTTCCATGTCAGTGTTACCCAGTGTTTTACCATTTAGTATGTACTGGTGACTTGCATTATTGCTTCCCATGTACATAACTTTACATTTGTCAGTGTTAAACCTTATCTGCCACTTATCTGCCCAAGCCTTCAATCTATCCAGATCCATCTGTAGCAGTATACTGTCCTCTTCCGTGTCAATTACTTTACACAGTTTAGTGTCATCTGCAAAAATTGATATTTTACTGTGCAAGCCTTCTACAAGGTCATTAATAAATATATTGAAGAGAATAGGGCCCAATACTGACCCCTGAGGTACTCCACTATTGACAGTGACCCAATCTGAGTGTGTACTATTAATAACCACCCTCCATTTTCTATCACTGGGCCAGTTACTTACCCACATACAGACATTTTCCCCCAGTCCAAGCATTTTATATGCCTTTTATGTGACACTGTACCCAGCCAGTGGCCGATCCAGAGCCTGGTCTCGAGAGAGGAACTTCCCATGATTGTTAGGCCCCTGCTCCCATCACTACAGAAATACAGGGTAATACAACGCCCCATACCTCTTACATCCAGTGACGTCTACTTTGATGTAGATCTCTTTCCTCATCTTCTCCTTTCAGACCTTCAGACCAGACCACCATTTTTCATCTCTGCAGTTTGATAAAAAAAACAACAACTTAGTTTACTACTTTTCCATCATCCTCCCATCTTCTGGACAAAACATCCTACTACCCCCAATACTGTACCGCTGTGGTCCCCATAGATGCCCCCCCCCCATTCATGTGCCAGTAACAAGTGCCTCTCCCCCCAATCATGTGCCAGTAACAAGTGCCTCTCATCCCGTCATGTGCCAGTTACAAGTGCCTCTCCCCCAATCATGTGCCAGTAATAAGTGGCTTTCCCCCCAATCATGTGCTATAACAAGTGCCTTTCCCCCACAATCATGTGCCACTAACAGCCTCTCCCCCCTCATCATGTCCCAGTAACAAGTGCCTCTCCCCCCTTCATAATGTGCCAGTAACAAGTGCCCCCCCCTCATCATGTAGCAGTAAGAAGTGCCTCTCTCCCCCCTCATCATGTCCCAGTAACAAGTGCCTACCCCCTCATCATGTCCCAGTAACTAGTGCCCCCCCCCATCATGTGCTAATAACAAGTGCCCCCCCATCATGTCCCAGTAACAAGTGCCTCTCCCCCCCTCATCATGTCCCAGTAACAAGTGCCTCCTCCCCCCTCATCATGTGCCAGTAACAAGTGCCTCTTATAAAAATAAAAAAAACATGTATACTTACCTCCATGGCAGCGATGCAGGCTTCTTCCAGCCTGTGTCCCGCTCTGTACGGCTCAGGTGGCGCGATGAAGTCATCGCGCCGCCTGAGCCAACCTCTGATAGGCTGCCGGCACAAGGTCCGCAGCTTATCAGAGGAACAGGGAAGGGAGACGCCTCTCCCCCCAATCATGTGCCAGTAACAAGTGCCTCTCCCCCCAATCATGTGCTATAACAAGTGCCTCTCCCCCCAATCATGTGACAGTAACAGCCTCTTCCCCCCTCATCATGTCCCAGTAACAAGTGTCTCTACACCCCCCATCATGTGCCAGTAACAAGTGCCTCCCCCCCATCATGTGCCAGTAACAAGTGCCCCCCTCATCTTTTCCCAGTAACAAGTGCCTATCTCCCCCCCTCATCATGTCCCAGTAACAAGTGCCTCTCTCCCCCATCATTTCCCAGTAACAAATGCCTCTCCCCCCTTCATCATGTCCCAGTAACAAGTGCCTCTCCCTCTCTCATCATGTCCCAGTAACCAGTGCCTCCCCCATCATGTGCCAGTAACAAGTCCCCCCCCCCTCATCATGTTCCAGTAACAAGAACAAGTGCCCCCCTCATCATGTCCCAGTAACAAGTGCCTCCCCCCCTTATCATGTTCCAGTAACAAGTGCCTCTCTCCCCCCTCATCATGTCCCAGTAACAAGTTCCTCCCCCCCCCACATCATGTGCCAGTAACAAGTGCCTCTCAGTCCCCCTCATCATGTCCCAGCAACAAGTGCCTCTCTCCCCCCTCATCATGTCCCAGTAACAAGTGCCTCTCCACCCCCCTCATTATGTCTCAGTAACCAGTGCCTCCCCCCCCCCCCTCATCATGTGCCAGTAACAAGTGCCTCTTAAAAAATAAAAAATAAACACTTACCTCCATGACAGCATGCTATGCAGGCCTTCTCCGGCCTGTTTCCTGCGCTGTACGGCTCAGGAGGCGTGATAAAGTCTGCCGCGCTGCCTGTGCCAACCTCTGATAGGCTGCCGGTTCAAGGCCCGCAGCCTATCAGAGGAACAGGGAAGGGAGACACCTCTTCCTGCCCTGCCCGGCGGCAGCACAGCCATCTGTATTGCTGTCCTGATGACGGCCATACAGATGAATATGGAGATGAAGCGTTCATCTCCCTGTGCCCTGCCACCGCCATTGCTGCCCACATTCTCGGGGGGGGGGGGGGAGCAAATTTCCACATTGCCTCCTCCCCCCTGGATCCACCAGTGTACCCAGCTCTCTCTTTCTGCAGCTGCAGGTTCATAACGATCTTGCAGACTTAAAGGGGTTGTCCCAACATGCCATTTTCATTTCAAGATGGGACTAAGGGCCAGGCCCAGGTGTGCCCGCTTATGAAAACTGCTGAGCAGGATGGCGCTTCTGCAGTGAATGAGTCCTATGCAAATAGTTTAGCACAGCAAGCTATGCTGTTCCTGTAACTTGGTTATGTAGCTCTCAGTCCCTACAATGGGAGCTATGGAAATAGCAAAGCACCAGCCTGCTCTGCAGCTTCCATAAGCCTGGCTACCTGGATCCGGTACTTAGTCCAATCGTACCGTAGAAATGGTGAGATGGGACAACACCTTTTAAATAGTTCACAATTGGTAAATATACCTTTATAGCAGTTTGAACTTTATTTTTCTGATACGAAGCTCCAAATCACATGACAGACATGCTGTTTGCCTGCAGTCACCACTAAGGGGAAACATTTGATTCCTGTCTATTGTTTATAAACTGAACTCAATAATAAAAAAGTATGCAGTAATCTAATAAGCTCCCTCTAGTGGTGGTCATGTAGGCAGACTATTATTTAACTCTGTGTCTGTGGAGGGAATTTGGGGCTCTATTTTAGAAAATAAGAGCTCTGATTACTACAAAAATACAGTACATGATAAAAGCAATCAATGCTTTAAGCAAATAAGGAGGTAAGACATGGAGGGACACCCAAGATGATGTAGAATGCAGCAAAATGTTAGTAAAGGGAGGAAACGGCCGGGTTTATGGCAAGGTGGACTTTTTTTTACCCTATTGTGGACTATTTACTATGATTGTTGGCTGAATTTCAGCTTATTTCTACCAACTAGATCTTGTCAATCAGAGCTGCCATGAGTTAAAAGACAAGGTCATTGTCCTTGACGTGCTGTTTTATTTTAACGTTCCCCCTTTATTAACTTTCCCAGCCTCTCTACAGTATTTACCCCATTTATTTTAAAGAAATGGAATATGTGTAGCTCCCTTACTGCACCCTGCGATTACACAGGATGGATGTAACCAATAAATACATAGCATGATGTAAATTGAAATTGTGCATTGCCTATTGTACGTCTAAAGGAAAAGGAAAAAATACAAGCTTATAGTAATAATTTATGATGTTCAGGAGTGTTGCAATCTCAGTAAACGGCCCATAATGCCATGATAGATGGCTCCTGCAGGGCTAAAATATGACGGTGAGAGCTTTGCGTTCAGGGGGAAGAGGTGACAGTATCCTTTGAAAACAGATGGTTTCGGTCAGTCACTGAGGTGACACTCTGACACTGTCATCCTTCCAGACAATGAATTTCAGATACTAGACAGTCTGTTCAGTGCAGCAAAATTAGCTTTTGACTTAGCCAAGTACTTTTCGTCCTAAGTTTAGATTCTTCGCTATATATTTTAACAGACACACCAACATAATTAGTAATTGAACAATAAATTGTTCTAGTTTTAATTAAGTTTGGGAAGAATTTAAAGGAAGCAGAAAACGGATAAAAAAAATAAAATAATTGGCTGGATGGACATCTAAAGCCAATGTTGCAAATCCACCCCGTTGCTGATTTTGGGGTACTGTAACCCCTCTTAAAAAGCTGCGGTTTCAGTTTATACTTATTTTTTCCACAGTGGCGTAGCTAAAGGCTCATGGGGCCCTGGTGCAAGAGTTCAGCTTGGGCCCCCCTTCCCTCAGTGCTTTGTGGTCAGGGGCAGAGAAGCACATTTCCTTCGTGCTGCCTGAGACAAAAATTGGAACAGCAGCCATGCCAAATTCTTGACCTAACCCCTTCTCTCCAGCCAGAGGTCTAACTTGTCCAGTATGCGCTTTCTATAATACCAGTATCTTCTTATGTGGCACAAGGATCTTTGGGCCCCCTCAGGCTCCTGGGCCCGGTAGCGACTGCTACCTCTGCATCCCCTATAGCTACTCCCCTGTGTTTCAGTAGGAAAGGCGAAGCATTATAGCACACTCATTAAAATCAAAGAACATCTAATTTTCTTGGGGGAAAAATTCTACAGCTAAGGCCAGGTTCACATCACCGTTTAGAATAAAAATAAAAAACAGACCCATTATTTTGAGCATCAGGAGAAAAAGTACTTTTTGCAGGAATTTCTTTTCACATCAAAAATAATTTATCTCTGATGGAAGTAGCAGAAACTGATCATAGTGTAACTGATGCTCAAAATAATTTTAACATATTTGTGTTCTAAGATGAGAAGAACAGAAAGCTAAACGGTGATGTGATCCCGGCCTAATTCGGAGAAAGACACAGGCAAATCTGTGGTGTCAAATCTGCATCAAATCGTGTTCTTCAGATGTGTGGAGGCCAGTCGAGCTTCCATACAGTTTTTTGTGAGGTGTAATGGTGTATACAAGCCAAGTGGAGGCTAAAAGGATGCTCTTTTGGCCTCTGTCTGGTAATATAACACTATGGACACATCAGGATATACATTGACAGCTTTCCTGGAGTATACGCTAAACGGCTATGTGGACATAGCCTCACTAATGAAAATGTACCACAGTTCTGGCCCATTCAGTGCACCAGGTTTATTATATGACAAAATTGCATCAAAGTTCTGATGCTAAATTGTGGAGCAAAATGAGCCAACAAATAGGAATTTAGGCTAAACAATTGAAAGGAGCAAAATATTTATCTAGACTAAAGGCCCCCATACATATTGTTAGCTAAACCCACCAAGAATGGTGGATTCGGCCAATGGTGCAGAGGGGAGCTACCGACTCTCCCCCCGACTAATGATGTCAGGGGAGAGAAGGATTGGGCAAAAAGTTATTTTGTTCTCCTGGTAGAAAAGCCACTACCAAAAGTATTTGGCAGCGGCTTTCTGCCCTCTCCCCGTTAACTACGCATGCATATTCAGTTGAGCCAAACGTGTATGTGTATGAGAGACTTGTAAGGGAGATGGGAGAGATCGTTCGGCTACCTGACACTGTCTAAACCTTAGACAGGATTACTAAATCTGCCCATTATGTAATGTTTTTAGACTTGCATTACAGAAATGAATACATTGTGATATTAATACATTGCTAGGATAAGCCATCAATGTCAGGTAGGTGTGGGTTCCACGTCTGAAACCCACTCCTATCTCCAGAATAGGACCACCGAAGCAAACAGAGTAGCCGCGTACATACAGTGCACTCATCATTCATCGCAATTTCGAAAATAATTTTGCTTGTCTTTTTCAGTGCTCTCATAGAGACTAATGGAGAACAATCCAGACATACGCAGCATGCTGTCCTTTACTTTGGGGGCTCCGTCCTCTAGATAGGAGTAGGTCCAAGAGGTGGGACCCGCACCTATCAGACATTGATGGCTTATCCTAGTGTGGGTTCCCCTGTGGATTACAGATGAGCGTCTAAAATATACTCACCTCCCCTGACGCTTCTGAGGCAATGCAGATCTCTGGCTGCAGTGGCCACCCTGTGCCTCAATGCTGGAGGCATAGAAAGTGCTTTATTTTGCCGATAGAACAACTTTATAAATATTTTTGCTATTATATGCAAAAAATATATGCATTCGGTTGTCCACACATAGTGGTGGTTTCTGTTTTTGTTACCGTAAGCTTCTGTTACTTAGTTCTGTGATAAGTGAACATGCTTTATAACCTCTGAATAGAGTGTGCGTGTGTGTACGCAGTGCATGCATGTGTGAAAGAAATAAAATCAACAAGTTTTTCACTAGGGAAAAAATCTTTTAAAAAAAAGGTGTATTTTGTATTTAAAGGGCTTATCTAAGACTAAACTTTTTTAACAGACCTCTTCAGAGTGGCTGGACCCTCGGTGGGGTTCATACTTGAAGAGCTCTGTTAAAAAAAAGTTTAGTCTTGGATAACCCTTAAAGAGGTTGTTCTCTTTTGTGTCTCCATATTATGACATAAATGTCTGATAGAAGGTAGTATGACTGCTGTTAACCCCATAAGAGCAAACGGGCCACAGCGCTCCATGAAGTTTCAGACAGCAAATCTTTAAAGGGTTATGCCATCATTTATGTAAAAAATGAAAATCAGACATCATATAGTACACACCAATAAATTTGTAAAAAATCTAGTACCTCATATGGATCCAGAGATATCCACATTCACTGCTCCAATTGCTCTGATAGATTATCTTAAGCCTGGGAGCTCAGATGGTGTGTCCTTTCTGCTTCATCTCTCTCTCTGAAACTGGCACAGCTGATAACAGAACATATGGCTAGTGGCAGTTGAACATTTAAACTGAGCGTGTGCGACCAGCTCAGTGAGACGGACAAAAAATAAGGAAAAGAACAAACAACAGGTGGTGGTATAAAGATACATTTTATTGAATATATCACTGACTATACTATATTTTTAATTACTTTTAGTTACAAAAGTATTCAGATCCAGGTGATATTTTGAAAAATGTAGAATATGTTTTGTGACACAACCCCTTTGAATGAAAGTTTTGATATACAGGGCTTTTGTCCTTTTTGTGTGGAGTCTAGAAGGGTCTCTTGACCACAGACAGACCACAGGGTGACATGGTGCCTGGACGCCCAGAAAACAGCTGGAATCTGTGGAAGTGCTTTATTGCTCTGCAGCGTTACCACAGGGGAAATAAAACATTGTGCAGTTCACACTGATATCAATGGCTTGTCCATGTAATGATGATACATAGATGTATTGGGATCTCCAGGGTGAGAGATGCTCTTTCAATGGTAAAATGCACATGTGGCTTTTGCCGGATGTCCCTGCTGGTTTTAAACGCTTGATGGGATGGAAACAGGATGATGTTTTGCGTCCTGCTGCGTTTACTTTTCAAAAATATGTTAAGTATCCAATGTAATTTGGAGAGGATCCAACTATTTTAGACCAATTGCAGTAGCAGTTCCATGGGAAAGACTGTTACCTTGCCTAACACCTTATATTGTTGGTCAAAACTATAGTAAGAGTGGCATATCCTAACAGATCCTCTAAGCGTTTACCTGCGTGCACACACATGAAAAATGATGGGACAGTGTTAGTAATGAGCGAGCACCAAAGTGTTTGGGTCTTGGTCCGAACACATAGAGATATTCGTGCGCTCGGCCGAGCACCGAGTATAATGGAAGTCAATGGGAGACAACCAGGCACCCCCTGCTCGGATGAGGGGAGGGTGCCGGGTCCATTGGAAAAGGTCAGAAAGTGACAGAAACACCATCAAAATGGATCTCCAATGTCGCTGCTGGGAACCATGTTGTCCCAGCTCTCTGCCACTTTTACAGACCGACACAAATACGCCTAAAATCCGCCCCCTCAAAAAAAAAAAAACATTTTTAGAGGTAAAATTGTTAGGAAACATTCTTTCCTGTATATTCAATTGTATATACAGTGCAAGTGCTGCCAAAAATTACAAGGAAGAGGCACTCCAATACAGCCTGTATATCAAATAAAGGAGGGCCTCATTCAATTGTTCAGGTACACTGCTACACTCATAAAGTCAGGTACACTGCTACACAAGGCCTGCCAAAAATTACAAGGAACCAGCACTCCAATACACCCTTTATTATACATAAAGAAGGGCATCATACACACCCTTGAAAAATTATCATTGATGGCCTGCTGGTGACCCTCCAAAACATTCGAAGCAAGGGCCTGCTGATCTGACCACCTAAGAAGTTAATTGGCCTGGTCAGCACAGGCTACCAAGAAACAATGACCAATTTCTAATCTTGATTTTCGTTTGGGTTCCAGGTAACGTCACATAGCAGAGTTAGCGTAGAGAATGGCGGTCAGCATTTGTTGCCTCTTTACATTATGGAATTACCGGAACTATACCACAATTACAAGCTGCTATCTGACTATCTTGGAATTTTATTGTCTACCCCAAAGAAATATTTAGGGAAAGTGGCACATACAATGAAAAAACAGGAATATAATAGATGTTATAAAAGTTTTCAAACCAGGGATATCAACATTTGACTGTATTACCTGTAATGTTCTCCACAATATAAAGAAACATGGTCAATCCTTAAAAAGACAAATCCAGGATGAAACATTCACCACTGAAGGAAAGCAAATTATGTTTCCTTCCAAGTCTGAAACATAGAAAAGAATATACCATGTGAGCTGACCCCAAAAAATTGTAGGCAAGGGCCTGCAGTTGAGCTGATCCTCCCTGAAGAGGGACATGAGGATATCTTATACACTGATCCCCAAACTGTTCAGCATCCACAGTCAGAAGAAGATGACGGGGGGAATGGCAAGTGTTTCACTTGGTGGATGATGCGGATGAGACACAGTTGTCAATAAGTGAGGGTCTTGTTAGATCAACACAAGTGAGGAGGATGACCAGAGTGAGGAAGTGGAAGAAGAGATGGGGTACGATGACATCACTGACCCAACCTGGGAAGGTGGAAAGCAGAGCGAGGACAGCAGGACAGAGGGGGAGGCATCCACAGCACCGCAACAGGCTGGAAGAGGCTGTGTGGTGGCAAAAGGGAGAAGGCGGGCCACAATAAACAGGCCCGAAACTGTTCCCCCTTGACAAGGAGTAGTGTTCCGCAGTCTTGGTTTTTTTTGAGGAAAGTGGCGGACAATAAAAGAATTGTAATTTGCTAACTGTAACTATGCTATACCTAAATAAGAACTCAACATTTCATAAATAACAATAACCATAACATATTTTACATCCTATTAATAAACTAACTCAAACCATAACAATAAACACTCAAACACGGGAACTTAATGGGCAAAGACTGTACACTGGAGGCTAAATGAGTAGGGTTGGGAACACTAGCAACCTCAACCCCAACAGCATGATCCGCCAGTGCTAGCAGACCCCTTTCTGTGCCCAAGCACAGCGTACAGATGTCCTTACCGCAGGCCTTTGATCGTAAGCGTAAATAGTCAGCCACCCACCCACAGGCTATAGCACTAAATGCGCCCCTTTCACAATTCATGGCCATGGAAATGTTACCATTTAGGCCTGTGGACACTGAGGCTTTCCTCAGCCTCATGGCTGCCGTCCTTCATTACTCAGTCCCCAGCCGCCACTATTGTTCACAGTGTCCTGTCCCCGCATTACACCAGCAATTGTGTGTGTCCCGTAACATCACCCGTGCCCTGACCAACACAGTTATAGGGAAGGTCCACTTAACAACGGACACATGGACACATGCTTTTGGCCAGGGACACTGCATTTCCGTGACGGCACACTGGGTGAACCTTGTGTAGGCCATTAGTGAGTCGAACCCTGGGATGGCACAGGTGCCACCGACACTAAGGATTGCAGGCACTACTTCTATGAGGATTTCTGCCACCACCTATATTTGTGGCTGCAACCCCCCTTCTTCTCCTCTGCCTCCACCTCCTCCTCCACTGCAAACTCTAAATTCTCATGGGGAAGCGGCAACAGGCCTTGCTGAAATTCATTTGTTTGGGTGACAAAAAGCACACCGCTGCAGAGATGTGGCAGGGTATAAGGGACCAGGTTGGTTGTGTCTGATAAAGGCCATAACTTGTTGGCATCTTTGTAGCTCGGCAAGCTTACACACATGGCAATCATACAGCATATATGTACCATACACAACAAACATCCCAAATTTATACATTAATATAAAAACCTAACAAACAAGAGTGGAGTTAAACCAATGGCATGAACTTTTTAAGAACTCATAAATAACCAAATAACCATAACATATTTTACAACCATAAACCATAATAACAATAATAATACCAACTATAATACAAACAAAAAATATTATAATAACAGAACAGAATGTCATTGTAGAAATAATTACAGCTGACAACGCTGACGGCAGAATACGTAGTTCATTGGGCAACCCAGGACGGGAGATGAGGGGGACACACTGCAGTTCCAACAGAGGCAGGACAACACTCTACAAGTCCTGCGACAGTTTCATGACACCACGCCAGCACCCTCACCCTGATGCGCGGCCTAGTGTCACAAGGAGGGAAACATTTTGGAAGATGGTGAAGGAGTACATAGCACACCAAGTCAGCGTCCGCAGTGATCCCTCTGTGCCTTACAACTATTGGGTGTCCAAGCTGGACACGTGGCACAAACTTGCACTCTATGCCTTTGAGAGGCTGTCCTGTACTGTGTATTCACTAATGTAACCTCATCCAAATACACATTACTATAAAATACAAACATAACATATAACAGTGGTGGTAAAACAATGGCATGGCCTGTTGACTAAATCCTAAATAACAAAATATATAACAATAATAACATATCTTACAGACTAGTCATAAACTGCAACTCAAACCATAACCGACAAAAAGTCAAACACAGTACACAGGGTGATAGCCAGACAACCCTCAGTTTGTATTCCCTACGCCTTGGAGGTGCTGGCCTGCCCTGCCGCCAGCGTTTTGGCACAGCGGGTATTTAGTGCTGCTGGCGCCATAATAACAGATAAGCGCATGCCCTGTCCACTGAAAGTGCTGACAGGTTGACTAGTATAAAAATGAACCAGGCCTGGATTGCCCCTGACTTCTCTACTCCACCAGATGAAAGCAGCTGGACATAAAAACATTTTAAATGTGTTGTTTGTAATGCACTGGATACACTATATTCACATGCACCTCTGCCACCACTAAAAATGTTATATGGTTCAATCTTCTTTTCTCGTCCTTCACCTCCTCTTCCATATAAACATGCTTGTTCGTCCGCCCTGGCAAAATAATGTTTTATAGGGTCAGCAAAACTCTTGCACAGGTGTCAGATGTGGCACTCAGAGCCCTCTCTGTGGGCACCCTTACCCCTGAAAAAGTCTGTGGTGCACCAATATGCCTTACACTTTTCCTGCCAATCATTAGCGTCAGGTACTCCATGGATGTCACAGGCAGCAAATTGACTGTAGGCAGGCTACTATAGCTAAATAATAAGGAACATGGAAGATATACTATATAGGACTGTAGTATTCAGGGTAAATGATTGTTTGGGCACTTTGCGATAAATAAGTGTGTTTGTGGTTGCAGTTTGGGCAATCAGTCTCTAAAAGGTTCGCCATCGCCTTCACTGTTTTAGAGGGTTAGCGCACCTGGAGGCCCTCTGCTACATTATTTTACTCTGTTTCATTGAGTCCAGGGCCACAGCCTCTGTGTGAACCATCAGCATCACGCTCACTTTCCCCTCCCTTTGTGCACGCCTTCTTCATTTTACTGGTTTTCTCTGCAAATGTTGCGCAGATTGTTTTTACTGTCCACTAAAAACACAGTTTTCTGATGCAGGACAGTATTGGATACAAAAACCCACAGGTTGTGGACACTTTCCACGGCCCAGATGAATGGAAGTTGTAATAGACACAGTGTTTTCAGATACAGTTCACTATTGGAAGCAAAATACAACAGATTTTGGCCAGTAAACTAGGCCCAAGATAATGGAATTTGTAATATACACACTGTATTCAGATGTAGTTCAGTATTGGAAGCAAAATACAACATATGTCGGACAGTATACTAGGCCCAAAAAATGGAATTTAATGCACACTGTATTCAGATTTAGTTCTATATTGGATACAAATTTGTCCCAAATAAAATGTATTCTCTGCTGGAATACTGTATATACAGTTGCGGCCTAAATACACACACAGATGTGCAAAAAACTATGGCCAAAATATAAATCACTCTCTGCTGGAGTAATTAATATAATGGTTGCGGATTGCGAATTTCTCTGATGGTGCTGTGTATATCTCACTAGCAGGCACGCTGTAGTGAATAAGCCCCTTTTTATAATGTCTGCCTAACCCACTGCTTTCTGATGGTGCAGTGTATATCTCATTAGCAGGCACACTGTAGTGAATAAGCCCCTTTTTATAATGTCTGCCCAACACACTGCTTTATGATGGTGCAGTGTATATCTTACTAGCAGGCACACTGTAGTGAATAAGCCCCTTTTTATAATGTCTGCCCAACACACTGCTTTTTGACGGTGCAGTGTATATCTCACTAGCAGGCACACTGTAGTGAATAAGCCCCTTTTTATAATGTCTGCCCAACACACTGCTTTATGATGGTGCAGTGTATATCTCACTAGCAGGCACACTGTAGTGAATAAGCCCCTTTTTATAATGTCTGCCTAACCCACTGCTTTCTGATGGTGCAGTGTATATCTCACTAGCAGGCACACTGTAGTGAATAGGCCCCTTTTTATAATGTCTGCCTAACACACTGCTTTCTGATGGTGCAGTGTATATCTCACTAGCAGGCACACTGTAGTGAATAAGCCCCTTTTTATAATGTCTGCCCAACACACTGCTTTCTGATGGTGCAGTGTATATCTCACTAGCAGGCACACTGTAGTGAATAAGACCCTTTTTATAATGTCTGCCCGACACACTGCTTTCTGATGGTGCAGTGTGTATCTCACTAGCAGGCACACTGTAGTGAATAAGTCCCTTTTTATAATGTCTACCCAACACACTGCTTTATGATAGTGCAGTGTATATCTCACTAGCAGACACACTGTAGTGAATAGGCACCTTTTTATAATGTCTGCCCAACACACTGCTTTATAATGGTGCAGTGTATATATCAGTAGCAGGCACACTGTAGTGAATAAGCTCCTTTTTATAATGTCTGCCCAACACACTACTTTCTGATGGTGCAGTGTATATCTCACTAGCAGGCACACTGTAGTGAATAAGACCCTTTTTATAATGTCTGCCCAACACACTACTTTCTGATGGTGCAATGTATATCTCACTAGAAGGCACACTGTAGTGAATAAGACCCTTTTTATAATGTCTGCCCAACACACTGCTTTATGATGGTGCAATGTATATCTCACTAGAAGGCACACTGTAGTGAATAAGCACCTTTTTATAATGTCTGCCCAACACACTGCTTTATGATAGTGCAGTGTATATATCACTAGCAGACACACTGTAGTGAATAAGCTCCTTTTTATAATGTCTGCTCCACACACTGCTTTCTGATGGCGTACTGTGGATGTCACTAATCTGAAATCTTTCTGTCTTTTAGAAGTTTGATACTTAAAAAAGCGATTTTCAAGCCCTACACTATCTGTCTTTTCCTGAAGACGCCTGTCCCTGATAGTGCTGAATTAACCCCCTTTTTTTAAAAAAAAGGTGATGCCCTGCTGTCAAACACACGCTGTAGTCCATAAATGGACTGTTTGGTCTTTCGATAAGGTTTTTGGAGTAAAATCAGTAAGTTTACAGCAATACATTATCTGTCCCTGCCTACTGTCTGCTCTCCGTGACGCTGAATGATCCGAGCGCCGGACCTCAGCTCCTATATCAACTTGTATCACGTGTTCCAACCAGCCAATCAGTGTAAGGCTTAAAGCTAACATGGCAATGGCCTTACACTGAAGGGAATTACTTACCTGGAGCTTAATTTACTGCTTAGGAGGCGCCAAACGTGCGGGGAGAAGACTCGAGCAATGTGACGAACACACGTGGTGTTTGGCAGAGTTAAGCCGAGCTCCGAGCATAGTGATGCTCGAGTCGAACCACGGCTCATCGCTAGACAGTATACAATGTGCAATAACAATTTGACCTTAATACATGAGGTTAGTGGGTACATGCCAGGGGCGTAACTACCATAGCGGCAGACCATGCGACTGCTATGGGGCTCAGGGCAAGATGAAGCCAAGTCTTAAGCCACATTCACACAGTCCGTGTTTTGGTCAGTGATTTCCATCAGTGATTGTGAGCCAAAACCAGGATTGGAGCCTCCACAGGCATACGGTATAAGGAAAAGATCTGCATCTGTTCTGTGTTTAGAGCTGCACCTGGTTTTGGCTCAAAATTACTGATAGAAAATAAAGGCTTGAAATAGCTCGCTTTGCATGTAATGAATCTCTTTCATATATTAGTTTCACCTTTTACGTTGCATTACTTAAATAAATGAACTTTTGCACAATATTCTAATTTTTCGAGTTTCTCATGTGTGTGTGTGTATATATATATATATATATATATATATATATATATATTAAATAAAATAAAGTATTTAGGACCAGATGATTGAATTGTTTGATTCCTTTCACAATATATTGTAACTGATCTGATCAATGCACATGCTCCTGTCTATGGCTAGCTTTACTAGTGAATTGAAAGGGTTATCTCACCACAGCCAAAATCTGTGATCCGATATCCGAGATCCAGCATGCTGGTCAGTTTAATGTTATAGGCCTCCTGAGAATCTCATCATATGGTTTATTTTATGAGAGTACTATGCATTAGTGGTAAAACATAGTGATTACGGAGACACGCGGCTCAAGTTCACCCAACAACAGAACAACAGCCATTGCTTGTTAGTGGCTCTTGTCTTTGGGTCATAGAGGGTTCCAAGAAAACACTCCATATGATAATAATGAAAAATATCAATATGGAAAGAAATTGTCGTGCTGGGAAAAACTCAATTTTTTGGTCAACACTCTTGTTGATCTGTATAGGGAAACATAATCTTACTTTGCTGGCATTACACTACTGAGTGCATCAAGGTCTTCGGTAAGCTTCCAGCATGAAGAAGGTTAATATTTGTTAACTGTGTTGTGAATCTGTAGAGTGCCTACAGAATCTCACTGCAGCCACTGTATAAAAAGTCAATGGTGCAGAGACAGAGGATGAATTAGCTCCAGATTAAAAACCATCACTGCTCTATTGAACCGTCAATTATTAAACACAATGAATCTCCGGCCTTCTGTGCTCGCCTGGAGCGCCGAATGAGCACAGCCGAGAGATTCATCTTTGAGAAGAAGTATAAATATGGCTGGGCAATCACATTTCTCCATCTTTTTGGTCACTCATTGACCCCTGAATGCTGATTTTGCTTCCGCTCGGTATTCTCAATGCTGTCCCACTGACACCATTCCCCAAGGCTGTCCCTTTCATGTTTTGGCACAGCTCCCTGCTCTGTAGAATCTTTTATACTCTTTACAAGGCTGTCAATAAACATTTCCACAATTTATATTTGTTAAATGTAGTATAATATTACCCTACATACCATAAAGGGATATTCATCTTATCATTTAAAGAGAATGTTTCTTTGTTCTCTATACAGTGCTGTTCTCCTGTCTATGCTGGAATCCGTATCATTGTTGATTCTGTGAGTCCTAGTTTATACATAACTCACAGAAAAAAGATGCACCACAAGGATAAGCAACTGACAAAACTGGCTAATCCCTCACTCGGATGTTAAAAGCTGAGAGATTCGCCAATATTTCCAATCAGGAACATATCGGAGCCCATTCAAGCACTGCAGAGGAACTGCCCCCCAGTTAGAAACACGCCACAGTGTTTGGGGTTTGGAGCAGTCCCACCCATTTAGGCCACGTTTATTTCTGGGAATCCTAGTTTATAACTTAATTACTAGCACTAGGTATTTTCTGTGACATTTACACAGGGGGTAATCTTATCACTGCAATCGCCTGCATTGTGACACTGCCAGATCATCGCTAATGAGTGTTCATATGAATGCTCGTTAGCTATGATCTGGCAGTGTAATACTGCCGCCGATTACCCAATGAATGAGCAAAGAATCATTTAACAGGTTTAAAATGTCTATTGGAGAAGCGATCATATGATCCCTAGGGGGGCTACAAAGAAATATTTAAAAAAAATGTTTAAAATCTAAAAAATATATAAAAATTTAAAATCACTTCCCTTCCCCTATTTTAAAAATAAAATAAACAAACAATAACAGAATAAAGATCATAAACATTGCTACGTGCCAAAATGCCTGAACTATTAAAATGCAAAAGCATTTATCGCATGCAGAAAGTGTAATTTAAAAAAAATTGTCAATTTGCTGTTTTTTGGTCGCTCCTTGACCTGTCCTCTGCTTTTCACACTGTTGACCAATCCTTTCTGTTACAAACTCTCTCATTGTTTGGCACAGACCAGGCCCTCTCCTGGATCACCTCACATAACCAAACATCTATTGTCTCCCACTCACACACCACCTCCTTGTCTCATCCCCTCTTTGTTGGTGACCCTCAAGGCTCTGTGCTAGTTCCCCTGCTCTTCTTAATCTACACCTTCAGCCTGGGACAGCTCATGGAGTTTCATGGCTTTCAGTATCTCTTCTATGCTGACAACACAGAAGTCTACATCTCTGATCCTGATAACACCCCTTACTGCCCAGAATCCTGTAATGCTTGTCTGCTATATTCTCTTTCTTCTTCTCTCATTTTCTAAAACTTAACATGGATTAAGTAGATTTTATCACCCCCCCCCCGTCCCCCCAACAGATCTATCCAGGGCCGGACTGGGGATAAAAACCAGCCCTGGAAAAAGTTGCATACCAGCCCCGGAAAAAGTTGCATACCAGCCCCAAACACACACGCCGCGAGCGTGTGTATGTATGTGTATATATATATATATATATATATAATTATATACACACACACAGGCCGGGCCTTACCCTAGCGTTGCCGTAACTTGGCCTCTGCGCAGTGGCAACTCTAGGAACAATATATGGGAGGCACATAAGATACCACAGTCAAAATGGGGGGGGGGCACTAATAATTTTCCCCACTTAAATTCATACAACTGAAAAAAAAACGAAATAAGTATATATAAATTCAAAATACGAGAGTATTGCGGTATGCAGGGATACATTTATAATAAAATAATTTACTTACAAAAGAACCTATTCCATCTTCTGCTGTGCTGTCCTCTGCTTGCTTCCACGGATCTTCCCCTCTTTTCAATCTGTCCTCAGTGTGCAGGGCAGGCACACTGCTATGGGGATCTGTGGATGACACACTGTTATGGGGGATCTGTGGATGACACACTGTTATGGGGATCTGTGGATGATACACTGCTATGGGGATCTGTGGATGACACACTTTTATGGGGATCTGTGGATGACACACTTTTATGGGGATCTGTGGATGACACACTGTTGTGGGGATCTGTGGATGACACACTTTTATGGGGATCTGTGGATGACACACTGTTATGGGGATCTGTGGATGACACTGTTATGGGGGATCTGTGGATGACACACTGTTATGGGGATCTGTGGATGACACACTTATGGGGATCTGTGGATGACACTGTTATGGCGGAATCTATGGATGACACTGTTATGGGGAATCTGTGGATGACATACTGTTATGGGGGTACTTTTACACCTGCGGCATGGCTATCCGACCTATCCGGGCTGTTCACCCTCCTGATCCGCCATGCCGCAGTACCCGTGCACTGCCGTGCTGCTGCTCTGTCCCCATTGACTATAATAGGGGCAGGGGCGGAGCTATGGTGCAGCATGGCAGAGATCGCCGGACTAAAAAGTCGGACATGCAGTACTTTTTAGTCCGGCGATCTCTGCCGTGCTGCGCCATAGCTCCGTCACCTGCCCCTATTATAGTCAATGGGGACAGAGCAGCAGCACGGCAGTGCACGGGTACTTGCGCATGGCGGATCAGGAGGGTGAACAGCCCGGATAGGTCGGATAGCCATGCCGCAGGTGTGAAAGTACCCCATAACAGTATGTCATCCACAGATCCCCATAACAGTGACATCCACAGCGCCCCATAACAGTGACATCCACAGCGCCCCATAACAGTGACATCCACAGATTCCCCATAACAGTGTCATCCACAGATTCCCCATAACAGTGTCATCCATAGATTCTGCCATAACAGTGTCATCCACAGATCCCCCATAACAGTGACATCCACAGTGCCCCCATAACAGTGTGCCAGTAGCCGTCCCCTTTAGTGCCAGTAGCCCCCTTTATGTGCCAGTAGCCCCCTTTAGTACCAGTAGCCGTCCCTTTATGTGCCAGTAGCCGCCCCTTTATGTGCCAGTAGCCGCCCCTTTATGTGCCAGTAGCCGTCCCCTTTAGTGCCAGTAGCCCCCTTTAGTGCCAGTAGCCCCTTTAGTGCCAGTAGCCCCCTTTATGTGCCAGTAGCCATCCCTTTATGTGCCAGTAGCCCCCTTTATGTGCCAGTAGCCCCCTTTAGTGCCAGTAGCCCCCTTTAGTGCCAGTAGCCCCCTTTAGTGCCAGTAGCCCCTTTATGTGCCAGTAGCCCCGTTTGGTGCCAGTAGCCCCTTTAAGTGGCAGTAGCCCCCTTTAAGTGGCAGTAGCCCCCTTTAAGTGGCAGTAGCCCGCTTTAAGTGGCAGTAGCCCCTTTATCTGCCAGTAGCCCCTTTATCTGCCAGTAGCCCCTTTATCTGCCAGTAGCCCCTTTAGTGCTGCCAGTAGCCCCTTTAGTGCTGCCAGTAGCCCCCTTTAGTGCTGCCAGTAGCCCCCTTTATCTGCCAGTAGCCCCTTTATCTGCCAGTAGCCCCTTTAGTGCTGCCAGTAGCCCCTTTAGTGCTGCCAGTAGCCCCCTTTAGTGCTGCCAGTAGCCCCTTTAGTGCTGCCAGTAGCCCCTTTATCTGCCAGTAGCCCCCTTTAGTGCTGCCAGTAGCCCCCTTTAGTGCTGCCAGTAGCCCCTTTAGTGCTGCCAGTAGCCCCCTTTAGTGCTGCCAGTAGCCCCAAGAAAAAAAAAAAAAGAACACTTATACTTACCTCCAGCGATGCGATGCAGGCCTCTTCCGGCCTGTGTCTCGAGCTGTACGGCTCCGGCGGCGCGATGATGTCATCGCGCCGCCGGAGCCGGCCTCTGATAGGCTGCCAGCCTAGTGCTGGCAGCCTATCAGAGGAACAGGGAGAGGTCACGCCTCTCCCTCCTCTGCTGCTGCTCCGCACAGAGATGAGCGCAATGCAAGCGCTCATCTCCGTCGCCACTGGAGCCCAGTGTGCCTGCGGCCGCCGGCCGGCCGTGCGGCAGTCAGGGCTACCGGCCTACCGGGAATTTTCCCGGTATCCCGGTAGGATAGTCCGGCCCTGGATCTATCTACCACAGTCAGTGGCTGCACACTCTTCTTGGTAAACCAAGTCCGCTGCCTTGAGGAAACTTTTGAATCTGCTCTGTCCTTCAAACTGCACATCTTTACACCTCCTGCCGCCTCCAACTCAAAAATATCTCTCGGATCTGCACATTTCTTGATCATGGGGTCTGCAAAAATTTTTGTACATGCCATCATCATCCCCTCCCACCTCGACTAACTAGACTAACTCTAACTAGAGTTGAGCGAATCGAAGCTGAAAAAGTGGAATTCGTTACGAGCTTCAGGAAAAATTCAATTTGCAACGAATGCGAATTTCCTCGTGCTTTGTGGAACGAATCACACTTTTTCCTAAAATGGTGGCTAAACTGGCAGCTACACGGGTGAGGACATGGGGCAAGGAACTCTGGGAAGGCAGAATGACCCATAATGCCTGCATGCAGCCAATCAGCAGCCAGCCCGCCCTGTGATGTCACAGCACTATAAATACGGTGGCCATCTTGGATTCAGACATATTCTAGGTTTCTGAGTGCAGGGACAGATGTGAGAAGGAGCTAGGGACAGGGCTAGAAAAGCGATTTACAAGTGCAGGTAAAGATTATTTGGGGATCCAAATAGCCATTATACAGCTCTGTTATTCCAGCAAATTGTTCTTGTTATTGGGGTGCAAGTGCTATGTTGAAAAGCCATTAGTGGCCTATTTCAGTACAAAAAAAAAAAATATATATGCATTTCACTTCTGCAGTTATATGTGGTGAAAGTGTTTACTGCTCTATTTCAATACAGAAAGAAAAAATATATCCACTTCACTGTTGTAGTTATTTGTGGTGAAAGCATTTAGTGGCCTACTTTTGTACAGAAAGAAAAATATATATGCACTTCACTGTTGTAGTTATTTGTAGTGAAAGCATTTAGTGGCCTATTTCAGGACAAAAAGAAAAATATATACGCACTTCACTGTTGCAGTTATTTGTGGTTAAAGCGTTTAGTGGCCTATTTCAGTACAGAAAGAAAAATATATACGCACTTCACTGTTGCAGTTATTTGTGGTGAAAGCGTTTAGTGGCCTTTTTCAGTACAAAAAGAAAACGATATATGCATTTCACTGTTGCAGTTATTTGTGGTGAAAGCGTTTAGTGGCCTATTTCAGTACAAAAGGAAAAATATATACGCATTTCACAGTTGCAGTTATTTGTGGTTAAAGCGTTTAGTGGCCTATTTCAGTGAAAAAGAAAAATATATTCTTAGTTCACGTCTGCAATTATGTGTTGAAAGCGTTTAGTGGCCTATTTCAGAACAAAAAGAAAAATATATACGCACTTCACTGTTGCAATTATTTGTGGTGAAAGCGTTTAGTGGTCTATTTCAGAACAAAAAGAAAAATATATTCGTCACTTTTAGGGGTGTTTTAATTTGCTTTCAATTTATTTAGTTCAGCTAAAAGTATTTCAGACAGAGAAGTGCCAGGCCATGCACAGAGGCCTAAATATTTCTGGTGCAGGCAGAGGTGGCAGCAGAGTAAGGGGGCGTGGCAGCAGGAATCGCAGCGGGAGGCCTAAGCTCCCAGTGTAATCAAGCTATCGTGTCTTGACCAGCAACCCAGCGGTCATTGATTGGTTAACTCGGTCATCCACCTCATCCCAAGTGACATCAGACACCCCCAGCTAACAGTCGGTGGGTTTGTCAGACACAACCCTTAGTTGGCATAGCCCGGGAGCAGGCCCTGTGCCCTCACCTGTCCTCAACCTGCCTCTGTCCTGCCTCTGTCCTTTGCTGTTCCCTCAGCCACAGAAGTATTGTATGCTCTGGGCTCAGCTCCACTATACAGCGAGGACGAGCTACTAGAGGACAGTCAGCAGCTACTGCCCAGCCAAGATCTGGAGGAGCCATCCGCTGCTTCCTCCACTAGGCGGGCAAGTAGTGATGAGGAGAGTGGCGTGGGAGGTGGTGTTGCGAGCGGTCAGGCTCCTGACCCAGAGACCGTTGAGCAGGACATCAGTGACGTGCAGACACTACTCGATAACGATTAAAGCCGGGTGCAGAAGGAGCTTCATCATCAGGAGAAGAGGGTGGCAGCTTGCCCATGAGGCAGCGGCTGAGCCAGCAAGGTGGTAGCATGGCTGGGTGTCAGCAGGTTGGCAGCAGTGGAAGGTCGGGAGCCAAACATGCCCAGGGTAGACCACCTGCTTTGCAGCAGCCTACCTGCCTGGTCTGTAGTGGTTCAGGGGTTCACAGAGGCAGCGGCCGTAGCAGTCAGTCAGTGTGAACTGCTGGGGGGAAAATCACCTACTCGGCGGTGTGGCAGTTTTTTGTTAAGCCGTCGGAGGAGGTGAACGTGGCCATATGTAGTATCTGTGGGCAGAATGTGAAGCGTGGCCAGGGTGCCAATGTTGGCACTATGGTCCTTTGTCAACATATGCAGTGTCGCCATACAGTGGCCTGGGAGAACCGTGGCTCCGATGTGGTGGTCCAGCCTGCCGCAGCAACCGCTGCATCACCCAGTAGCACGCACCCGGTTTCAGGCAGTCAAGGCTCCACCACCTCAGCCGAAGTGAGCTGTGTGTCATTTCCATCTTCTGCTGGTCCGGATACTCCTGCTCATTCTACTCCTTGTCCATCAGCAATCGATCACTGAAGCGATTGGCAAGAGACAGCAGTATGCATGCAGTCATCCAACGACACAAAAGTTTAATGTGCTCCTGTCCAAATTGCTGGTGCTGCAGTCCCTCCCTTTCCAAGTGGTGGACTCTGCACCTTTCAAAGAACTGATGGCTTGTGCCGAGCAGAGGTGGAGAGTCCCAAGCCGTCATTTCTTTGCGAAAAAGCCAGTACCAGCCCTGCACAAATATGTGCAACATGTTGGGCCAATCCTTGAGCCTGTCAGTGTCTGCCAAAGTGCACGGCAGCGCCGATGTGTGGAGCTGTAACTACAGTCAGGGACAATACATGTCCTTTACGGCCCACTGGGTGCATTTAGTTCCTTCACAGCCACACCAGCAACTTGGCCAGGTGATGCCGCTACCGCCTCCACGTTGTCACGCTGTTAGTCCTGCGACAATGTCCGCCACTGCCTCCTCATCTGCCACCATGTCCTCAGCCTCCACTGCAGGGACAAGTCACAGTGCCCCTCCAGCATACCATATATATGCAGGGCACGGCGGTGTCACGCTGTTCTGCACCTGGTTTGCCTTGGTGACTGGAGTCACACAGGGGAGGAACTGCTCAGTGTTACTGATCAAGAAATCGAATCCTGGCTTTCTCCGTGACAATTGAAAATTGGAACCATGGTGACCGACAATGGGAAGAACATGGTGCTGGCACTGCGTCAAGGAAGGCTGAGCTTGCATAGCACAAGTGTTCAATCTGGTTGTCAAGCAGTTCCTGAAGTCTTCCACCCATCTGCAAGACATCCTAAAAAGGGCCAGGAAACTGCATGCACTTCAGCCACTCATACAACACAAAGCACACCCTCCTTAAGCTGCAGCGGCAGAACAGCATCCCCCAATAACATAGGCTGATATGCGACGTTTCCACCCTTCATATGTTGAACCGACTATACGAACAGAGAAAGGCCATCAACTCTTATCCACTTGGACTTCTTGATCCAAGAGGATAGGAGTACTCCCCTTTGTAACTTCGATGTCAGCCAGTGGCAGCTCATGCTTGACACCTGGCATTTGCTCAGGCCCTTTGAGGACGCCACGTTATTTTTCAGTTGCCAGAAGTATGGGCTGAATGATGTCATTCCACTGCTTCATGTCCAGGAACAGATGGTGGTACAATGGCTGGTCAGGGGACAGGAGAAGTGGCGCCTAGACCTCACGGCCACATGAGCCCTGTGGGGGCTGAACTGGAAGAGGAGGGGGAGGAGGACATTGGAGCACAGGCAATATGTAGCGAAATGGGTGGTTTTTCTAATCAGCTGACAAGAGAGGAGGAGCAGGAGCAGCCAGAGGAGCTACAGGGCAATGAGGAAGACAAGACAGAGTACCCAGACACACCGTGGCAGTGTGCAGTGGAGATAGAGGCAGGGAGTCCCTCCGAGTCACTTGCACAAATGGCCCGATGCATGCTTACTTGCTTGCGTAGTGACAGCAGAATTGTCACTATTCGGCAGAGGGATGATTCTGGCTCTCCACCTTGTTGGACCCTCGCTACCGGTCCAAAATGGGGGCCTCTTTTACACCCACTGAGAGGGAGGACAAATGTAATTACTACAGAGACATCTTATGCAGTCAGTTGGCCACTGCCTATCTGCGCCATCATCCATTCTCTTGCAGGTCTGACCGGGGGGGCCCTTTGCGCTCACATTCCACTGCCATGGCTGCTGCGGAGGGGTGGGGTGGCAGAAGCAGTACCAGCACTATTAGCAGCAGCCTGAGTCTACAGTCGCTGATGAGCAGCTTTCTTCACCCGCATAGTGAAGAAACTACTCACCAGCAGCAGGTAGACTTGGAGCAGGACCTTAACCAGCAGGTGGTGGCATACTTGGACAGTACCCTGCCACCCCATATTGAAGATCCGCTGGACTACTGGGCAGCCAAACTGGATTTGTGGCCACAACTGTCATTATGCCACTCGTTGGCCTCCTCCTACTGCTACCACCTCCACACTCTGTCATTGTGCCTCTCGGTGGCCTTCTCCTGATGCTGCTACTGTTTCTGCTGCCTATTCCAGACTCTGTCATTGTGCCACTCGGTGGCCTCGTCATACTGCTGCCCACTCCAGACTCTGTTATTGTGCCTCCACATACTGCTGCAACCTCCACCCTCTGTCATTGTGCTACTTGTTGGCCTTCTAATACTGCTGCAAACTCCAGACTCTGTCATTGTGCCACTCGGTGGCCTCCTGATGCTGCCGCCACCTCCACACTGTCATCGGGCCACTCTGTGGCCTCCTCATGCTGCTTCAGCCCACCACTATGTCATAGGGCCACTTTGTGAACTTCTCATGCTGTTCCCACTGTCCCCACTTATGATTGGGGCACTATTTTGCTTTTCGGCCTGGCTGACATCATTATTTATTTGACCTTTCTTCTGATCTGTCAGAAGGAAGGAAAAATGAGACGCAGAACAGATCCTGTCTGTGTAGCAGCTGTAAGGCCTGTATGGCCCCTTCAGAATTGTCTTATAATTTGGTAGCCAGAAGCAGGAGTGGGTAGAAAACACAGAAGACATGCAAATATTTAATGCACGTGTCATCTCTTTTTTAGATCCACTCCTGTTTGATTTGGCATTAGCAATACTGATGGATTATTGAGCAAATGCTGACCGAGTGAAGGCGGGTGCTCCTCAGACAGAATCAGTTTTTTGTGGGTTATTGTTATGATGGATCAGAGGAAGGGCAAATTAATCAGTGATGTCAACACAAACTGACTGCTGACAGCCTCTCCTCTCTGACGGGGGGCTCTACTTGTATAAGCTTTTAATAGTTCTGGTACTGGTTCTGTAGGCAACTACTGTATGTGGAATTAGCTGACGAGGGTGTAAAAGGAGTGCGCTTTTTCTTGGCGCTAACCTGTAAGGCTGAGTTCATACTAAAGTTCTTTGGTCGGGTTTCGGCCCCGTGACTGCCTAAATAAGTGAAGTGTGTAGTGATTCTAAGAGCGACGCCTGTCATCTGCATGTCATACTGACAGTATTATTTCACTACCATACAGGGCCGGTGCAAGGATTTTTGCCGCCCTAGGCAAAAGAAAAGTTTGCCGCCCCCCCCCCCATGTGACATCACAATGCCCCACCCATATTATCTGCCATATTAAAGGGGTTCTGCAGTTTATTTAAACTGATCGGCAGGCGTCCGACACCCGGGACCCCCGCCAATCAGCTGTTTGAGAAGGCAGCAGCGCTGGCAGTAGCGCCTCAGCCTTTTCGCAGTGACGTCACAATTAGTATCACTGACCTGGGTGGGGCTAAGCTTCATTCAAGTGAACAGAGCTTAACCCTGCCCAGGCCAGTGATACTAGTCGTGACGTCACTGGGCCGGCGGTAAACGGCGAGAAGACCGAGGCGCTACTGCCAGCTCTGCTGTCTTCTCAAACAGCCTATCGGCAGGGGTCCTGGGTGTCGGACCCCTGCCGATCAGATGCTGATGATCTATCCAGAGGATAGATCATCAGTTTAAATAAACTGCAGAACCCCTTTAACTAACGCCAGTTCTCTCTCTCCCCCCTCTTGTCATTCTATTTCCCTCCTTGTCATTCCCTTTCCCCCCTTGTCATTCCCTTTCCCCCCTTGTCATTCTCTCCCCCCCTTGTCATTCTCTTTCCCCCCTTGTCATTCTCTTTCCCCCCTTGTCATTTTCTCCCCCCCTTGTCATTCTCTTTGCCCCCTTGTAATTCTCTCCCCCCTTGTCATTCTCTCCCCCTTGTCATTCTCCCCCCTTGTCATTCTCCCCCCTTGTCATTCTTTCCCCCTCTTGTCATTCTCCCCCTTATCATTCTCTCTTCTCCCCCTACCTCTGGTGTAGCGCGGCCGAGCTCTGTATGGTTCACGGGTACAGGAGCTTTTGTTTCCTGTACCCGAGGGACTGACAGGAAGTGCATACTGTGTGCGCACTTCATGTCAGTCCGGCCGGGTACAGGAGAGAGATGCTCCCTGTACCCGTGGACCATACAGGGCTCGGCCACGCTACAATGAGGGGCTGACAGGAGGGAGCGCTGAGCGCTTCCCCTCTGTCAGCTCCTCTCCTCTTGGTGCGCCCGGGCGGTGCGCCCTCATGGAAGCGCCAGCCTGGGCAGTGCTGCAGCCGCCAGAGGCTAGATATAGAGCGTTCGGGCGGCTGCAGCATGAGGCGGGGCCGGCGCTCCTAGCAGCGCCCCTTCCCAAGGGGCGCACTACGTGGCGGCCTAGTCCGCTTATAGGACGCGCCGGCCCTGCTACCATAGCACACTCCCTATGCATGTTACTGCAAGGCACAGTGTTCTACACCCCTATAAAGGCTCTCTGCAGCCCCGACATAGCCTTTTTTTTAATGTGATTCGCTGCGAATAAATTCGGATCGAAGCAAATTTTTCCTATCTAGCACTCTATCACACCTCCAATCTATCCTCAACTCTGCTGCCCGACTAATCCACCTCTCCCCTGGTTACTCCTCTGTCTCTTCTCTTTGCCAATTCCCTCACCGGAATCCTATTCTCCAGAGAATCCCGTACAAATTACTAACTATAACATACAAGGCTGTCCCCAACCTGTCCTCTCTATACATCTCTGATCTGATCAATCCTCACAAGACCTCCTTCTCTACTTTCCTCATACTTGCATCTGCTCTTCCCAAAATCGTCTCTAAGATTTCTCCCATGCATCCCCCATACTCTGGCTTTTTCTACCGCAATATATCAGACGTTCAACCACCGTGGAAACCTTCAAAACAGACTTAAAAACCCACCTCTTTAGACAAGCATATAACCTACATTAACCTTGCTTCTGCTATACTGCCATATGATGACCTTTACCCTGACCCACTGTATGATTTTTTCATCCCTTGTAGATTGTAAGCTTCTTGGGCAGGGTTCTCTAATATTTGGTACCATTTTGTAACTCATCTTGTTAAAGGGCTTGTCCAAGTTATATTTATTGATGACCTATACTCAGGATAGGTCATCAATATCAGATCGGCGGGGGTCTGACAGCCGGCACCCCTGCCAATCATCTGTATAAGAATGTGCCGACCAATTGACGGAATGGCTTGGGTGTAATTACACCTGCTCACTGCTGCAGATGCGACAGCGAGCAGGTAAACAATGAAGAGGAGGCAGCGCTGGCACGGTGCGCGCCTTCGCTTCAAACAGATGATCGGCCGGCACCCCCGACGATCTGATATTGATGACCTATCCTAAGGATAGGTCATTAATAATTGTAATTGGGACAACCCCTTTAAGGCTTATTGCAATTATTTTATATTATGTATTTACCACATTTTCATATGTACAGAGCCTTGAAATCTGTTCAGTTCCTGGTCCCTGGTGGTCCAGTGCGGCTGCAATATGGTAAATATGTTGCTGCAACCTCTAACCCTTTTACATTTTTCTGTAATGTTGACCTTTTTAGATCAAGACTATTGTTTGCTTTTTCGAACATGTAATGTCATATCCCTTATAACATTGCGTGGAGACAACTAATGTCTCCCTCTGAGTACATTTTCTAGACAGGGAAGCATCAGCTCATTAATGCTTCTTCTATAGAATACCCAAAGAAGTAATGAAATCAAGGCTACATACAAGGCTACATCGCATGTCTCATCAGAAATTTATTTAGAGGCAGCCCAACTATATTCTATTTGTATTAAAATCAAAACCTAGTTTTTTCTTGTTACATTTGCCATGGTCGTGACTTTGTAATCTCTCCATTCAGAACATTCAAGCAGTTTTTCATTTAACAATAGACATTCAGAAATTAAAAGGTCATCTTGAATATTTCTTGGAACTTCATATGACAGGCTTTGTAGCTGAATGTAAGATATAGAAAAAGAAACTTTTCATGTTGCAGGGGCGAGAATTATTTATTTAACCTATAAATGACGGGAAGCTTCTCCAGAGAGACAGGTTGTTCCCTCACATCTAGGAGAGATGGATACATGAGAAAAGACTTGTCCACTCAAAACATATATATCGTTGTACAAAGCCAGCTGACATTACGATCAATATTAGCCCACAAATGAGAAATGTTTTGGAATCAAGGTAATGTTTGCCGTTCCTCTGTCCAGCTGCTATCAAGAATGCCCCGTCAGCAAGTTATGGATCACTAGCAACCTGAGAATCACATATTACTTACCCTGGAGCTCAAACAAGTCCTGTGCAGCTATGGAAACTCTTTTTTTTTTACAAAAACTTGTTCTGAAAACTCATACACAAGAAAAAAAAAGTTTCTATGCCTCAGGATCCTGTTCCATCAGTAACAATGAAGCACCACACGTCGCTCAGTTGTTGGTCACAGACAGCACTTTTGCCAGAGGTGTAAATTGTAATTCCAGGGTCTTAAAGGGGATGTCTCACTTCAGCAAATGGCATTTATCATGTAGACAAAGTTAATATACAGCATTTACTAATCTCCTTGGTTGGCTTGATTCACCCTGTAATCCAGCAGCGGTGGTCGTGCTTGCACACTATAGGAAATAGAGCAACCTCACTGTTGTCCAGGACTGTGGGAGTGTGCATAGGCTGCTTTTTCCTACAGTGTGGAAGCACAGCCACTGCTGCTGGATTACAGGGTGGTTGTAACCCTTGGATACAAGGAGTGTATAATGTGATGGAAAAATGAATTCAGCCATCAAAGAAGGCAATATGGACAATCACAATACATAAGTAAGTGGTTTGTATTAACTTTTTCTACATGATAAATGCCATTTATGGAAGTGAAACAACCCCTTTAACACAAAATCTGCATTATGCCTAACCCTAGGGATGCCTGCAAGTGAAAGTAAATGCAACCTCTGCAACTCATACACGTAGACCTACGAAAACACAGATGGAGAGGTCACAAAACTGAGATAATAAAAATAGTAATGTCCCAGTACAATGATAATAAAAACCGCAATGACATTGTACCGGTAATAAATGCAGTGATGTTACAGCACAGGGATTATAAAAATAGTGATGTCATGCCACAGGGGTTTTGACCAAAAGTGAGAGGGGGGGCACAGGAAAAATAGTGATTTCAAAGAACAGGGGTAATGACTGAAAGGAAGTCAGAGCACAGGAAAAAAAAAAGATGGCATGGGTAATAAAGTTAGGAAGTTGCACACAGTGGTGTCAAAGTAGAACTGGCTTAGTTGCCCTTAGTAGCTCCTTTTGAACGTGAAGGGTGGAATCTGATTAGTTGCTATGGGCAACTAAGCCAGTTCTACTTTGCACCAGTAAGCAATTAGCTTACAGATTAAAAACACCACACTGAGTCACCATTAAAGGGGTGTTCTATTTTGTTTTTTTGCAAGTTATCTCCTATCCACAGGGTAGGGGATAATTAATAGTTTAGTGGGAATCCATAAAAGGTGGTGTCCTCCAAAAGAACAAAGCAGCAGGTCACTGTCACTCCATTCATGTCTGAGACTGTCTGAGAGAGCCGAGTACTTGGGATATGAAGCCCCTGTTCTCTTGATCAGTGGGGGTCCCATTGGTCACACATAGTAGTTAGAGATGAGCGAATTTCTTAAAAATTTGATTCGGCTGATTCGCTGAATTAAAAAAAAAATTCGCCTTGTGACGAATTACTTCGCCACGAAGCGCATTTTTTGGTAAGCGGGTGCGATGACAGAGCGCTGCGATAGCACCTCCCTCTTCATTGTACCCCTCGGATGGCGCGTTCATACGGCATCTGTGCACAAACAGTGTGACATTAACATTCAAAAAACATTACATCAAACTTACCGCTGCCAATTGTTCACGACGGGCCACCCGCCGCCATCTTGCTTGAAGATCTCGGCCGAAATCACGTGCGGTGCAAGTTCACGTCATCACGCCAGCCGGCGTGATCATGTAATCTCGCGCCGCACGAGTTAACACCCCTCTGTACCCTTACTGCAGACTGCTAGCAATTAATTCATAACTTCTAGTAGAATTAATAAGAAATAGTACAATAGAGTCATAAGAATAGATTCTCAGAGAAATGTTATTACATGGGGAATGCATGAAGCTATTAAAACAGACATGTCAGGAGCAGTGACAAGTCCATTTTAAGCCTAGCCTGTGTCGCTACTATAGTCTGTCTCTTGCCCTATATGGTTACATATGTATTAGATGCAGGTGTTGCCTTAGGTTGCACTCCCAATTTAGACAGTTGTATCCCTAACTACTGTTAGAGTATCAAATATTCTACACTTCAGATGTGTAAAAGGATGGAGTTTTACCCTGTAAATCGCTTGTATGCCACACAAGGTATCTTTTCCCCCATGATCAGCATAACATTAACGGTTCACTGATGTCAACAGGGGTTATGTAAAATAGACAACCCCCTTAACTACTGCCTCAACACTGATACATGCAATGATTACATATTTGTATGCAATACTTTAGTTAAAATTAACTGTAAAGTGAGGCAAGTCTGGAAACCGCTAAATATTTCCTATTAGACATAGCACAAAATATGCTGTAATGAAAGAGTTATCTTCATCACTACCACTGAGCATCGCATTGTCAATGTTTCCACTTGTCTACACAATGCTTCCCTCTTTTGGCAATCTGTCATGCGTTCGGTGTGTCACCTCAACCATTGAGGAGGCACTGAAAGAACTGAACACTTTTAACGCTTGTCTGACTCCAATGACAAGTGTGCCTAAGCTTTGAAAACTCACATGGCACTTGTAATGTTTATCATCATCTCTTTGGGGTCTATTTAAAACAGACAGACTATGTGATTGGCATTTCTATCAAAACCTTAGTTTTTTTCCTTTTCTCGAAAATTGTCCCATAAGTGACAATGCTATTTTTCTGTAATGGTTGGTAGAGCTCCATGATTATAGGCTAATGGGAAGGACACTTACATGCCATGTGCTACAAATAGCAGTAACAAAAACAAAGATATGTGTGGGATATTAATTTCTTCATGTCACTCATTTTAATCATTCATGTGTCATGATATAAGGTAGAGGTGGTGGTGGTGGCGGTGGTGGTGGTGGGGGGGGGGGGTTCATGGACAAGAGATGGACTAATGCATGCCAAAATAATTGTTTCTAAACAGGTGGTTCTAAAGGGTACTAAATGATAGGGTGTACTTATAGGATTGTTTCATGAAGACCACCCTGTCTCACACACAGTAAGGGCATATTGACATTACATTGAGATTCACAATGTAAATTTTGCTCTGTCTAACCTAGATCTTCCACATGTAACATGGCTGTCCATTCATTTCTCCAGCCACAGCTTCCCTCAGTCATATTGCAGTGACCAGGTTTGAAGTGGCCCCAACACTATGCTGGATCCCCCATGTGCTGCTGCTCGCTGGAGGGGATGGTAAGACATGACGCACCCCATTGGAAAATAATTCCAGAGTCAGGGTTTGCAGTATGCCTCTTTACTGGAAAGACTCAAGTGCAAAACAATGCATTGAGACAATGCACCGAGCTGGCTTCTTCAAGCTGCCCTCTGTTATTAAAGGTTCTGTGCTGAAGAAAGGCCTGAGCTAGCTGTCCCTCTCTCTCAGAAGGTTTATACTCTGGCTAAAGGGCTGGTGGCCCAGGGTCTACAGCTCAGTCGTCGGGCAGGGTATCCCTTCTCAGCATCTTCCTCTGGTCACTTGTGCAGTCTGGCAGAGTCTTTCCTACTAAACACTGGTCCCTATCTGTAGAATCTTAGGGGCTCTGACTGTTCTACGTTTATACAGTTTCTAACTTATCCAGAACCTTTAAGTGGGAAAGGTGAAGCTGGAGAAACACTGCCTAACAGAAAAATTGTTGCAGGATCTTGGCTGCCATGGACTTATATTGTGCCTCAATACAAGTAAATGGGAATGACTAAGCAGTTTCCAGACAAAAACTATTATCTGACGCTAAGCCAGACAGTCAAAAGTTCAATGTATCTGCCTTTTCCCCTCCAGAACTCAACTCTTCATAGTTCTTTGTAACAGTGATGGTAAATTACTAGCTTCTCAGTGTATAGACTGGAAAGTCCCAAAGTCTCTTAGTATTAGCTGGCTGTGCTTTAACCCTTTCCACAGTGCAGTGCAATAAGTGCATATTGTTAACCCCATTGCGCCCCATGCCTGAGATTCTGTCCCCACACACAGGCACAGAGGCTGGGCTTTCTCACCCCTCTCTGCTGTGCGCAGCGCTGACAGAAGCAGGCAGGGTGGTTCTTAGCTGTTGTCTGTGTTCCTGCTGTGGGCATTCCCCTCCTGGCTCTGAGCAGAGTTTGTGCTCTGCCTCAGAATTCCTTGTGTGTATATAGGGTGTGTGCGGGTGTGTCTCCTTATATGAGGCAGCAAGCACACGCCCTTTATCTTCCGCAGCCTATGGCTGGTCTACAGGATGTATTTAAAGGCATCTCTTTCTATAGGAAGACACAGGAGCAGCTTTGTCAATAGCTTGTCTCGCCCTATTGTGTGAAAGTGCTTAGTGTGATTCTGCTTTGTACTGGACCCTGCTTCTTGTGTAAACGGACTTTGCCTACTTGCTGCACCCGCTGAACATAACACAACTGCACAGGATGTATTACAATAAACAAATACAGTGTAGTTAAACAATATAAAACAGCATAAGTGTAAACAATGGTATAAATTTCACTTTCACTCCAAGGTGGTGTGAGACAACCCCTTTAATGAAAATATATGTATTCTCTACTACCAAGTACTGACACCACTTTCTTTTACAATTAAAATGTTATCACAATGTCATCTCTGTCTGTTCTGATACTGCACATAATGGGGGAGATTTATCAAACTGGTATAAAGTAGAACTGGCTTAGTTTCCCATAGCAACCAATAGGATTCCACCTTTCATTTTCCAAAGGAGCTGCCAAAAATGAAAGGTGGAATCTGATAAGTTGCTATTGCAGCGATCGGGCCACAGGGGCAACACGTGAGCTACAGTGGGCCGACGGGGGTAGTAGTAGTTTTACTCACGGTTAGCAGAGCCTCCCTGGGCCGGCGCGCAGTGAAGGGGAAGACAGCACTAAATTCTCTAGGGCACTCTCTAGTACAGGGATCACCAGCCAGATGCTAGTTGAGGTGCCCTTGATAGTATATGTGTTTAGGGTGCTTTGGTGGCTGGGACCCTGGTTGGTCGTGACGCCATCACCGTTCGGTGCAAATGAAGATAGTAGAAAGAATGAGGAGTTAATTGTAGTAAAACAACAGAACCTTTACTTAGAATAACTTGCCTCCAAGTAGTCAGTACAGTTCATTTATATGGTAAAGCAATTATATAAATATTGGTTCAGCTGTATTCCCTGTAACAGGCTTAACAATTGTAATTTGAGGAGTTTTCCTTCTTTCTATATCTTTCTATTCTATGTCCACACTCTAGCACTCGGGTACTGGATATAATAACTCTTACTTTTCAGTAGCAATCTACAGGGTGGTCTACCTAATGGCAGGCATCAGTCTTCTGCTCTATTCTTTGGAAAGGATGCTCATTGAGGAATTGAGGTCCACTATGTCCATGGAGGCATGTGGTAAAGGATAATTTTTTTTTTATAATTGTGTATTTTATTGTTATTTTTCCTTTTGTGATTTGATTTTGTTGTATAGGATAATTTTGCGCATTAATCATCCGGTTGTGTCCAGGTACTTTTAGGTTCCTCCCAGTCACTGGTGCTTGTGAAGTCCATTGGCTAAATTAGCTCCAGCCTTCACTAGTCTTTCTCTATACCCAGATATAGACTCACTGGTCTGTGCTGTGCTGTTGTAATACTGTTCTGGTCCTTTGTGCTCCCTTAGCCTGGCCAGACCCAAGGGGCAAATACGGCAGCTGCATGGTGGACTAGGCCCATAGGCTTCGCTACAGGGGGGCAGTTGCCCCCCTAGGTTATTACTTGCCCCCCTGCGTGCCCCCCATCTGATTCCCCTTTAAAATTAACGCTGGCCGCCTGGCGCCCACAAACTATGGTGGGGCAGAGAAACGCATAGTTCCCGATCACCGTTATAGGCTTCAGGCCTGCGGTAAAATCACAGCTCAGGCGGGAATGATGATGTCATCGCGTGCCTGTGTCGGGACGGGAGGCAGCGCACAGTGACATATGCATCTGCCTAGTGCCTACAAAGACTATGAGTGAGCTGTACCAGGAATCTGGGACAATAGGTAAGTATTAGCTTTTTTTTTTTTTGCGTCTGTGCCACTGCCATCTTTGGGGGACATTACTGGGGGGCACAGGAGGATATCATATTACTGAAGGGACAGTGGGGCACTGGGGGGAAAATTACTACATGGGGAGCAATTGGAAACTACTACATGGGGGGGGGGGCACAGGAGGATATTACTTAACTTCTTACCGACCGCCTAACGCAGGATTGCGTCCTGCGGGCGGTCGGTTTGTTCCTCTTTGACGCGCGGGCGCGTCATCTCGCGAGACGCGAGATTTCCTGTGAACACGCACGCACGTGCGCGCGTTCACAGGATCGCGTCGGGGAGAAGGTAAACTACAGCCTGCCAGCGCTGATCGTGCGCTGGCAGGCTGTAGAAGTAAAAAAAAAAATCACATATCAGACGCTGTTTTGTTAACAGCGTCTGATATGCTTGCTGATCGTTCCTTTGGTGGTCCCTTTTGCTTGGGACCACCAAAGGAAACTTTATAAGTGCACCAATCACCACACAGACCCCCCATCCATCCCCCACCCCGTCACTGATTAACCCCTGATTAACCCCCGATCACCCCATGTCACCCCCCTGACACTAATCACCCCCCTGTAAGGCTCATTCAGACGTCCGTATGTGTTTTGCGGATCCGCAAAACACGGACACCGGCAATGTGCTTTCCGCATTTTGCGGATCCGCACATTGCCAGAACTATATAGAAAATGCCTTTTCTTGTCCGCAATTGCGGAATGGGTCCGCATCTATTCCGCAATTCTATTTTTGCGGACGTGTGAATGGGGCCTTACTACTTTTTTTTTTGCACATTTTTTGGCAGAGATTTATTCATCCACATTGATCGATGCGAATGAGGAAATCTGTGCTGTTCATTTTTTTTCTTTTTTCAGCCCAGAGGCTGAACGGGAAAAAAAATCTCATTACCCGTATGCTCAATATAAGGAGAATCGCAGAAACTCCTAATGCTGGCCATACGTTTAATGATTGCGGAGACCCTAAAATGCCAGAGCAGTACAAAAACCTCACATGTGACCCCATTTTAGAAAGAAGACACCCCAAGGTATTCCGTGAGGGGTATGGTGAGTTCATGCAAAATTTTATTTTTTGTCACAAGTTAGTGGAATATGAGACTGTAAAAAAAAAAAAACAATTTCCGCTAACTTGTGCCAATTTTTTTTTTTCTGTGAACTCGCCATACCCCTCACAGAATACCTTGGGGTGTCTTCTTTCCACAATGGGGTCACTTGTGGGGTTTTATACTGTCCTGGCATTTTAGGGGCCCCTAAAGCGTGAGAAGAAGTCTGGAATCCAAATGCGTAAAAATGCCCTGTGAAATCCTAAAGGTACTCATTGGTTTTAGGGCCCCTTTGCGCACCCAGGCTGCAAAAAATTGGCACACATGTGGTATCGCCGTACTCAGGAGAAGTAGGGCAATGTGTTTTGGGGTGTATTTTTATATATACCCATACTTTGTGTGAAAAATATCTCTGTACACGACAACTTTTAAATTGTTTTATACAAAGTTGACAATTTACAGAGATATTTCTCTCACCCAACATGGGTATATGTAAAAATACTCCCCAAAACACTTTGCCCTACTTCTCCTGAGTACGGCGATACCACGTGTGGGACACTTTTTTGCAGCCTGGGTGCGCAAAGGGGCCCAAATTCCAACGAGTACCTTTAGGTTTTACATGGCGGCTCACAATTTAGCCCCGCCCAAAATGCCAGAAAAGTAAACACACCCCACAAATGACCCCATTTCGGAAAGTAGACATCCTGAGGTATTCACTGAGGGGCATAGTGAGTCCGTCTGAGATTTTTTATTTTTTTTTGCCAGAAGTTAGCAGAAATTGAAACTTTTTTTTTTTTTATCAGAAAGTGTCATTTTCCGCTAACTTGTGAAAAAAAATGAAATGATACATGAACTCACCATGCCCCTCCGCGAATACTTTGGGGTGTCTTCTTTCTAAAATGGTGTCATTTGGGGGGTATTTATACTTTCCTGGCATTCTAGCACCTGAAGAAACATGACAGGTGTTTAGAAAGTCAGAGCTGCTTCAAAATGCGGAAATTCACTTTTTAGCACCATAGTTTGTAAACGCTACAACTTTTACCCAAACCAATAAATATACACTTATTGGACTTTTTGTTTTATCAAAGACATGTAGAACAATTTTTAAACAGAAAATTTTAAACAAAATTTAGAGAAAAATTTATATAGAAATGTAGTTTTTTTTTAAAAATTTTACAACAGAAAGTGAAAAATGTCATTAAATTTGTATTAATGGCAAAAAAAAGTAAAAATGTCAGCAACAATGAAATACCACCAAATGAAAGCTCTATTAGTGAGAAGAAAAGGAGGTAAAATTCATTTGGGTGGTAAGTTGTATGACTGAGCAATAAACGGTGAAAGTAGCGTAGGGCGGAATTGTAAAAAGTGGCCTGGTCATTAAGGGTGTTTAAGCTAGGGGGGCTGAAGTGGTTAAAGGACAGTGGGGGGCAAATTACTACATGGGGAGCAAACTAGTTTGAAGCTACTATATGGAGGCAATGTGGGGGACAATAAATACTGTGGGGGTACTGGGGCAGTGTGGGGGACAATTACTACTGTGGGGGACAGTGTGGGGGGCAATTGCTACTGTGGGGGACAATTACTACTGTGGGGGCAGTGTGGGGGACAATTGCTACAGTGTCAGATCCCCCATAACAGTGTGTCATCCACAGATTCCCCGATAACCTTGAGTCATCCACAGATCCCCCATAACAGTGCGTCATCCACAGATCCCCCATAAAAGTGTGTAATCCACAGATACCCCATAAAAGTGTGTCATCCACAGATCCCCATAACAGTGTGTCATCCACAGATCCCCCATAACAGTATGTCATCCGCAGATGCCCATAACAGTGTGTCATCCACAGATTCCCCATAACAGTGTGGCATTCACAGATGCCCATGACAGTGTGTCATCCACAGACCCCCCATAACAGTGTGTCATCCACAGATCCGACATAACAGTATGTCATCCACAGATCCCCCATAACAGTATGTCATCTGCAGATGCCCATAACAGTGCGTCATTCACAGATTCCCCATAACAGTTTGTCATCCACAAATGCCCATAACAGTATGTTATCCACAGATGCCCATAACAGTGTGTCATCCACAGATTCCCCATAACAGTGTGTCATCCACAGATGCCCATAACAGTGTGTTATCCACAGATCCCCCATAACAGTGTGTCATCCACAGATGCCCATAACAGTGTGTCATCCACAGATGCCCCCATAACAGTGTGCCATCCACAGGTCCCCCATAACAGTGCGTCATCCACAGATCCCCCATAACAGTGCGTCATCCACAGATCCCCCATAACAGTGCGTCATCCACAGGTCCCCCATAACAGTGTATCATCCACAGGTCCCCCATAACAGTGTGTCATCCACAGATCCCCCATAACAGTATGTCATCCACAGATTCCCCATAACAGTGTGTCATCCACAGGTCCTCCATAACAGTGCATCATCCACAGATCCCCCATAACAGTGCGCCTGCGCACTGAGGAGAGACTTAAAGGAGGGGAAAGAATCCGCGGAAGCAAGCAGAGGACAGCACAGCAGACGACTGAATAACTTCTTTTGTAAGTAAATTGTTTTATTATAGTGCTGAAACTGCTTTAAACTATAAAGAAAAGTTTTCGAGAGTGTTTCTCTCTTTCTCAGGTCTGAAGCATTACTGAGGAAAAAAGGAAAACTCTTGAAAGCTTGTCTTTTAAGTATTAGATTAGTACAATAAAAAGGTATCCCTGTATACCGCAATACTCTCGTATTTTGTAATCTTATTTATATATACTTATTTCTTTTATTTCAGTAGTATGATTAAATCGTGAAAATTATTAGTGCCCCGCCCCCATTTTTTACTGTGGTATCTTATGTGCCCCCCCAATATATTGTTCATAGAGTCACCACTGACTAGGCCTGTTCTGCTCCTTCACTAACCAGATCAACTCAACTTACTCAACTTCTCCACTCTTTGCTACTAGCATGCCCAGACTATAAAGTTTATATATATCTATATATATAAAAAAGAAAAAGTTCGGACTGCACTCCAATACGTAATCCAAAAGTATAAAAACTTTGAATGACCCATAAGGTGACACAAGTGTGGATAAATATTGCACGTGCGTTCTATATTGCGATTGTTCCCGTTTTCGCCCTGGGTGACGCGCACTCATCACACCTGATAGGGAAGGAGGGGGCGAAATTGACGCATGCGCATTGTGAATTAAGAGACGCACAGAATGCAATGTGGATTCCTAACAGAGATCAAATTATCGCTATGGATCATGCGAAGTACAGCCACAATGCCCCAGCAAGGTATTTTTTTTAAATGTATAGGGCTGAGTTGTTTTTAAGCACTATGCACTTTATATAACAAGGGCACTATTATAAAATATTGACACTGAGATTAATATTATAGATATGGCTACCGAGGCGGTTGCTATTGACTATGCACATTGCACTTATGTATTGGCTCACACTGATGAGTGGTTTATCCAAGGGCGTTCACAGTTTTTTATAAGATCAATTAATGCTGATTTATTTCATGATGTATAAATATAAGCACTGATGCACTTTGTAATTGTATATATGTATGGAAGGCTATCTAGATAGCCTGTATTTGTGGGAGGGGCTTAGACCTTTATAGCCGGGTGCAGTGTCGGCTCCGTTGCGCGCAGCCAGGTACCTCTCACTTCCAGGTGAGATCAGGTCATTGCGTCTCCAGGCACGTCCAGCGGGTTCGTCTCCTAGCTTAGGTAAGTTACCCTCCTGCGCTGAGCTCGTGCCGCCGGCCGGCTGTCTTCCCAGCCTCGAGCAGGTAAGTCGTGGGGGGGTTGGGGGGTTACCTGTTCTTCCCCTCCATGCACCACTCGGAGCTGTCATGCGCGTGTGGCTAAGGCAGTTCTGCGCCCATTCCCGCTGGGCCCCGGTCGTTCCGCCCTGGGGCGGGGTCAGTGTGCCGCGTCTCTTGGCCCCTCCCCCTCTTGTGTCCCGGCCGGCTCGGGCCCCAGGGGTCCTGCGCCGCGCGTGTGAGGGAGTCTGTTTGGTTCAGTGCCTCCCCGCTGAGAGCAGCGGGGGTCAGGGGTACAAGGGGTGGAAAGAGGGGAAAGGAAAGAGTAAAAAAAAAAAAGAGTCCTTTGTGGAAGTTGGTTTGCGTTTAATTGTACAAAAAAAAAAAGGAAAAAGGGTGGTTATAATTAAAGGAAAAAAAAAAAAAGAGACTGGCACTCACCGTTCTAGCTGCAGCGCAAGGGTCCGGCTGTCTGGCCATCCTAGGGACGAGGTGGCAGCACGGGTGCGTCCAGGCTGTGGCTTGGCTCTTGCTGCAGACTCCATGGATGTGTTTGGTGTTAAAAGGGAAAAAAAAAAAACTCCTAAATGTCCTTGTGGTTAGTTCTCAGGTCTGGTTAAAACTCCCCACCGCTAGAAACATCAGGTTTTCTCACGCTGCTTGTCATCCGTAAGCTGCAACCGGTTCATCCTCCTCCGCTGGTAAGGCCAGTTGATATTGAATGTATGTTTCCTTCAGGTCCGGTTGGTCAAAGGGTCGCACATTGGGTCTTGTTCTACGTCTACCTTCCGTTTTCCTAAAGCCGCCAGGTGCGGCCAGGCTCGTGGCGGCACCCTAGGGTACCTTCCAGCCTACCTGAAACGTTCAGGCACGTGGCTTGCACCCTATGTTCCTTCCAGCCTGCCTGTAGCATTCAGGTCCTTGGCTTGCACCCTATGTTCCTTCCAGGCTGCCTCAGGCGTTCTGGCTCCTGGTTCGCATTCACCGGGTAGGTTGGTGGCAGATCACAACGTCTGTTCTCTATTTCTTTGCTGCCCTCCGGTCCAGGGCAGTGCACTATGTTAAAAAAAATAAATAATGGGGGAGTCCTTGGCCTGGCTAGGTCACACGCCATATTCTTCTGCCCCTTTCGTAGGGTTCCAAGCCGGCCTACCGCTCGGGCACAGTTGGAGTTGTCCAGCCCCGCTAGGCTCGTTTTGTTGTCTTGTCCTAACTGGTACCCGCAACAATGTCTCATGCCTTGGATATTGAAGAGTCCATGTCTATCCCGGAAACTCCGGCTTCTGGTCACGCCAGCAGCGGTTCGCTCAGAAACTGGACGATCCCGAAGTTGGTGACCGAATTAAATAGAAGAGGCATCAGTCACCCGGCCTCAGCTAGGAAGGCTGAATTATATAGACTGCTGGTGTCTAGTCCTGGTCCTTCCAGTGTTCAAGTGGAGTCGCCGTCAGTCCAAGCTTCACTGGCACAATTGCACACCACAATGGAGACCCTGATGTCCTCGGTGGCCGACATCCAGGCCAGGATGCTGGACTTAGAATCTGGGGCAACCCCTACCCCTCTGGCGATGTTTCCGGTGGCACCTTCCCCCTCGCCTCAGGCTGGGTCCTCAGGTACGTCAGTGCCTGCCCCTGTCATTTCCCCTGCTCATTTCATGCCGGAAAATATTCGGAAGGACATCTTGGCCGGGAAGGAGGTGAACTTGGCTTCTATACTCATCGCTTCGCATGACGCAAATGATAACAAGACCATAGATTGCGGTGAGGTGTCCGTTGTCTTCAGAGCCAAGGATGCACGACTCAACCGGAAGCTGTCAATCCCGGAGTTCGACCTGGCTTTCAGCCTCTACAGGGATATAATTTGTTCCGCCCAGCCGGACAGGAGGGAGGAACTTGACACATACCTGTTCAGGGTCACCGACCTTAGTCATAAATATGGCAGCAGTGCTTTTTACGACTACCATCGTTCCTTCCCGGCTAAGGCAGCAGCTGCCCTGTCCCAATTTCAGTTCACGACAAATTGGGCTAACCTAGATATGGAGCTGTTTTGCAGACATTTTGCGGGGCTCAGAGCTCCCGTCTGCACTGCATGCCAGTCAATCTTTCATGCCTCAGAATGGTGCCCCAATGCGGCGGGTCCGCAACCAGATAGGGCCCTTCCTGGCGCATCTGGGGTCCCCAGGGGCACCATTGATAAATTCGGCAGGCAAATAGTGTTCTTAGGGAAGAACCAAATATGAAACAATTTCAACTATGGTCATTGCATGTTCAGTGGTTGCAGGGCTCTACATGTGTGCATAGCATGTTTCAGGGCTCACCCCAAATACTCCTGTCTGAAGAAATCAAGTCAACAGGCATGACTAGCCGACATTAACATTGAGTTGCTTAGCACGTTCCTGGCGGAGCACCATGACAGGCGTTTTGTGCACTAGTTGGTGGTAGGGTTCATGTATGGGTTCCACACGGGGTTGGTGGCCCTCCCGCAATCCAACTGGGAGTGTGACAACTTTCTCTCCACCAAGGAGTTGATCGAATGGGAGGTGGAGAAAGGGTTTATGATCGGGCCTTTTGCATCAATTCCCTTTGTTCACTCGAGGGTCAGTCCCATTGGGTTAGTCGTTAAGAAGGATTCTAATAAAAAAAGATTAATCTACGACCTTTCTGCTCCTCATGATTCTGTTGTTCCTAGTATCAACTCCCTTATTCCGTCAGAGGAATTCGGGATGAAGTATTCCTCCATCGATGAAGCCATCTGGTTTATTTTGAAGGCCAGCAGGGGCGCGTGGCTATCGAAGGCTGACATGGCTAATGCGTTTAAACTCCTTCCGGTCCTCCCACAGCTATGGCAATAGTATGGGGTGGCAAGTTTTACTTTGCCAATCGCCTCACTTTTGGGTCCAAAAGCAGCCCGGCGTTGTTCGACAGGTTCGCGCAGGCGCTGCATTGGATCCTGGTCAAGCACGGTGGGTCACCCATGAGCGTTCACTACCTGGACGACTTCCTCCTGGTTGAGCACCCGTCTGACTGTCCATCTGGGTTGGCTACTCTGCTTAAAATTTATTCAGCCCTGCAGGTCCCTGTCGCCCATGCCAAAACGGTAGGTCCTGCTAAAAGCATCACGTTCCTGGGTATCATTCTCGACTCCGACAAGTTGGAAGCCAGGCTTCCTGAGGACAAACTCGGGCAGATCCGCTCCGAGTTAGCGAAGGCTATGACGTCTGGCTGTCTGTCCAAGGCGGACCTCCAGTCGCTGTTGGGCAGACATAATTTTGCCGTGAGGGTCATGCGCCAGGGCAGGGCCTTCGTGTCGCGTTTGCTTCTCCTTCTTCCATCAGCCCCGGAACAGGATACCATCATCCGCTTGGACAGTCAGGCCATGGCGGATATTTCCATGTGGTACGCGTTCCTGTCTACCTGGAACGGTGTTAGCCTTTTTGTTTCACCCGCTGTGTAGCATGCCCTAATATAGAGCAGGCAATTGAATTTACTAGCTCTGACGAACAGAAGACCTTCAAAATTAAACAGAGCATTACTTGTTCTACTTGCAGGGTAGTATACTATGCCTCCTGCCCCTGCCCCAAAATCTACGTGGGTCTCACCACACGTGAACTGAAAGTTCGAGTCCGCGAGCATATTAAAGATATCATCTCCGCAAAGGACATGGAGAAGAGTATGGATTTGAAACCGATTGCCAGACATTTTAAAGATTTCCATGGATAGAATCCAAGATTCCTGAAGGTAAAGGGGATTGATTGCATTAAGGGGGACCTTAGGGCTGGCAATATCCCAAAAAAATTGGCTCAGAAAGAGAGCTGTTGGATTTGGACACTTGGGACATTACGTCCAAGGGGTCTCAACGAGAATTTGGGTCTCTCATTGTTCTTATGATCTTTAGGACCACGGCTGTGGATCCATCTGGTTTTAACTTGATTTTATTCAGTGTCTAATTTTTTGTTTTGCTATCCCTTTAGGCTGCGGACGAATTTTGTTGCCTCTTGTTTGATATAGGAATAAGAAGATCTCCATTAATATTTGCGTCGATGGAACTAGTTACAGATATATTTTTATAATTGAAGTATATTGAATGCCCGGGATATTTCCTGGCCCTAACAGTATTTTTATCTGCCTTTTATACATACACGTGCCGGTCACACACCATATGGCATATTGAACTTAATTAAAATTTCTTCTATACACCTTCACTTTCTTCACCTCACCTTTTTCACACTTTATGTAACACATCTTGTTTTTTTTGCTTTTTGTTTGTTATTTCATTTTATCTTTCACCCACATTCAGTGAGGTTTTGCCCTTCTGCACTACCTAATTCACTCATCGCACATTCTCCTACTCACATCACTTCATCATTATTGTCTAATTAATTCATTCACCCGTCCTAGAGTTCTATTCCTTTTATATTGTAACCTATGGTCACTTCATCTATCATCCCTTTTATGATATCATATAATTTATTGTTTACCGGGTCACCCGGCTACACTATATCATTGTATATATTGTTTTTTATATCACAACCCATATTGTGTTCTGATTGTTGATATATGTAAAGCTATGCACTTTTTACATTGTTTTAATATCACAACCCATATTGTAATCTGTTCGCTGGTATATGTAAGGCTATGCACTTTATACTTATGCTTTGCACTTTATATTATCTGTATACAGATTGTTCTATTATCATGTCCTGATACTCCTCTTACATCTGGGTGTAGGTCCGCTGGCCCCTGATGCTGCGCTCCGCCCCTTCTAGCCGGCGCCATCTTGCCAGGTCAGCGTAATCATGTGACCGGTCACATGACCGCGGACGTCACTGGCTGTGCGACGGCTGAGGGGGCTGTGTTTGAGCGCGAGTTTGTCGGGAGGCTTGTCGGCCAAGAAACTCTCAGGTGAGGCAACTATGTGATGTAATTGTCCTGCGTCCTATTGGTGGGCAGAGGCTTAAATATAGAAATCCACAGCGATGGCGTTACCCCCGGAAGAAGGCGCGCCGAAACGTGCGTCGGGGTAGCGCCATCCTGGTATACCTTCACTCTCCATGTGAGTATGTCTCCCACACTGTTGGATGCATAATATGTAGCTGTAGTCCTTGTTTTACATGACCGCTGTTGGGACATTGCTCTTTTGTTACATTGTGTTGGATTTATATGGTTGTTTGGACTGTGTCAAATATATGGACTCAGTTTTAATTAACTTTGCATATACTGTATACCAGGATGGTGTTTTTCCTGTTACCCTCTATACTTTTTGTGGCCTACATGTATATTTTTAACTAATGTATTAAATAAAGGGATATATATTTTTGGACTATCTTTGGCTCCAGCATCGCTAGTTTTTTTGTTTATGCCCGCTTTTAGGCCTACCCGCGTACCTGGCTCCCGGCACCCTCCAGCCAGTGTCAATGTCATGCATGATACAGTCACGTCTACGCCCTCTCGCGGGCCAACGCCATGAGCACAAATATATATAAATAAGTGGAGCCAGCACCACCTGGCGAATGGATGTAATGACTGTCTATCAGCCTGTTAATAGGAAATACAGGGTTATACAGAAATACATTAGATACCCATATCAAAAGTTTGAAGTGCCCACGAACATCGCTGAGTGGGACACTGCACTACAGGCAACTAAGGGTACCTTCACATTTGCGGCATAGCTATCTGGCAGGCTGTTCCGGTGGGTGAACAGCATGTTGCATCCGCCATGCCGCAAGTACCCGTGCACTGCCGTGCTGTCGCTCCGTCGCCATTGACTATAATGGGGCGGGGGCGGAGCAACGGCGCAGCACGGCAGTGCATGGCAGAGATTGCCGGACTAAAAAAGTCGGAAATGCAGTACTTTTAGTCCGGCGATCTCTGGCCATGCACAGCCTGCCGGATAGCTATGCCACAAATGTGAAAGTAACCTAAGCCAGTTCTACTTTACATCAGTTTGATAAATCCCCCACACTCCCATTATGATTTTCTGCATTCTTCAATTCTCTGTACTGCCCAACATTGCCAACAACTCCTGCAAAAAAAAATAAACTGCCCAAAATATCTCAAAATAGCGCTAAAAAAGTTTAACAAAATTTCATGAGTGCTATGTCTATGGTAAGCTCTTTTTTCTTCATGCAGAATTACATCTCTGTCTCTCTCCAAGCAGGAAGCCACAGCTGGGTATAATTGCATATAGCTCAACATATTGTATAATAGCCTTGTTTCTGCGTCAATAGCAAAGGAAACTCCATCAGCCTACTTATCACTTCTCTCATTGAGTAAAAGTTTGTGCTCACAAATAAAAGTGAATTTACACTGCCTGATATTCAGGCAGATTATCGGGATCCCTCATCCTAAGGCCTCATGCACACGACCATTGTTGTGGTCCGAGTGCAGATCCATTCACTTCAGTGGGGCTGCAAAAGATGCGGACTGCACTCTGTGTGCTGTCCACATCCGTTGCTCCGTTCCGTGCCCCCGCAAAAAAATAGAACATGTTCTATTCTTGTCCGTTTTGCAGACAAGAATAGGCATTTCTACAATGGGCCACCATTCCGTGCGGAACGGAACGCGGAGCCTATGACGCGCGCTTCTGCCGCGAAGTGGCTGTTTTATGGATGCGCGCGTCATATGCGCACTCCCATAATAGAATATGGGTTGGATCTCGAGTGCTGCCGCGTGATAGCCACGGCAGCCGACGCGATTGCGTAGGGCGTTTTACAGCGCGGTCGTCCGCGCTGTAAAACGCCGACATGTGAACCATGCACATAGGGATGCATGGCTTTTCACATGTTGAGCGTTTTTCAGCGCATATGAACGAGCTGAAAAACGCTCAGGTGTGTTCCCAGGGTAATACTCTGAAGGAGATCACTGCATATCATACATACCAATAGTCTCCTTCATTGAACGAACAGCCGTTGAAAAGGAATGCTTCTTTCCCAAAAATTGGCTTTAGCTCACTCAGTGTAAACCCGCCTTACAGCTGTTGTGCTTGGCACAAAAAATCTGAATGAATGTCTCCTGAATTCATGGCCAAATTGAACTTTGACATATTTATCACAGAATGGCTTTTGCAGTTGCCATGTACTGTGAAATATAGAGGCTACAAAAATGAAATCCTATTAGTAAAATTACTTTGTAACCTGAAATACGTGTAAATCAATAATACTATAGCTCGAAATTGCCTTTAGCTATTAGACAAGCTCTCTGGTGGTTTTATCATAGAATGGCTTTCTGCAGCTGCTATAAACTATGAAACATAGGAGCTGCAGAAGCCAACCTATATACATATGCTGAACAGTCATAACGGGTTAACTAGCTGTGATAACTCAGGAAATGTGTTTGTAAACTCTGCTGCATTTGCAGAGGCTTGCATAAGAGGAACAGATACAGCAGAGTTAACAGTCACAGTCATAATGCTTTAACTAGATGTAATAACTATGGATGAGAGAAGCGAGCTTCAGATCCTAGATCTGAAGTTGCTTCGCTCAAAACTTTGTTTTAATGCTGTACGGAGATCTGTCTCCGGACAGCATTCAAATCTATGGCTCCAGTTAGGTGAAATGAGTTATCATCGAAGTCTCGTGAGACTTTGGTGAATAACTTCGACATTTGATTGTTAAACTGGAAAACCATTTAAAAACAGGTATCCGAAGTCAGCTTTGGTACTGACTGGTACCTCAGTACTGAAGCCAACTTCGGAATCAAGTTTTAAAATGGTTTCCAAGTTTTCAAGTTTCAAGTTGAAAAATCGAATCCTAAAGTTATTCACTGAAGTCCCGCGGGACTTCCGTGATAACGAATTTCCCTTGCCAGAGACCATACATTTTAATGCTGTATGGAGACGAATCTCCGTACAGAATTAAAATGAAGTTTTGAGTGAAGCGACTTTGGATCTAGGATCCAAAGCTCACTTCACTTATCCCTAGGGATAATTCACCAAATGTGTGTTAACTCTGCTACAGCTGTGCATGTATAGCTCGCTCTATCTATCTATCTATCTATCTATCTATCTAATATTATCTATTGCTTTTTTCAGACTGAGTTTTATTTTTAATAGTGCTATTTTGAGGTACATCCTATTAATTTACTGCATAACTTTTAAGACTTTTTTTTCGGATGACTGTGTGAAAAGAAGACAACAATTCCACCACTGTTTTCAGAGTCTTATTTTGAAGGTGTTCACAGCGCAGTAAAAATGGAATTTCAGTGGGTCACTATGATTCTAGAGATCCCAAAGTAATATACCATAGTTTACATTATGTTTTCCAACTTAAAGAATTAAAACACTGATAACTTTTTTTTAACTTTTCGTGCCAGTTGGGCTGTGGGAGGACTTATTTTTTGTGGATCATGATACATGCAACATTTTGGTCATTTTTTATATTATTCATATTTTTTTTTTTGGTTCTAAGATGGCAGTGATACCAATTTTGTTTATCTTTGTCAATTCTGAATGTGTATATATATACATATATAAATATATGTGTTAAACATGTGTGAATAAACACATCTTTGTTCACTTTATCTAAGGAGTGCTGCGCCAGTTTGTTGGATTTGTAAAGAGACCCCGTTACCAGGGGTAGACGCGTGCACCATCGGATTAACGACACTGAAGGAGTGCTGCCTTAATTTTGCTTTTATCTGAATTCGGATTACAAGGCCCTGCACCCAAGACTGTTTTTCAACTGTTTCTTCCATCAAAAACTCTATATAGAGTATAAGGTATGGATACCAGAATTTTAGCAAATGAGACACATGTTTTTTCGTATAATGATTCGGATATTGAAAGGATCATGAGCGGTGTGGAGGGGGAAGCCGGATTTCTGAATACACCCTCTGTGATTAACCTTAAAAGGGACTATGAGACCTGTACAAAGAAAGTCCTCTCATTGGAATTGCATTTGCTTACGCTGGTACAATACCATAAATGTAACCGGATTCCACGAGGGATTCGAACAAGGTTAAAACCAAACATGTTTACTCAGGATTTGGAATTTCGATCTCAGTTTGAAGCAATCTCAAATAAATATGCTCTCGATATATTATTGTTGAACATTGAATACTTACAAAAAGATCTTAATGTATCAAAAATGAAGAAACAGACTTTGGAAGATGCTTGGAGATTGAATATGATGGAGAATGATCTTTCTTTATTTGTTGAAAAACAACAGGCATTTCTCTCTAAGCTACGGGGCGAATTAGAGGAGACCAAAAGAGGCAAATGGTATAGAGATGAACAAGATTACTCAACAGGACGTGTGTATATTTGGGACACATCAAGGAATAATGATATGAAGAAACCGGTGAAGAAAACGCAAGACTACAAGACAAAGTCTAACAGACAAAATGACGTGGAAACAGCAGTTGAGCCCAATACATCTTCTTTTTTAGGGGAGCAAGCCCCATCTCTCCAGGGCGCACAAGGCGGGGAGGTTGTCGACATCGACGATCCAAGAAAGGGCAGAATACAACGCCCACAGAGACACAATTTAACCTGATGTGGTGGTAAATATATCATCATATACACTGGATGAATATGAATGTAGTGTTTTGAACAAGGGACTAGCATTTTGTCCGCAGACGCACATGGACTGGTTCCAGTTGGAGCTCGACTTGAACCGCCTCTTCAGAGCACTTAAACTGAGGGTGTGGTTCGACTCGGGCTCCCTGGACCCTAAGACAGTGATGACAACGGATACACAGAGTATGGGGTTAACTTTGAAACAGTTTGACCTTCACCTTAAGAGTGATTTTACACCTATTATTGGTTCACATGCTATGGAAGTATTTATGGAATCTGTGCATAGAGATATTGCATGCTTTAGACAGGAGTGTCAGGGGAAGGTTTTCTCTAGACCAAACATGACTACGGAAGAGATGAGGGCACTGGATCGTCTGTCCAAGAACCACGATCTCACCATCAAACCTGCAGACAAGGGTGGTGGGATCGTGGTTATGGACACCTCTAAGTATATACATGAAATCAATAGACAATTGACGGAAGGTGATACATATGAAATCTTGAGTAAAGATCCCAGATTTGATATTGCTAGGAGAATCGAGGTTCTATTGAACAGAGCATTACAGGATGATGTTATAGATAAACAACTTAAAGAGTTTTTAACCATTAAATCACCTGTTATCCCTCTGATATATGTATTGCCCAAAATACACAAGAGTCTAAGGGACCCTCCGGGCGTCCCATTATTTCTGGTAGAGGTTCTATATGTTCAAACATTGCGATCTTCTTAGATAAAGTTTTGAGACAATTTGCTACAGGTGCGAAATCATATATCAGAGATACGGGAGATTTTTTGAATAAATTGGATAAGTTCAAACTCACTAAGCAATGTATTCTGGTGTCATTCGACATCGTATCTCTATATACATCTATAGATCATACAAGGGGGTGCAGGCAGTGAAAGAGGCACTAAGGGACTCTACATACCCAGATAGGGTACAAGAATTCCTGTTGGAATTGTTGGAACTCACTTTACGCTGCAATTATTTTCTTTTCAAGATAAATTTTATTTGCAACGGGTAGGCGCGGCGATGGGTTCCAACGTCGCGCCTACTTATGCAAATATATTTGTGAGGTCACTTGAGGAGCGCCTTGTCTATGTATCTCCCCACTTCAGACATGTCTTGACGTGGTGGAGGTACATAGACGACGTGTTCCTTATTTGGACTGGAACCATGGAGGACCTGGATGAGTTCCATGTGTTCCTGAATTCTTTGGATGAGGGTATTAAATTTACTCGAGTGACATCTGAAAATAAGCTGCAATTCCTTGATACAGTGGTATATATTCAGGATAATTCTATGCACACAGATTTACATGTGAAACCAACCGATAGAAACACATTACTACACTTTACAAGTTGTCACCCCAGAAAAATGATAAACTCACTTCCCTATAGCCAAATGATTAGGGTTAAACGGATTATTGATGTAGAAGACAAAACAGAGGTGGCCCTACAAACAATGAGTGACTCTTTTGCTCAGCGAGGGTACCCTAGGTCCCTATTGAATAGACATATGACAAAGGTAAAAAATATTCCAAGGGAATTTTTAAAAAAGGAGAGAACTAAGCGAGAAATGGATAGGATCCCGTTTGTAACTACATATAATGAACATTCCCCAAAAATTGAACAAATTATTAGAAATCATTGGGGGGTAATACAAAGTGAGTTTCCCCAGATAGAGTCGTTTAAGAGGACTCCAGTTATGTCGTACAGGAGAACTAAGAGTATTAAAGATCAATTAGTGAGGGCTGTAATTCCCATGAAAAAAGAAACAAGACAAATGTATTTTAAAACGATGAGTATGGGTAGTTATCCTTGTTTGAATTGCGTTAATTGTAAATACATGCACAAAGGACAATATTTCATACACCCCAAAACACAAGAAAAATACAAAATCCACCAGTATTTGACCTGCAGTTCATCATGGGTTGTATATGTATTGTGGTGCCCGTGTAAATTATTATACGTGGGGGAAACCACTACAGAAATGAAAGCAAGGCTTAACAACCACAGACAGAGTATTAGGGACGGGAGAAAGGATCTCCCGGTCTCTAAACATTTTTTTGAAAAAAAACACAAAGAACAGGAGCTGCGCTTTATGATCCTTGAACATACAGGGATGTCCAAAAGAGGAGGTGATAGGGAGGTTCGCCTCAAAAAATGTGAACTTAAGTGGATCTTTAGTCTCAATACGCTGAAGCCCAATGGGCTCAACGTAGATTTTAGGGTTACCACTGGTATGTTCAGTTAAACATCTGTCTGGGGTACCTTTGAAACTGAGTCTCAATGTTGCCTTTTGATTTCCGTATCATCGTAGCAGGTGAATTATGCAATTTTTTATATTAATTGTGTCTAAAGAGATTTTTTAAGGTTGTGAGACCATATGATTATAGTAGCAGAAAGGGATAGGAGGCAATTTTATGTTTAAGACTGCGGTATATTCTGTGTAGTCTGGATATGACAGAAGGTGACTTTATTTAACATAATGCTAGATCCACAGTGGGTGGATTTATGTAAATGTGTACCGGTTTGCCCGACCTATTGCCCCTTAGTGACATGGACGAGTCCGTAGTGGAGGTAGAGTGCGCAGGCGCGATGGTTGAGTCGCGGTCAGCGCATCTCTTCCCGCGAGACGAGACATGAATACAAGGCGGCGTGCGTCGGGAGGAACGTAGGGCATGCGCAGAGAGAGGAGACACACGCCAAGGATAGCGAAGTCTCCATCTTCATTGAATTTGTGTAAAGTGATCCTCTTTAAGGTAAAACTAATGTATACAACTATTGCTCTCCTATCTTATCTTCTAGCACACCCTGGATGGGATGCAAGCCAGGTTGACTGCTTTTAAATATATGCACAAGCGCACTTTCATTTTTTTCACTATGAATGTTATTGTATACCACTAGCGGTCCCGTTGGAGCGGGACGGGGGACTTTTGGATGAACTTTGCACAAAATGAATTAAGGACACGTTGACTCCCTCTAAAGTATTTATCACGTGATTTTAATTATACACAGGTGTAACCAATAATGAATTTTGTATAAATATACTATGTTGATATGTATTATTCACTTGGCTTGAAAATGGCTCTGTGAGAGAGCTGAAACGTTGCTGTGTTAAACATGTGTGAATAAACACCTCTTTGTTCACTTTATCTAAGGAGTGCTGCGCCAGTTTGTTGGATTTGTAAAGAGACCCCGTTACCAGGGGTAGACGCGTGCACCATCGGATTAACGACACTGAAGGAGTGCTGCCTTAATTTTGCTTTTATCTATATATATATATATATATATATATATATAGAGAGAGAGAGAGAGAGAGAGAGAAAGATATTTTATATACTAAAGACTTTATTCACCCCTTACCAGAATTCTATTACTCTGTCAGAGGCTAGGTGTAAAAGAGACTGTGACATGACAGGCTCCCAGCTGTCATTGCATTCACGGGGGTCCCAATTGGAGGACAGAGGGGTATTAGCTCTGATCTCTGGAGTTACAGCAGGGTGCCAGCTGGCACTTGCAAATTATAGCATATGAACAGCTCCTGAGCCCGCACCATCAAGCGCCATAACAGTATGTCACTGGGCACAAACTACCTTTAGTTAAGAGGTTAAAGGGGTTGTCCACTTGGGACCTCCCTCTATGGGCCAGTATGGCTCCAACAGGTCTTTGGCATCCATGTTTACACTGATGGCTATTGGCTTGTAGGGATGGCATGCAATGCCAAAGCCAACCTATTGTGATCAACTGACAGCATACAAAAAGTGGGAGTCATCATATACTGTAACAAGCCTTTTAAAAATACACCCTTTTATCTGATCTTGAGCGGTGCAGCAGGGGGCATTATATCTTTGTGGTAAGTTGTAAAAAAGCACAGCGTGGAAGACCCGTGGACAAAAGAAGTCAGCGGAAGTGCTTGTGATCAGGTTTCAGGTCTCAGTATTTCCTATTTCCTGTTTTAAGAACTCTACAAATGGCTTAAATTGCCTCAAATTGAGGATAGTATAATTTATTATTAGACACCAAATGTTAAAGAGCTTAATATAATAAAATAGGTTTTTTTGGTGAAACCAATTTCTTGCATTGTCTACTGTGTTCACAGTTCTAGAATGGTGCAGTAAAATAATAGCTACTGTACAGTAGAAATAGCTTGGTTCATAGATTTCTGTTCTTTCTTAGCGAACGCTCAAAATGGTGTGCCCTGCTGGGTGTCAGCAATGAAGACTGGTAGAATGAAAATGTCTCCTTTTGCTTAGGTTACATAAAGTGAATGAACAATCAGAAGCTCAAAACTTGTGAAAGTCTCCACCGACAGAGGGTAATTAAGTGCTATTTATTTTCCTCCGAGCTTCCATAGTGTCTGCCTTTTAGTTCAGTTTCATTATCCAGAGCTGTGATCTGTGACTACAGATTTTTACAATGTCTACAGTGAGTGTGAAGTAGTCTGAGACACACCTCCTGTCTTATGATTAGTTCAGACTGCTGCTCCAACTTCCTGGGGCTCTGCCTCCTCACAGGCTCACCGGGAAGTCAATGCATCATGAAAATCATGTAATGTAGCAACACAAGATATCTTAAAATTGTCTCTATTCACTTGGCCACTTGATATTAGTTAGACAATTTTCACATCTGCCGAGGTGGTGATCTGACAAGGATTTGGCAGTTACTGGCAAAAGCACTAGGTTTCGGCCAGACAAAATTTTTGTCTGGCTGAAATCTTGCACTTATGCCAGATCTCAGCAGGATCCCTGCAGGATCCAATTTAAGCCAATGGAGGCCGTCAGCGAACGGCAGTACCCAGCTGGGGCATGTCCTGTCTAGCCGGATGTAGAACTAGCCTAAGTCATCTAACTTTTGACAAAATAGTGAGGATTTTTAAGGGGTTGTCTGACAAGGCATCCTGACAGTGCGTTAGCTAAAGTTTCTTGAAATTCAGAGACAGTTGGCAACTATGTCTATAATTTCAGAAGTACATGTATAGGTAATTTCCTCAAAAATGAAAATTTTTTTTTTTACTAAAATGTCTTCAAAACAATGTAGAAGATATAATAAGATAGCTTTATTTTGCGCCTGAATATTGTGCCTGTCCCATTTTTATTTAAAAAAAGCTGTGATGTTCTTCTAGAAAGTGTCATTTCAGTCTGAAGGGAAGATGAGACACAGTGCACCAGAAGATGCCTATTTGTGATGTAATGTGCAACAAGATGGCTACTTGCAACACAGTGCAGACTACCAGAATTTTACAGTTTTACAATTATTTTGAAAACCTTGGAACTGCTAAGACCAAAATCGTCTAAGACTGCAACAAAAGAAGGCACATGGCGGCTCAGTGGTTAGCACTGGCTCCTTGCAGCGGTGGGGTCCTAGGTTCAACCAAACCAGGAATAACATCTGCATGGAGTTTGTATGTTCTCCAGTGTTTGCAAATTAATAAAGTAGGATTGGAGGTACAGTTGTCTTCAAGAAACGTGTTTCTAGTATGATGTAAATAAAACACAATTTGTATGTACAGTTCATGTATTTGGCACAGCAAGCTTGCACCACAAATTCTGATGCAAATCAAGATACTTTCTAGGTGTAGTTATACTGATATATTCCACCCAATATACTTGGGTATACTGATATATACCCATCCAATATATTTGGGGTTGGACAAAACTGACATGATGTATTTTTAAAGGGGTTGTTGGCTTTGGGCAATCCCTTTATGTTAGAATGGTCCCTCTGCTGGGAATTGACACCATCAGTTTCCAGGGACTCTGTCAGCAGTTTTGACAATGCTAAACTGATGACAGCACTAGGTAGGGGCTGAGGAGAGCAGGAAAAACATAAATTCTGTAGACTTTTCATAATTCAGAGTAGTAAGAATATAAACTTTTATTCTGCCAGATTCTGCTCCTGCAAGTGCACTGAAGACAAATCTTTGAAAATAGGTTTTCTTAAAGGGCATCTGTCAGCAGATTTGGACCTATGAACCTGGCTGACCTGTTGCATTTGTGCTTGGCAGAGACTCGCAGTACAGAAGAGAACTGCTGGCGAGCTAAGTTTCTGTACTGTGCCTGTGCCAGATACTGAACTGCACGGTGTAGCACAAGAATTTAGTGGCCAGGTATGATGACATTTCCATTGGCTGGCCTTGTCGATAAAAGTGCAGAGGGCACGGCAGTTGTAAAGAGAGCTGAGCCACTAGGTGTAGCAATAGGAGCACATATGAACATGGGACTAGAGTTGAGCGAACTTCTATTTTAAGTTCGTTTTCCAAAGTTCGGGTTATCCAAGCATCCCGTTATGGATTCCGCTACCACGGACCATAACGGCATTTGGAACACGAGGTAAAGGACCTGGGGTGACGTCACTGTCATGTGATCAGTGCAGGGGGCGTGGCTCAGTACTGGATTGGATAAGAGGTCGTAGGCTACCACCTCTTATCTAATCCAGTACTGAGCCACGCGCCCTGCACTGATCACATGATGGTGACGTCACCCCAGGTCCTCCGTGTTGTCCAAGGTTCGGGTTCATTGAAGAATCCCCTTATGGATTCCAAATGCCGTTATGGTCCGTGGTAGCGGAATCCATAACGGGATGCTTGGATAACACGAACCCGAACTTTGGAAAACGAACTTAAAACAGAAGTTCGCTCAACTCTACATGGGACCAACACAGATGCCTTCAGCTGCCAACTGCACATGTAAGAGGTCAACCCATTTCATAGGTACACATCTGCTGAGAGATTCCCTTTAACCAGACAACCCCTTTAATAATTGAATGATTAATTCATTCCTTATGAAAAGCAATTTACGGCATTTGTAATATGAGTTTGGGGCTAAAAGTCTCTTCTACTACAGTTTTCTTCAGTTCTTTGTCACGGATGAGGTATAGGAGGAAACACCAAACAGACAACAAAGAGGGAGAGGACAAACAACTAGGCCTCAAAGCTAGGGAGAAGGAAAAGGTCACCTCCTAGGAAACCCCTAGAACTGGCCCTGACTCCTCTCAGTATGTATAGACCCCGAAGGTGGGAAAATACATACGCCGGAACCTAAACAACCTAGGAGCCCTGATATGCCCTAGAGGTAGTGAAAAGGGAAAGAGACAACTGGTTCTTTCCCAGGTGAATGAACCAGCATCTCCCTGAGGCCTAGTAAACAAGCACAAGGGAACAACCAAATACAAACAAAAGCGACACTTACAGTTGCAAGAAAATGTATGTGAACCCTTTGGAATGATATGGATTTCTGCACAAATTGGTCATATCTGATCTGATCTTCATCTAAGTCACAACAATAGACAATCACAGTCTGCTTAAACTAATAACACACAAAAAATTAAATGTTACCATGTTTTTATTGAACACAGAATGTAAACATTCACAGTGCAGGTGGAAAAAGTATGTGAACCCCTAGACTAATGACATCTCCAAGAGCTAATGGGAGTGAGGTGTCAGCAAACTGAAGTCCCATCAATGAGATGAGATTGGAGGTGTTGGTTACAGCTGTCCTGCCCTATAAAAAACACACACCAGTTCTGGGTTTGCTTTTCCCAAGAAGCATTGCCTGATGTGAATGATGCCTTGCAGAAAAGAACTCTTAGAATACCTACGATTAAGAATTGTTGACTTGCATAAAGCTGGAAAGGGTTATAAAAGTATCTCCAAAAGCCTTGCTGTTTATCAGTCCACGGTAAGACAAATTGTCTATAAATGGAGAAAGTTCAGCACTGCTGCTACTCTCCCTAGGAGTGGCCGTCCTATAAAGATGACTGCAAGAGCACAGCGCAGACTGCTCAATGAGGTGAAGAAGAAACTAGAGTGTCAGCTAAAGACTTACTAAAGTCTCTGGCATATGCTAACATCCCTGTTAGCGAATCTACGATACGTAAAACACTAAACAAGAATGGATTTCATGGGAGGAATACCACAGAGGAAGCCACTGCTGTCCAAAAAAAAACATTGCTGCACGTTTACAGTTTGCACAAGAGCACCTGGATGTTCCACAGCAGTACTGGCAAAATATTCTGTGCACAGATGAAAACAAAGTTGAGTTGTTTTGAAGAAACACACCACAACACTATGTGTGGAGAAAAAGAGGCACAGCACATCAACATCAAAAGCTCATCCCAACTGTAAAGTATGGTGGTGGGGGCATCATGGTTTGGGGCTGCTTTGGTGCGTCAGAGCCTGGACAGATTGTTATCATTGAAGGAAAAATGAATTCCCAAGTTTATCAAGACATTTTGCAGGAGAACTTAAGGCCATCTGTCCACCAGTTGAAACTCAACAGAAGATGGGTGTTGCAACAGGACAACGACCCAAAGCATAGAAGTAAATCAACAACAGAATGGCTTAAACAGAAGAAAATACGCCTTCTGGAGTTGCCCAGTCAGAGTCCTGATCTCAACCGATTGAGATGCTGTGGCATGACCTCAAGAAAGTGACTCCCACCAGACATCCCAAGAATATTGCTGAACTGAAACAGTTCTGTATAGAGGAATGGTCAAGAATTACTCCTTACCGTTGTAAATGTCTGATCTGCAACTACAGGAAACGTTTGGTTGAAGTTATTGATGCCAAAGAAGCGTCAACCAGTTATTAAATCCAAGGGTTCACATACTTTGTCCACCTGCACTGTGAATGTTTACATGGTGTGTTCAATAAAAACATGGTAACATTTAATTCTCTGTGTGTTATTAGTTTAAGCAGACTGTGATTGTCTATTGTTATGAATTACATGAAGATCAGATCACATTTTATGTCCAATTTGTGCAGAAATCCATATCATTCCAAAGAGTTCACATACCTTTTCTTAAAACTGTAACTTCAGCAGTGATGGACGAGCAGAGATGACTTCACACCAGCTCTGCCAAACCCAAAAGAAGCTATCTACCGCATAGTCAGAAGGGTGGGGTCAGTATGTAAAGGATAGAAGTGATGACCACTGAGCAACAGCTGAGATAAGGGAAGTGGTCATTAACCCTATCAATACTGAATCAAGAGAAATCAAGGAGGCTGTTAGATTCCTCCACGCTTAGCCAATCTCCTTGATCTCCTGACATCAGTCACCTAAGGCCTCTTTAACACGGGCGTCACGCTTGACACCCGGATAAGAGGCGGGTGCGTTGCGGGAAAATGCGCGATTTTTCAACGCAAGTGCAAAACATTTAATGCGTTTTGCACGCGCATGGGAAAAATCGGCATGTTTGGTACCCAGACCCGAACCGGGTTGAGTATTCTGCATATTTTATTATTTTTCCTTATAACATAGGAGGATGAAGAACGTCACTGGGTCACATGGTCCAATCACCTGCTTCCATCATGGAAGACGGTGATTGGACCATGTGACCCAGTGACGTCACTGAAGGTCCTTCATCCCCCTCCTGCTGAAGACAGAACAGAACACCGGCAGCTACGCGATCAAATGGAAGAGGTGAGTTTATTTTTTTATTATTTTTAACCCTCTATTGCCCTTTTTACTTTGCATTCTCTATTGAGAATGCTATTATTTTCCTTTATAACTATGTTATAACTGAAAATAATAAAGATCGGGTCCCCATCCCGATCGTCTCTTAGCAACCATGCAGGAAAATCACACCGCATCCGCACTTGCTTGCGGATGCTTGCGATTTTCCCGCAGCCCCATTCACTTCTATGGGGCCTGCGTTGCGTGAAAAACGCAGAATATAGAACATGCTGCGATTTTCACGCAACGCAAAAGTGATGCAAGAAAATCACCGCTCATGTGCACAGCCCCATAGAAATGAATGGGTCCAGATTCAGTGCGGGTACAATGCGTTCACCTCATGCATTGCACCCGCGCGGAAATCACGCCCGTGTGAAAGGGGCCTAAGGGACCATGACAGTCTTAGGTCTCATGCACACAGCCGTTGTTCAGGTCTGCGTCCGAGCCGCATATTTCGCAGCTCGGCCGCGGACCCATTCACTTCAATGGGACCGCAAAAGATGCGGACAACACTCCGTGTGCTGTCCGCATCCGTTGCTCCATTCCGTGCCCCCGCAAAAAAAATATAGCATGTCCTATTCCTGTCCATTTTGCGGAACGTGGAACGGAACGTGGAGCAGCTTCCGTGTTTTGCGGATCCGCGGTTTGCGGACCGCAAAAAACACCAACGGCCGTGTGCATGAGGCCTTACTGTCATGTATTTCATCACAGAAGGTCACAGAACCTACTTAGACTCAGTAGGATTCTCCTCTGAATTCCTTTGCCTGTCAGAAGCTGCTTAAAGACTGGGAAGATTAACCTTGGTTTGGAGGAAAAAATCTATTCATGTTTTGTATTCATGATTTCCAGACACACTCATGATTTAGAATTTAGCGTAGGGAGTAGAAGAGATACATTTCCTAATTGGATAAAATATGGAGCTCATAAGCATTAATAGTATTGATTTGTGTTTCTTCCTTATATTAGGCTAAAATAGTATTGATTGCCAGTAATTTAATTGCACAAATTATAAAAAGTAATTCCAATAATTAGATATAATTTTATTGACTGGCACAAGTTTCTTCTCATTGTTAAATCAGTAATTTTGCTCCAAAGGAATAACTTTCAGCTTCTTAGGGCATAATGAAAATATGAGATATAATGTGTATACTGTTTAATCACCAGATCTGGAGCTATCACTTACTAAAATAGTGTTCTTTAATATGTGTCCATATTCTGTGTAATATCCTTTCCGTATAAGCTCTTTACATTACACATCTTAAACTTATACATTGAAATTATGTCTCTTTGCTGTGCTCCAATATGAACACTAGAGGGAGCCTGTCACTTATTTCAGTGCTCATCCACCTTACCCTAACGAAACCAAACAAGATGGGTTCAGTATGTTACATTAGCAAGTCTAATTTCCATCTGTCTCCATAGTCTCGTGGCTTCTAATGGATACAAATGGTTCTTTATCTCTAGTGTTTTATAGATTTATGTTAATTTGCTGATCAAGAACTGTATTTCTTTTTTTTTATGCATTGGCTTCCAATTGAGCAATAAAAACAAGTAAATGATCTACAATATGTAAACAAAGCAGTAACTTCTAAGTAAAATGTGAAAAGTGCCATTCACTTTCAATTTGGAAGAAGATCATTATTTAAACAAGGACATTTAAGCCGTATAAACTTTAAACTGGGAAGTAGAAAAATTGGTATGTGCCGATCGCCATCTTTTATGTGTGCAAAATAAGGATGAAATTAAAGGGAATCTGTAAAGTATCTGTAACTAAAACCAGCCAAATGTTCAGATTAGAGATGAGTGAATGTCTAAAAAATTAGATTCACCGGTTCGCCGAATTTATTGGGAAAAAAATCAGTTCGGTCTGAATTTATTTGCAACAAATCTCAATAAAAACGATGATTTCTGGCTGCTGAGAGCCTTTATAGTGGTGTAGAACACTGTGCCTTGCAGTAACATGCATAGGGAGTCTGCTATGGTAGTGAAATAATACTGTGTCTGTATGACATGCAGATGACAGGCGTCATGGGGCCAAAACTGACCAAATAACTCAAGTATGAACTCAGCCTTACAGATCGATGTTAGCGCTAAGAAGCACACTCCTTTTACACCGTCGTCAGCTGATTCCACATAGATGTCTACAGAACCTGTTCTATTAAACGCTTATAAAAGTAGAGCCTCCCGACAGAGTGGAGAGGGTGTCAGCAGTAAATTTGTGTCAACGTCACTGATTATTTTGCCCTTCCTCTGATCTGTCAGAACAATAAGCCCCAAAAAACAGATCCTGTCTGTTGAGCATCCGCCTTCACTCGGTCAGCATTTAATCAGTAATCCATCAGTATTGCTACAGCCCAAAAAAAAAAAAAAAAACAGGAGTGGATTCAAAACAGAGATGACATGTGAATGGAATATCTGCATGTCTTTGTACCCATTCCTGCTTTTGGCTACCAAATCACAAGCCAATTCTGATGGGACCATACAGGCCTTAAAGGTGCTACACAGACAGGATATGTTGTGCGTCTCATTTGTCCTTCCTTCTGACAGATTAGAAGAAGGGTCAAATAAATGATGATGTCAGCCAGGACAAAAGGCAAAATAGTGGCCCAGTCATGAAGTGGGGAGGGTGGGAACAGCATGAGAAGTCCACAGAGTGGCCCTATGACATAGTGGTCAGGTGGAAGCAGCATGAGGAGGCCACAGAGTGGCACAATGACAGTGTGTAGGTGGTGGCAGCATCAGGAGGCCACAGAGTGGCAAGGTGACATAGTGTGGAGGTGGCAGCAGCATCAGGAGGCCACAGAGTGGCAAGGTGACATACTGTGGAGGTGGCAGCAGCATCAGGAGGCCACAGAGTGGCAAGGTGACATAGTGTGGAGGTGGGTGGCAATATTAGTACCCGCTGAAGATGGTGGGTGAAAAAAGGAGCACTTGCCATCAGATGTGTGGCATCAGGTGGGTGGCAGCATCAGAATAGTAGCTGAGGCAGGTAGCAAGAAGAAACCGGTCTCTTTTGTCAAAGTATTGGTGTGGCACCATGAATGATCTATTCTGATGAATCAGGCAGTGGTTGGTGGAAATCCTGGTTGATCCACGCCTGATTCATCTTGACAAAGGTCAGTCTCTCCAAATTTTGGGTGGACAGAAGAGTTCTTCTTGAACGCAGAGCACAGAGGGCCCCCCCGCCGGTCAGACCTGCAAGAGGATGGATGATGACGCAGATAGGCAGTGGCCAATTGACTATTCAGGATGTCTCTATAGTAGTTCAGTAGTTCAGTTTGTCCTCCGTCTCAGCGGGTGTAATAAAGGCTCCCATTTTGGACCGGTAGCAAGGGTCCAACAATGTGGAGAGCAAGAAGTCATCCCTCTGCCGTATGGTGACAATTCGGCTGTCACTAAGCAAGCAAGTGAGCATGCACTGGGCCATTTGTGCAATTGACTCGGAGGGACTCCCTACCTCCTTCTCCACTATATACTGTCACGGTGTCTGGGTCCTCTGCTTCGTCTTCCTCATCGCCCTGTAGCTCCTCTGGCTGCTCCTGCTCCTCCTCTCCTGTTACCTGTGTAGAAACACCGACCATTTCACTACATATTGCTTGTGCTCCAATGCCCTCCTCCTCCTCCAGTTCAGCCCCCACAGGGCTTATGTGGCCGTGAGATCTAGGCGCCACGTCTCCAGTACCCTGACCAGCCAGATTTACCAGCATCTGTTCCAGGACATGAAGCAGTGGAATGACGTTGTTCATCCCATAGTCCTGGCGACTGAAAAATAATGTAGCCTTCTCAAAGGGCCTGAGCAAATGGCAGTTGTCACACATGAGCTGCCACTGGCTGACATCAAAGTTACACAGTACTCCTGTCTGCTTGAATCATCAAGAAATCGTTTATGGCCTTTCTCTGTTCGTATAGTCGGTCCAACATATGGAGGGTGGAATTCCAACGGGTGAAAACGTCGCATATCAGCCTATGTTGGGGGATGCTGTTCTGCCGCTGCAGCTCAAGTAGGGTGTGCTTTGCGGTGTACGAGTGGCTGAATTGCATGCAAAGTTTCCTGGACATTTTTAGGATGTCTTCCGGATGGGTGGAAGACTTTAGGAAGCGCTTGACAACCAGATTGAACAAGTGTGCCATGCAGGGTGCATGGCATAGCCCTCCTTGAAGCAGTGTCGACACCATGTTCTTCCCGTAGTTGGTCATCATGGTTCTGATTTTGGGTTGTCCAGAAAGTCAGGATTCGATTTCTTGATGAAGCACACAGAGCAGTTCCTCCCCTGTGTGACTCCGTTCGCCCAGGCAAACCAGGTACAGAACAGCGTGAGAGTAATGAGAGTCTACAATCACCCATCAATTTCCCCCAAAAAAGCCAGTTTCACATAAAAAATTTCACCACAGCGCAATTCGGTCCATACAGCAAAAGGAGGTGTATAATCACCCATCAATTTTCCTGAAAAAAACATGTTTGAAATAAAATGGCTTGCACACACTACATGCCTCCAACATATATCTTGGATCTCTACATGAAAATAATGTATTTGCTGTAAATCGCGAGAGGGGCATAGTTGGAGACATTGACTTCCCATGAGATGCAGAGCAGCGGAGTTCAGCCACCTCTATTTGCTTCCTGCTGTTTATTGCTCCTGAATTAAAATTGAGGCACCCAGCTTCAGCTTCCTCTGATGTGTATGCCTACGGAGTCCTTTTGGTATGGCTTTGCACAGGGAGCAAGTATGTTACGCACAATTCTGATGGAACTCCTGATCTTAAGAAACTGGACTTGGACTCCAAAGCAGATGCTCTCTTGTCATGTCTTGTGTGCTGTGGAGTTCGAATGCAGACGGAGCAGATAAAAACACATGAATATTTTCAACTTACTGAAGCTGCTTGATTTAATTGTGAATAGATGGTAAAGGCAAAGTCTGCTGGTGTGTTGTCACCAGCATCTTCATTTTGTTTACTGCAGGACCCATGATGACGTAAATCGGTCCACAGAGCAAAAGGTGTACAATCACCTATCAATTTTCCCGAACAATTTGTGTTTGAAATAAAAAATTTCACCAATGAAAGGATAATGGAATTCGGTCCATACAGAAGAAAGTCTACAATCACCCTTCATTTTTCCTAAAAAAGCCTGTTTCACATAAAAAATGTCACCATGATGTATTTTGGTCCATACTGCTAAAAGGGCTTTACCACATATAACTGCACCGCTGAACGTCAAATAGGCCCTTATTTTTTTTTCCACTTTAACACTACACAAGACTTTTCAACATATAAGTGCAACGCTAATATATTTTTCTTTCGCCACTAATACACGGCAAACAGGGCTTTAAAATATATCACTGCACTGCAGAACGGCAATTAGGCCCTCATTTTTTTTCCACTTTTCCACTACACAAAATGCTTTTTAACATATAAGTACAACCCTGAACGGCAAATATATTTTTATTTCGCCACTAATACACAGCAAACAGGGCTTTAGAATATATCACTGCACCACTGAACGGCAATTAGGTCCTATTTTTTTCCGCTTTTCCACTACACAAAAGGCTTTTCAACATATAAGTGCAACTCTGAACAGCAAATATTTTTTTATTTCACCACTAATACACAGCAAACAGCGCTTTAGAATATATCACTGCACTGCACAAGGGCAAATATATTTTTCTTTTGCCACTAATACATGGCAAAAAGGGCTTTACAACATATACCTGCACCGCACAAGGGCAAATAAGACATACTGTTGAAATATATCCTTGTAATAAACCCTGTTAATGACTGTATCAGACAGCACTTGCACCCCAATAACAAGAATGGTTTGCTGGAATGACAGAGCTGTATAATAGCAATTTGGATCCCCAGTCAGTGCACCAAGGTGTAATAGCATTGTTCCTATTACCCAGTCTGTAACCTCCCCCTACTGAACCCTGTTTTACATAAATGCTTTGGAACGATTCCTCCCTATCCTTTCCCTGCACTTATAAAAAGTTTTTTCACCACAATCAAGTCTTTCCTATCACTGTGCCTGTATACATGTCTCCCCGCACTATGTACACTGGTATATGGCAGAATCTAAGTTGGCTGACGCTATTTATAGGGCTGTGACATCACAGGGCTGGCTGCTGATTGGCTGCATGCATGTCATTTTGGGTGATCTCGCCTTCCCAAAGTTCCTTTCTCCATGTCCTCACACGTGCAGCAGCCATTTTAGGCAAAAATGCGATTCTTTACCACGAAGCGTGTGGAAATTCGGCTTCGGTGCAAATCAAATTTTTCCAGAAGTTGGGATAGAATTCCACTTTGTCAGCTTCAATTCGCTCATTTCTAGTTCAGATGTGCACTTGTCAACATAATGTAATGCTCTTCCTTCCGTCCTAATCCATGCCCTCATCCAGGACAAGATAGTTAGGGTGTAAGGGAATCATGGGGGTGCACATCCACTTCCAATAGCAACTATATATACTCAGGTAGATAGTGGCAAATAGCTGTTTTTAATTTATTTTACCAGCACTAAAATAAATGTTAATTATTAAACACAGCCCTTTTTTGGCTTAGGCTACTTTCACAATAGTGTTTTTTTTTTACGGTATTGAGATCCGGTAGAGGATCTCAATACCGGAGAAAAACGCTTCAGTTTTGTCTTCATTCATTGTCAATGGCCACAAAACGTAACTGAACAGTGCTCCAAAATGCATTCCATTCCATCTGGCTGCGTCCCAATACCGGAGAGCAAACTGCATCATGGAATGTGGAACAAAACATTTTCTCTGACACAATAGAAAATTGATCTGTTCCCCATTGACTTTCAATGGAGTTCATGACTGATCCGTCCTTGCTATGTTAAAGATAATACAACCGGATCCGTTCATAACAGATGCAGATGGCTGTATTATCAGTAACAAAAGCGTTTTTGCTGATCCATGACGGATCCAGCAAAAATGCAAGTGTGAAAGTAGCCTAAGGCAAGCAGTGTATTTCATGCCTAAGTGGCAATAAAATATTGAATGATTATGTCACAAAGGCTTAACTGTTTGTCTAGCTGTGTGAATCCTTACACTTTGTGCTTGTCATCTAATAACCCTTATCTCTAAATTACTAAAAGTTCATAAACACTTATTTATCAGTAAGATAATAATTGAGCTATAATGAGTGTTAAGAAGGTTGGAGATCTTGAGAATAAGGAGCTGTCAGCTGAGCTGCCTGATGGAACAAAGGAAAAACAGACAGCATGCTACTAGAGAATCTCAGGGCGGTACAGAGAAAATGGCTCAATTTTTTTTTTAATAGAGACCTATTGAAAATATGTTTTTTAGCTCAAAATGAGTACAATGCAATAATAAAAAAATTACCCCCAAAGGTGTACATAGCCTTTAAAGTCAAAGGACTCCATTGACCTTCCCTCAATAAAACTCTTTATTTTCTGCACTTATATAGCACTATATTCTGCATCGTTTTACAGACATTAGCCTTAAGCTGTCCCCAGTGGGGCTCACAATCTAAGTTCCCTATCAGTATGTCTTTGGAGTGTGTGAGGAAACCCACACAAACCTGGAGAGAACATGCAAACTCCATGCAGATGTTGCCCTGGGTCAGATTTGAACCTACAATGCCAATGCTACAAGGCGCCAGCGCTAACCACCAAGCCACCGTGCTGCCCAAACTCGATGCAGATGTTGCCCTTGGTCAGATTTGAACCTACAACGCCAATCCGTTGTAAGCAGAAGCCATGATATTGATGTGAACAGAACCTTACACAGGTGCTTAGGTTAATATTATAGGAGAACAGCGATACATTTAGCGACCCTCGTGTATGACATAGTTGCATATGATCAAGCCAAGCCTTTGGATGTAAATATAAATGTGTCATTTCACTGACAGCAAGAGAAGATCTTGAACAGATGTTAAACCGAAGGGTAAAGTATTTTTGAAACCTGTATTACCTTTTATTATACAGCTGGAAAATCATACAATTATATGTGGTGTACATTATTATTTTAGATATTTTTGTGTGCATATTGTGCTAACAATCCACTATATGGTGGATTGATGTGAATGGCGTTTTGCAAACCAACGGCATGCTTTATCTGTTATGGCTTTCTTCCATAATTGCTGCTTGTTATTGTCATTTAAAATGGAAAATCTGATGGATACAGGAAGTCCTTGGTGACTTACAGTAGATCATATGAACACTAGATATAAAAAGAGGAGGAATGAATTTCATGGCTTTACCTATTTAAAATTACATTTCAGCTCTCCTAGAACATCTGAATAAATATTTATATTTTTCATAAAATAAATGCTGCAATATTTTATGCCATTCCGCTGTTATTCCTCCTATGAAAAAAAAGTACTGGCTTTGTATTTGCCAAAAATATACTCTTTTGGAATAAATTAGGTGACTTTGATTCTATACCTATGTTCTGTATACGATAGCCAACAACAGGCTTGACAACTGTTTGCTACAATTCCCCTTGTCATTGAGTCATGTCCAAAGACTATAGCATCGCTGATTAGACAGGATAGGGAGGTACCTTTATTGACAAAGAGAAATGAAGCATCAATTTAGTCATACCATTCCAGTAGGAATAAAAGAGGATTGGCACTATGCAGAGTTTATGGAATAGATGCCCCAGAATTGTTATTCTTATAGGGAATGCAGTTACGTATATATTATGAAACAGACATTTTAGGGTGGCAGACAGGCCCTCGTAAAATGTACTGTGAGTATCTATGTACAAGAAGTATTCTTTGCATAGATTCTCAAAATCTGCATTTAGCAACCAAATCTAAAGAATTTGGCTAAAACTGTACCTTGTTAAAATGTTCTCACCTCTGTGCAGTTCAACCAAGGAAGGACATTACCCTGAAATCCTGACAGTGTTATCTGTTAATAGTACAGCATTTTATTATTGAGATGACAGCCCATATACATGATTTATGTCACCTTTGTTATCTGATGGCAGAATATAAAATCTGTGAATCATCTTGTCATTTTTCCTACTGCTTAATGAATTCATTATTAATTCCCTAGGTGAAAACATAGCATAGAATTTCATCAATGTCTGCAGCTTGTACGGTCACACAAGTAACAGGTACTGGAGTCTCGGGGATGTGACAATTTCATGTAAATTGTATTGCACTAATTAATGACATTGTAGTGACATTATCATACTGTACTGAGAAACCGTATTCAAAATAATAAAAACCAACTTGATTTTAGCTGCTTTTCACTCTATTACAAAATCTGCATTCATTAAATACTAGGAAGCACCATTGTGTGCTATTCGGGAGACACGGAAGGTATCATAAACCAATATTGTGAGCTGAGGGATTATTCTCAATTGAGGAATCACTTTAAGGGGTTGCCTGACCTATTAATAACATTTTCCCCAATTGTAATAAAATAATTCAAGAATGTATTACTGACATATTTCATGCACTGCCTCTTCCAGCACTACCACTCCAAACCTCCCTTCTGCTGCAGTCAAGATGTCTGATTTTTGGCTACAACAATGATGTGCCATTTCAGCAAATAACTGACCAGAGGTATTCACCACATCACTGCTGCAGCGGCTCCATCGCCCCAGTGCAAAATCTGTACAAGGGACCCACCCACCATATGCCATTTTCAATATTATTTGCTCCTATACAATAGATACACCCCTTGTTAAGCCAAAAGACTATATATTCCCTTGGACTAGTTCACATAGAAGTAAAACAATCTGATAAAAACACTACCAGAAATAACACAGCTATCATAGATCTACAGATAACATACTGTGTGTCTTATAAAGTGAAAGCAAAATGTATAATATTAAACAGTTCATAACAAAAGTTAATAGAATATGTAAAATATTACTGCCAAAAATAAGTTGTTATGTGTTAGATTAAAAAACTACAGGATGTTAATATGTGACAATAGATTGTAAAGCGGTAACCAGTAAAAAATAAAGTGACCAATAATTGCTATAGCAAAAAATGTGGCGATATACTGTATACTGGTATCAATATTAGGCTACTTTCACACTCCCTCATGGATCAGCAAAAACGATTCCATCACGATAAGGGCTCATTCACACAAACGTATGGGTTGCATTTCTGTATTGCGGATCCGCAATAAACGGACACCGCTCCGTGTGCATTACGCATCATGGATGCGGACCATTCACTTCAATGGGTCCGCAAATCAGGAAATGCAGAGCGGTGTGAAACGGAAGCACGGAATGGAACCCTACGGAAGCACTACGGAGTGCTTCTTTGGGGTTCTGTTCCGTATTCCATACCGCAAAAAGATAGAACATGTCTTATCTTTTTGCCCAACAGAAGGATGCGACCAATTCAAGTTATATGGCTCTGGATCTGTCCTGGAAGCCTCACGAACATTCTCAGTGCATTGTGGACCGCAAATAGAGGAAGGATTGGCCGACTTGTGGACAGTCAGAGACTGTAACACACGGGAGAAAGTCCAAACAAAGTTCTACTTTATTGTGGTTTCAAGATTAAAAATAAATGGCCTTTACATTTTAGGCAAAACACAAAACAAATCCTGCTTTTCTGAGCACTAACTAAACAGTGTTTTACTAACTGTTCTAGGTACGGGACTGTCAGCACTGATGTTCACCGCAGCAGGCTACTTACAAGCACTCTACAAAGCCACTGCAGGAAAGCTTAGGCTTTACACTACATACTAGTAGAGTTGAGCGAACACCTGGAAGTTCGGGTTCAACGGGTTCAGGCCGAACTTCACAAAACAGTTCGGGTTCGGGATCCGAACTTGACCCCGAACCCGAACCCCATTGAAGTCAATGGGGACCCGAACTTTTGGGCACTAAAATGGCTGTAAAATAGCCCTGGAATGGGCTAGAGGGCTGCAAAAGGAACTAAAATGTAGGTAAATGCCCTGCAAACAAATGTGGATAGGGAAATGACTTAAAATAAAATAAATAAAAATTAAACATTATTAAGTGGCGGATGTGGAGTAGAAGGTTGAGGAGGCGTCAGGTGGGAATGCCATCAGCAGCGCGTCTACCAGCGTGCGTTTGTAGTCATGCATCTTTTGATCAGAAACAGACGTTTTTACAAAATTTGGTTGCCTGCCAGCAATGCACAGCAGGGGCTTATCACTGTAGGCCCCTGGCACCCAGACAGAGGAGATATTTATTCACGGCAATGAGAGGTTAATGTCACCCACCAATGGAACAGGCGATTTTTGTAAGTTAGGCCCCTGGCAACCAGACAGAGGAGAGGTTCATTCGCGGCAAAAAGAGGTTAATGTCACCCACCAATGGAACAGGCGATTTTCAGAAATGTGGGCCCCTAGCACCCAGACAGAGGAGAGGTTCATTCATGTCAAAACAGGCTTCATGTCATCCACCAACGCAACAGGCGATTTTCAGAAATGTAGGCCCCTGGCACCTAGACAGAGGAGAGGTTCATTCACAGCAAAACAGGCTTCATGTCACCCACCAATGGAACAGGTGATTGTCACTAATGTAGGCCCCTGGCACCCAGACAGAGGAGAGGTTTATTCAGGGCAATAAGAGGTTAATGTCACCCACCAATAAAGTAAATGTATACCCGAACTTTTGGGCACAAATACGTCTGTAACAAAGTCCTGGTAAGGACTAAAGGGCTGCAAAAGGCAGCAAAATGTGGGTAAGTGCCCTGCAAACAAATGTGGCTAGGGAAATAACTAAAAATAAAATAAAACAAATAAAAATTAAACATTATTAACCAGCAACTCGGAGGAGGAGGTAGATGCAGAGTCGGAGGTTGAGGAGACGGCGAATGTTGTGTTGTTGGTGGAAGCGACGATGAAGGAGGAGGAGGTATCTTAAAAGGTTTTATTTTTTTAATTTAATTTTTTTGTATTTATTTTTTGGTTTTTAAAATTGAGATTGCCCCCAAAATAATGGTACAAATAAAATAAAGGATTCAATGAATAAGTGCACTGGAGAACAAGAATGTATGGTTAAGGCGGTTATAAATGTCTATTCTGCACAAGGTACGAACAAGTCCTGTGGGATCCATGCCTGGTTCATTTTAATGAATGTGAGCTTGTCCACCTTGGCTGTGGACAGGTGACTGCGTTTGTCTGTAATGACGCCCCCTGCTGTGCTAAATACATGTTCAGACAATACACTGGCTGCAGGGCAGGCCAGCACCTCCAAGGCATAAAGAGCAAATTGTCCATGTGGACAATTTGGAGACCCAGAAGTTGAATGGGGCAGAACCATCAGTCAGTATGTGTAGGCGTGTGCACACATACTGTTCCACCATGTTGTTCAAATGCTGCCTCCTGCTAAGATGTTCCATATCAGCTAGTGGTGCAGGTTGCTGTGGCACGGTGACAAAGCTTTTCCACATGTCGGCCATACTAATCCTGCCTTCTGAGGTGCTGCCCGTGACACAGCTGCATTGGCGACCTCTTCCTCCTCCTCTTCTGCCTTCGCCTTGTGCTTCCACTTGTCCCTCAGTGTCAGTTGGGAATGCCCTCAGGAGCGCGTCTACCAGCATGCGCTTGTAGTCGCGCATCTTCCTATCACGCCCCACTGCGGGAATTAAGGAGGGCAAGTTGTCTTTGTAGCGGGGATCCAGCAGGATGGCAACCCAGTAGTCAGCACAAGTTACAATGTGGGCAACTCTGCTGTCGTTGCGCAGGCACTGCAGCATGTAGTCGCTCATGTGTGCCAGGCTGCCCAGAGGTAAAGATAAGCTGTCCTCTGTAGTTGGTGTAGGGTCTGAGTCCTCTGTATCCCACCAGCCATGCTCCAGTGATGGCTATGAGCTGCGTTGAACCTGGTTCCTCCTCCTCCTCCTCTACCTCCTACTCCTCCTCCTATTCCTCCAGAACTCTGCCCTGGCTGGCCACATGTGTACCTGGCCTCTGTTGGTGCAGGAACCCACCCTCTGAGCCACTTCTAAATGACCGGCCTGAAACCCTGTGAAATGCCCCCTCTTCCTGCTCCTCCTGGGCCACATCCTCTTCCATCATTGCAATAATTGTTTTTTCAAGGAGACATAGAAGTGGTATTGTAATGCTAACAACAGCGTCATCAGCACTGGCCATGTTGGTTGAGTACTCAAAAGACTGCAACAAGGTACACAGGTCTCGCATGGAGGCCCAGTCACTGGTGGTGAAGTGGTGCTGTTCATCAGAGGGACTGACCCGTGTGTGCTGCAGCTAAAACTCCACTATCACCTGCTGCTGCTCTCTAGCATATATGCAAGGTGGAGTTCGACTTGGTGGGCACGTAGCATATGAGGCGGCGAGTGGGAAGGCCGAAGTTACGCTGCAGCACAGACAGGCGAGCAGCAGCAGGGTGAGAACGCCGAAAGTGCGCACAGCCGGACCGCACTTTCTGCAGTAGCTCTGACATGTCTGGGTAGTTTTTAAGGAATTTCTGCACCAACAAATACAGCAAATGTGCCAGGCAAGGGATGTGCTAGTCCCAGAGCTGCTACGAGATTTCGCCCATTAACGCACACTACCAGGCCGGGCTTGAGGCTCACTGGCAGCAACCACTCATCGGTCTGTTCTTCTATGCCCCTCCACAGCTCCTGTGCGGTGTGGGGTTTGTTCCCCAAACACATGAGTTTTAAAACCGCCTGCTGACGTTTACCCCTGGCTGTACTGAAGTGGGTGGTGAAGGTCTTTCGTTGACCGGATGAGGAGGTGGTAGAAGAGGAGGTGGTAGAAGAGTAGGAGGAGGAAGCGGAGTAGGAGGCAACAGAAGGCAAAGAATAATGCCCTGCCTTCCTCGGTGGTGGAAGGACATGCGCCAAACCGCTATCTTCCTCGGGGCCAGCCGCCACTACATTTACCCACTGTGCAGTTAGGGAGATATAGCGTCCCTGTCCGTGCTTACTGGTTCATGTATCTGTTGTTATGTGGACCTTGCCACAGATGGCATTGCGCAGTGCACACTTGATTTTATCCTCCACTTGTTTGTGCAGGTGGGGGGTGGCTCACCTGGAAAAGTAGTTGTGTCTGGGAACGACGTACTGTGGGACAGCCACCTCCATCGGCTGTTTAAAACAGTCAGTCTCCACCAGACGGAATTACAGCATTTCAAAGGCCAGTAATTTTGAAATGCTGGCATTCAGTACCAGGGATCGAGGGTGGGTAGGTGGGTATTTTCTCTTTCTCTCCAGTGTTTGGGAGATGGACAGCTGAACGCTTGCGTGTGACATGGTGGAGATGCTTGGCGATGATGATGGAGGTGGTGGTGTTGGTGGCACATCCTCTGTTTGCTGGGTGGCAGGTGCCACTGTGACTCCAGAGGTAGAGGAAGAGGCAGAGACAGCAGCAGAAGAGGAAAAAGGAGGAGCCTGAGACCTTTCTTGGTTTTTAAGGCGTTTACTCCACTGCAGCTCATGCTTTGCATGTAGATGCCTGGTCATGCAGGTTGTGCTCAGGTTTAGAACATTTATGCCTCGCTTCAGGCTCTGATGGCACAATGTGCAAACCACTCGTGTCTTGTTGTCGGGACATTATCTGAAGAATTGCCACGCCAATGATCTCCTTGGAGCTGGCTTTGGTGTGCTAGGTCCCTGGGTGCGGTGGGCAGTAGCAGGTGTACTGTCTCGGGGATGGCCGCTGTTGCCTCTGTGCGACCATCGCCTCTTCCTCAGAACTGCACACGTCACTAGCATGAACTTGAGTCCAGTCAGGGTTTAGGACCTCATCGTCCTCCACATCATCTTCCACCCATTCTTGACCCCTGCCCTCCTCGTCAGTCTGCACACTGCAGAAAGCCGCAGCAGTTGGCACCTGTGTTTCGTCATCATTAGAGATGTGTTGCGGTGGTCCTCCCCTGTCCTCATCCTGCAACATAAGTGGTTGGGCATCAGTGCATTCAATGTCTTCCACTTCTGGGGTAGGGCTATGTGGATGTCCCGGGGAAACCCTGCCAGCACAGTCATCAAAAAGCATAAGAGTCTGCTGCATGACATGAAGCTCAGGCTGCTTGGCTGCTTTGCAAGGGGGTGAGGTGAAAGACTGATGGGCATGGGCTGCAGGTGCCAACTCTGAGCTTTCTGCATAGGACTGGGTGGGAGATACTGTGAAGGAACTGGCGCCACTGTCAGCCACCCAATCTACTATCGCCTGTACTTGTTCTGGCCTCACCATCCGTAGAGTGGCATTCGGGTCTACCAAATAACGCTGCAGGTTCTATCGCCTACTCGCACCTGGGGAAGGTGTTTCACTTGGACCTGTAGTTGGCGCTGAACTGCCACATCCTCTCCTAGCAACTGGAGCTCCACCAACACCACCACGACCATGCCCACGTCCCTTATTTGATGTTCTCTTCATTATTTGTGTTCACCCACAAAGCTGACAGATGGTTTATCTTAGGTGTCAATTTAACTGCCAATAGTCAACAATTAAGTTCATTAACACTAAGACAGTGCCCGTGTCATAAAAATGCTCTGTGGACCAAGAATACATTTTTTTTCCCAAAAATACACTAATGCACTATTTAATGGATGAAAATTAAACGTAAGTATTTGTACGCTGTATGCACAACTGCTTTGTGGATAAAGAACACAGCTTTTTTTCCCTAAAACACAATAATGTACTATTTCAGTGCTGCAATGTAAAATAGTTATTTGTACGCTGTATGAACAACTGCATTGTGAACCAAGAACACAGCTTTTTTCCCCACAATTCACAAATGCACTATTTAATGGATGACAATTAAACATTGGTATTTGTACGCTGTATGCACAACTGCTTTGTGAACCAAGAAAACGTCTTTTTTTCCCTAAAACACACTAATGCACTATTTCAGTGCTGAAATTTAAAATAGGTATTTGTACGCTGTATGAACAACTGCTTTGTGAACCAAGAACATGGCTTTTTTCCCCAAAATTCACAAATGCACTATTTAATGTACTGTTGTAGAACATATAAGAAAATATATACTGTATATAATATTCCATAATATTAATATATAATAAAATCATTATAAAGATTAATAAATATACCATATAAATAATAATTAATAATATCAGAATGAGTTAATAGATGACATTACTAATTTAATTAAGAAACATATACAAGTATACATTGCTATATTATTTGATCACAGTTGCTGCATTGAGGTATATATATTTTTTCTATAAACTCACACAACCTTTTTAACCCCTTCCCGACCACCCAACATAAATTTACGTTGGCGGTTGAGCATTTAAATATAGCCACTGAGTTCCTGCTGTTTTAAATGGCATGCACTCTGGACTAATGTATGCGATCAACGATAACGTTGATAGCATATATTCAACCCCTCAAATGTAACCACGGCATCTGAGAAGTTAAAGACAAGGAGCACCCTCTCCCGACCTTGCTCTAACTCACCACGGTGAGGAACATAGGAACATAGTGTAATTCTAATAGACTCCAATACTAAAGCATTCGGGTCTATGAGAAAAGCAATCTAATGATTGTTTGCTATGGTTCCGTAGGGGAGGTATTAAAATGTGTAAAAAAGAAAAAAAGTTTTTAAAATTATAAAATACATATAAAAAGTCAAATAAAAATTCAACCCCGTTTTTCCAAAATTAAAAATAAAAATACATAAATAATTTAAAAAAATTAACATCATAGGCATCACTGCGTGTGAAAACGCCCGTGCTATTGAAATAGTTATCTCATACGGGAAACAGCGAAATGGAAAAAAAGTCAAAATGGACAATTCAATGTTTTTGGCCGCATTATCTCCCACAAAAAATGTAATATAAAGTGATCAAAAAGTAACACCCTAGAATGGTATCAATGAAAAGTACACCCCAGAAAAAATGAGCCTCACACTCACACAGCTCAATACACATAAAAATAAAAAGTTATGGGGGTCAGAATATGGCAATGGAAAGGAAAAATTAGTTTTTTACAAATGTTTTAATTTTTTTCAGTATTAAAACATAGGAAAAACTTTACATATGTGGTATCATTGTAATCGTAATGACTAAACAAATAAAAGTAACATATTAGTTTTACCAATTAACAAACAGTGTTAAAAACCTGCACATAAAACTGTGGCGTAATTGTGGTTTTTTTTTATCATCCCACCCTTTTTAATATTTTTCCACTTCCCACCACATTTTCTTCAACCATAAATGGTGCCATTAGAAAGTACATCTTGTCCCACAAAAAGCACTCACGCGGCTATGTGAATGGATAAATAAAAAACTTATGGCTTTGGGAGGACTGGGAGAAAAACAAAACAATAAAAAACACGGAAAATCACTGGGTCTTGAAAGGGTTAATGTCTGAAAGACAGTTAAATATCATGTCACAAGTGGACAACCATTCAGTATGATTATTTAGGGATTGTGGACAATGTTGTGTTGACCATAGATGCAGGCCATGCAGCTAATATTGAGCCCTTGGATGGTCCAATAGCCTTTGTTTCTGAGTTTTGAGAATCTGTCAAATGTTCCACTCAAGGCAGCGCTGAATTGAGCCAAAGGTAATGAAGAAGGATAAAGGATAAACAGACTACTGCTCTACTTGCCAGTATAGCTGGCAGCTGACCCACTGGTGTCAGGGACACTGGTGCAAACACCAGAAGGTCAGGATGCAGGAACCACGCCAAAACCACAGGAGGCTTGATTGCTGGTTTTAGAGATCCAGACAGCACACTGGCAATGTATATAAAGCACCAAAGTTTATAGCCAATACTGGGCCACCATGGAGCCCAAGAACCACAACTATATGTCAGAACGCCTGTGGTATATAAATCAACACAACCTAAATAGAGAATACCAGACCGCGTATCATTACAAAAATATCTTTATTAATCCATATAAAAAAAAGTGCATATAGCACATATAATTAAAAATTACATTGAGGGGGTGCATAGATGGGCGGCATCCAAGAGGAGAGACGGATGGGGGAGTGGTAAACAAGTCGATTGAACAAAGTGCAAGTGCATACAGTCAAAAAAATAATAACATACCCATATTGTGTCTCTCCTCCGGGATGGCGCGGTATGGTATTCTATATTTAGGTTGTGTTGATTTATATACCACAGGCGTTCTGACATATAGTTGTGGTACTTGGGCTCCATGGTGGCCCAGTATTGGCTATAACCTTTGGTGATTTATATGAATGTTCTGTTTTTCAGAAAACATTGTAGCCTCCAACATGGATTTAAAAGCCAGGGAATCGGTGTGGCTTTCCTCATTGGAATATCTATTTGAGAGGGGTGGTGCTATTGGAGGAACGGACTCAGCAGACATCAGAGAAATATGGATGACTCTAACCAACTTATACCATAGACGTACTAAAATATGGTGGAATAAAGCGTTTCTGGGGAGGTACCTTGAGAGAGGGTTGATCCCTAGGGGCCTCAGAATTCAGGTGTTTCCCTCGTTTGACAATATGAGCGAGGAGTTCCTGAATGAATGGGAAGGGGTATGCAATGAGGCAGCCTCCAAGTTTATGGGCCTTCTTATTAAACAGAATCTGGGCACTTTGCGCCAATTAGATGATGAAATTAAAAAAACTTAAGTATATTGAAACAGAGAGGGAATCAAGAAGTCCTTCAAGTGTTTGAGAATACCATGAGTAACAACTTTGATAAATGGGAGAAAGAAATTAAAGAGAACAAGATGAAGAAATTTACTCATGATGTAAAGGATTTTGAATCCAAGAGAATGTACAAATGGAGGAGGAAAGAGTTACAGCCGACATGTGTTGATGGTATGACACTTAGGGCACGGTCTCCATCAGTATCATCTTTGTCTTCTGTATCTGATGTATCAGAGACATATGGTGGAGCGAGACGAGCTACCCCCATGTCATATAAAAGAAAAGGGACTTCCATTACTAGCTCGATGGGAAAAAGACGGACTCTTCGGATGAGGGGTGGTCAGGCACAACCTGATCATCTGAAGCGATAAAAGATCTACAGTTATTCGGTCGGTCCCTTCTCCTAAAAAAATGGCATCATACGGAGGATTCTGATGGTATCTTCACCACCGAGGTGGAAAAGGAGGCCTTATGGACTCTTGAGCAATTAATGGCGGAAGCAAATCCAATTAAGGATGACACTGTACCAGATTCCATCAAATGAGAACTAGGACGGATTTTGACTGATGCATTGGAAAAAGATGTCATCTCTAAACAACTATATAAAGCCCTCTGTGTAAAAGAACCAGCAATATCAACATTGTACCTACTACCTAAAATTCATAAAAATGCGACAATACCCCCAGATGATTAGAGCAATTCCAACTGGCCAATTCTTGAGGATGCGCAGAATCTGCTCTTCAGATGAACAGTTTGAACAACAAGCAAGTGAATTGAGGAGTCGTTTTACAAATCGAGGTTACAGCCAGCGCTCCATTAAAACAGCATATAGGAGAGCTACTATTCTCTGATAAAAAGAAAAAAGAGAGTTATGAGGGGAAAAAGGTTCGATTTATCACTACATACCACTCACGTTGGGATGAAATGAAAAGTTGTGTTGAAAAATATTGGCCCATTCTATTGGCTGATCCAGTGATATCGCAGTATACTTCGGGGGGTCCATCTCTGGTCACAAGGAGATCGAAGAACCTAAGACACCATCTGGTTAAAAGTGTTTATGTGAGACCATCTCCACCTCTGTTCCCAGGGATTGGGAAACCAACATGGGGTTTTTTCCCATGTGGAAGATGTGTGGCGTGCCCCAATTTGATACGGGCCACCCATTTCCAACATGCAACAGAGGATAAAACTTTCAAAATTACCCAAAGAATAACATGTTCAACCACAGCTGTGGTATATTATGCGAATTGCCCATGTTAAAAGATATATATCGGACTTACCACTCGCGAACTGAAAGTTCGGGCAAGAGAACATGTTCGGGATATTTTTGCAGCACAAAAGGAGAATGATGTGTCACAGCTGAAACCTGTGGCGAAGCACTTTAAATCACAATTGTGTCCCTTCTGGTTTGAAAATATTTGGCATAGATTGCATACCAAAGAACATACGTGGTGGTAGTACATCAAATCTAGGTTTGGTTCCTTTCTCTGATTGTCTGCGAGTCTGTCCCTCCTCTTTTCTGGCATTTTTTAGTTTTAATAATCCTTTCATGGTTCTTATTGTAACTTTAGTGATAGATGGGGGTACAGTTTTGCACTGCATCAGTCGTCTTTTTGCCTAGGAGTATGATTTGGAATATAGTCCAATTGTCCCTGGGCACTTTTATTGATCTTTTGGTTCAGTATATGTAATCTCCATTCTCCAGTATAAATATGCTCCTATATACACATGCGGAGGTTTCCATATGTCCTGATATGTGAGGGTTAATATTTGTCTATGTATATTTATCTATGTATGAAATGTATAGAATTAATTTTTTGGTCACATTCACTTTCATTATTGAAAGGGTCTATCACAGCTGTATTACAGTGGAGGGTCTATTTTTTATAAGCTTTAGTTTCAATATATAGACAGAAGGTTGTAGTGAACTTTGGACTGCAATGTAGCAGTAAAACTGGTTATATTGCAGTCCAATATCTATAAGCTGTACAGGCACATGCGGGTTCTATTATGTGAAAACAAACTATTTTGTTGACATATAGGCACATGCGGGTTCTATTACGTGAGAACAACCTATTTTGTTCACATATGATGAGATGACAGAAAATACAGGAAAAGACGTATGTGATCTGTGATTGGTTAACTAAAACATCATGCCATTCATTACTGCTATATATACCTCATGCTGTGAAATAAATATTTAGAGAGGATTTGAATCAACACGAAAAAGCGTGTCTTGATTGGGTCTCTCTCTCCTGACGTCAGAGAATCTAAAATGATGCCGAACACCAGAATCTGCTAATAGGGGTCTCAATCAGAAAGGATAGTCCTAACAATTTGGGGGCTCGTAATCCGGGATCGAGAAGCCATCCTTGACGCTCTGGTAAGAGGTGACATTAATTTTGTCCCCTTCCTTGCCGGGTCCGAGGCACTGGCTACACTCGCAATATACGTAAGTACAGAATTTTGTATCTGGGATACATAGACTCAGGGAGTCTGATAAGTGCACTACGTGTCAGGGACACGTTTGTTACAACTCTGGGAGTTGTACACAGTTACATAGACTCAGGGAGTCTGATAAGTGCACTACGTGTCAGGGACACGTTTGTTACAACTCTGGGAGTTGTACACAGTAAGTGAGGTACTCTGGGAAGTACCCCGTAAAACTGTACTTCAGAAGGGCCCAGGCAATCCCCTATAAAAAAAAAAAAATCTGTTTAGGGAGCAGAAGGTTTTCGGCTTCATTTTTGATTCTTAATAGGATAGTTTTAGAAGTTTGCATGATAAGTTGTTTGATAATTATAAATTTCTGCATGCTAAATTGTTTGATAATTGTAGAAGTTTTGCATGATAAGTTGTTTTGTCTACCGTAGTTATATAGGAGGAAGTGACAAGCTGGGTGGTAAGTGTACAGCTGTCATCCTACAAACTGTCTGTTTTGTTTTGTTTTTGTTTTTGTTTTTTGCTATTACTGTTTTGAATTTCTTTTTGTAAAGAAAATAAGTTTTGATTATGGGTAGTCAAAAATCAAAGACAGAATACCCTAGACCAGAACCAGGAGAAACATGTAAACAATATGTTGCCCGAGTCAGTCCTACAAATTATTATCTTGTTAACCCATGGGTGGATAATTTGGCAGGATGGACAGAGGCAATGGAAGCGGTAGACCCCTTTCCCAGGGAAGGAGACAATAGCATATATCACATGGACATGGTCAAGGGTCTATGCTTAGGCGACACTGCCGCCTGGCCATATTTTGAACCTGACCCTTCATGGGATATGGATTATATGCAGAAAGGAGGAGAACAATGGCTAGAGATAGCTCCTCACTGATATGATCCTAGCATGTGCAAGACAAAAGGTTTAAAAAGATCAAAAGACGATAGAAAACTACATGAGATACAGACTAAGAAGGAAAATGATACAAAACAACAGATGTATCCCCCACCTTCATATGTACATAAAATTAACTGTTTAGCGCTCAGGATTTAATTGCAGCCAGTCACATAATAGCAGGACATGCAGTTAGTAAACAACCCCCACCCCCAATTGTATCGAGATATAATTTAAGGAACAAGGGTTAAGTGGAAAAGGATAGTGAGATAAGGGGACCTGAGACATCCATGCCTTTTTGACAGTTGGTAATCAACTGATGAAAAAGGCTTTGGACATAGATGACCTTAATAAAATTATTAAACACTGCCCCAAGCCTACCGTGGCTCCGTCTGGCACAGTGGCTTATTTAAAGAAAGCCTGTAAAGGGAGAAATATGCGACAGACAGCAGGAAACTTTCATAGATCAAATGATAGAAGCCAAGACTTCCAAATCATGAATAACCGCTGTTATAACTGTGGACAGCAGGGACTTTGAGCTAGACAGTGCACAACACCCAGGAGAGACACGCAGAATCAGGGGAGCACACAGCCAGCAACAGCCCATGACACAAAGGGGACAGAATACAGATAGACAGGGTACACAGACTCAGCCCAGGTTCCCCATTGATTGGAATCAGCAACAACCCTACTGACGGGGCCCGGAGGGAGTCACCCCAGCTTTCACACAGGTCACCACCCACTGGAAAGATACACCGATTATTTTGCTTAAAGATGCGGGAAGGAAGGTAGGATTCATGGTAGACAGCGGCGCCACCTCCAGTGTGTTAAACAAAGACATGTACAAGGGACCTTTAAGAAAGTCTGACCCCTCTATGGGAATTAATGGGGTATTAACTAAAACATATAAAACACATGCCCTCCCAATAGAGACAGTGGACGGTGAATACATCACGGACCATATCTTCAGCATCATACCAGATTGCCCTGTAAGTCTATTGGGAAGGGACCTGTTTGTGAAATTGGATTTGGGGGTGACAGTAAAAATGACGGATTAAGTATTCACTCAGCCACCATGCCCATAGTGACCCCAGCTACATGTACTTTTGTTAGTTTATAGGACCACCCTGAGTTAGGGGACATAAACCCTTCACTATGGTCACAGGGCGACTATGACACGGGCCTGATTGATTGCACACCTTATCAAGCACATCTTAAACCAGGTGCTACACCGGTGTATCAAAAACAGTACCCACTGTCCAAGGAAAAGATTGAGGGGCTACGGCCAATGATAGAAGAATTTCTGAAAAAGGAATTCTCGAGGAGGTGATTTCACCTTACTCCATCCCTATCAATCCTGTGACAAAGGCAGATGGTACTACCCGCTTTGTCCAGGATTTGAGGGCAATCAACAATCTCATTGTACCCATAGCCCCGGTGGTTCCTGATGTCACAACTCTCCTTTCCTCCATCCCCGCGGAAGCCGTCTGTTTTAGCGTGATTGATTTGAAAAATGCTTTCTTCTCAATCCCAGTTAAAAAGAGTACCCGACTTATTTTTGCTTTTTCCTTTGAGGGACGTCAACTGACCTGGGGTAGAATGCCACAGGGGTATGCTGATTCACCAGTTGTGTACAGCATTGTCCTCCAAGCCACTTTGAAACCCTGGCACCCCCAAGGTTCCATCCTGATACAATATGTTGATGATCTACTGTTGTGCAGCATGTCAGTGGAGGCAAGTGTAAATGATGGTATATCCTTGTTGAAATGGTTGTCAGAATGTGGTCATAAAGTGTCGTTAAAGAAACTGCAGTGGTGCAAAAGCAGGTTGAATACTTGGGCTTTGTCCTCACACAGGGGGAAAGAAGAATCAGTCCCGGGAGAATCCAGTCTATTGTGGGTCTGGTCACCCCACACCAAGAAGGAAATGCTGTCCTTTCTTGGTATGATAAACTACTGTAGACAATGGATCCCCGACTGTTCTTATTATGACAATATTTTGAGGCAAGCCACTCTGGAAGAATCCCCAGAGCTAATAAGATGGTCAAAAGAAATGTTGAATGCTTTCGACACTCTGAAATGTTCATTGATGTGTAGCCCAGGATTGGGCCTCCCTGATTATAACCTACCATTCCACATGTTTGCACGACAAAACTGTAAAACCATGGCGGGGGTACTCACTCAAGAACATGGGGGAAAGTTGCGTCCTTGTGCTCTTTTCTCAAAGGTAATGCCTGTCCCTGTACAAGGGATGCCGGCATGTCTGCGTACTCTTGCGGCCTGTGCGATGATGGTGGAATTGGCCACACCCTTTACGCTGGGACACCACACTGTCTTACATACCACACATGACGTAGTGGGACTACTCAGAGGTATTCATACGCAGCACATGTCAGCACAAAGGTTGTCAGGATATGAAGTCCTTTTACTCAGTGATCCATCATTACAGATTAAATATGCCTCACATACAGCAGGACCAGCACCGATACTGAATGCATTACTAGGACTGAAAGGGACAGAAGACTCCTTGCCAGACGAACATGACTGTCTCAAGGTCCTAGAATACGAAACCTCCCCAGATTAGACTTGTCAGCCACCCCCATACCAGACGCACCAGAAGTGTTTGTAGACGGTTCATGTTCACGTCCACTGGACACCGTCTACTGTGCAGCATATGCAGTAGTGATGCTGCCAGATATTATCCTTGAGTCACGACCCATTCATGTGCAATCAGCCCAAGCTGCAGAATTGATAGCGCTTATAAGGGCATGTCAAATACACAAAGGCAAACCTGTCACCATATACACAGACAGCAGATATGCATACGGGGTTGTGTGGGACCATGGGGTAATCTGGCTACGCAGGGGTTTCACCACAGCTGATGGTAAGAAAATATCACATTCCCAGCTTATAGTTGATCTGTTGGCCGCCCTCCAGCTTCCCTCACAAATAGCTGTTATACACTGCAAGGCACACACTCGAGGTAAAGACAGGATTTCCCAGGGCAATGCCCTGGCTGACAAGGTGGCAAAAGAAACGGCCCAAAAACATCCCAATCGGATCCACGATCCAGACCCTTGGGCAATGGCTTGCCTACAGCCTCCATCCCTAAGCTCCACACACATGCTGACAGAACTCCAGAGATATGTCACAGAGGAAGAAGAAAAAGACTGGGTTTACTCCTGTTTTGCAGAAAAATCCACGAACTGGATTGATCTGCAAAGAGGGGAAGCCATGTATACCCCAGCACAGCGCTGCACTTTTCATAGCACATTTTCATGGAGTAGGACACAACAGCATCAAAACAACATGCACCCTATTGAGTCAAAATTTCTACATAACAAACATGCAACATTTGGTTGCAGACTACATAGGCAGATGCCTGATCTGCCTTCGAGCTAATCCTGGTAATCCACATAGGATAGTACACCAACATCTTGATTATCCCACAACTCCATTCACCCATTTACAGGTTGACTACACACATATCCCCAAGACAAAGGGTAAGCAAGAATACGCTCTGGTCATAGTGGACATGTTTTCCAGATGGCCAGAGGTATTCCCTACAAAGGCAGAAGATGCCAAGACCACAGCAAGGATTATCACTCAGCAGATAATTCCGAGATGGGGATGTCCCCTGGTCATTGAATCAGATCGGGGGCCAGCATTTACATCCAAGTTAAATAGAGAAATAGCCAGATTGCTACAGGAAAGCCACAGCAGGTACTTTTGAGAAATGGAAACAAATCCTACCTATTATATTGGCAGAAATAAGAATGACTCCTAATAAGAGGTTAGGACTGTCACCCTTTGAAATCCTCATGGGTAGGCCCTTTCCAACTCCTTGGGCAAGCCACCCCTAGTGGTACAGGAAGGCGACATAGACCAGATTAGGGAAGAATATGTCACAAAACTGATTAAAGTTCTTAGTGAAACTGAAGAAAAAGTTGCTTGTAAGTCTCCTCTCTTCCACAGGAACCAACGCACCCTTCAAAGCTGGAGACACGGTGGTGGTCAGGGTACTACGTAAAGGAAAAGATCCCAAGGAGCTGGCATTCGGACCCCCTACCACGGTGGTAGCAGTCACTAGAACGGCGATTCTCACAGAGGAGGCTCCGGTCTGGATTCATGCTAGCAGAGTGAAAAGGATCCCTGAGGCGTCTTCTCCAGTGTCCAACGAAGACAAAGAGCGGAGCTCAGAAGAAGCCTTGCCACAGGCTGAAGATGAAGACCCCACAATATTCTGGGAAATTTGTTTGTCTGCTGCTGATTATTAATCTTTCTGTTCTCTTGCCAATCGGACTTATTACCACTTGTATTTATCATCCAGAAGAGATGAGTTTATTATGTGGTGCACCAAATAATCACACAGTCTCTAAAGGAGCTCAGGAGCAAGATCCAGTTGTTCCTGGCCCCTTATATTCTGAACAGAATAGTATAATCAGGATAGTGAAGGCCCTAAATGTTAGCTCATCGTGCCTTACAGATTTACAGAGTCCACGAGACCTTATACAAACATGTGTTGTTACTGTATCCAATGTATACCCTCATTAGTTAATACATTTATGAGATGTAGGCGAGTCCCAGATACACCACAAGCTGCATACATTCAGGTAACTCAAGAAAACCCTGGGTCTCCAGAAGATTACCAAAAATATTTACAGAAATATTTTGAAAGAAAGAAACAAGAAAGGAACAACATAAATGAATAATAAAGGAAAAAAAAAAAACACATTATAATTAGGTGTTTTTTAAGAGGGGATTGAAAGGGTCTATCACAGCTGTATTACAGTGGAGGGTCTATTTTTTATAAGCTTTAGTTTCAATATATAGACAGAAGGTTGTAGTGAACTTTGGACTGCAATGTAGCAGTAAAACTGGTTATATTGCAGTCCAATATCTATAAGCTGTACAGGCACATGCGGGTTCTATTATGTGAAAACAAACTATTTTGTTGACATATAGGCACATGCGGGTTCTATTACGTGAGAACAACCTATTTTGTTCACATATGATGAGATGACAGAAAATACAGGAAAAGACGTATGTGATCTGTGATTGGTTAACTAAAACATCATGCCATTCATTACTGCTATATATACCTCATGCTGTGAAATAAATATTTAGAGAGGATTTGAATCAACACGAAAAAGCGTGTCTTGATTGGGTCTCTCTCTCCTGACGTCAGAGAATCTAAAATGATGCCGAACACCAGAATCTGCTAATAGGGGTCTCAATCAGAAAGGATAGTCCTAACAATTATGGAATAGTAAATCACACAATGAGATAATTTTTTAATTATTATATATATTTTTATGCGTGAGATCATATATATGTTACACTATTTTAGGGTAATTATTTGACAAGAATCACAGAAATAAACGTGGCCTAAATGGGTGGGACTGCTCCAAACCCCAAACACTATGGCGTGTTTCTAACTGGGGGGGCAGTTCCTCTGCATGTGGTTCGCAGCGAACGGCTATCTCCAGCAAAAATTGCATACAATGGAGGATACCGGCGCGAACCACAAGTACCACACAAACATCCTACACAAAATAAAACATGTGCGGATGAAAATATATAAACACATAACTCACAGAAAAAAGATGCACCAATGGATAAGCAACTGACAACACTGGCTAATCCCTCACTCGGATGTTAAAAGCTGAGAGATTCGCCAATATTTCCAATCAGGAACATATCGGAGCCCCTTTAAGCACCACGTCACGGTATCTCAGCATGGCATGGAGTCCTACCACTAGACTACCTATGGTGTGTGAACAAGGTCTGAAAAGGTATTAAGTAGCCTACAGCCCCCTCCCACTCACCTGCACTGCAGGACCCACAATGCAATGGGGAACAAATGAGTCCGCAAGCTACACCTACAACAGACCATGTGACACCGGCTTCCAGGTGCAACAGAATGTTTACCAGCCATATGCAATGGCACATTCAATACATATAAAACAAGAATCACAGAAATAAACGTGGCCTAAATGGGTGGGACTGCTCCAAACCCCAAACACTGTGGCGTGTTTCTAACTGGGGGGGCAGTTCCTCCGCATGTGGTTCGCAGCGAACGGCTATCCCCAGCAAAAATTGCATACAATGGAGGATACCAGCGCGAACCACAAGCACCACACAAACCTCCTACACAGAATAAAACATGTGCGGATGAAAATATATAAACACATAACTCACAGAAAAAAGATGCACCAATGGATAAGCAACTGACAGCACTGGCTAATCCCTCACTCGGATGTTAAAAGCTGAGAGATTCGCCGATATTTCCAATCAGGATCATATCGGAGCCCCTTCAAGCACCACGTCATGGTATCTCAGCATGGCATGGAGTCCTACCACTAGACTACCTATGGTGTGTGAACAAGGTCTGAAAAGGTATTAAGCAGCCTACAGCCCCCTCCCACTCACCTGCACTGCAGGACCCACAATGCAATGGGGAACAAATGAGGCCGCAAGCTACACCTACAACAGACCATGTGACACCGGCTTCCAGGTGCAACAGAATGTTTACCAGCCATATGCAATGGCACATTCAATACATATAAAACAAGAATCACAGAAATAGACGTAGCCTAAATGGGTGGGACTGCTCCAAACCCCAAACACTGTGGCGTGTTTCTAACTGGGGGGGCAGTTCCTCCGCATGTGGTTCGCAGCGAACGGCTATCCCCAGCAAAAATTGCATACAATGGAGGATGCCGGCGCGAACCACAAGCACCACACAAACATCCTACACAAAATAAAACATGTGCGGATGAAAATATATAAACACATAACTCACAGAAAAAAGATGCACCAATGGATAAGCAACTGACAACACTGGCTAATCCCTCACTCGGATGTTAAAAGCTGAGAGATTCGCCAATATTTCCAATCAGGAACATATCGGAGCCCCTTCAAGCACCACGTCACGGTATCTCAGCATGGCATGGGGTCCTACCACTAGACTACCTATGGTGTGTGAACAAGGTCTGAAAAGGTATTATTATTTGACAATAACTGAGATGTGTAATTTCCTTTTTTGTATTCACATTCACGTTTTCACGGGTTGCACTTATTCACTTTATCACTGCACTTAGCACTTTCTCTTTTCCTTTTTATGACATATATAATGAATTTTGTCATAAGCACAATGTCATTACAGTCACTTGTGTATTATTATTTTTATATTTTTTTATTTTCAGCATTTTATTTTCCATTTATTATCACTCGCTATAATTTACTATTGCCTGCGGGTATATGTGTTAATGTTTTTGCTATGGGTAATTTTTGGTTCCAGATGATAATGTTGATATAATGCATGAGTGTTTTTGGAGATTATATAATAATATACATGTTTTGCGTTTTGTACATCTATTTGCGCTTTGTAATGAGGAATTTTCCGGTCAAGACCTGTGTATGAGTGTTTATCCTGTTAGGACCTGTGATCCGATCGCGTGACCTCGTTGGTCACGCGGTCCGGTCACATGACCGTACTGCTCACGTGGGCTGTGAGGCAAATGGACGCGTCACTAGGAAGTATCATTATTGTAACTAACTCTGACTGATTGGCTGATGCACCGCATAAATGTGTTGTCCCCCGATGATGACGCCACCCCCAGACGAAGGCTTGTGCCGAAACGCGCTTCAAGGGGTTGGCGCCATTCCGGAGGAGAGACACAGTATGGGTATGTTATTATTTTTTTGACTGTATGCACTTGCACTTTGTTCAATCGACTTGTTTACCACGCCCCCCTCCGTCTCTCCTCTTGGATGCCGCCTATCTATGCACCCCCTCAATGTAATTTTTCATTATATGTGCTATATGCACTTTTTTAATTTTTGATTAATAAAGATATTTTTGTAATGATACGCGGTCTGGTATTCTCTATTTAGGTTGTGTCAATGTATATAAAGGTAGACACAGGAAGAACTTGAAGATAGGTTCGTACTGAAGACACAGAAAAAGCAGGCAGGCTACATATGTGGCAAGAACACAAACAAAGCAGATGGACAGAGTTAACTTAAACACAAACAGAACTGAAACTGGAAGTGTAGGCGCACATAGGCAGGGAAGGTTTAGGTCTGGAGCCTCGTCGGCTTCTCTTAAAAGATTTTTCTATTGCTAATATAATGTAAGCATTTTTTATGCCAATTTACAGTTCTTTATGTTCAAATTGTCTAACTTTTCGATGCAAAGTTTAAACAAAAATGAAGCAAAAAACTACAATAAAAATTATTATAATTAAAAAATATATACATATTCTAATTTTTGGATATACCATTGGTATGCTTATAAAGGCAGGCCTTAGTCAGATTTGTTAGGTCCTATTCTGTATCCAGTGGCTAAAACAGTTCTCTGAGTAAAAAAAAAAAGAAGAAATAATAAAAAAAAAGAATAAAAAGTCAAGGAATAAAAGAACTCATGCTCACCAGTTCAAACTCTGTCTGCTCCAGGACCAGGGTTGTGCTGGGGCAGATTCTTTTCCCTTGTCTGTGGAAAAAATAGAAGTGTCCATGATTTTTTGAGGCTGGTGGTACATGACTAGATTATTTTGGTGGTAATTATCATCATTTTACAGCTCATAGTAAATTCTGGTAATTAGTTCTTATCAGTATATTGAGCAATAGACATGTATTACTTACAATGTTTATCATTCATTAAGGTTTTCCAATTTTTCCATAGACAATGTTGGCTGTCCGTGATTTTGGGATAAATGTCCAGAAAAAAATCTGGTTTACAGCCCTGTCCAGCACCACCCCTCTGATCCTCCAGCTGGGCTTTGGTTTTTATGGTTGCTGCTATGATGTTCCTAATTACTGCATGTCAGCATGTCATGGCCTCTTGCACACGAACGTTGTGCTTCCGTGCATTGGGGACCGCAATTTGCGGTCCCCAATGCACCAGCAACATCCGTGCGGCGGCCGGGACGGATCGAGACCCATTCAACTTGAATGGGTCTGTGATCCGTCCACACCGCAAAAAAATAGAACAAGTTCTATTTTTTTGCAGTCAGAGTCACAGACAGAAACACCACAGAAGCACTCCGTAGTGCTTCCGTGGGGTTCTGATCCGGGCTTCCGTTCCGCATCTCCGTGATTGCAGACCCATTCAAGTGAATGGGTCCTCATCCGTGATGCGGAGTGCACATGGATCATTGCCTGTGTATTGCGGACCCGCCGTATGCGGAACGCAACATGGCCATGAGCACACAATGTTCAGGCCTTTTACTTTTTTTTTTTTACTCGGACAACACCTTTAAAGCAAAGAAAGTAACTAAAAGTGTAAAAATAAAGAATGAGAAAATGATACAAGAAAATAAAGTATAGGACACAGCAGTTTCATTTAGCACTTGAGTCATGAATGGCATCAGCTTGTAAGATTACAAGGATTCTTTATTAATTGCTGTAATCTGTCGCTATTAGTCATTATCCAGCAGGTTTAGCTTCAGTGAAATGAATGCAGTCTGGAGTTTTCCATGTACTGATAAGTGATGATTGAATGTACTTTGTTGTTGGTGTCAGGCAACTGCATTATGATGATGTTGACGGAAACAACGTAGTATTGCACTAGTCATTTTTCATTGCGCTGGAAAGGATTCTCATCTAGTGATTGAAAACAACTACAGTACCTGCGCTGCACTGAACAAAAAGGCAATTTCATACAATTTCATTTCTAAATTCTGGCTGCTTACACACACCTTTATCGTATAAATATATGTCATCTGTGGTATTATGACAACTTCTAAAGGCTCATTTACACGACTATGGTTTGGTTCCGCATCCAAGGTTGATATTTTGCAGCTCGGGTGCGGACCCATTCACTTCAACGGGGCCGCAAAAGATGCTGACAGCACTGGGAAAAAAGCCGTGTTCTTGCTTCAAAAAGCTGTTGTGCATACAGCGTAAAAATACCTCATTTACATTTCTGCAGTGAAATAGTGCATTAGTGTATTTTTAGGGAAAAAAAGCAGTATACTTTGTCCACAGAGCATTTTTATGACGCGGGCACTGCCTTAGTGTTAGTGAACTTAATTGTTGACTATTGGCAGTTAAATTGACACCGGAGATAAACCATCTGTCAGCTTGTTGGGTGAACGCAAATAATAAGGAGAACATCAAATAATGGACGTGGGCATGCTCGTGGTGGTGTTGGTGGAGCTCCTGTTGCTGGGAGAGGACGTAGCCGTTCAGCGCCAACTACAGGTCCAAGTGAAACACCTTCTTCAGGTGCGAGTAGGCGACAGAACCTGCAGTGTTATTTGGTAGGCCCGAATGCCGCTCTACGGATGGTGAGGCCACAACAATTACAGGCGATAGTAGATTGGGTGGCTGACAGTGGCACCAGTTCCTTCACAGTATCTCCCACCCATTCCTCTGCAGAAGTCTCAGACCTGACACCTGCAGCCCATGCCCATCAGTCTTTCACCTCACCCCCTTGCAAATCAGCCAAGCAGTCTGAGCTCCAAGACATGCAGCAGTCTCTTATGCTTTTTGATGACTCTGCGGGCAGGGTTTCCCAGGGCCATAACCATAGCCCTGCCCCAGAAGTGGAAGAGATTGAGTGCAAGGATGCCCAACCACTTAGGTTTAAAGATGAGGACAGGGGAAGACCACCGCAGCACGTCTTTGATGATGATGAAAGACAGGTGCAAACTGCTGCGGCTTTCTGCAGTGTGCAGACCGACAAAGAGGGCAGGGGTGAAGACTGGGTGGAAGATGATGTTGAGAACAATGAGGTCCTTCACCCCAAAATATACCACTTAAATCCATGTTTTTCATGGGTGGTGAAAAAAATCATATTTGTTTAGGCCAGGAAATACCTTTGCGGCCTGTGCTGCATATGTGCCGGGGACAATAATATAGTTAATACGTCTGGTAGTCCAGGGGTTGACATATTCCAATTGTTTGCTGTCAAGTAACCCTGCACTGCATAGGTGACAGGGATCGAATATGCGGAAAATCCTCTTTTAAATTGTTGGGTGAAATATTACCATATTTGCCGGGTACAAACCTTTGCACTGCATAGGTGACAGGGACTGAAAATTTGAACAATCTTTTTTAAATAGTTGGGTGCAATTTTACCATTTTTGCCGGGTACAAACCCCTGCTCTGCATAGGTGACAGTGACTGAAAATGCGAAAAATCCTCTTTTAAATTGTTAGGTGCAATATTACCATTTTTGCCGTGAATTAACCCCTCCTCTGCCTGGGTGCCAGGGGCCTACATTTCTAAAAATCGCCTGTTCCATTGGTGGGTGACATGAACCCCGTTTTGCCGTCAATAAATCCCTCCTCTGCCTGAGTGCCAGGGGCCTACATTTCTAAAATTCACCTGTTCCATTGGTGGGTGACATTAACCTCTTTTTGCTGTGAATGAACCTCTCCTCTGTCTGGGTGCCAGGGGCCTACATTAGTGACAATCGCCTGTTCCATTGGTGGGTGACATGAAGCCTGTTTTGCCGTGAATGAACCTCTCCTCTTTCTGGGTGCCAGGGGCCTACATTAGTGACAATAGCCTGTTCTATTGGTGGGTGACATTAACCCAGTTTTGCCAGTGATAAGCCCCTGCTGTGCATTGCTGGCAGGAAACCAAATTTTGTAAAAACGTCTGTTACTGATCAAAAGATGCGTGACTACAAACGCACGCTGGTAGACGCGCTGCTGATGGTATTCCCACCTGACGCTTCCTCAACCTCCTACTCCACATACACCTCCTCTGAGTTGCCACTTAATAATGTTTCATTTTTATTTATTTTAAGTTATTCCTTGTCAACATTTGTTTGCAGGGCATTTTACTACATTTTGCTGCCTTTTGCAGCCATTTTAGTCCCCAAAAGTTCAGGTCCCCATTGACTTCAATGGGGTTCGGGGTCAAGTTTGGGTTAAGTTCGGATCCCGAACCCGAACTTTTTTGTTAAGTTCGGCAGAACCCGTCAAACCCGAACTTCCCGGTGTTCGCTCAACTCTAGTTCGAACTAATGGAGCATTGAATCATGACCTATCAGGTTCTGATCCTGGGACTCTAGTGCTCTATTTAAACCCGTTCCTGGCCAGATACCATTGCCTGTGATAGGTTTTCACTCCCTACCTATGCTCCCAGATCTGTTCTGTGTGCGTTTGGATTGCTTATTGGATTGACCTCAGCTTGCCTTTGACCACTCTCTGTCTCATGATTTGGTACCGTGTTTCCCGTCTGGTTCTGACTTCGGCTTGGCTATTCTGACTACTGTCTGATTTGGTACTGCATTGTCCGCCCAGTTCCAACTCACTCCTGTACGACTCCGTCTTTGTGTAGTTTCTTCTGTGTGTGTGTCAGTCCTGCAACTAGCAGAGTAGGGAATGTCAATCAGTTGCGGACTTGCCGCCTAAGGCTTGCATTGCAAGTAGGAAGGGAAAGCAGGCTGGGTTCCAGTTAGGGTTCACTTTCTGTGTGATCCTGCCTACTATGCTGTCACTAGCATTATGAGTTCTGGCAGAGAATGACTAGGTGGGGTTCTCTGGATCCGGAGCTGACGGATATTGATGAAGTGTCCGCTGGCCCTAGTGCCCACTGGTGGAGAGCTTGGAAATATGCCAAGATTTGGTCTGACAAAAACTCCTGCCAGCCGGAACTCATAACAGTAGTGTGAAGGAAGCATAACACATCTGTCTGCTCCACTCTCTAAACCATCCCTTTACTTGGCTGTTTTATGTGGGCATAAAATGTGAATGAAAATAAGGCAAGAAGTTAATCTTAGCTATGTAAGTATATAAAGAAGACCACTGCAACTTCTGTACTGGCCAGCAAAACAAATCTTTGGCTAATACTAACTCTGCAGACATACTATATATCTGTTCAGGTCCCCAACAGGTAAGGAGGCCTACTGTCACCTTAAAATCAGCTTCCTACTGTCTATTAGATTGCATGTAAGGATGTAATGAATCCTAAGAAATGCTTCCCTTTATGTTATGCAAATAAGGTTTTCTGTGCATTTGTGTGGGTCAGACTGCTCCACTTGGTGGCTCTGAAGTCTTAGGGACTGTCAATTAATCAAGAGGGAAAGGCTCTAGGCAGTGTTATGGAAAACGATGGTATATGAAACAGAGCAGCCCAGCCTATGGTGCACCAGATACCTTATTTGCATAAAAATAAAAAAGCACTCTTTGTTAGGTTTATAAGACCAGATTTTTACAAGAAAGGTATGGTTTGGAGATCCTTTATATATTATTTTGACATTCAGAGATGTAATAAAAAGGATAAGGTGTGATTGGGGCAACTAATACGTTCTCTGTTACTGCTCTACATGGCTTGTTACTCGACTTTCTGAAACTCTGGAATGACTAATATGTATCATTGCATAACCAGACAGATTTGCTAGTAAGGACTGAAGAGCAGGTAAGTGACAACACAAGGCAGGAGCATTAGTCTTCTGGAATGAATACTACAAAGGCACAGCTGGATAGGATTCTTAATAGCTTGGAAAAAGATGACAAATGTGATTTTCATGGGGAAATTTAACTGGGTTTTCTGCAAAAAAACAAAAGCCCATTAATTGTAATGAAATTTATGGATCTAGTTTGCGGTCATAATCCTGTTCTGATCATGTCTAACTGACACAAGAGATTAACTTGTCATCAAGGCTAGTGTTGAGCAATGCTTTGTTTCACAAATAATCCAAATTTCCTCGCAATTCTTGGTAATAAATCAGTTTTGGCAGCAACATGTGTTACAAAGTGAAAGTAAGAAGCTTGGGAATGAGTGATCGCTCATAATGCCGTGCAGATAGCCATCCCCTGTGATGTCATAGTCCTATAAAACCCTTATCTCATGCAATCTCTGCCAATGTCCTGTGAGCTGAGCATAGGGAGAGATATGGCAGGTGCTCATGTGCTAGGGACAATATTGCTAAAAATGATTAATAGAAGAGTATCGGAGAGGGAGAGTGCAGGGAGTGTGCAGGGAGACTTATTCTGCATCAGTTTTATTTATTTATTCCTACATTTACTTATTCCTACATCAGCCGTAAATGTAATTCAATACCAATATGATGGCCTTTATAATTCCAGTGCCAGCTTGCCAACCAATACCATACAGGCTGCACCCCTTAGGGGTCCAGGTCTTAATGATAACTATCCTCATCTTTTGCTGGGTTTACTTCTTCCAAATCATCCTTCAAAGTCTCCATGTCCTATAAAAGTTAGCAAGATGCAATATGACATATTCCCATCTATATTAGATGATGGGGAAAAGGAGGAAAAGCAGACAGCAGAAGAAGGGCTCTCACCTGTAGGGAAGAAGAACGCTGGGGTTGGAGAAGTGGGTATGCCAGAGCTGATTAATATTCAAATAACCTGCAGGAGAACGCAGGCCAGAACAGCAATAATATGCATATTGTCCCCCGACCTGACCAGCCAAACCCCAGACCAGCAACAGCCTCTGCTTAAGGTGCCGCACGGCCATTAACAATAAAGAAGGACTATACTGTGCCGTCTTCATTATTAAATAAAAGGCAGCTGTGGGCTCCATGTGGCCATACCCTAAGGCCTCTTGCACACGGGCGTCATGTTTGACGCCCGGATAAGATGCGGGTGCGTTGCGGGAATCGCCGCGATTTTTCCCTGCGAGTGCAAAGCGCTGTCATGCGTTTTGCACGCGCGGGAGAAAAATCGGCACTTTTGGTACCCAGACCCGAACCTGCACTTCTTGACAGAAGTGCATGTTTGGGTCAGAAATTGTCCCGCTGGTATTATTTCACATTATAACATAGTTATAATGTAAAATAATACCCTTGGCCATCTCCCTAATGTTTAAACTGGTGCAGAATGAGTTAAAATAATAAACTAATAATTACTTACCTGTTCCATTTGATCGCGAAGCCCGGCCTCCTCTCCGTTAGCTTGAAAGATGTAAAGGACCTGTGATGATGTCACAGCATCACATGGCCCATCACATGCTCCATCACTATGGTGATGGAGCATGTGATTGGTCCATGTGACCATGTGACATCATCCAAGGTCCTTAACCACTATCCACAGCCTGAGGATAGTGTTTATGACCTGGATGATGTCACATGGTCACATGGACCAATCACATGCTCCATCACCATAGTGATGGAGCATGTGATTGGGCCATGTGATGTGACGTCATCACAGGTCCTTTAGATCATAGATGCTGCAGGGAAAGAGAGGACAGATCGCGACTACGCGATCAAGTGGCTAAGGTAAGTTAACTTTTATTATTTTTAACCCCTTCCTCATCATTTAACAATGCATTCTTTATTAAGAATGCTATTATTTCCCTTATAACCATGTTATAAGGGGAAATAATAGAGATTGGGTCCCGTTGCTAAGCAACAATGCGGGAAAATCGAAACGCATCCGCACTTGGTTGCGGATGCTTGCGATTTTCCCGCATCCCCATTCACTTCTATGGGGCCTGCGTTGCGTGAAAAACGCAGAATATAGAACATGCTGCGATTTTCACGCAACGCAGAAGTGATGCGTGAAAATCACCGCTCATGTGCACAGCCCCATAGAAATGAATGGGTCCGGATTCAGTGCGGGTGCAATGCGTCCTCCTCACGCATTGCACCCGCGCGGAAAACTCGCCCGTGTGAAAGGGGCCTAAGACAGAGTTACCTGAGTATACCTGATTTTTAGCGATTCGTAACAAATCAAATTTCTTGGTTAACTTCGGCGAAGTTGCAGAACTGAATTTTTCTATACTTCACTCATCTCTAATCAGGACCTTCTATAGCTCTGTAGAAGCCCCACTTTGTACAAAGCCATAATCTGTATAGACCTAATATAGTTTATTGTGTGCTCATACAGAGTATTAGGGGAAATGCACATGTTCAGCATTTATGTGCGCACAAGCCGCACTGAAATCCGCAGGTGTTCGCAGTGAAATCCATGCGGTCAATCCGCATCAATTGGTGCATAGTTACATGCGGATTTGTGCGGATTTTACTCTCCCCATTTAAGTGAATGGAGAAAGTCCGGTCATGAAAAATAAAATAAATTGAATGTATTCAAAGCAACTTATAAAGGACAGAGCACTCTCAGCCGGATATCAGATTACAGTAAATTTATTTTAAAAATAAAAGATAAAAAATCTTAAACACATAAAGCACTTTAAAGGACGGTCGTTCATGCAAAAATGGCGATAATCTCTGAAGATTCTTTTAAGGAAAACCTGAAATGGGAGTGGTGTTAATTCAGGCACAATCCAGGTTTATACTTAATAGCAGGTATAATGTCTTGTTTTAAATAGAAGTATATTTTATACTTTATATATTCTGAGCGGTATCATAAATGCATTCATAGGAAATATCACATATAACCTCCTTTTCGGAACTTAGCTTCCCTTTGGAAAGCAAGATGGCAGCTTTCTTTAGAAAACAAGGGATGCAATTTACCCAGCTCAATAGACATCAGCCACAGCACGTGTTAATATGCTAAAATAGATGTTAGTCATATAACACAACCCGGTACAGTATAGGTCCGGCTCTCTGTGGTGTCCCACTTAGCCTGGACTGCCGATACCGCGGTTACCTCTTCTGACGGTTATCATTTTAGTTATCCTTTACCAATAGACGGAGTGGGTAGATAGAGTATGTTATTGTCCTCAACAATCGTAGGACCTGTAGCGTAGCACATGCTGTGTCACGTGATGTGAGCTTAGGGGCGGATCTTTCCAAACAAAGTAGTCACAAGTTGAATCCTTCCAAGCAGAGTCCAGTGGAGGAATAAACTTCATATCAGGCCTTCCTAGGTAGGCAGGTATTGACCACCTTGATATCTGCCTACCTAGGAAGGACTGATATGCCCTATACCTGCATCATTTGGATACCGTAAAAACATAATACATTTTCATCTGTGCAGTCTAAAGGAGAATGTTTCTGTTTACCATCAGTAGCTGAAAGTATTAAGAAATTGCAACACAGAATATATTAGAAAGTTGTGTGGCTCCCATGCTGTGGAAGGGTGGGGGCCATTAACTGAAGGGCATGGGGTGTAGGTAAGGGTTAATTTACAGGGGAGGGCTCTCTCTGGACCGAGCGCGCCTCAAGGGGAGCATATATACAGTAAAGGTTTAACTCCTCCTCCACTTCCTCTTGGAGTGCGCTCTGCCAGTGAAGAGTTTACCCCCCCCCCCTTCCTGTGTGATTTTTTCCCTGTTTCTGTGGTGATATGTTACATATGATTGTAATGTTTTTGTTGTTGGGTTTGCTCATATACCTATAATTTCAGATGTCACAGCTGGCGGAGGGAGGACCTTGTCTAAGAAGAAGTTTCCACAAAGACATGCTCACCGTGGCCACGGTGACCAGGCATGCGAGGTGATGAAGAAGTACAGCAGCTTGGGATTTATGGGTAGACAAGGTCCCCCTGTCTTTGTAATAAAGCTGTGGCCTCCCCCCTTTTACCACAAATATAAGGTTCCATTTATTAATTTGTTAGATAGAGAACCCCCGGAGTGCTTGGGATGTTGAATGTCTCTTCAGTCACATTACTTTTCATTATATAAATAAATTCCTTTAAGAGTTGGTCCTTTGGACAATATAGGGCACACAGGTCACTGCCTGAATAACACACTTCAGATGTGAAGCCTAGTCTGTATGTGCCAGTACATTAAAAGTGAATCATTTGAAGTGCAGGCTTATACGTATAAATATATCAGTAGGCTGAGTTATGCGAGGAAAAGAAAAATTTGGCTTCAAACCTAGTTTAACTGTAATTTATTTATTTATTTGTGTAATGTTTAGGGGCAATGATACTGACCATTTTTGTAATATACTTTTATTACTGAAATTGCACATTTCTATTAGAAAATAGCTCTAAAGTAGCCAATTTTGAGCCTTAGCAACGCTCCTCTGTCTTCTGTTTACATAACACAGTCAATGTTGAGCAAGTCTCCACTGTTATGTAAACAGAAGACAGCGGAGCGTTGCTAAGGCTCAAAATTGGCCACTTTAGAGCTATTTTCTAATAGAAATGTGCAATTTCAGTAATGAAAGTATATTACAAAAATGGTCAGTATCACTGCCCCGGTACATTATAAAAATAAACAATAACAGTTACACTTTAAAAGCTCTTTCTTCTATTTCTTCACATCAGTTCTTTGTAATTTTTTATCTTCTCTCCTCACTAACCCAGAAATCTGAAATTCTTTCAGAAGCCTGTATTATGTATCCATCATTTATTCTGTGCTGAAGAATTTTCTCATATTGCAGTCTTTCCTCAGCCTGAAACCTGCTTGTAAGACTTCTGGCTATACGGTATGGTGCCATCAGTTTTATCTTGTGACAAAGATAACATTTGTCAGACTATTTCACTGAAAAAGAAGGTGGACCATAGACAAGAATTGACAGGATTTTACTGTATATTTACTGTATAAAGTAAGTCATATGAAGAAAAACATATAGTAACAATTTTATCTGGAAAAAACTGTTATATCACTACTGTAGTGTCATTTGACTGGACATTGGCTTTGCACTGTAGCTTGGAGACAATGTCAATATATCTTCTTTGGTGAAACCCAGCACTGAGTGTATGGTTGTAATACAGTATATTGGTAGATATATGGTCATATCTGCACTTTCCCAACCTCAATAGGGTTTATGGGGGAAATGTATTATTCTCAAATATGCCTATATTAGGTGTATTTCAGGTGCAGAGTGCGGCACAATGGTTAGTTGTGCCGCAATCTGCGACTTCTCCCCGCTTACACCAGGTCTAAATAAGCGGGTATGGCGTGGGTGGGGAAGGGGGTGGGCCAGCAGACATGTCTCATTTAACATTTTTTATGCCTGTTCCCTATGCATGTTTCTGCAATGCACAGTGTTCTACACCACTATAAAGGCTCTCAGCAGCTAGGAAATAGCTGTTTTTAAATGTGATTTATCACAAATAAATTCCTATCAAATTGAATCTCTGTGGGAAATTCGGCGAACCGTCCAAATAAAATTTTTTAGGAATTCACTTATCTCTACTTGAGTAAAAAAAAGGTCTAAATGTAAGACAGCTCCGAAGGTGTCTTACATTTAGAACTAGTACTGGATGCTCTGAAGTTATGTAGAGGCCGGCGCCTCTTCATAACTCTGGCTGAACCACTGCCAGCGATGGATTTTATTAAGACTGGCATCTAAGATGCCAGTCTTAATAAATGTGCCCCTATGACTATTATGCCATTTCATGTTTTGCCACAAGCAGCAAAAAATCTAGAAACACCCTTGGTTAAAAGCCTTCTTTGTGATTTATTGTTCAGCTCTTACCTTAAAGTGAACCAGATTTAGATTTGCTTGTTTGACCACTTGGAGAATATAATTTTGTAGCAATACACAATATAGTGCATTTGGAAAGTCTTCAGACCCTTACACTTTTTCACATTTTATGTGTGGCCTGCACTATATGCTCAATAATGAGAAAGTGAGAACAGAATGTTCAAAAGTTTATAAAAAAAAAAAAAAGAGAGAAACTAAACTAGTGCATGGACATGCACGTCCTAGGTGGCAAGTCCGCAACTAGTCAACGTTAACCACTATGCTAGGTGCAGGACTGAAACACACACAGAGAAGAAACTACTCAAAGACAAAGTCATACAGAAATGGGTCGGAACCTGGTGGACAGTGCAGTACCAAATCAGACAACAGAGGGTAGCCAGAATAGCCAATGCAAACTCAGAACCAGACAGGAAGGACGGTGCCAAATCATGAGACATAGAGTGGTCAAAGGCAAGCCGAGGTCAATCCAATAAGCAATCCAAACGTACACAGAACAGATCTGGAAGCACAGCTAGGGAGTGAAAACCTATCACTGGCAATGATATCTTGCCAGGAAGGGGTTTAAATAGGGCAGCCAATTACTGCTACTTCTTCATGCACTTTCAACATACCGGCCACAATAACCTTCACCTGACTCTTCCTCTCCCTGTTCAGCATGCTGGCTCAAAGGACATATTAACCCCTGCAGCTGTAAGAGGGTGAAACAGCTACCATTGCCGAAATACTGTTTCTAATACTGTTGATGTGGATTTTTTACTTATTAGAGTTGTCATTGTGCAGTTTTGCCACAAGTGGCCACCATTTCCCCATGCAGCCAAGCTACTGCTGGGATTTGAATATTTATGAGAGGTGGAAATGAGGACTCAGGCTGAGCTGCTGAGAAGAAGCAGGAAATGGTGAGCTAAGCAGACATGTTTGGGCAAAGGCTGGAAGACAGCATCGTGGGTGCCCTCCTTGCGTCAGTGGGACTTAGAGTGGCCAGGATCACTGTTGGAAGTGACTGATGGCTGTCAGTGATCCAGATGGCATCCAGGACAGAGAGTATAGGTTCCCGGAAGGCTGGAAGAGCCGTGAAACGGTCGGGGCTGCCATGAGAGGTGAAGTTACTCAGCCTTGAGAAGAAGCACTCCGCCATTTTGTGAGCTGTCTGAGAGGACCGTGTGGATCCAGATTCTATTCCTAGGGATGAGCATCGCCATCAGGAAGCTGCTCAGAATAGAGGGTCAAAGTTACAGGTCCTGCAGAACCACATGTTGTGGCAGGGCCTTGCTGTTCGATTTAGAGCAACCAGTGGATACAGTACATACTCAGGTTAGTGACTTGTAGGCTGTGCCGTGTGTCCCATCGGTCAGGTCTGTGATCTTGCGGCATAGTATCGACTTGCAAGCTCTGCTGTGTGTGCCACCGTTTTAGGGTTTTTCAGTTGGACTGGGACCGTGACTCTGAGCCTGAAATATAGGGTATTCTGTGTTTTCTGTTATTGCTGTGTTACAAAGCTACTCCAGCGTTTAGGACACATGAAACAGTGTCATTTGGGGACAAGGGAAGGGAATGTAACTTTGTGTTGTTCATTGTATTTGGAACTGTGTGTGATATACTGTTAATACTACTGTTCAGTAAAGTTTCTGTTTTTGCACAAAAGCTTGTTTCTGTGTCGCTTTCCTTGTCTGTGACTTCGCTGTATCCTCGGGATCCCTCCCTGGTTCACGGTCTTACACAGCTGACACAGAAATAACACATTTTAGTTTTGAAGAATAATTTTATTTAAATTTAAAGTTCTGCTTACTCCCCAGGAATGAACTGAACTCGGTGTTCTAATGTATCTCTATGAATAGATTTCATTCTGTAATCCTGGTATTCTATGGACTGTAAAGCAGGGGCATAAAAATGGGACAGGCAGCGGGTGGGGCACTGCCCCTCATGTGCAGAGGCGGGGGGTCACGCACTGCCGGACGGTTTATTTCCATGGTGAAGCAGGAAGCCATCTGTTGTTACCTTCTTCGCTGTTCCGCTGGTCTCTGGTGCTCCCCCTTGCCTCCGGCGCTGTCATGGCCATCACAGCGCCGGAGGCATGGCCACATGTACATTAGTGTGGCAGTGCCCTAGGCAGGTTCTTTTTCTAATACGCTTCCCCCATCGCTCCTGATGAATATATCAAAGAAACGTGTCGAGCGAAGATACTAGGGAGAACTAGGGAGAAAAAGATACTAGAGATACTAGATACTAGGGAGAAAAGGGGAAATTAGCACCTGCGATTGGAGGGCGAGCATAGGGTTTATTTGGGTGGTGGTAGCAGCACTATTGATCTTTGTGTTGTATAGCTCCCCACCATTAACCCTGAAAGGTCCTTGATTTGAATGCTACCTCCTCTACCTGCATATTTGGCCTAGTTATTGATGGTGTACATGGTTTTACCATCTTTTAGACTAATTGTTGCAGATATCAAGGCAGGGAGTCTGGGCTTTCTTAATTAAGGGTGACAAATTTTTGTTCACCATAGCATCGATTGTTGCCCAGCACCAGATCCCTTGCACTGAATCTGCTTTTGTTGTACTCCCACAGTTTTTAATGATAAATTTGAATAAAAGTTAAGTCTTAGCGTCTTCTATTATCAGTGATATTTGTTATAATTTCAGGCGCACATTTCACCTATTTTGGCATTCAGTTATATTGAATTTATTCCAAGCTGAAATCTTGTAGTTATGCACCAAAACAGTAGGAGAAAAGATTATAATTTGGCAGAGTTGAGCAGCACATGAAAACACCAGTGCAAATCCACCCAAGTCAGTTAGTAACAAAAAACAGGTTTTACAAACAGTTACAAATATACAATGACCGAGTTTCATTAAGGAAGGTCTTGTTAGACCCCCACTTACCCGTCCTGGACCACCACGGAGTACTGAAAGACTAAGTAACAAAAAGGGTTACCCACCGCGGTTGTTCAATTTCAGTAGTTCTCTGAGAGATACACCTGGTTGGGGAAAAGAAGTCTGTTGACCTTCCCGGGTCTCTAGCACCATGGACTGTTAGGGTAACTCTCTGTTCTGGAATTGATTCCTTTACGAGGGATCTGAGAGAAAGAAAGAGACAAATACAATGTTTCCGAGTATCTTTCTTTGGGAAAAAACGTTCTACTAAGAATTTCATTAAAAACAGACATAATTATGCGGGCTTACATTAATCAGATCAGTGTAAAGTGAAACTTCGCATTTACCAATTACTGTGAAGACTAGACATAGCGCAAACTGTACATATATGTCCATACGGAAGTTCTCCTGGCCCCCAATACTATACCAGTATGAACTGGTTTTGTCCAGTTTGAACCATCCTATGGACATAGATTATGAACACAAAATCATCCTACAATAAAGGGAATGTGTAAGATGTATGGGAAATGCAGAACTCATCTTTATCATGAGCTATGGGGATGGCCCTGCCCACCCCACCCCCCAGCCAATGACTGGCACCAATCTGCCTATTGCTGTGCATACAGGGAACGATGTTAGTCACTAAAAGAGAGCAGGATGGGCAGAGCTATTGACAGCTCGTGAATTTCAGGACTACTTCTCCACAGTGTGATTCTAGCACTGCCATTTCCAAAAGATACATTTCTTAAAAAACACTACTTTATGTACACCCATAAGAAAGGCAGCAGAGCAATCAGCATGCCTGGGACCACCTTAGGGGCATTTACATGACGTAGTGTTTTTCAGTCAACAAATTTCGTATCTGCAAAACACAAAAAAACCGACCTTTGTACATGGCCACCACTATCATATAAAATGCCTATTCTTGACCGCAATTGCAGACAAGAAGAGAAAATGATCTATATTTTATGCAGGGCAGCGGAACGGAACTACGGATGCGGACAGCACATGGTGTGTTGTCCGCATCTTTTGCGGCCCCATTGAAATTAATGGCTCCGCACCCATTCCACAAAATTGCGGAACGGATGTGGACTCATTCATACGGTCATGTGAATAAGCCCTTATACTGCCCTACCCTATACTGGCATATTCCAGTTATACTGTGTCTATGTAAATTTTTTGTTGCAATTTGTGCATTGATTCTTTAGACTGTTCAAAAGTTTTTTTTTGTCAGTTAATAAAAACATCCTTATTTACATCCAGAGGCTGAAAACTCATTCTGATCAGTGAAGTAGAGCTCTCGCTTGTGATGAGCTCTGTAGGCCAAAGTTGAACATGATATACTGTATGTAGGATAGGACAAATACGCTGTATCTACATCAAGTCTTTTGCTAATCATAAGGGTGATAACAGACCCCATTACCCTCATGGCACCTGTCGAGCTTCAGTATGCCCACATCTAGGCTAAATAAAATAGGGGTCAGTTATCATTTCACATCCTTTTCATGTCACTTTTAAGTCTGGTTAACATTGTGTGGTTGCACCAATTTATGAAATGGTGTAGAGTTTCCATGTATTTGGTGCAACTCACTGTGTTATAGGACTTACAAAATAGTCTAAACATAGACCACTGTAAAAAGTGACGAGGATCACAAAATGTAGCAAAGCTGTTACAGTTGCCATGGCTTGCGTCTTTTTTATGCCACAAAACTGACAGTTGTGTTCAAAATTATTCAACCCCCAATGCTGTAAAGGGTTTTAGGGAATTTAGTGTACATTTGTAATTGTGTTCAGAATGAAATCTTACAAGGACTTTTTAAAGAACCAAATGCAACTAAAATGACATCAATTGTTTTTGTAATACAGTATTAAATGTTTTTTTTGTGATTTCTTCATTGACACAATTATTCAACCCCTTAAAGACTACCACTCTTAAGAACAGAGGTTCATTCAAGTGTTTTCGATCAGGTATTGAAAACACCTGTGGATGTCAAGGACCAGCAATCAAGCATAATAAGCCCCAATTAGGCAGATGTAAAATGACTGTGATACTCAGCTCCTTCTAGACATTTACTGGTGTCTTTACAAACATGGTGAAGTCAAGAGAATGGTCCAGGAAGACAAGAGAAGAGGTGATTTCTCTTCACAGGAAGGGCAATGGCTATAAGAAGATTGCAAAGATGTTAAACATACCAAGAGACACCATAGGAAGCATCATTCTCAAATTCAAGGCAAAGGGCACTGTTGAAACGCTAACTGGTCGTGGCAGGAAGAAGATGCTGACTTTGACTGCTGTGCGCTACCTGAAGCGCAAAGTGGAGAAAAGTCCCCGTGTGACTGCTGATGAACTGAAAAAAGATTTGTCAGATGCGGGTACTGAAGTTTCAGCTCAGACAATAAGGCGCACACTGCGTAATGAAGGCCTCCATGCCAGAACTCCCAGGCGCACCCCCTTGCTGTCTCCAAAGAATAAGAAGAGTCGACTGCAGTATGCCAAAAGTCATGTGGACAAACCACAAAAGTTTTGGGATATTGTTCTGTGGACTGATAAAACAAAATAAGAACTGTTTGGGCCCATGGATCAACGCTATGTTTGAAGGAGGAAGAACAATGCCTATGAAGAAAAGAACACCTTGCCTACTGTGAAGCATGGCTGGGGGTCAATCATGCTTTGGAGCTGTTTTGCTTCTACAGGTAAAGGGAAGCTTCAGCGTGTGCAAGGTACCATGAATTCTCTTCAGTACCAGGAGATATTGGATGAAAACGCTGTCCGTCACAAACCTGAGGCTTGGGAGACGTTGGACCTTTCAACAGGACAATGATCCCAAGCATACCTCCAAGTCCACTAGAGCATGGTTGCAGATTAAAGGCTGGAACATTTTAAAGTGGCCATCGCAGTCACCAGACTTGAGAACCTCTGGTGGGACTTAAAGAAAGCAGTTGCAGCGCGCAAGCCTAAGAATGTGACTGAACTGGAGGCTTTTGCCCATGAAGAATGGGCGAAGATACCCGTAGATCGCTGCAAGACACTTGTGTCAAGCTATTCTTCACGTTTAAAAGCTGTTATAACTGGAAAAGGATGTTGTACTAAGTACTAAGAGTGAATGTCACTTGGGGGTTGAATAAAACTGATAATGATGTGAGCACAGAAAAGACATTTGTGGTTATCTCATTATAAATGTTATGTTATATTTGTCTGACTTACAAGCGCCTCTTTGATTTAATTGTAAACAAGATGACTGAAATGATCAAAATCAATGTCAAACTGGCCAAAACACTCAATTTCAGTGGGGGTTGAATAATTTTGAACACAACTGTATCTGATTTCATAAATGACCCTAATATGTATACATTATTGATATAAAATAAATCAGGTGTTTTTGGCAGTGACATAAATGTTTTATAGTTTTAATATTTCAATGACCCTTTATGGATCTTTAAAACTGAAATGTTCTCATTTGTCCTTGTCAAATCAAATTGGTCTGTATAGTGGGAGGATTGGAGAGTTCTATCGAGCTCATCAATTTCCACTATCAATATTAGATGGATGAATATAGACATGACAAATATACCTATGTTAGGTGAAGGCTTTTTTGTGCCTAGATGTATAGGAATCTGTAGCAGACTGCACTTTCTTATACAATAAGAAACAGGTATAACAATGTATGCTAGACCCCCAACACCGAAAGTATAGACTTTTGGAACTTGTTAGGTTTGGGCATACTGGGACCCTAAATTGGCCCTGGAATTAAAAAAATAAAAATAAAAGTGGACCCATGTTGAAGGTGTGTCCAATTTGATATGGGGCAACACAAGTAGCCAGGCACAGCAGAAGTAGGTGGGCCAGCAATGCTGTAGTACAGCATAAAATACCGCTCCAGTAGAACCGAATAGCACAGTGCAGCACAAAATTCTGCCTCAGCATTCAACTGTGTTACCATCCTGAGGACAGTGATACAGTGGAGTTCAGGAAAGCTCCTGCAGCCGTTCACCAAGTGCATAAGAACCTGATGCTCCTAGCATTAATACTTAGAGCATCAGATTGTTAGGTGCCTAGCTGGCAGCCATGAAGACGGCTTAGGCGGCCCACTGGGCCTTGGCCACAAGAAAATTTGCCTGTAGGATATAGGGCCAGTCCACCCCTGCTCATAGTAGTCTATGGCTTCTTTTGGCATATACTATAAATGGGGTGTAGACATGGCTTGTAGACACTAGTCTTAGAAACTATGAGCAAATATTTGTGTGTGTGTGTGTGTATTGTGTGTGTTGCAGTAGTTATGCTCTGCTACAGTATATAATAATCCATAGTGATTTTTTTTTTTTTACTTTTTGCTCTTCACGCCTTTGTTTTATCAAGTGATTTGTCATTGAGATTGTTATTGATTTCGGTGACTGTAGTGACATTTTAAGGATTGTCATCGTTGTGTGACGTTGCTTCTAGAAAAGGATGTATTAGTTCTCAACTGGCCTGATATCTATCGACTTAGGATGCTAGTGCAACCCAGATAGTGAAGTCATCTTCGAGATGACAAAACCTTGTCATCTCGAAGCCAGTTTACAATGCAGAATTTTACTGACATATGAAAGGTTCACTTTGTGCATGATGTCCTGTAATAAAAGGACCAATCATTTATATGAGGTAATAATTTAATGAATAATATTTATATAAGTATATGCTTATTATGCATATTATTATGTATATGTTTTATGCATTTTCTACATAAAGCTGTGTTTTTTTTGCTTTAGGGCATTAACCACATCAGCCCCCCTAGCTTAAACACCCTTAATGACCAGGCCACTTTTTACAATTCTGCACTGCGCTACTTTCACCGTTTATTGCTCCGCCATACAACTTACCACCCAAATGAATTTTACCTCCTTTTCTTCTCACTAATAGAGCTTTCATTTGGTGCTATTTCATTCTTGCTGACATTTTTACTTTTTTTGCTATTAATCAAAAATTACCGAAATTTTTGCAAAAAAATGACATTTTTCACTTTCTGTTTGAAAATTTGTCAAATAAAACTACATTTCTATATAAATTTTTCTCAAAATTTATTGTTCTACATGTCTTTGATAAAAAAAAATGCAATAAGTGTATATTTATTGGTTTGGGTAAAAGTTATAGCGTTTACAAACTATGGTGCAAAAAAGTGAATTTCCGCACTTTGACTTTCTGAGCACCTGTCCTGTTTCCTGACGTACTACAATGCCCAGACAGTAGAAATACCCCATAAATGACCCCATTTCCGAAAGTAGACACCCTAAGGTATTCACTGAGGGGCATAGTGAGTTCATGGAAGTTTTTATTTTTGTCACAAGTTAGCGGAAATGTTATTTTTTTTTTTTCAAAATTTCATTTTCCGCAAACTTGTGACAAAAATAAAAACTTCCATGAACTCACTATGCCCATCAGCGAATACCTTAGGTGTCTACTTTCTGAAGTGGGTCACTTGTGGGGTATTTTTACTGCCCTGGCATTTTAGGGGCCCCTAAAGCGTGAGAATCCAAATGCGTAGAATGCCCTATGAAATCCTAAAGGTACTCTTGGAATTAGGGCCTTTGCGCATCTTGGCTGCAAAAGTGGCACACATGTGGTATCGCTGTACTCAGGAGAAGTAGGGCAATGTGTTTGGGGTGTATTTTTACATATACCCATGCTGGGTGAGAGAAATATCACTGTAAATTGACAACTTTGTACAATTTTTTTTAAAAAGTTGTCGTTTACAGCGGTATTTATCACACAAAGTATGGGTATATATAAAAATACACCCCAAAAGTCATTGTCCTACTTCTCCTGAGTACGGAGATACCACATGAGTGACACTTTTTTGCAGCCAAGATGCGCAAAGGGGCCCTAAAACCAATGAGTACCTTTAGGATTTCACTGGGCATTTTTACGCATTTGGATTCCAAACCCCTTCTCACGCTTTAGGGGCCCCTAAAATGCCGGGACAATAAAAATACCCCACAAGTGACCCCATTCTGGAAAGTAGACACCCTAAGGTATTCGCTGATGGGCATAGTGAATTCATGGAAGTTTTTATTTTTTGTCACAAGTTAGCGGAAATGTTTTTTTTTCTTTTTCTTACAAAGTCTCATATTCCACTAACTTGTGACAAAAATAAAATTTTACATGGACTCACTATGCCCTCACAGAACACCTTGGGTGTCTACTTTCAAAATGGGGTCACTTGTGGGGTATTTTTACTGCCCTGGCATTTTAGGGGCCCCTAAAGCATGAGAAGCGGTTTGGAATCCAAATGAGTAGAAATGCCCTGTGAAATCTAAAGGTACTCATTGATTTAGGGCCCTTTGCATTTGGCTGCAAAGTGCACACATGTGGTATCGCCGTACTGGCAGAGTAGGCAATGTGTTAGGGTGTATTTTTACATATACCCATACTGGTGTGAAAATATCTCTGTAAATGACAACTTTTTCCATTTTTTTATACAAAGTTGTCAATTTACAGAGATATTTCTCTCACCTAGCATGGGTATATGTAAAAATACACCCTAAAACACATTGCCCTACTTCTCCTGAGTACGGCGATACCACATGTGTGCCACTTTTTGCAGCCAAGACGTGCAAAGGGGCCCTAAATCCAATGAGTACCTTTAGGATTTCACAGGGCATTTTTACGCATTTGGATTCCAAACTCCTTCTCACGCTTTAGGGGCCCCTAAAATGCCGGGACAATAAAAATACCCCACAAATGACCCCATTCTGGAAAGTAGACACCCTAAGGTATTCGCTGATGGGCATAGTGAATTCATGGAAGTTTTTATTTTTGTCACAAGTTAGCGGAAATGTTTTTTTTTTTTTCTTTTTCTTACAAAGTCTCATATTCCACTAACTTGTGACAAAAATAAAATTTTACATGGACTCACTATGCCCCTCACAGAACACCTTGGGGTGTCTACTTTCTAAAATGGGGTCACTTGTGGGTATTTTTACTGCCCTGGCATTTTAGGGGCCCCTAAAGCGTGAGAAGCGGTTTGGAATCCAAATGAGTAGAAATGTCCTGTGAAATTCTAAAGGTACTCATTGATTTGGGCTCTTTGCGCATCTTGGCTGCAAAAGTGCCACCATGTGGTATCGCCGTACTCGGCAGAAGTAGGCAATGTGTTGGGGTGTATTTTACATATACCCATACTGGGTGTAAAATATCTCTGTAAATGACAACTTTTTCCATTTTTTATACAAAGTTGTCAATTTACAGAGATATTTCTCTCACCCAGCATGGGTATATGTAAAAATACACCCCAAAACACATTGCCCTACTTCTCCTGAGTATGGCGATACCACATGTGTGGCACCTTTTGCAGCCAAAATGCACAAAGGGACCCCAATTCCAATGAGTACCTTTCAGGAGGGCATTTTTACGCATTTTTCTTCTCACGCTTTAGGGCCCTAAATGCCAGGGCAGTATAAATACCTCACATGTGACCCCATTTTAGAAAGAAGACACCCCAAGGTATTCTGTGAGGGGCATGGTGAGTTCATACAAGATTTTTTTTTGGCACAAGTTAGCGGAATTTGATTTTTTTGTTTTTTCACACAAAGTCTCCCTTTCCGCTAACTTGTGACAAAAATTCAATCTTTCATGGACTCAATATGCCCCTCAGCGAATACCTTGGGGTGTCTTCTTTCCAAAATGGGGTCACATGTGAGGTTTTTGTACTGCCCTGGCATTTGAGGGTCTCCGCAATCATTACATGTATGGCCAGCATTAGGAGTTTCTGCTATTCTCCTTATATGGAGCATACGGGTAATGAGATTTTTTTCCGTTCAGCCTCTGGGCTGAAAGAAAAATGAACGGCACAGATTTCCTCATTCGCATCGATCGATGTGGATGAAAAAATCTCTGCCAAAAAATATGCAAAAAATAGAGGGGCCTGGCGATTGCCAGGACATAGGGGCTCCGCCCAAACATCCATACCCACTTCAGCTCCTATGTCCTGGCAAACGTGATTTCTCCATTCACATCGATCAATCCATCGGTGTGGAGGAAGACATCTTTGCCAGATTTTTGATACAAAGTGTTTGCCAAAGCATATGAACTCCAACACCTCTCCTCAGCTCACATGCCAGGGCAAACGTACCTGTCCTGCAGAGGAGAAATCTCGTCTTGCAGCGCCGCATACACCGACTTCACGTGTCTTCTGACAGCAGCGCAATGCTTCTCTCAGAATTCACATCAGTGCTGCGGCGTTTTCATCGGTTGGTCCGTTGATCTACCTGGAAAATAAAGGGTGGTTAGGGGAAAAAAAAAAAAAAGAAAAACAGGCAACAGGCACATGACTTGAACGTTGCAAACTTTATAAAACATGAATAAAACCTGAACATGAAAAAAAAATGAACTTTTAAAACCTGAACTAACTCAAGATTTTTTTTTTTCTTGCTACCTGTTTCATTTTTTTCTTTTTTAACCATTTCATGCTTTATTTTCCTAGTAGAAACCTCTCCTTTCCCATGGGACAATGTGTAAAGTGTAAATCACACAGAGATGGTGAGAAGTACACTATACACGTTATCCCAAGTGAAAGGAGAGGTTTCTACCGTTTCACACTTCTGCAGTAGCACAGCAGCACAGCAGCACCGTCCCCTATGTGTTAGGGTCTCTCAAAACCTAGTATCCTGAGAGACCCTTGAGCCTGATTGCAAAACTACCTGTGTCCTGCAATCCCTAGGTCCCTAAGTGTACCTGAGTGTGGTACTTCCGGAAACACTCCCTAGGCATAGGGCAGGGTGGTCAGGACAGTCAGGACAGAAATAACGGGTGTCACGCCTTATTCCACTCCTGCTACAGACACGACATCTTTTCGGGGTGGCGGTTGGGTTGAGGTACCAGGCACAACGCTAGGGAAGTGCCGCCGTGTAGACGGCTAACTACACTGGTGGATGGGGCCACGGAACCTCCTGGATACAGGAGTTCCGAAATGATCTCTTCCTGAAATTTGAGGAAGGATCCTGTTCTCCCAGCCTTACTGTAGAGAACGTAACTATTATAGGCAGCCAATTGAAATAAATATACAGACACCTTCTTATACCAGCGTAGGGTGCGTCGGGAAATTAAATACGGGCCAACATCTGGTCGTTGAAGTCCACCCCTCCCATGTGGAGGTTATAGTCGTGGACCGAGAGGGGCTTTTCAACGACACTGGTTGCCCGCTCAATTTGGACTGTCGTGGTCTGCGTGAATGGAGGAGAGCATGTAAACGCTCACGCTTGTCTCTCCATTTCACCGCGAGCAGTTCGTCGTTACACAGTGCAGCCCTCTGCCCCTTGCAAGTCGGGTGGTAAGAAGCCGTTGGGAGTAGCCCCGCGACTAGGTCGCGCGGTGCCGCAGCAGCCAATCTGTTCTAGGAACAAATGCTTGAAGAGGGCCACACTTGTGTAAAAGTTGTCCACGTAAAGATGGTACCCTTGCCGAATAAGGGTGACACCAAGTCCCAGACTATCTTCCCACTGCTCCCCAGGTAGTCAGGGCAACCGACCGGCTCCAGGGTCTGATCTTTCCCTCATAGATCCGAAATTTGTGCGTATAGCCTGTGGCCCTTTCACAGAGCTTATACAATTTGACCCCATACCGGGCGCGCTTGCTTGGGATGTACTGCTTGAAGCCAAGGCGCCCGGTAAAATGTATTAGGGACTCGTCTACGCAGATGTTTTGTGCAGGGGTATACAAATCTGCAAATTTCAGGTTGAAATGGTCTATGAGGGGCCGAATTTTGTGGAGCCGGTCAAAAGCTGGGTGGCCTCTGGGACGGGAGGTGGTGTTGTCACTAAAGTGCAGGAAACGCAGGATGGTCTCAAAACGTGTCCTGGACATGGCAGCAGAGTACATGGGCATGTGATGAATTGGGTTCGTGGACCAATATGACCGCAATTCATGTTTTTTTGTAATGCCCATGTTGAGGAGAAGGCCCAGAAAAGTTCTAAATTCGGAAACTTGGACTGGTTTCCACCGGAAAGGCTGGGCATAGAAGCTTCCCGGGTTGTCGGTGATAAATTGAGTGGCATACCGATTTGTTTCTGCCACGACTAAGTCATAGAGCTCCGCAGTGAAAAACAGCTCAAAAACCCCAGCGCCGATCCTATCTGAGCTGTTTCCACCGAACTCCTGACTGGGCGGTGAAAGGGGAACTACTGGTGCGGCTGAAGTTGGGGGCTGCCAATCAGGATTTGCCAGCACCTCAGGGACTCTAGGGGCTCTACGGGCCTGTCTTTGCGGTGGCTGCGACGGGGAAACTACTGCACGTGCCACCGTACCAGCTTCAACTGCCCTTCTGGTGCTCGCCACTTCACCATGTTCTACGGCAGTGCTGGTACTAGGTCCAGGACGGGCTGCGCTGCTGGTGTATGCCTCACCACGTAATCCGGCAGCGCCAGCCCCACTCTGCTGCCCTTGAAGCGGATCCTGCGCAACCTGCGGTCTAGCAACACGGGGCCGGGTACGCCTGGTTCTATCAGGGACCTCCACCTCCTCGTCAGAACTTTGAGTCAAGTACAGAAGCCGCTGCGATTGATAAAAAAGATCAAAACTGATTTTTTTATCGCCGCAGCGCTTGTGAAGTGATTGTGCAGTGATACAAAAAAAAAATTTTTTTTGTCACTGCGGTGGGGCGGGCGTGGGTGAACGCAGGTGTGGGCGACCGATCAGGTCTGATCGGGCAAACACTGCGTTTGGGGTGGAGGGCGAACTAAAGTGACAGTAATACTATTATAGATCTGACCGTGATCAGTTCTGATCACTTACAGATACTATAAAAGTACAAACGCTGATTAGCGCTACGCTAATCAGCGAATCAGTGACTGCGGTGCGGTGGGCTGGGCGCTAACGCTAACTACCTACCAAAGGGACCTAAACTAACCTAAACCTAACAGTCAATACTGGTGAAAAAAAAAAGTGACAGTTCACAAAAGTGACACTGATCACTTTTTCCCTTTCACTATGTATTGACAGGTGATCAAGGGTTAATTATAGGTGATCAGGGGGGTGATCAGGGCCTGATATCTAGTGATTGGTGCACTTACTTGGGATCTGTGCTCTGTGCTGGGTCCAACCGATGAAAAGGACCCAGCACATGGCACAGATCCCTTATAAAAGCCATATATTTGTAAATAAGCCTTATATCGCCTATTTCCATAGGCGATTTTGAAAATCACCAGCCTGCCAGCGCTGATCATTGGCTGGCAGGCTGGTGACGAACTTGTCCTGAGCCCGGCGGTGCGTTCCATTTGCGTTCCACCGGGCTCAGGAGCGCGTCATCTCGCGTCACGGGCGCGTCAAGGAGGAATGAACCGACCGCCCGCAGGACGCAATCCTGCGTGAGGCGGTCGGAAAGAGGTTAAAGGGAGTCTGTCATCTCCAAAATCAGTTTCATGGTAAGCATACCACCATGTAGGGCAGGTGTCCCAAAACATAATTTCACCTTCCTTGAGAAAATGTACCCCTCTAGACCTGAAAAATGCCTATTTTTATTTTTATGCAAATACCATTCACACAATCTGGGGAAGATTTATCAAAAGTGGTGCACAGGAAAACTGGTTTAGATGCCTATAGCAGCCAATCAGATTTCACCTTTCATTTATCAGAGCTGCTCTGCAAAATTAAAGGATCATTAGGATTGGTTGCTAGGGGCAACTAAACCAGTTTTCCTTTGAACCAGTTTTAATAAATCTCTCCAAGTGTGTGTTTTCCAATCTGTGTTGTAGACCTGGCTCTCTCTGGTCACTGGTTATGAACTTTTAGGGACTGCTAGGGAAACAAGAGGTGTAGGCATTTGTTCTGATACTGGTTGAGCAATGGTGCACCAGGAAGATGCGCTGGTAGCCCCCCCAACGTGCCCCGAAAACCCTATTTCATGAAAATGAAGAGAATAGTTTTTAAAGACGAGTGAACCTATTTTGACATGAAAGTGTATGGTTATGTTTCAGGATACCTTCCCTATATGGCAGTAAGCTTAGTTTGAAAGTGATTTTTCAGATGACAGTCTCCATTTAATACACCATATTTAAAGTACGGGTTATCCTGTGATTTGTTTTATTTTGTTGTGTATAGAATAGGTAAGGAAATCATGCAAGTTTATACAGTATACAGTGGCTTTTTGAAAGTTTGTGAACCTTTCAGATTATTTCATATTTCTGCATTAATTTGACCTAAACTGCATCAGATTTTCACAAAAGTCTTAAAACTATGTAAAGATCACCACATTATACAAATTAGTAAAAAAATAGACTTGGCCATATATTTATTTAGGAAAATGATCCAATATCACATGTCTCTGAGTGACAAAAGTATGACATTTTGGATTTGCAGATAATTTAAAGGTGGAATTCAATCAATGAAATCAGGTGTCAGTGGGTGACCTAATTTATTTAAAGAACAGGGATCTACTGTATCAAAGTCTAATCTTCACAAAATGTTTGTACTATACAAAACAGACAGACTGTGTACAAATGGAGGAAATTCAAGACCATTATTTTACTCCCCAGGTGTGGTTTGCCAATACAGATCAAGCCTGCGAGTAATAGCCTGTGAGGTCACAAAGGAACCCAAGGTAACCTCTAAGCAACTAAAGACCTTTCTCACATTGGCTAATGTTAGTGCTCAAGAGTCCACCATCAGGAAGACACTGGACAACAATTCTGTGCATGGCAGTATTGTAAGGAGAACGCTGCTGCTCTCCAAAATAATATTGCTGCCCAGCTGAAGTTTTCTGAAGATCACCCAGACAAGTCAAAGTCCTGACCTTAATCCAATAGATATGTTGTGGAAGGACCTGAAAAATGCAGTTCATGGGAGAAAAACAATGAACAGAGTTGTAGCTGTTTTGTATGGAGTAATGGGCTGAAATTCCCCCAATTTGATATGTAGGACTAATCAATAATTACAAAAACATATAGTTGTAGTTATTGCTGCACAAGGGGGTCACACCAGATACTAAAGCAAAGGTTCACGAACTTCACATACTTTTGCCAGTTATAGACATGTGATATTGCATCAAATGACCAAGTCTAATATTTGTGACTCATTTGTTAGATTTTTTTTTTTATCTGCTTTTAGTATTTGTGTGAAAATCTGATGTAGTTTTAGGTCAAATTTATACAGAAATGTAAAAAAAATTCTGAAGGTTCCACAAACTTTGAAACATCAAAGTACATTTATTTTAAATGCTGCCACTGTGTCTCATAAGTGAAACACTAGCTAGTGTCTCATTAACTCCCACTAACTGGTACCTTATCTCAAAGCTTCACTCTTCTCTGGCTGACAGAACATGAGCCCCTCTAAATGTATATGGCTGGGAGTCAAAAGCCACAGCTAACCTCTTTGGTGGGAAACGGCTAACTTAATTACATCACCTAGACTTTTCCCAGGTGGGATGTGTGACTATGCTCACTTGCCCAGAGATGAGGTATTATCCATCTCTTCATTATTATATATGTCCCATGATCAAACTGCACCCTCAGCATGGCATCTTTTGCTAGACATCCTTCCCAGTGCCATGCTATGACCCAGCAATGGACATCAACAACAATTCTCTCCACTTACATATGAATAAAATAAAGTTGTTGAATAACACATGTATTTTACATATATACTACAGCTAGATGCAGCTAGGTGACCAGGAAAATGCGCAGGTAGCCCGAAACAGTCTGTTGCCCAGAGTTTTGTTCCTATTGACCTTGCTATAATGATGTTTTTTAAGAAGATGAATTAAAGAATATACAATTTTAAGGACTGAGACAGTGTGACTTCTTCTTGGCTGCTATACATTTCCTCTTTCCTTAATTGTTGAGCACCATGGAATCTGCTGGGAAATTTGGAGGGATTAGTCGAGATAGTCTGAGATCACCATTGTGGACTTACTTCTAAGTGTATAAATCTTCCCCCTTAGTGTTATTTTCTTTTTTGGCAAAAAGCTTATTTGAATATATTTTCCAGATACTCAAATGCATGCAAAATAGCTTTCCGTCCAAAAAGAAAAGAGCACTAAAACAATCTAATGCCCAAGAAAAGCAGAGCAGCGTTGGCTGGACTATGTTACTCATGCATACTTGTTGGTGTCCCTATTGAGAAAGCACCCCTCAGAGAAGGTCACTCAGCAAACCAGGGAGAACTGGCTTGCATATCTAATTTCCAGGGCATTATTATGGGTGGGTCTCTGTGTCTTTTTCTGCTTCGAGAGTCCTAGGAGACCATAAACTGTTATATACCAATTTTCAAAGCAATTGAAGCATATTTGATATAGGAAGAATTGGCTTGGACCCAAACAGATTTTTTTCAAAGTCTTTTTTTTAAGTCTGTTTGAAGGGAGCCTATCATATTGTATGTACATGCAGTCTAATTTCCACCATCAATTTATAAAGCAGGAGGAGCTGAGTAGATTGATTTATAGGTTTGTGGGAAAAGATTCAGTATAACTTGTAATCTATTCATCTAAATTCCTGTCCTTTTGCTTAGTAGTCCAGCGGGAGGTCCTACTCGGTGACTGAAAGCTATCTCTATATGCACATGTATATGGGAAAAATCAGTCAATCTCTGATAAGACTGACCACTGATAAGCCCAGAATAAACATGAAAAAATTGCAAGTTATACAAAATATTTTATAAATCAATCTTATCAGTTTCTCCTGTTCAATAATGTTCCCTGCAGTTTCGACAGAATGTTCCACCTGGCATATTGAGTGGATGGATCAATCCTCTTCTCAGTCACAACAGGATGATGTGGGGGTCACTTCTGAGTCTAGCAGAGTGCCTTGAAGCCAGGGGTCACAGCATTCCTCCTGTTCCTCCTCTTTGCTGCACCAAAAAAGCCTGTCACTTGCATCTCTGTCTTCACTGTCTTCTTTTTTCCTAAGGAAAAGCAACAAAACCCCATGTGTTATGGAAGATACTGAAGACAGTCTCCCTGTTAATGACTTGTGTGAGAAGCATCAGAATTTGGACTGCTTTGAAGAGGAGCTGCAGGCGGAGGCTGGGGCATAGCTGTACTGGTGGTGGTGGTAGTAGTAGTAATGGTACTTGTAGCCACGGTGATGGTGGTAGGAGCAATGGTAGTGACAGTAGCAGAGCATGGAATTGGCATGAGGGCCAAGGAGCCCACAATGACATCACAGACAGAAAAAAGAACTGGCTAGCATTCTGAATCAGAACAATCTGTCCTCACTCTCCTGTGCAGTACAGTGTTCTTGCCATCATCATGTTGTTATCATCATCAACTGTCCTCAGCTCCATCGTGAGACATCCATAATGGAATGTGTGGCAGTGAGAAAACTATTCTTGACCAGCCATTAGCTTGTGTGCAAGCCACAGGGCCCCCTTGCCAGTAGTGCAGTACCAATTATGTATACAGTAAGATGCTGTGGTGAGACACAGAAATGATATTTCCCTGCCCCCTCATTACCTTGAGAAAGTCAAGTGAAGCTGTTTGCTGTGCTAAATGTCCAAACAAAACAGAAAGCACAATACCTTGGACAGGAAGTAAAATGTGCGGAGTGACTTCAAAAAATAATATCCAGAAAACCATCCACCTGTTTTTTTAAATTGAAAATTCATAGAATATTCACAGATAGGTTGTTACCTTTTTAATTTTTCCGTTCGCATAGCTGTATGAGGGTTTTTGGGGGATAAGTTGTACTTTCTAATAGCACCATTTAATATTGCATACAATGTAGTGGGAAGCTGGAAAAAAATCCATATAGGGTGAAATAAAGAAAAAAGCAATTATGACGCAATTTTATGGGTTTTGTTTTACCATGTTCCCTGTGAGGTAAATCTGACCTGTTACTTTCATTCTCTGGGTCAGTGCAATTACCATGATGCCACATTTATATAGTTTTTCTTGTGTTTTCTGAAAAATAAATAAAAACTTTTTTTTCTTTTCATTGCCATATTCTAAATCCCATAAGTTTTTTGTGGTTATATCTTTGGAGCTCTCGATCTGTAGTTTTTATTGATACTATTTTGGAGTTTGATCACTTTTTATAGAATTTTTTTGGCAAGTAAAGCGACAAAACAAATTGCGAATGAGCCATTTTAGTTGATTTTTCCGTTATAGTATTTACCATATGGAATAAATATGTTTACATTTTTATAGTTTGGGTGTTTTGGACATGACAGTGCCTGGGATGCAATGCCAAGGACAGCCACAATACAATATATGGCACTGTGCTTGGTATGCTGTGAGGATGTCACAACACTCACCTGAGTGATCCGTCTCTTTTAAACAGCTAGTTAGTCGGGGTGCCAGGTGTTGGACCTCTACTGATCTGATATCCCGAGGCTAGGCCATCAATATTGTACTTCCTGAAAAGTAGTTCTCTGTTTTTTGGCATTTTTGACAGATTTTTCCAGTGTATATGCACCAGAACTCCACAGACAAGGTGCGTATTTAGCCTAAGATCCAGTGGGTGAAGATGTAAAGCAAAAATGTAAGTGTGAAGGAGCCCTTAAAGGAGTTGTTCAATAGGATTACATTTCTGTCATAGCTGTCCTCTACTTCCTGGTCCTGGCTGAACACACAGGAAATGGCACGGACCAGGAAGTGGATAGTAGTGGGGACTTGGTAAGCATCGGAAAGACAACAAAGGACCAATGATGTGAGTAATGCTTCTTTTTTCAAGCCATTCTGCCCTATATATAAAAAATTTAATTTCTCTAGACAACACTAGTGATAAGCGAGCACAAAAGTGTTCGGGTGTTCGGGTACTCAGTCCGAACACATAGCGATATTCGTGTGCTCAGCCGAGAACCCGAGTATAATGGAAGTCAATAGGAGACAACCAGGCACCCCCGGCTCGAATGAGGGGAGGGTGCCTGGTCCGTTGAAGAAGGTCAGAAAGTGACAGAAACACCACCGAAATGGATCTGTGAGCAGACCGTAAAACACATTAGAGGTGAGGGCCTGAAACCGAGGGAACCCCATAAAACATTGCAGTAATGGACTACAGGTGAGCAGACTGTATAAAGAATTGGAGGTGAGGGCCTGAAGCCGAGCTAACCATACAAAACATTGTAGTGAGGGCATATATATTCTGTATGGAAGAGGAGGTGGAGGAGGAGGCGGAGGCGGATGAGAAAACAAGATTCAAGCATATACCCTTTTTTGTGGTAAAAAGGATGCATCTGAATCTTGTGGATTGAGTACATTATGAATACGTTTAAATTGTGTTTTGTTCCTCATTAGTTCAGCTTTCCTCTGGTGGAGTGGAGAAGTCAGGGGCAATCTAGGCCTTTTTCATTTTTATCTGAGTCAACCTGTCAGCATTGTCAGTGGACAAGCAGATACGCTTATCTGTTATAATGCCACCAGCAGCACTAAATACACGCTCAGACAATACACTGGCGGCGGGGCAGGGCAGGCCAGCACCTCCAAGGCGTAGAGCGCAAGTTCGTGCCACGTGTCCAGCTTGGACATCTAGTAGTTGTAAGGCACTGAGGGATCATTTAGGACGCTAATACGGTCTGCAAAGTATTTCTTCACCATCTTCCAAGACTTTTCCCTCCTTGTAGCACTAGACCGCGCTTCAGGGTGAGGTTGCTGGCGGGGTGTCATGAAAGTGTCCCATGCCTTGGAAAGTGTTGCCCTGCCTCTGTTGGAACTACTGTGTGTTCCCCTTGCCTCCCTTCCTCGGCCACATTGTCAGATGGAAAATTTGGGAGCGATCAGTCAACAAGTACCTTCTGGTATTGCATGGTTTTACTCGTCCTCTCCACCAGAGAAATGAGAGATGAGAAGTTCTTTGTTACCTAAAATGCGTATAACATGAGGGTCATGGGAAAGGCAGCCTAATATGACGTCAGCCATGTGTGCCAGAGTACCAACGGGCAAGATGTCGATGTCAACTTCAGGATGACTCTCCATACCCTCCTCCTCCTCCTATGCCCATCCACGCTGAACAGATGGAATTAAAGTTCCATGGGTACTAGCCTCTGTAGCAGAGGCAAGTGTCTCCAGCTCCCATGGCCCAACTCGCGCTGAGAAGACGAACTGGGGGAGGTCTGGCTATCACCCTGTGTCATCTCCTCACCCATTACCTCATCTGCCATATTCAAAGCATCCTCCTTAATTGTGAGCAGCGATCGCGATAGACACAGCAGTGGGATGGTTACACTGTTAATAGCGTTATCGCCACTAACCATCTGTGTGGATTCATCAAAGTTTTTTAAAACCTCACATAGGTCTGACATCAATGCCCACTCCTCGCTTGTGAATAGTGGCAGTTGACTGGAAAGGCGATGACCTGCTTACAAAGCCTGGCCAACAGGTAGAATGTAGAGTTACACCGCATGCTCACGCCGCACAACAGTCGCAAGCGCTGCTGCAGCGTTGACAGACCGGCTGAAGCTGTGGACGACTTTCGAAAATGGGCACACAAGCGGCGCGCCTTCACTAGTAGCTGCAAATTGGGGTAGGTTTTGATAAACCGCTGAACCACTAAGTTTAAGACGTGGGCTAGGCATGGAATGTGTTTCAGGTTGCCGAGCTCCAAAGCCGCCACCAAGTTAAGACCATTGTCAGACACAACCATGCCTGTTTGTAGGATTAGTGGCGAGAGCCACAGCTCGGTCTGGTCCCCTATACCCTGCCACAGCTCTGCGGAGGTGTGCTGTTTGTCCCCTAAGCAGATCAGCTTCAGCATGGCTTGTTGACGCTTACCCCCAGCAGTGCTACACTGCTTCCAGCTAGCGACTGATGGCTGACTGCTGTTGGAGGTGGAAGTGGAGGAGGAGGCGGCGGAGGAGGAGAAGTGGGGGTTGGAGCCAGTAACGTAGCTGCTGGTGGAAACCCTAATGGACGTAGGGCCCGCAATCCTGGGCGTGGGTAGCATCTGTGCCATCCCAGGGTAAGACTCACTCCCGGCCTCCACAACATTCACCCAGTGTGCGGTCAGGGAAATGTAGCGTCCCTGGCCACCAGCACTTGTCCATGTGTGCGTGGTGAGGTTGTCCTTTCTCAGTAAGTGCATTGGTCAGGGCACGGGTGATGTTCTGGGACACATGCTGGTGTAAGGCGGGTTTGGCACACCGTAAAAAATTGTGGTGGCTGGGGACTGCGTACCGAGGGACGGCTGCTGACATCAGGTTGTGGAAGGCCTCAGTGTCCACAAGCCTAAATGGCAACATTTCAAGGGCCAGTAATTTCAAAAGTTGTGCATTTAATGCTATGGCCTGTGGGTGGGTATTTGCGCTTGCATTCAATTGCCTGTGTTATAGACATTTGTACGCTGCGCTGGGACAGGGAAGTGGATGTTATTGCTGACGGTTCATGCGAAGGTCCAGGTGCAGGACGAGGGGCATCCTGCCCTGCGCCTTCGACAGGGGATTGGCCAGCAGGGCGTAAAACAGAGGAAGAGGAGGAATTGGTGGGACCCGCAGACCCAAAGTGTGGACCCAGGCGTTCGGCCCACCTATTAGAGTGCTTGGATGTCATGTGGTGGATCATGCTGGTGGTGGCGAGGTTGCTAGTGTTCACGCTCCGGTTCATTTTGGTATGGCACAGGTTGCAAACTACCACTCTTTTGTCGTCTGTGCTTTCCTCAAAAAAGCGCCATACTGCGGAACACCTACCCCTTGGCAAGGTAGATTTACGCATGGGGGTGCTCAGTGTTATGGTTGAGGGCCTCTTTGGTGTGGGCCAACATCTCCCTTTTGCAACCCCACTGCCTTTTCCAGACTGTTGCAGTGCTGCGGATCCCTCCCTCTCTGTACTGCTGTCCTCACTTGGCTTTTCACCTTCCCATGTTGGGTCAGTGACCTCATTCTCCACCACCTCCTCTTCCACTTCCTCATTGTGCTCATCCTCCTTACTTGACCTAACCACCACCTCCTCAGTAATTGCCAACTGTGTCTCATCATCATCCACCTCGTGAACGAATGATTGCCATTCACCACCGTCATCATCTTGAGACTGTGAAGGCTCAAGAGGTTGGGAATCAGGGCACAATATCTCAGGTACCTCTTCAAGCGTGCTTGGCGAGAGAGCAAAACCAAGTACTGGCGATGAAAAGGGGTCATGTGAATATCTGAGTTTTGGGATCACTTGTTTGGCCAGACGCGACATAGTGGGAGGAAGGAGGATCAGAGTGAGGATTCGGTTGACCAGACTCTTGGCTACAGAGACTGGACTTCGTGAAAGAGAGGGTGGTCCTTAACCAACTGGAAGCATTATCTTCTGCAATCCAACCGACCACCTTTTCGCACTGGTCTGATTTGGACAGTGTTGTCCTGCGCCACAAAGCTAACTTGGACATAAGGCTGGATAATTTTTTAGTTTTTTCTGGTGCACTGGCATTAGGCACAGTTTCATTGCACCCAGGGCCACGGCCTCTGCTTGCACCATCAGCTTCACGCCTACTTCCCCCTCCCTTTGGCATTCTTTATATTAATGGTTTTATATGTAGATGTGTTGCAGATTGTTTTACTGTCCGCTAAAGACACAGTTTTATGATGCAGGACAGTACTGGATACAGAAAATACAGATTTTCGGCACTACACTAGGCCAGAGATAATGGAATTTTGGTAAAGGTAATGTCGCACTAGAGTAAAAAAACGCCTGATTAGGTGCACCCAACCTGTAGATTCACCACAGATCTACAAAGGAACTGAAATAAAATAATGGAGAGGATGGGGCACTCTTACATACGGGGTAGCAGAGAAATAATGGGCATTATTAAAATGATAGATTTATTGTAAAATAATTATAAAATCAAGACAAGTACATACAGTGAAGGTGCAAGTGCAGTGGTATAAAAAATAACAAAAATTGAGCCTATCAGTGTAGATGGTCCAACCAACCACTTATGGATCAAATGGTGATGGCTATCTAATATGTATCCTATTGTAAATAGGAAGATAGTGGATGACTACAGTCCGTTCCTTGAAAGGGGAAAAAAAAACAAAAAAAAAAACGAATCAATAGTAATGCAAGCCGAATATAATCCACCTTCAAGTTCAATGTCTCTTCATCATTTCTGATATATTACTGTCCAATGCAATTGTCCAAGTAAATTATTCGAGTCATTAATTGTATCGAGCAGCGTCCCGCTCTTCAAGCTGTATTTAGCGGCGTCCTGCTAAAAATTATATACACTTGAAAATCGCGATTCTAAATGTTCGTATCCACTGGGTGGATCTTACCGGTGATGTACAGTGTAGCAATCGATGTGATATTCCGATTCCGCCAGTGTCCGGCTTGAGGAGTCGTATCCCCCGTACCTCACTTTGGCGTTGCACGTGCGGGGCTCACGTGTAGAAGGGCTCCCGATTATGCCAGCGTCATTCTGGACCTGGTGCTGCCTGTGGGACCACAACCACCATCAGGACAGTGCAGAAAGTGCGAGCGGAGCGCCCCCTGTCTGTCCTGATGGTGGTTGTGGTCCCACAGGCAGCACCAGGTCCAGAATGACGCTTTTTTTTTTTTTTCCCCTTTCAAGGAACGGACTGTAGTCATCCACTATCTTCCTATTTACAATAGGATACATAATGTAATTTTGACAATACATACTGTAATAGCTTGCTGTAATGTAATGGATACAGAAAAATAAAGATTTTCAGCATTACACTAGCCCAGAGATAATGTATTTTTTACAATACACACTGTATTGGCTTCCTGTAATGTACTGTATACAGAAAAATACAGATTTTCGGACTACACTAGGCCAGAGATAATAACAATTTTACAATACACACTGTATTGGCTTGCTGTAATGTACAGGATACAGAAAAATAAAGATTTTCGGCACTACACTAGCCCAGAGGTAATTACATCTTTACAATACACACTGTATTGGCTTCCTGTAATGTACTGGATACAGAAAAATACAGAGTTTCGGCACTACACTAGGCCAGAGATAATTAAATTTTTACAATACACACTGTATTGGCTTGCTGTAATGTACTGGATACAAAAAATACAGATTTTTGACACTACACTAGGCCAGAGATAATGACATTTTTATAATACACACTGTATTGGCTTGCTATAATGTACTGGATTCAGAAAAATACAGATTTTTGCCACTACACTAGCCCAAAGATAATTAAATTTTTACAATACACACTGTATTGGCTTGTAGTGATGTCGCGAACATAAAATTTTCAGTTCGCGAACAGCGAACGCGAACTTCTGCAAATGTTCGCGAACGGGCGAACCGGGCGAACCGCCATAGACTTCAATTGGCAGGCGAATTTTAAAACCCACAGGGACTCTTTCTGGCCACAATAGTGATGAGAAAGTTGTTTCAAGGGGTCTAACACCTGGATTGTGGCATGCCGGAGGGGGATCTATGGCAAAACTCCCATGGAAAATTACGTAGTGGACGCAGAGTCGGGTTTTAATCCATAAAGGGCATAAATCAACTAACATTCCTAAATTGTTTGGAATAACGTGCTTTAAAACATCCAGTGTGTGTATACGATCAGGTATGATGTTGTATCGATCAGGTAGTGTAAGGGTTACGCCCGCTTCACTGACATTGACAGACCAAACTCCCCTTTTAATGCACCGCAAACAGTTCATTTGCACAACCGCAAACTCCCGGTGATGTCATTGAAGGTTTCTTCCTCCACCCAGCCACGTACAACAACAAGGGTCCCCAAAAGATGAATTGAATTGATTTTTCGAACGGTGAGATGGTTAAAAAAACGCTGGCTCCCTCCACTCTGTTTTAAACCACGGTGACTGCGTCTGCGCCGTGCAATTTACTGTCACACCCGATATGAGTGGTATTTTCTGTAGTACTATTCTCATCAGTTTAATCCCTCTAACGTCCCCAATCTGGGGGCCATTTATTGAATAGATTTTTCGAACGGGGAGATGGTTAAAAAAAAGCTGGCTCCCTCCACTCTGTTTTAAACCACGGTGACTGCGTCTGCGCGGTGCAATTTACTGTCACACCCGATATGAGTGGTATTTTCTGTAGTACTATTCTCATCAGTTTAATCCCTCTAACGCCCCCAATCTGGGTGCCATTTATTGAATAGATTTTTCGAACGGGAGATGGTTAAAAAACGCTGGCTCCCTCCACTCTGTTTTAAACCACGGTGACTAGCGCCTGCGCCGTGCAATTTACTGTCACACCCGATATGAGTGGTATTTTCTGTAGTACTATTCTCATCAGTTTAATCCTCTAACGTCCCCAATCTGGGTGCCATTTATTGAATAGATTTTTCGAACGGGAGATGGTTAAAAAACGCTGGCTCCCTCCACTCTGTTTTAAACCACGGTGACTGCGTCTGCGCCTGCAATTTACTGTCACACCCGATATGAGTGGTATTTTCTGTAGTACTATTCTCATCAGTTTAATCCTCTAACGTCCCCAATCTGGGTGCCATTTATTGAATAGATTTTTCGAACGGGAGATGGTTAAAAACGCTGGCTCCCTCCACTCTGTTTTAAACCACGGTGACTAGCGTCTGCGCCGTGCAATTTACTGTCACACCCGATATGAGTGGTATTTTCTGTAGTACTATTCTCATCAGTTTAATCCTCTAACGTCCCCAATCTGGGTGCCATTTATTGAATAGATTTTTCGAACGGGGAGATGGTTAAAAACGCTGGCTCCTCTCCACTCTGTTTTAAACCACGGTGACTGCGTCTGCGCCGTGCAATTTACTGTCACACCCGATATGAGTGGTATTTTCTGTAGTACTATTCTCATCAGTTTAATCCTCTAACGTCCCCAATCTGGGGGCCATTTATTGAATAGATTTTTCGAACGGGGAGATGGTTAAAAACGCTGGCTCCCTCCACTCTGTTTTAAACCACGGTCACTGCGCCTGCGCCGTGCAATTTACTGTCACACCCGATATGAGTGGTATTTTCTGTAGTACTATTCTCATCAGTTTAATCCTCTAACGTCCCCAATCTGGGTGCCATTTATTGAATAGATTTTTCGAACGGGAGATGGTTAAAAAACGCTGGCTCCCTCCACTCTGTTTTAAACCACGGTGACTGCGTCTGCGCCGTGCAGTTTACTGTCACACCCGATATGAGTGGTATTTTCTGTAGTACTATTCTCATCAGTTTAATCCTCTAACGTCCCCAATCTGGGGGCCATTTATTGAATAGATTTTTCGAATGGGGAGATGGTTAAAAACGCTGGCTTCCTCCACTCTGTTTTAAAACCACGGTCACTGCGTCTGCGCCGTGCAATTTACTGTCACACCCGATATGAGTGGTATTTTCTGTAGTACTATTCTCATCAGTTTAATCCTCTAACGTCCCCAATCTGGGGGCCATTTATTGAATAGATTTTTCGAACGGGGAGATGGTTAAAAACGCTGGCTCCCTCCACTCTGTTTTAAACCACGGTGACTGCGCCTGCGCCGTGCAATTTACTGTCACACCCGATATGAGTGGTATTTTCTGTAGTACTATTCTCATCAGTTTAATCCTCTAACGTCCCCAATCTGGGTGCCATTTATTGAATAGATTTTTCGAACGGGAGATGGTTAAAAACGCTGGCTCCTCCACTCTGTTTTAAACCACGGTCACTGCGCCTGCGCCGTGCAATTTACTGTAACACCCGATATGAGTGGTATTTTCTGTAGTACTATTCTCATCAGTTTAATCCTCTAACGTCCCCGACTCCCCAATCTGGGGGCCATTTATTAAATAGATTTTTTGAACGGGGAGATGGTTAAAAACGCTGGCTCCCTCCACTGATATGAGTGGTATTTTCTGTAGTATTATTCTCATCAGTTTAATCCCTGTTACGTCCCATATCAGGGATTGCCTTTTGTGAAAAAAATTTAGGCCGGGTACCTTCGACTGCCTTCACAGTGACAGACCAAACTCTCGTACACTAAACTGAATTGATTTCAGGAACCGGGAGATGGAAAAAGCAGCTTGGTCGGTCCTCTTACTCCCAAATTGGGGCACTGCGCGTGCACAGAGCAATGTGCTGTGACACCCTATATGAGTGGTGTCTTAACTAGTACTATTGCTATCAGTTTAATCCCTGTTACGGACCCTATCCGGTCGAATTGATTAACCATTGTCGAATCCCCCATTGACATCCCCCTCATAAGCTGTGTAAAGCATATTTTTTAGTTTGGTTTTGAACTGCTGCATCCTTTCCGACTTTCGGTAATTTGGTAACATTTCTGCCACTTTCTGCTTATACCGGGGGTCTAGTAGCGTGACCACCCGATCGCTTTTGGTCTGATCATAATGAAGCAACGGCCTTATCATCTGGGGTGTGGCAACATTGCCAACACACTTATAGAGGTGATGATGATTGCTTCATTGTGATACGCAAGCCCCTTCACTACAACAAGGTAACGATCACGAAGGGGAATTGACACTTGTATGTGCCTTTTTTTTTTGGTTTGTTTTTGCAGACACAGTGCTGCACCATAGGACAGAAAAATTAGGCATGTATACATGCCTGAAAAATAATTGCACTGTTGCAGCCGCTATTGTAGCAGCGGCCGGAAAAATTTATGTTTTCCAGGCAGAAAAGTGACTAAAACATTGCGGCTTGAACCCTAGTTGGTGGTGGAGAATTCACGAAAGTCATCCGGTATGCAGACATTAAATACAGCAGCGTGGGGACCATTTTAAGGCCATGGCATGTAATCAGGCCTTTTGTTAGTCAAACGTATCCCCCACTGTCAGTCCCTTCGGGATCCATGCCTCATTCATCTTTATGAAGGTGAGGTAATCAACACTTTTTTGACCGAGGCGACTTCTCTTGTCAGTGACAATGCCTCCTGCTGCACTGAAGGTCCTTTCTGACAGGACACTTGAAGCAGGGCAGGCCAGAAGTTCTATCGCAAACTGGGATAGCTCAGGCCACAGGTCAAGCCTGCACACCCAGTAGTGAAGGGGTTCATTGCTCCTCAGAGTGTCGATATCTGCTGTTAAGGCGAGGTAGTCTGCTACCTGTCGGTCGAGTCGTTCTCTAAGGCTGGATCCCGAAGGGCTGTGGCGATGAGTAGGACTGAAAAAGCTCTGCATGTCCTCCATCAACAACACATCTGTAAATCGTCCAGTCCTTGCCGCCGTGGTAGGAGGAGGATTACACTCACCTCTTCCCCTGTTAGATTCCCGTTGTGCTGTGACATTCCCTTATAAGCTGTGTAAAGCATATTTTTTAGTTTGGTTTTGAACTGCTGCATCCTTTCCGACTTTCGGTAATTTGGTAACATTTCTGCCACTTTCTGCTTATACCGGGGTCTAGTAGCGTGGCCACCCAGTACAGATCGTTCTCCTTTATCCTTTTTATACGTGGGTCCCTCAACAGACATGACAGCATGAAAGACCCCATTTGAACAAGGTTGGATGCAGAGCTACTCATTTCCCGTCTCGTCCTCACTGATGTCATTGACGGTCTGTTCTTCCCCCAGCCACGCATAACACCATGGGTCCCAGATAGGTGACAACAACGAGCACCCTGGGGTGCCTGCTGTGGTTGGTCTTCCTCCTCCTCAAAGCCACCACATTCCTCCTCTGACTCCTCTTCCTCATACTCCTCTTCCAGCGTTGCTGCAGGTCCGGCAAGCGATGATGACAAGGCTGTTTCTGGTGGTGATGGTGACCACAACTCTTCCTCTTCCTCTTCACGCTCATCTACAGCCTGATCCAGAACTCTTCGCAGGGCACGCTCCAGGAAGAAAACAAATGGGATGAGGTCGCTGATGGTGCCTTCGGTGCGACTGACTAGGTTTGTCACCTCCTCAAAAGGACGATAAGCCTACAGGCATTGCGCATGAGTGTCCAGTAACGTGGCAAAGATTCCCAGCTCCGCAGAGGCTGTCCTAGCACCCCGGTCATACAAATACTCGCTGACGGCTTTTTCTTGTTGGAGCAGGCGGTCGAACATTAGGAGTGTTGAATTCCAACGTGTCGGGCTGTCGCATATCAAGCGCCTCACTGGCATGTTGTTTCGCCACTGAATATCGGAAAAGTGCGCCATGGCCGTGTAGGAACGCCTGAAATGGCCACACACCTTCCTGGCCTGCTTGAGGACGTCCTGTAAGCCTGGGTACTTAGACACAAAACGTTGTACGATGAGATTCAACACATGTGCCATGCACGGCACATGTGACAACTTGCCCAAATTTAATGCCGACAACAGATTGCTTCCATTGTCACACACCACTTTGCCGATCTCCAGTTGGTGCGGGGTCAGCCACTGATCCACCTGTGCGCTCAGGGCGGACAGGAGTGCTGGTCCTGTGTGGCTCTCTGCTTTCAGGCAAGTCAACCCTAAGATAGCGTGACACTGTCGTATCCGGGATGTGGAATAGCCTCTGGGGAGCTGGGGGGAATCAGTTGATGTGCAGCCAGACGCCGCAGCAGAAGAGGACTCAGCCGAGGAGGATATTGAAGAGGATGGAGTAGGAGTAGAGGAGGTGGCAGTAGGTCTGCCTGCAAGTCGTGGTGGTGTCACCAACTCCGCTGCGGAGCCACGCATTCCATGCTTGTCAGCCGTCAGCAGGTTGACCCAATGCGCAGTATACGTGATATACCTGCCCTGACCGTGCTTTGCAGACCAGGTATCAGTGGTCAGATGGACCCTGCCCCAACACTGTATGCCAGAGATGCCATGACTTCCTTTTCAATGACATGGTAGAGGTTTGGGATTGCCTTTTTGAAAAAAAAATTTCGTCCGGGTACCTTCCACTGTGGTGTCCCAATAGCGACAAATTTTTTGAAGGCCTCAGACTCTACCAGCTGGTATGGTAAAAGCTGGCGGGCTAAGAGTTCCGTCAAGCCAGCTGTCAGTCGCCGGGCAAGGGGTGACTTTGTGACATTGGCTTCTTATGCTCAAACATGTCCTTGACAGACACCTGACTGTGGGCAGATGAGCAGGAACTGCTGAAGGTGAGAGATGGAGTGGCGGGTGGTTGAGAGGGGGCAGGGAGGACAGCAGTGGTTGACGTGGCTGAAGATGCTGGACCAGGAGGAGCATGGTGGCTTTGAGTTTGTGTGCTGCTTGTACTCATGTGTTGATCCCATAGGCGCTTGTGATGTGAGATCATGTGCCTTCGCAAAGCAGTTGTACCAAGGTGGGTGTTGGACTTCCCACGACTCAGTTTCTTTTGGCACAGGTTGCAAATGGCATTGCTTTTATCAGAGGCAGACACACAAAAAATGCCACACTGCTGAGCTTTGCAATGACGGCATTCTAGTGGTGGCAACAGCATGCGTTGACTGGCGTGCTGTCTGGCTGACCCCAGGTGCCGATACATGCTGTCTGACTGTGCCACTAACTCCTTGCGACGACCTCCCCTGCTTCCAACTCGTCTCCTCATTCTCTCTGTCTCCCTTCAGAACTTTCCCCTCTTCTTCTCTTCGAGCAGGCACCCACGTGGCATCCGTGGACACATCGTCATCATCAACCGCTTCACTTGTATCTGACACCTCAGCAAAGGAAGCAGCAGCGGGTACAACATCATCATCATCATCATCACACTGTACGTCCATGTGTGTAATCCTGCCTGACTGAGACATATCCCCGTAATCTACATCATCTGGCAATAATGGTTGCGCATCACTAATTGCATCCAACTGATGTGTAAATAACTCCTCTGACGGATCAAGTGAAGCGGCTGTGGTGGCTGTGGTGGTAGTGGTGGTGGTGGCGACGGGCGGGTGCGTGGTAACTTGAGAGCAGGTGACCGAAGCTGAGCTGGAGGAGGATGGTGCGCCAAGGTTCTTAGCGGAAGCTGTTGAAGATTGGGTGTCCTGTCTAAGCCAGTCAACTACGCCCTCTGAATTTTTCGGGTTCAGGGTACGTGGCCTCTGAAAACTGGGCATTATTCCAGGGACAGTGGAAATCACAGCACCACGACCACGACGGCTCCCTGCGGGGTGGCCTGCCTCTGCCTGTCATTTTTTTAGATAAGTGGTACTACGCGTGCTAGGTACTGTGCCACCCGGTATGAGTGGTTGGCACTGGCAGTGGGCACACTACAGTCAGTGGAAGCAAGCCTGACACACACTGGCAGCAGGCAAGCAACTGAATTTAGACTACTGTCTAAAAATTAAATGCCTTATTTATCGGCAAGCTACTGTGCCACCCGGTATCAGTGGTTGGCACTGGCAGTGGGCACACTACAGTCAGTGGAAGAGGGCCTGACACACACTGGCAGCAGGCAAGCAACTGAATTTAGACTACTGTCTAAAAATTAAATGCCTAATTTATCGGCAAGCTACTGTGCCACCCGGTATCAGTGGTTGGCACTGGCAGTGGGCACACTACAGTCAGTGGAAGAGGGCCTGACACACACTGGCAGCAGGCAAGCAACTGAATTTAGACTACTGTCTAAAAATTAAATGCCTTATTTATCGGCAAGCTACTGTGCCACCCGGTATCAGTGGCTGGCACTGGCAGTGGGCACACTACAGTCAGTGGAAGCGGGCCTGACACACACTGGCAGCAGGCAAGCAACTGAATTTAGACTACTGTCTAAAAATTAAATGCCTTATTTATCGGCAAGCTACTGTGCCACCCGGTATCAGTGGTTGGCACTGGCAGTGGGCACACTACAGTCTGTGGAGGTGGGCCTGACACACACTGGCAGCAGGCAAGCAACTGAATTTAGACTACTGTCTAAAAATTAAATGCCTTATTTATCGGCAAGCTACTGTGCCACCCGGTATCAGTGGTTGGCACTGGCAGTGGGCACACTACAGTCAGTGGAAGAGGGCCTGACACACACTGGCAGCAGGCAAGCAACTGAATTTAGACTACTGTCTAAAAATTAAATGCCTAATTTATCGGCAAGCTACTGTGCCACCCGGTATCAGTGGTTGGCACTGGCAGTGGGCACACTACAGTCAGTGGAAGAGGGCCTGACACACACTGGCAGCAGGCAAGCAACTGAATTTAGACTACTGTCTAAAAATTAAATGCCTTATTTATCGGCAAGCTACTGTGCCACCCGGTATCAGTGGTTGGCACTGGCAGTGGGCACACTACAGTCAGTGGAAGCGGGCCTGACACACACTGGCAGCAGGCAAGCAACTGAATTTAGACTACTGTCTAAAAATTAAATGCCTTATTTATCGGCAAGCTACTGTGCCACCCGGTATCAGTGGTTGGCACTGGCAGTGGGCACACTACAGTCAGTGGAAGTGGGCCTGACACACACTGGCAGGCAACTAACCTTAGATTAAAGTGTAAAAATTAAGTGCCTTTTTTAAGCAAAGTCCTGTGCCACACGGGATGACAGGGGTGGAGCACTGGCAGTGGGCACACTACAGTCAGTTGAAGTCGGCCTGACACACACTAGCAGCAGGCAAGCAGCTGAAATTACACTAAAGTGTAAAAATTAAATGCCTTTTTATGCAAAGTCCTGTGCCAGCCGGTATGAGTGGTGGACACTGGCAGTGGGCACACTACAGTCAGTGGAAGTCAGCCTGACACACACTGGCAGGCAACTAACCTTAGATTAAAGTGTAAAAATTAAGTGCCTTTTTTTAAGCAAAGTCCTGTGCCACACGGGATGACAGGGGTGGGCACTGGCAGTGGGCACACTACAGTCAGTTGAAGTCGGCCTGACACACACTAGCAGCAGGCAAGCAGCTGAAATTACACTAAAGTGTAAAAATGAAATGCCTTTTTATGCAAAGTCCTGTGCCAGCCGGTATGAGTGGTGGACACTGGCAGTGGGCACACTACAGTCAGTGGAAGTCAGCCTGACACACACTGGCAGGCAACTAACCTTAGATTAAAGTGTAAAAATTAAGTGCCTTTTTTTAAGCAAAGTCCTGTGCCACACGGGATGACAGGGGTAGGCACTGGCAGTGGGCACACTACAGTCAGTTGAAGTCGGCCTGACACACACTAGCAGCAGGCAAGCAGCTGAAATTACACTAAAGTGTAAAAATTAAATGCCTTTTTATGCAAAGTCCTGTGCCAGCCGGTATGAGTGGTGGACACTGGCAGTGGGCACACTACAGTCAGTGGAAGTCAGCCTGACACACACTGGCAGGCAACTAACCTTAGATTAAAGTGTAAAAATTAAGTGCCTTTTTTAAGCAAAGTCCTGTGCCACACGGGATGACAGGGGTGGGCACTGGCAGTGGGCACACTACAGTCAGTTGAAGTCGGCCTGACACACACTAGCAGCAGGCAAGCAGCTGAAATTACACTAAAGTGTAAAAATTAAATGCCTTTTTTATGCAAAGTCCTGTGCCAGCCGGTATGAGTGGTGGACACTGGCAGTGGGCACACTACAGTCAGTGGAACTCAGCCTGACACACACTAGCAGCAGGCAAGCAGCTGAAATTACACTAAAGTGTAAAAATTAAATGCCTTTTTTATGCAAAGTCCTGTGCCAGCCGGTATGAGTGGTGGACACTGGCAGTGGGCACACTACAGTCAGTGGAAGTCAGCCTGACACACACTGGCAGGCAACTAACCTTAGATTAAAGTGTAAAAATTAAGTGCCTTTTTTAAGCAAAGTCCTGTGTCACACGGGATGACAGGGGTGGGCAGTGGGCACACTACAGTCAGTTGAAGTCGGCCTGACACACACTAGCAGCAGGCAAGCAGCTGAAATTACACTAAAGTGTAAAAATTAAATGCCTTTTTATGCAAAGTCCTGTGCCAGCCGGTATGAGTGGTGGACACTGGCAGTGGGCACACTACAGTCAGTGGAAGTCAGCCTGACACACACTGGCAGGCAACTAACCTTAGATTAAAGTGTAAAAATTAAGTGCCTTTTTTAAGCAAAGTCCTGTGCCACACGGGATGACAGGGGTGGGCACTGGCAGTGGGCACACTACAGTCAGTTGAAGTCGGCCTGACACACACTAGCAGCAGGCAAGCAGCTGAAATTACACTAAAGTGTAAAAATTAAATGCCTTTTTTATGCAAAGTCCTGTGCCAGCCGGTATGAGTGGTGGACACTGGCAGTGGGCACACTACAGTCAGTGGAACTCAGCCTGACACACACTAGCAGCAGGCAAGCAGCTGAAATTACACTAAAGTGTAAAAATTAAATGCCTTTTTATGCAAAGTCCTGTGCCAGCCGGTATGAGTGGTGGACACTGGCAGTGGGCACACTACAGTCAGTGGAAGTCAGCCTGACACACACTGGCAGGCAACTAACCTTAGATTAAAGTGTAAAAATTAAGTGCCTTTTTTTAAGCAAAGTCCTGTGTCACACGGGATGACAGGGGTGGGCAGTGGGCACACTACAGTCAGTTGAAGTCGGCCTGACACACACTAGCAGCAGGCAAGCAGCTGAAATTACACTAAAGTGTAAAAATTAAATGCCTTTTTATGCAAAGTCCTGTGCCAGCCGGTATGAGTGGTGGACACTGGCAGTGGGCACACTACAGTCAGTGGAAGTCAGCCTGACACACACTGGCAGGCAACTAACCTTAGATTAAAGTGTAAAAATTAAGTGCCTTTTTTTTAAGCAAAGTCCTGTGCCACACGGGATGACAGGGGTGGGCACTGGCAGTGGGCACACTACAGTCAGTTGAAGTCGGCCTGACACACACTGGCAGGCAACTAACCTTAGATTAAAGTGTAAAAATTAAGTGCCTTTTTTTAAGCAAAGTCCTGTGCCACACGGGATGACAGGGGTGGGCACTGGCAGTGGGCACACTACAGTCAGTTGAAGTCGGCCTGACACACACTAGCAGCAGGCAAGCAGCTGAAATTACACTAAAGTGTAAAAATTAAATGCCTTTTTATGCAAAGTCCTGTGCCAGCCGGTATGAGTGGTGGACACTGGCAGTGGGCACACTACAGTCAGTGGAAGTCAGCCTGACACACACTGGCAGGCAACTAACCTTAGATTAAAGTGTAAAAATTAAGTGCCTTTTTTAAGCAAAGTCCTGTGTCACACGGGATGACAGGGGTGGGCAGTGGGCACACTACAGTCAGTTGAAGTCGGCCTGACACACACTAGCAGCAGGCAAGCAGCTGAAATTACACTAAAGTGTAAAAATTAAATGCCTTTTTATGCAAAGTCCTGTGCCAGCCGGTATGAGTGGTGGACACTGGCAGTGGGCACACTACAGTCAGTGGAAGTCAGCCTGACACACACTGGCAGGCAACTAACCTTAGATTAAAGTGTAAAAATTAAGTGCCTTTTTTTAAGCAAAGTCCTATGCCACACGGGATGACAGGGGTGGGCACTGGCAGTGGGCACACTACAGTCAGTTGAAGTCGGCCTGACACACACTAGCAGCAGGCAAGCAGCTGAAATTACACTAAAGTGTAAAAATTAAATGCCTTTTTTTATGCAAAGTCCTGTGCCAGCCGGTATGAGTGGTGGACACTGGCAGTGGGCACACTACAGTCAGTGGAACTCAGCCTGACACACACTAGCAGCAGGCAAGCAGCTGAAATTACACTAAAGTGTAAAAATTAAATGCCTTTTTATGCAAAGTCCTGTGCCAGCCGGTATGAGTGGTGGACACTGGCAGTGGGCACACTACAGTCAGTGGAAGTCAGCCTGACACACACTGGCAGGCAACTAACCTTAGATTAAAGTGTAAAAATTAAGTGCCTTTTTTTTAAGCAAAGTCCTGTGTCACACGGGATGACAGGGGTGGGCAGTGGGCACACTACAGTCAGTTGAAGTCGGCCTGACACACACTAGCAGCAGGCAAGCAGCTGAAATTACACTAAAGTGTAAAAATTAAATGCCTTTTTTATGCAAAGTCCTGTGCCAGCCGGTATGAGTGGTGGACACTGGCAGTGGGCACACTACAGTCAGTGGAAGTCAGCCTGACACACACTGGCAGGCAACTAACCTTAGATTAAAGTGTAAAAATTAAGTGCCTTTTTTTTAAGCAAAATCCTGTGCCACACGGGATGACAGGGGTGGGCACTGGCAGTGGGCACACTACAGTCAGTTGAAGTCGGCCTGACACACACTGGCAGGCAACTAACCTTAGATTAAAGTGTAAAAATTAAGTGCCTTTTTTTAAGCAAAGTCCTGTGCCACACGGGATGACAGGGGTGGGCACTGGCAGTGGGCACACTACAGTCAGTTGAAGTCGGCCTGACACACACTAGCAGCAGGCAAGCAGCTGAAATTACACTAAAGTGTAAAAATTAAATGCCTTTTTATGCAAAGTCCTGTGCCAGCCGGTATGAGTGGTGGACACTGGCAGTGGGCACACTACAGTCAGTGGAAGTCAGCCTGACACACACTGGCAGGCAACTAACCTTAGATTAAAGTGTAAAATTAAGTGCCTTTTTTAAGCAAAGTCCTGTGCCACACGGGATGACAGGGGTGGGCACTGGCAGTGGGCACACTACAGTCAGTTGAAGTCGGCCTGACACACACTGGCAGGCAACTAACCTTAGATTAAAGTGTAAAAATTAAGTGCCTTTTTTTAAGCAAAGTCCTGTGCCACACGGGATGACAGGGGTGGGCACTGGCAGTGGGCACACTACAGTCAGTTGAAGTCGGCCTGACACACACTAGCAGCAGGCAAGCAGCTGAAATTACACTAAAGTGTAAAAATTAAATGCCTTTTTATGCAAAGTCCTGTGCCAGCCGGTATGAGTGGTGGACACTGGCAGTGGGCACACTACAGTCAGTGGAAGTCAGCCTGACACACACTGGCAGGCAACTAACCTTAGATTAAAGTGTAAAAATTAAGTGCCTTTTTTAAGCAAAGTCCTGTGCCACACGGGATGACAGGGGTGGGCACTGGCAGTGGGCACACTACAGTCAGTTGAAGTCGGCCTGACACAGACTAGCAGCAGGCAAGCAGCTGAAATTACACTAAAGTGTAAAAATTAAATGCCTTTTTATGCAAAGTCCTGTGCCAGCCGGTATGAGTGGTGGGCACTGGCAGTGGGCACACTACAGTCAGTGGAAGTCAGCCTGACACACACTGGCAGGCAACTAACCTTAGATTAAAGTGTAAAAATTAAATGCCTTTTTTGATGCAAAGTCTTGTACCACACGGAATGACAGGGGTGGGCACTGGCAGTGGGCACACTACAGTCTGTGGGCCTGCAGCTCCTCACACACAGGCAGGCCAGGCAACTGCAATATGTATATAAAGGAAAAAAAAAGCAGACTAATGTTGCAGCCCTAAAAGGGCTTTTTGGGGTGCTGTCAGGACGCTGTCCTTACAGCAGAGATCAGATGAGTCTTTCAGGACTGGAGTGGACACTGAATTCACTAGCCTAGCTATCGATTTCCCAATTAAATCAGCAGCTACTACACTCTCCTTCCTCTCACTAAGACTGCAGCTTCAGAATGAATCTAAAATGGATGCTGTGCAGGAGGTGGGAGGGTCTGGGAGGGAGGGTATGCTGCTGATTGGCTGGAATGTGTCTGCTGACTGTGAGGTACAGGGTCAAAGTTTGCTCAATGATGATGTATAGGGGGCGGACCGAACATCGCATATGTTCGCCCGGCAGAGGCGAACGCGAACAAGCTATGTTCGCCGGGAACTGTTCGCCGGCGGATAGTTCGGGCCATCTCTATTGGCTTGCTGTAATGTACTGGATACAGAAACATACAGATTTTCGGCACTACACTGGGCCAGCACTAGGCCAGAGATAATTAAATGTTTACAATACACACTGTATTGGCTTGCTGTAATGTACCTGGTACAGAAAAATACAGAGTTTCGGCACTACACTAGGCCAGGTATAATTACATTTTCAAAATGCACACTGTATTGGCTTGCTGTAATATACTGGATACAGAAAAATACAGATTTTCGCCACTACACTAGGCCAGAGATAATGACATTTTTATAATACACACTGTATTGGCTTTTTATAATGTACTAGATGCAAAAAAATACTGATTTTCGCCACTACACTAGCCCAGAGATAAATAAATTTTTACAATACACACTGTATTGGCTTGCTGTAATGTACTGGATACAGAAACATACAGATTTTGGCCACTACACTAGGCCAGCATTAGGCCAGAGATAATGTAATTTTTACAATACACACTGTATTGGCTTGCTGTAATGTACTTGGTACAGAAAAATACAGAGTTTCGGCACTACACTAGGCCAGGGATAGTTACATTTTTAAAATACACACTGTATTGGCTTGCTGTAATTTACTGGATACAGAAAAATACTGATTTTGGCCACTACACTAGGCCAGAGATAATGACATTTTTATAATACACACTGTATTTGCTTGCTATAATGTACTACTGTAGATACAGAAAAATACAGATTTTCGCCACTACACTAGCCCAGAGATAATGACATTTTTACAATGCACACTGTATTGGTTTGCTGTAATGTACTAGATACAGACAAATACTGATTTTTGACACTACACTAGGCCAGAGATAATTACATTTTTACAATACACACTGTATTGGCTTGCTGTAATGTACTTGATACAGAAAAATACAGAGTTTCGGCACTACACTGGGCCAGGGATAATAAAAATTTTAAAATACACACTGTATTGGCTTGCTGTAATGTACTGGATACAGAAAAATAATGATTTTCGGCACTACACTAGGCCAGAGATAATGAGATTTTTATAATACACACTGTATTGGCTTTTTATAATGTTCTAGATACAGAAAAATACAGATTTTCGCCACTACACTAGCCCAGAGATAATGACATTTTTACAATGCACACTGTATTGGTTTGCTGTAATGTACTGGATACAGACAAATACTGATTTTTGACACTACACTAGGCCAGAGATAATTACATTTTCACAATACACACTGTATTGGCTTGCTGTAATGTACTTGATACAGAAAAATACAGATTTTCGCCACTACACTAGCCCAGAGATAATGAAATTTTTACAATACACACTGTATTGGCCTGCTGTAATGTACTGGATACAGAAAAATACAGATTTTCGGCACTACACTAGGCCAGATATAATGAAATTTTTACAATACACACTGTATTGGCTTGCTTTAATGTACTGGATACAGAAAAATACTGATTTTTGGCACTATGTAATTTTGACAATACACACTGTATTCGGATGTAGTTCTATATTGGATACAAATTTGTCCTGGGAATACTGTATGTACGGCTGCAGCCTAAACGCACATACAGATGTGCCCAAAACTAGTTAACTATGTCCAAAATATAAATCACTCTCTGCTGGAGTAATTAATTTACCAGTTGCGGATTGAACGCACACATAGATGTGGCACAAGTTAGGTTAATTTACCCAGAAAAAATAATTTTTCTGATGGTGCAGTGTATATCTCAGTACCAAGCACACTGTAGTGATTAAGCCCCTTTTTATAATGTCTGCCCAACACACTGCTTTATGATGGTGCAATGTATATCTCAGTACCAGGCACACTGTAGTGAATAAGCCGTTTTTTATAATGTCTGCCCAACACACTGCTTTATGATGGTGCAGTGTATATCTAACTAGCAGGCACACTGTAGTGAATAAGCCCCTTTTTATAATGTCTGGCCAAAACACCTGCACTATCTTTTTCTTCCTGGTGATGCCTGTCCCTGATAGTGCTGAAGCAAACCCCTTCTTAAAAAAAAAAAAAAAAGTGCTGCACTGCTGTCAAACACACACTCTAGTCCTTAAAAGGACTGTTAGGTCATTCAATAAGGTTTTTGGAGTAAAATCAGTAAATTTAGAGCTCAGCTCCTATATGAAATGGTATCACATGTTCCGCTCAGCCAATCAGTGTAAGGCCTCTTGCACACGACCGTATGGCTTTTTCAGTATTTTGCGGTCCGTTTTAAATGGATCAGTGTTTCCTTTTTTTTGTTTCCATTGTGTTTCCGTTTCGGTTCTGTTTTTCCGTATATTATATACAGTATACAGTAATTCCATAATTAAAATTGGTCTGGTCTTAAAATTTTCAATAGATTGTTCAGCAAAAACAGAATGGATACAGGAGACAAACGGATGCCTTTCCGTATGCTTTCCGTTTTTTTGGCGGACCCATTGACATGAATGGAGCCACTGAACGTGATTTGCGGACAAGAATAGGACATGTTCTATATTTAAACGGAACCAAAAAACTGAAATGGAAGGCATACGGAGATACTTCAGTATTTTTTGCAGACCCATTAAAGTGAATGGTTCAGTATACTGTCAGTATACTGAACTGAAAAAACTGCCAGTATACGGTGCGCAAAATACTGTTGTGTGCAAGAGGCCTAAGGCCCCATTCACACGTCCGTGGTGTGTTGCAGTTCCACAAATTGCGGATCCGCAACACACCATGCTGACACTCCCTATAGAGATGCCTATTCTTGTCCGCAGGCTGCGGACAAGAATAGGACATGCTCTATCTTTTGCGGAGCCGCGGCCGGATGTTTTGGGGCTGAGACCCGGAAGTTCGGAGCCGCGGCTCCGCAAATCCTGACGCGGAGAGCACACAGTGTGCTCTCCGTATCACGTCCGGCCCCACTCACAATGAATGGGTCCGCATCTATTCCACAGAATTGTGGAATAGATGCGGACTAAAATGCGGATGTGTAAATGGGGCCTAAGGCTTACAGCTAACATGGCTATGGCCTTACACTGAGGGAAATTACTTACCTGGACCTTGATTGGCTGCTTAGAAGGCGCCAAAAATGCAGGGAGGAGATTCGAGCAATGCGACAAATACACGTGGTGCTTAGCCGAGTAAAGCCAAATGCCGAGCTTAGCGATGCTCGAGCGAAACCAATACTCGGCCCAGCATGCTCGCTCATCACTAGACAACACATTTAATATGTCAAATAAAGAGGTGTCCAATCATCTTTTTTGTTTGTACTATAAAGATTGACATGTTTCTGTATTAATAATATAATAAATGAAGTGGGCATAATGTAAAAAAACAGCAATAGAGATGATTTACTATGTACACTATAAAGTAAGTTGTGAGAATACAGCTCCCTTAAACAATGCAGTGCAGAGAGCTTAATGTGTCCCATGTCTTTTTCAATTTTACTGCTGTAAAGAAGGATAACGTTAAATGCAATTGCCAAAAGCACCTGCAAATCCATTGATTCACATTTATCTCTGCTGAGTGATCGAAGATGCAGATGAACTAGATTCATAGCACACTATTATTGCTTTCATTTACATTCACTCCAGGGCTGAGCTGCAATAGTAAAATATATTGATCCGAGAAATGTCTAGATCTCGCAACAGGGTCTAGATCAAATATATTTATTAACTGGTGAAACACAGTCAATCTTATCTCATAGAGAAATTGCAGAGTTTAGAAATAAGTGGTGTAAAGTCAGACCAGGTCATTTATTAATCAGGCCGCTTTAACACATAGGTTTTTTTTTGCATTTTTTGGCACTATTTTTATAGTTTTTTTCAGTGTTTTTTCATGCAGTCAGATGTTACTTTAAAGTCTAGTGAAATAAGAATTTCTTTACGGAATTTTTATTTTTGCATGGCATTTTGACATTGCATTTGTGGGTTTTTAGTGGTTTTGTCATTTTTGTCGAAACACAGCATCATCTAGGCACTTTTGCCATAGGGATCTCTATGAGAGTTCCACACACAAAAATTATGTGTGAAAGAAGCTTTACACAAATGTGCGTCTTGTGGCATTAGCTAGGCACACAAATATCATGAATGTTAAGGCTTTCTTCACACATCACTTTTTGTTTGTGTTTATTTTTTTCATTTTTATGTGGTCTTTTTTTGCATTTTTTTAACTGTATACAGTGCATAGTGTAAAACGAAAATTATTCAACTCACACAGAAATACCTATGGGAAAAATGCCTAATAAATGTATGCCGTGTTTGACAATTGGCAAACCAATAAAAATTCATGTTGCAGAAAAAATTTGAATGCGAAAAAACTCTATGTGTCAAAGCAGCCTAAGTTGTATCTTGTATTAATTTAAAGATGCATATTTGTACGAGTGATCATTCGTCATAACTCGCCACTGAGATAAAAATACGCTATGCTATATCTGTACTGATGCATAGGCATTAGGCAAGGTTTATATTTGCCAATGCCAGCCTTGTAGTTGACACTTTCAATAGGTGTGTGCTTTCATATTCTGAGCTGTTTTGTCTTGCCAGGTTTTGTGTGAAAGCAGGATGGCAATAAGTAAGTATATTATGCTGTATCCATAGTGTATTAAAGTAGCAGCAAATTAAAGTAGTTTTTTTGGAAATAGAATATTGATGACTTGTCCTCAAGATCTGAAGCTGATTGAGGGGGTGCCGCAAGTAATGCCAAGTGTAGAGCTTATCCCGTATCGCTAGGATTAGGGGATAACTAACTGATCTCTAGGGGTTCAAGAGCTGTGGCTGACTATATTCTGCAGGGGAGGGGCGGGACGCATAACCGACCTGCTGCTTCATCGGCTCAGCATCGGGACTCCTGTTCTCAGGGTCAGTTGGGGTCCCAGCAGTTGAACCCCCTTAGACCAGTTAGTTAGTTAACTTCTAAACTTGGCACAACCCCTTTAACAAATCATCTACAAACAGTGGAAAAATACCTGGGCATATATTTACATATGAATTTATATCCACGCCATATTGATTCTTTTTGTGGATTTTCACTGGGATTTAATGCTTTGTAAAGCATAGGGAGAAATCTGCAGCAAATCTGGGTCAAAATCTGCTTTTACGGTGAAATCTGCAACAGATGTTTTTCCGCATATGTGTGGTTAGGTATTTATTCCCATTTGTCCTTTTTCTAAATGTTAACAAATATACATTCAATGCATAAACAAGTTCAGATCTTTAGATCCGTACTGCTGATATCTCGAACCAGAAATCCAAAGCAGCTGGGAAGGCCAAGTTCCTCCGCTCAACATGAGCACACAGACAATCACTGCAAGCTGGCCGCGTTGCCTCTCTCTCCCATGGTTTTTCCCTCCTGTAATCCTTCTTAGAGACAAACCAGAGAAGATCCAAGAACGTGAATTACTGCAACACTAGGTTTAGCCAAGGATATTTATTATACTTACAGGATATTATATCTCCTGGCTTGCCATGACATCTGGCTTTATTACATGTGTGTTTTATATAATATCCTGTAAGTATAATAAATATCCTTGGCTGAATCTAGTGCTGCAGTACTTCACAATCTTGGATCCTCTCTGGTTTGTCTCTCAGAAGGATTACAAGAGGAGGAAACCAGGAGAGAGCGGCAACACGGCTAGCTTGCAGTGATTATCTGTGTGCTCATGTGGAGTGGAGGAACTTGGTCTTCCCAGCTGCTTTGGATTTCTGGTTCGGGATATCGGCAGTGCGGATCTGACTATCTGAACTTGTTTGTGGTGAAGCTGGCCTACTTCTATAGATTCTGCAGCGCCAAAAAACAGTGGACAATATGTTTTTTTATTCTTTGATTCAATACATAAAGAAAGCTCTCAGTTAACTGCACAAAAATCTATTTGTCATAAGGTCTATGATACATTTGATAGTAAACTACTTTCTCAGGTCTGTACTATTACATCACTATAAGCGTTGATTTCTAACTCTAATCTTGCTTTCCCTTAGTCCTAACAGCAGCACAATAATGGGGTATTTCTGCCCCATGCTGTTAGCACTAAGGGAAAACAAGATTAGTATTAGAAATCAACACTTCCCTTATGCCCTACCAGTAGAACAATAATGGGGAATTAACAAGGAGTATCCTCACACCACGTGTAGAACAGAATTCAGAACTGTAACACCGAAAGCCGTACTCTCAGAACTCCTGGCTGACATTCTATAATGCTTAAAGAAAATCAAAAGGAAGCTCAAAGAAGCTACACTATAATAAGAAGGAATAAGACTCTTCTCTGCCCAGAAAGTAGACACTGAGCGAGTGGAATGGGCATGGAGAAAGCTAGGGGGTTCTAACCCCCTTAGAGGAAAAAGATAGAAATTGTTTCCTTTATTCATCTGCTCAGCTTGGGTTTTAATGCACACATTCCTCCTGCCTGAAAACAGTTCTAGGATATTCTCATCCTTTCTAAGGTATTGAATTCTGGACAATTAAGTTTTGAGACATCTTTGATGCAATGTCTAGAGTGTGTAATATTTCTTTCTCCTTAGAAGAAGGATTTGGACATAGACCAGAAGGGATATAACCTGGTTAAGGTTGGCAAAGGATGGAACCTTAGGAGAGAATCCAGAAAAAGGTTTTAATAAAACTGTATCAGACAAAAAAGAGAGGTAGGGAGCAGCAGAGGAAAAAGCTTGTAATTCACCTATCCTCTTGGCTGAGGTAATGTCAAGCAGAAAAGTGAGTTTCATAGACAAGTATTTTAGGTGAATTTAGTTCAAAGTGAACTGAACATAAGCCTCTTAAGGCAGTAGATAAATTCCACTGGGGGATTGGCTTGAGGACTACTGGTCTTATTCCGGCTGCTTCCCTGGGAAACCTCTTTATAAGAGGATCACAGGAAAAAGGAGTCAACAGTGGAGCTGATAAGGGTAATACCTGAACATTTAATGTAGCAACACTAAGTTCTTTGTCAAGTGTATCTTGTAAAAATTCAAATATCTTTGAAATTGGAGGGTTAAGGTAGTCTACCTCCTTCTCAGCACACCAAGATCCAAAGATCTTCTTGATCCTGACATAACTCATTTTTGTAGACTCTGCTCTGGAAAGAGACATGGTCCTCAAGACTGCATCAGAAAGCCTTCTAGATTGTAATATGGGGTTGGTCAACCTCCAGGCTGTCAGGTTGAAGCAGTTCAGATCTGGGCAAACCTGTTCTCCTTGACATTTCAGGTTCTGCAGTGGGGAAAGCCTCCAAAATTTCCCTCAACTCATCTGCATGATCTGGGTAAACCAAGACCTCTATGACCAGAATGGAATAATGGCAATCACCGAGGCTTGGTCTTGCCTGATTTTCATCAATTCCCTTGGGTTCATGGAAACAGGAGAGAACACATAGGTAGCCTGAGCCTTTATGGAATAAAAAGAGCATCCACTGCCAAGGGATTATCCTCCCGATACACGAAGCAGAATGTCTCCACCTTGGCATTGAACCTTGTAGCCATGAGACCTATCTCTGGAACTCTACATCTCAGAGTGATTTGATGAAAGATTTCTGGATTTAGAGACCATTCCCAGGAATTCAAGATCATGTGCACTTCCTTGAGACGCGGTAGCGATCGAGTGACTCCCTGCTTGTTGATGAATAGGACTGAGGTCATGTTGTCTGACCTGATCCTAAATGCCTTTCCCTGAAGCTTGGGAGCAAAATGAAGGAGCACTAACTGAAAAGCTTTGAGCTCCCTCAGCTTGGATGTAGCTTGCCTCTCCAATACTTTCCATGTGCCCTTCACTGATATCCAATTCAAATGAGCTCCCCAACCATAGGGATGCAATCAAGACCTGTCATGGTGTCACAATGCGGCGGAGATGTCCGGTGCACGCTCACGTCATCAGCGCATCCGGCGTCAGCTGCATCTCTGATGGCTCTGTGCGTTCCTAGAGGCGGTAATGGCCGGAGCCCGTCCACGTCATCAGCGTGTCCGGCGCTGACAGCATCCCTGGCAACCATATGAGTGCCGAGCTCATCACTCAGCTGTATTGAGATCAAGGAGTCATGTGACACTGGCCATGTCACATGACCCCCACTGGTGCCCTATTTAAACAGGCAATCTGCTGGCCACAGATTGCCTGTGATTGAGGTCCTTTCTGAGGTTCCTGTTGTTTGGCTAGCTTGACCTGATACTTGTGTACCGACTTCCTGATCTCCTGCTCCCTTGGTTTTGACGTTCCTTCCTGGTTTTGACTCCGGCTTGCCCCTGACTAGTGAGTTTCTGTGTGTGTGTGTGTGTATCAGTAAGTGATTGGGTGTCTGTCAGTGAGTTTCTGAGTGAGTGTATGTCTGTCTGTCAGTGAGTGTATGTGTGTGTGTGTCTGTCAGTGAGTTTCTGTGTACGTCATTCAGTGAGTGTCTGAGTGAGTGCATGTCTGTCAGTGAGTGCATGTCTGTCAGTGAGTGTGTGTCTGTCTGTCAGTGTGTGTGTGTCTGTCAGTGAGTGAGTGTATGTCTGTCAGTGAGTTTCTGTCTGTGTGTGTCAGTCAGGGAGTGTATGTGTATCAGCGTGTGTGTCTGTCAGTAAGTTAGTGACATGAGGGGGCGGCAAAATGGATCTTTGCCTAGAGCGGCAAAAATCCTTACACCGGCCCTGATTAAGACAGTGTGGGTGAGCTAATAAAAATGTGCGAGAAGCTGAGAGACCAAGATATTATACACAGCACTTATGACAGTCATTATTAAAGGCTGCTTTCAGACTATCGTATTGAAATACGTCAGTATTCTGGCTCAGGATCCTGATGACATACCATCAGTATTGTCATCAGGATTGCATCAAAATTTCATCAGGATTTACATGCATATATATTCCTTCCTACATGGTTTATGCACTGCACAGACTGTACTGTGCGTATTTGGAAACAAATCCGCACAAAACTCGGACATGCTGCGGATTTCAAATACTGACGGAAATGATATGCCCATGTGAATAGCTCTATTCATTAACATTAGCGGTGGATTCTGGCATATTAAATCCAGACTATATACGCATTGCAAGTACGATTGTCTGAAAGCGGCCAAAGAAGTCATTTAATATAAGGAAATTAAAAGGGTTTCAAAGACAAAAATCTTGAAACCGGGAATAATTTAAAATAAAAAATGTGCCTTTCTCATCTGCTTATTCCCCCATTCTTCTACTGCCAGTGCTCTGGTGATCTCAAATTTTTCATTTCTAGCAGTGCAGTGATGACATCATTAACTATTCCATGTGAGCAAATCAGCCAATCACTGGCCTCAGAGGTCACGTGAGATAGTTGGGTATATCATCACTGTAGTGAGACCCATTCTCCAGTGCGGAGTAGTCAATGATATAATCGCTGCAGTGGCGAAAACGTATTATTTTTTATTTTAGATCAGTGATGCTCAACCTACAGCCCTCCAGCTGTTGCAAAACCATAACTCCCAGCATGCCTGGACAGCCTACAGCTATTAGGGCATGCTGGGAGTTGTAGTTTTGCAACAGCTGGAGGGCCACAGGTTGAGGATCCCTGTTTTAGATCATTCCTAGCCTTGATTCAGATTTTTTTGGGGGTCCTGGTATAGAACATTAGGCAGGGCACTTTTTTTATATTTCTGGTATTCACATTTTCAGTGAAACTAAGGTTTCCTCACTTCGACAGAGACAGAAAACACTCAAGCTTATATATTAATAGCAATTAAGAATTCATCAGCATTTGGTAACACATTATGGCAATATATGAAAAGTACTAATGACTCACACAGTGGATCATGAAAATGTGTCACTTTAATTGCACTTCTCAGTTCCATATCTTTCTGCCAGATTTTGAACACAAGTTTGCAGTAATTAATGAGAGGAAAAGAGGGGAAAACATGAGTTGGCATTTTTTTGTGTGAATTTTTCTTTTTGATTAGAAAAAAAGCGACAACACAGATTGTCATAGAAATTGTCAACGTTCTACAATACTATTTCTCATTATGTTAGTGTTAAAAAAAGTCGCTTGCCTTTTCAAGATATTCTGACTGTATCACATACTAAATTCAATTCAGAGCATCATAATTCATAATTAAGTTTCATGTCAACCCATTTGCAATGATTATAATGTTAGTCAGAATCACTTGATGTGAATAAGGCAGTCTTGCAAATCTTGATTGGGTTCATGGGGATAATGTTTTCCATCTAGTGTAATCTGTTGCCAAGAAAAACTAATTTCATATTTTTTTTTATAAGGACAATTTTTTTAAAAAGGTCCTTTCACACTAGCGTTTTCAGGATCCGGCATAGAGTTCCGTTGTCGGGGCTCTATGCCGGATGAATACTGATCTGTATAATCTCCATGCATTCTGAATGGAGAAAAATCTATTCAGTATGCATCAGTATGTCTTCAGTTCAGTCACTGAACGTTTTTTGGATGGAGAAAATACCACAGCATGCTGCAGTATTCTTTCCATCCTGGGAAGCGGAGCAAAAAGGATCTGTCATGACCCCCAATGCAAGTCAATGGGGACGGATCTCTGGCACAATCTGCCACAATAGAAAACGGATCCGTCCTCCATTGACTTTCAATGGAGTACATGACGGATCCATCTTGGCAATGGTAAAAAATAAGAGGTATATGTAGGGCGGCTCACTCTAGCTGGCGAGAATGGAATCCGGTGCACAATCCAAGTAAAGCATACCCAGCGCTTATAATGGAGGGGAAATAATGTGTAAATATAGGGATGGCACTCTGGTCATAGGTTATACATGGAAACACATATTTATTGGAAGATGGCTTGATGGCCCAAAGTAGAAATAAAAAAGCTATATGAATAAAAACTTGGTATTATAAATGTACAATATAAAATACTCAAATATAAAATATTAATGCTCTAGATATACAATATGAATATCTCTGGTGGTCAAAAAATCGAATACCTGCGCAGGTATGAGAGAATAATAGCAAAAATAAAGGAAAAGGAAAAAATGAATGGGTAAATGAATAGGTAGTCTAATAGTCCATCTGGAGTTATGTGTATATATCCAGTCTAGTATTCATATTCTCCAGAGATAGTTAGTTTGTTTCCAGAGTATACAACCAGTGTCCTTTAATAATACTCGGTAGCCTCTGTGTAATAGCCACGTTTTCTATGCCCATATGTTAATTAGTTAGCCAATGATCATAAGTATGAGCAGAGAATGTGTTACTTAAATAATGTTAACAGCATTCAGTATGTACATTACCACTTTCGATGTCTGGTGGTAGGTTCTGGGTTGGAGGTAGGTTCCCGGCTGGGAAGGGGCGTCCTCGTGGTGTGTGAACCCGCGGGACCGGCTGCTCTGACTTATGGTGATCCGTTCCCGCTACTACGCTGTCGGCTTTACACGTGGAGGTTATTGGCGGGAAAATAACTTTGAAGAATGGATGTTCGCTCCGGAGCTCTGGAAATAGGATCCTTTGTGGTTCAGCTAGCTTTTTATTAGAATGTGGCTTACTCAATGCTCCATGGCATTCTAAATCAAGCCATCTTCTAATAAATATGTGTTTCCACGCATAACCTATGACCAGAGTGCCATCCCTATATTTGTACAATGTTAAAAAATTGTTAAAAGTTAATACAAGCGGATCCGTTCAAACGGATGCATGCGGTTGTATTATCTGTAACTGAAGCGTTTATTTCTGGCATAGAGCCCCGACGATGGAACTCTGAAAACGCTAGTGTGAAAGGAGAACTGGGCACTCTAAGGACATTAAGATCAACACTAATTTATTTAGGATAAATAGTTACACAAATTAAAAACATGTAGATAGCAGCAAGTTCTAAACCTGTCCTATATTGAGTAATAACAATACGCCGTCACCAATAGCAACAGTGTAGGATATAGCACCTAATATTGGTCCTATAGCAACACCGCTGATAAAACATATGGCAGCAAAATTCTAATTAGCAGCAATGGCCGAGTATAGCTCCAAAATATCAAAGTTCATCAACATCAACCAAGTGAATTCTTCCCCTTAAAAAAGTTCATATCTATGTCCAAGTCCCAGTTATAGGTTAGCTGGAAATTAATGCTCCTTGCAACGTCCCATTAATATGACGTAAACATTAATATAATTTATTTTCCAGCCAGTGTACACAATCAATCTGTACTATACTGGTGAGAACAGAACACAACTGGTTCGTACGCAGCAAGAGGAGTTAGGAGCACCAATGAGCAGCAGTGGAATTCCTGGGTCTTGTACCTATTACATTCAATGGCAGATATATGCTGTACCAATAGTAACAATATGGGATATAGCACCTAATGTTGATTTTATAGCGGCAACAAGGGTAGATGTCACACCTGATAATTCATATAACAACATTATAACAACTAGCACCAATGTGAAGATTAGCAACAATATAAAAAGTTCATCACCATTAGCAATATGAATTCTCCCCTTAAACTTGGTTCATATAACATCCGAGTCCAAATTATGGATTAGCTGGAAATGAATGGTCCTTGCAGCATCACAGATATGCCCAGTATACATATGAAACCAGTTTCCAGCCAGTATATGCCATCCACTATTGTTTCAAAGCAATCTGTATTGTACTAATTGGAGCTGAACACTGATGGATCGCGCGCAGCAGGAGAAGTTGAGAGCGGCGTCCCGCTGGAGAATACTATAATACTTGTAATATGAAAAGTCCTTACCGCCGTCCGGAGCCGTTCACCCCGCTCTCCCAGTAGGTCCTGTAGTCTGATGGACCACTGGTAAACAGGCTCCACACCACGCTGGCATTCTGACTGCACGTGTCAGATTTCCATGGCACCTCAATATCGCAGTCTTCTACACACACCACTCGTGTGGCAGCAAAGGGGAGCTCCTGGCAGTATCTTTATTTTACTGGGGTTCTGTACCAAACGCGTTTCAGGGTATCTAATGACCCCCACTGAGGAAGGGGTGCCCAGTTCTCCTTTTTTAATTCATACAGTTTTTAGTGGGTTAGGTGAGCCCACTTGCACTGAGAGCACCTTAGTTTATCCTGATCATTCCTGTGCGAATCCATATATATATACAATTTTGCTAGTGTGAAAGGACCCTTAGTTTTCATGCTAGAAATATCACACAAACATTTATTATAGAATATGTTAGTAGTTTCAATGCCACCAGAGAAAATTTCCACTGCATTGAAACCTTGAGATTTGTTTTTGTCTTTCTTCCTCCACATTTGCTAGTTTGATAAGACTCCAATAATAGTAGCTGTTTGTCCTAGATGCAGATTACAGTCACTGTCTTGAGCTTCCTCTGGAGTTAAATAGTAGCTATTGAGCATGATGAATTGATGATATGTAATAGATTTTTTGAATGAGGCATGCCAGACATATTTTAGATTTTATTATACTATCATACGCTGTTGCCAGCAATAAGTATCCTTTAGCCCTGGTACTGTGGTTAGAGCGTCTTCTTCTTCCCTTTACTTGGGAATGAAGCAGACTTTCCTGATTTACAAGCAGCAATCATCTCCAGTGTATGGGGACAAGCGATCACTTGTCTCTGTAGAAAATCATTGTTCCTAGGCAGCATATCGCATATCGCTGTTTAGACAGCAGAATCTGCTGCACAGGAATGATGACTTTTGGTGTTGGCACTTTTTCCACAAGCCAATTATTGGTGGCAACTGATTATTGGTCAGCGTAAAAACACCTTTTTTTTAGCAGTCTTAGGCTAGTTTCACACTTGCGGCAGGATGGATCCAACAGGCTGTTCACCCTGTCGGATCTGTCCTGCCGCTATTTCGCCGTGCTGCTGAACTGCCGCTCTGTTCCCCTTGACTATATTGGGCGCGGGGGCGGAGTTCCGGTGCAGCACGGCAGTGCACGGAGAGAGGACGCCGGACTAAAACTACGACATGTCTGACTTTTTAGTCCGGTGGCCTCTGCTGTGCACTGCCGTGCTGTGCCGCAACTCCGCCCCCGCCCCCATTATAGTCAATTGGGACGGAGCGGAAGTCTGGCGGCATGGCGAAATAGCGGCAGGACGGATCCGACAGGGTGAACAGCCTGTCGGATCCGTCCTGCCGCAAGTGTGAAAGTAGCCTAAGTAAAGGAGGTGGTGATTTGTTCTGGGTATAAAAAGCTGGTCCCTTCCTATGAGCAGTAATAGATTTGCACTAAAATTTGCAACCCTAACCTATTTTACTAAACAAATCTTGCTTAGAGGGAACCTGACATCAACTTTATACTGACCTCAATGAGTGCAGCATAACATAAAATAGTGACAGAAATGCTGATTTGTGCAGTGTGTCACTCATGAGCTAAAAGTAAGTGGTTGCTGGGAACCAGCATCATAATCATTGCAGGCCAGGCCTTGAAAAGAGTCAAATCTACTTGAGAAGAGTCATGGTTATTCATAATCTCCTGCACTCTCATCCATCTGCTGATGATTGGCAGTTCTCTCCTAGAGAGAAAGGGAGAAAACTAGGTAGAAGCCTGTCAGTCATCAGCAGGTGGGCGGGAGAGCACACATTCATGACTCTTCACCAGGACTCTTCTCAGGTGGCCATGACTCTTTTCCAGGCCTAGTCTGCAATGATTGTGATGTTGGTTCTCGACAACCACTTTTTAACTTATAAATGACAGACCGCTGAAATCAACTCACCTGTCTGCCGTTAGTATGGGCAGCATAAAGTTAATGACCGGTTCATTTAAATCTACGTGTCTTTAAAGTCCATGCCCATTAGTCTATTTGCTTTCGAAATTTGGCAGTAAACAAGAAAACTGGTAAAGCTTGCTGGTAAAAGACGACGTATCACTATTTGCAAAATATTAGCGTTGCTGGTGTTTACCGCGTTATAGATGTGGACCATTGTCTGCATCAACTTAGTCACTCTTTCAAGTGCATTAATGTCGTTACCGGACAGACAGGAGATGTGTGGCCGTATAGTGGTAGTAGTAGTCGCAGCATTAGCCATGGATCAACAGTGTAGTATGAAAACTGACAGATTATGCAGGGGTTGAATGGCTGTGTAGGGGTAGTAGTAGTAGTGGCAGTAGCGGGTGCAGCAGGCGGAGGAGTAGCAGCAGCGGCAGCAGCAGAAAATAGTATGGAACATAAGGGATAGGCAGACAAAATAACATATGCTCCTTTCTGTGGTGGTCTTGTGCATGATAGACCCCTTAATGGTTCGTACAGATGCTCCAGCATATGCAAGGTAGAATTTAAAGGTGGAGCTGGAACGTTGCAGATCAAGCAGTGCAAAGGCCATTTTTTCTGTCTTTGCACCTCTAAGAGGGCCATCTTAGCCACATGAAAATAGCTGAAATGTGCAGACACTCTCCTTAACATGGCCAGCACCATGCAGGGAGCATGTCTTATATCCTCCAAATACAGCGCAGCCTCAATATTCATACCATTACCGCTGTCCACATTGCCCATTTATAGTTAGTGGGAAGACAGCCAGAGGGATATTTGCCGCTTGACTCACATTAGCCAGGCTCATCACCTGTAAGACACATGGCAACAGTTCAGTTTACACATATGAAAGGAGGTAGAAGGAGTGGAAGCAGCATCTTGTTTCTGTTGGGGATAGGTGGATGTCCATTGAGGAGGGTGTGGAGGAGGTGAATTAGTGGTGTGGGAACTAGTCCAGCTCAAACATGGGGTGTCAATGGCATATGGCCTCATTGCTGTGGTGCAGAGTTGCTGATGACGCACTAGACATTGACCCAGTGGGCTGTGACAGACACTACTGTCCCTTCCTAAGCTGCTCTACCTGTAAATGGTGGCATGCACCTTCCTACACAACAATTTTAAAAAGTGACTTGTACAAATTTGCGGCTCACTGGTATACCATTATGGATCATGGGTTCTCTAGCTAAAATTGGCCGCCCAAATAGCCAACCGTAATGTAGCAGCGGTACAGAAATGTAAAGCTGGCACTCTCATTCACCAGGCAGGTTGTTGTGTCATAATACTTATTATATAGTTAAAATATGCTAATTAGTAAAGTCAATTAAAGCAGTATAGCAGTAAAAAACACAATGTTCTCAGTAATAATTCTTGATATTGTCTGCAGGCCCTTGCAGTAGTTTGGGATACGTACAGATGTAGCCGAGCTAAAATTGACTGATAACTCCGATAACACGTGTCGCAGTGTCGATTACAATATGTCAAATACACAGTGAATACAGTTTACACCCTTAGGGCTCATGCCCACAACCGTCGCCCTGCCGTGGACGTATTGCGGCCCGCATATGGCAGGTCCACAATACACGGGGCACCGGTCGTGTGCCTTCCGCATCACGGATGCGGACCCATTCACTTGAATGGGTCCGCAAATCCGGAGATGCGGTGCAGAACGGAACGGAACCACGGAACGGAACCACTACGGAGTGCTTCCGTGGTGTTCCGTTCCGTGCTTCCGTTCCGCAAAAAATTAGGGCATGCACTACTTTTTTGCGATGCGGACCAATGATGCGGATCGCAGACCCCATTCAAGTGAATGGGTCCGCGATCCGCATGCGGCTGGCCCATGGTCGTGTCCGTGCATTGCGAACCGCAATTTGCGGTCCGCAGCAAGGGCCCGGACGGCACACAGGAATTTCTGTCTTTTCTGTCAGTTGGGGAGCTGACGGGCTCCTTATCTCTGTTCTCTGAATATTATAAACACTCATGGTAGCTCAGTTCTTATCTTACTGATAAGAATATGGCTTAAATAAGTGTTTATGACCTCCTAGTAGTTTAGAGATAAGATTTATTAGATGACTGGCACAAAGTTAAAGTACCAGTCACACAGTTAGAAAAACAGTTAAATCTTTGTGACAGAATGGCTCAATATTTTTAATAAAGGCCAATTGAAAATATGATTTTTAGCCAAAAATGAGTAAAATGCAATCATAAAAAAAAATTGCCTCTGAAGGTGCACATAGCCTTTAAGCCACCAACTTGTCATCGCGAGTGCTGAAACCTCTATACTGCTCCTTCATTCATACACTACGAGATGGCACACGGCCACGCTACTACGGCTCATCTACAGAAAGACTGGTGAACATGCGGTGATTGCACCATGGAGGAAAAATCCTCAGACTTTGAGTACACAGAGAGAGACACCACTTGAACACACAGTGATAGACGCAACATCTAATTCACAAACCAATGTTACGTTTTGCTAACTATATTAAAACTGTTGATACTGTGGCAGCTTAAACCAGCTCCAGTTACTACCTTAACTACCAATGAATATGAAAGGACATTATTGAGGACCCCATATATTTATTTAAGTGGATTGTTATAACATACAAAAATCATTCAAGAGATTTATTATGTCATATTGAAGCCACATTGTTTTCTTACTGATACAGACTTTTTTTGTCATCTTTATTTGTGCCATTGTCCACAAAGTCAATTTTATTTTTTTTTTTATATACTTACCCAGTACTTCTGTGATGGCCCCACAGGCAATATCAAGAATTATTATTGAGAACATGTTTTAAAAGCTATACTGCTTTAATTGACTTTACTAATTAGCATATTTTAACTATATAATAAATATTACGACACAAAACACCGCCTGGGGACTGAGAGTGCCAGCTTTACATTTCTATACCAATTCTAAAAAGGGCCCATGTTTTTTGCCTTGTGAGAATACATGGCAGTGGTGGCTTTTTGTTAGAAAAAATTGTGTCTACGTATCTTCAATTTAGGCTGGGCACAAACCATCAGTTCTCTAAAGGCAGTGCAATCCACTGAGTGGTATACTGGTGACTGCACCAACAACAACCTGGAGAGCTGTTGTTCCTACTTTATATTTGTGCCTAAATGGACACTTATTCTCTGCATGCAGATCTTTTAGAGATCTTGCAGAATGTGATCATGAGGTATACAGACACTGTGGAGAAAATAGATTTTTTTGTAAGACAAGACACCTAAGTCATTGAAAAAGGGTATTCCAGTTAGTAAAAGTTATCTCCTATCCTATTAGATCGGTTTGGGTCCTACTGCTGGGACTCCCACTGATCATGAGAACAGGGGCCCAGTACCCCCTGCATCCCCCCTGAAAAGAATGGAGCAGAACAGAGTGGGAATACCGGAGATAGCGAAGCGCTGTACTCAGCTATCTCCGGAACTCTTGTGAAAATGAATGGAGCAGCTGCGTGCATGTGCGACCGGCTGCTCTGGTCCCTTCAGGGGAGCTGTGGGGGGGGGGTATTGGTCCCCCTTCTCATGATTAGACATGATTCTCAAGTCTATTTTTTTCCAAACTTCAAATCCCACAGCAATACATTTGCTACCAGAAGTGGGGTTTGGGCGAAAATTATTTTTTTATAAGGTTAGTTTCACACTTGCACTTAGTATCCAGCAGGCTGCTCCAGTAGGAACAGTCTGCTGCATCTCTCTGCATTCTGGCATTGCACACAATTTGCCGGGTTGCAGCCGGATCTCCACCGGAACCTATTGTAGTTAATGGGGCCAAACGGCGATGCTTTAGCTTCCAGCAATGCTGGAATGCAGAGACATCTGGCAGGCTGGTCCCTGCTGGAACAGCCTGCTGGATACTAAGGGCTAGTGTGAAACTAGCCTAAGATGATGCAAAGAGTTGGTTTGGTCTGATTAACCGCTTTCTTATTGAGGACGGGCATCCATTAAATATATATCCAAAGAATTGTTGATGCAGTCTGATTGTCTGCAGGAATTTGAGCAGTCGAAAAATCTGCCAACCGTTCATAATGCTAATAAGGAAGAGTGCCCAAATGTTTAGGGAAAATCATAAAAAAGCAGCTATGTTTTAAAATGTTACTGCCCTAGTGCAGTAGATCCATGAATTGCACTAAAGACTGGGAAAAGTAGAAATATTCATGGAGTTAAAGAAAATAAAGGTTAAGAGAAAAGTGTATAGATCCCTTTAACTGTGAGTCCCATTAAGCAGAGCTTTGACTGTTAACATAGGTAAGCCCCCAACCTCTACTAGTTTCTGCACTTGGTATGAGTTGGTATGAATACACACATATTTTGGTTTCAAGTCAGCGCAGAGTTGCATCTCTGTTCAGGAGAAAAAAAAAAAGGGGCGAGAAAATTATAGAGTACTGAAAGCTACGGTTTTGTGTCTGGTCATAAAAACTAAAAAAAATGGATCCAGCACTGAAAACAATGCAAGTCACTGGTGACTGATCCTTTTTTAATGGAGCCTAAAAAGACGGATCCATTATCCATTGTCTTTCAGTAACGGATCTATTTTTTCCGTTTTGATTTCACACAACCGCATTCTAATGGAACAGATGCTTCCTAATGTGCAAAATCAAAACTGATTCATTTAATTCCGGTATTGAGATCCTCTGCCGGATCTCTATACTGAAATTAACAAAGCAAGTGTGAAAGTCAAAGATTTCTGAATAAATGTGTAATAATAATGGTGTTCATTAATCAAGGATATAGTGTATAATGAAACTGATATTACTGGCTAAAAAATGTATATGGAAGAAGATATTTAAACAAATGTGGTTTTCTTTCACACCTCAATGTGTTATGAGTAGGGATGAGCGAACCCGAACCTTCACTTTCGGGACCGTATAGAACTTCTGGTTGTCCGTGTACCGAACCTGAACCCGGATTTTGGCACCAAAGTCCATGTCCGGGTTCGTACTTTAAATAAAGTTTGTTGAAAGGATGCAAGGCAGCCAATCAACAGGCGATTAAGGCCCCATTCACACGTCTGCAAGTATTTTGCGGATCCACGTATCCGCAAAACACGAACATCGACAATGTGTATGCCGCAATTTGCGGACCGCACATCGCCGGCACTAGATAGAAAATGCCTTTTCTTGTCCGCAGAATAGGACATGTTCTATTTTTTTGCGGAACGGAAGTGCGGACCCAGAAGCGCGGATCCGCAATTCTGGGTCCAGGCGGGACATAGCGTGTCCCCATAGGAATGAATGGGTCTGCAATTCTGTTCCGCAAAATGCGGAACAGAATTGCAGACGTGTGAATGGGGCCTAAGCTGTGAAAATTGGCAGGGAGAGGAAAGGGTAGGAAATTGGCAAGGGGAATGTGCCTTAGCCAAAAAATTATGAACATGCATTTGAAGAGTCGGAACTCCCCAAGGAAAGGGTAAACTTAAGGGCAAAACGGACACTTAAAGGGAGTTTTGACCCACATGTGTACATAGACGCTATAGGGGTCCCAAGAGGGGTCCCCGATGAATTCAAGGCCAGGGATCAAGTAGCCGCTGGTTTGGAATCCATCATCCCTATTATCACTGTAAATAAAAATGTAGATTGGATTAATTATATCTAATATAATCAACAAAGGCTTGTTAACTATACTAGAGATGCTTTACAAGGGGTAGCGGATCAATTGCAGGCTGATTCTATTATGACATTCCAGAATAGGATGGTGCTATAAATGATACTGGTAGAAAAAGGTGGTGTGTGTAAGGTGCTGGTTGATCCCACCTCATGTTGCATTTTCATGGATTCGAAGTCCATTAGCTCAAAACTTTGTTTGAATGCTGTACAGAGATTCGTCTCCGTATATCATTCAAATGTATGGGCTCTGGCGAGGGGAAATGAATTATCACCCATGTCTCATGGGACTTACTTCGGCATGCCTCCCAGCATGCCTGGATAGCCTACAGCTATTAGGGCATCCTGGGAGTTGTAGTTTTGCAACAGCTGGAGGGCCGCAGTTTGGACATGCTTGCCCCATATGTATCAGCACACCGTTGCATTCCACTGTCCCATTCCCAATATAATTTTAATCAAAATATGTGTAAATCTTCAAATTTTCACGAATAGTAAATATAGCAGTAATGTAGTTCAGATGGGCCAGAAAAGTTGCAAGCTGTATATTTGTAACTTTTTAAATGCAACTTTTTGAAAGAAAAAGAGTCACAAATGCCTCTTTTTACGACGCCCTTGCCACTTTTCCAAAAGGGGGTGTGGGAAGGGTGGGAAAGAGGCTTGGCCCTATCCAAGACAAATTAATCTTCAGTTACACCAGTTTCAGGCACAAATGAAGCCAGAAATCTATGCCAGCTCAGAGCTGCAGTAGATTTCAGTCTACAGTAGGTACACAGACTGCAGGATAGTGCACCTAATTTATGACCATGCCTATGCATTGTGTTAAATTAGGCGCATCCTCTGACAGCACAGGGGTTATCAGCACCAGCGCAGAAACTGCCAGTCTTGATAAATCTCCTCCATAGTGTTTGTTTGCTATAACAATATATGGTAATCATGTAGCCAACATATGGATAATCACGATCTCTGAACATGTTGTTAACAAGCTTAGGCTACTTTTACACTAGCGGCACGGACCTCCAGCAGGCTGTTCCTTTGGGTACGGAGCGGTAGTTCAGGGGCACACGTTCACTAGCGGCAGGACTGATCCGGCAGGCTGTTCACCCGACGGAGGTCCGTGCCGCTAGTGTGAAAGTAGCCTTATATGGGAGATTTTAAAACATCACGTGAAAGTTTTTCTTTTCTGTTTTAGGTAATAATATTATTTAAAAAAATTTAATAATTTGTATGGTTGGATTGTTCAGTGGATTTTTTTTTTATTACCATCTTTGTTGACAATACTGCAGTGCAAGGACTATTCATGCAACTTTCTGAATATAGTGTTGACATATTTAACAAAGTTGTACTTTTACTTACTCACACCTGCCCTTGTTCCCTGTGGGGCTCAACATCTAATTTCCCTACCTAAAGACCATGGACCCATCCAAAATAAAGACAATAAACCCAATTATGTTTTTGGATGTAGTTTTACATGTACTATTGTCGGATTCAAACCCATTGCCTCGGTGCCAACTCTAGATCCACAGTAGTGCCATTTGGGCAGAGATTTAACTAAAAAAGAAAAAAAGTCTGGCAGTACTGTTTCAGTACAAATTATAGTACTCTTAGAAACAGACCTGCACAACATTTCGACTACTGTCACAGAGTTTGTAAGAAAATTGGTGTTTTGGTTTACACATTTTTGTGAAGACTATAGAAAAATACCTCATGCTTAGAGCATGCTGCATTTTGTAAACAACACCAAAAATAATTTAATTCAACAAAAATGGCACAAAGAATGGACTTTCATAATACATTAAAGGAAAACAACTGAAAAGTGCAGCAAAACGCTAGGAAAAACAAAAAAGCAAACAAACAAAACAAAACCCACAGGGGCTCAAGCTGGATGATAAATATGTTCAAGGATGGACAGTTTTGTCTTACTGTATACCAATTATTGGTTGAGCATAAATCAATAGCCGAGGGCTATACCAATTCTGTTTTAGGCCTAATTATTTATTCTCTTTCGTTAAAAAAAAAATAACCTTTATTATATTCTTTTAAAATAAACACAAGACAAGATAATATATCCTTTATATCTCGCTATGTTATCTTTTTTCAAAAGCCTTTGGTAATAATAAAAAACCAAAAACATTAGTGTGTTGTTTTTATCATTTTTTAAAATCTTCTGTATGTATTAATGGTCTTATTATTTAGGTATAGATATATTATGGCGGTGGTTGTGTTAGCTTTCACACACCACCGCCACAATAATAAGTAGATGTCTTTTTATTAGTTATTAGCAGCTGCTTTGTTAGAACACCGTTTATGTATTATCTACATTCTGCTTATTTCCTGAGTATACTGAAGAGCTCTAGTAATCAGTTCATATCTGTTGGCAACATTACTTATTATAAGTAAGATAGTTTGCTACTCTGTTGAACTCACTTAATTTTGCTTACTTTCTAGATATCACAGCTGCCAATCTAATACTCGTTCCCTGCTCAATTTAAAGGGGACCTGTCACCGGGATTTTGGGTATAGAGCTGAGGACATGGGTTGCTAGATGGCCGCTAGCACATCCGCAATATCCAGTCCCCATAGCTCTGTGTGCTTTTATTCTGTAAAAAAAAACGATTTGATACATATGCAAATGAACCTGAGATGAGTCCTGTCCCTGAGATGAGTCCAGGGACAAGACTCATCTCAGGTTCATTTGCATATGTATCAAATGGTTTTTTTTACAGAATAAAAGCACACAGAACTATGGGGTCTGGATATTGCGGATGTGCTAGTGGCCATCTAGCAACCCATGTCCTCAGCTCTGTACACAAAATCCTGGTGACAGGTTCCCTTTAAGCTAGCTTTCCCTTTAAACAATCTATTTCCTAAATTTCCTCCATTATGGTTCTCAGTTCTATTTCTCAGAATTAGGGCTCATGCACACGACCATATTTTGTTTCCTTGTCCATTCCGTTTTTTTTTGATGATAGGATGCGGACCCATTCATTTCAATGGGTCCGCAAAAAATGCTGACAGCACACCATGTGCTGTCCGCATCAGTGTGTCCGTTATGTAGCCCCGCAAAAAAAATAAAGCATGTCCTATTTTTTTCTAGTTTGCGGACAAGTATAGGCATTATTACAATGGATCCTCAAAAACAAAAGATCTGCAAAAAAAAACTGATGCCATACGGAACGTCATCCGTTTATTTTGCAGATCCGCAATTTGTGGACCGCAAAACACATACGGTCGTGTGCATGTAGCCTTAGGCGTTGTTTTTGCAGATCCATTGTAATAATGCCTACACTTGTCCGCAAATGGACAAGAATAGGACATGCTAAAAAAAAATTGCGGGGCTACGGAATGGACATACGTATGCGGATAGTACACAGTGTGCTGTCAGCCTTTTTGGCTGACCCATTGAAATGAATAGGTCCGCATCTTATCCGCAAAAAAGACTGACGCGGAAACAAAATACGTTCGTGTACATGAGGCCTTAGATTCAGGGGAACGCCTGCAGGTCGGACCCTTGTTTCATAACACTAATGCTTTTGTATTTAAAAGAGATCCGAGCTCTATTTACGTAGGAAATAGATTGTTTGGCGAAAGCTAGCTCAAATTGAGCAGGGAATGAGTATTAGATTGGCAGCTGTGATATCTAGAAAGTAAGCGAAAATAAGTGAGTTGAAGGCTAAATGCACACGACCGTATGTGTTTTGCGGTCTGAAAATTGCGGATCCAAAAAAAAAAAACGATGATGCCTGTATGGCATCCATTTTTTTTGCGGATCCATTGTAATAATACCTATCCTTGTCCGCAAAATGGAAAAAATAGGACATGCACTATTTTTTTGCCGGGGCTACGGAACGGACATACTGATGCGGACAAAACACGGTGTGCTGTCCGCATTCTATCTGCAAAAAAAACGGAACGGACACGGAAACAAAATACGTTTGTGTGCATGTAGCCGAACAGTGTAACAAACTATCTTAGGGTGGGTTCACATCAGCGTTATTGATTCCGTTTGCTCTTTCCGTTATTTTCAGCAAAATATCACAAAGAAACGGATCCGTTTAAAATAACATTTGTGTCAATGGTAACGGATCCGTAACGGAAAGTGTTCAGATTGCTTCCATTATGGTCATTTCCGTAACGGATCCGTTATTTATCACGGAGACCAAAGTCCTGTCTGCTGGACTTTTTTTTTCTGTTGCAAATAACGCATCCATTGTGGAAACAGCAGATCCGTTGTCAAAATATCTTGTAAACCTATGTGAAACGCAGCAGAACGGATTGTATTTTACGTGTTTTCCATTATGCTTTCCGTTTTGCAATGTGTTTTTGCTCTCAATGAACACAACATGTTTTCTGAATTCTGTAGTGATTACAGGAAATAGAGCTAATCATCACCTGACCGGCCATTTTAGACACTATCAGTGTATACAGCACCAGTGCTATAGATCCAGGAGCTGTCCAGCATTTATCAAAGAGGTATATCACATCATCTTGCACACAAATATAAACATTCTTTTTAAGCTTGTTTTATGTTCCCTGCCTTCACTACTCCTTCTACCTATACATTTTATTAGACATGTACACATGATGTAGGCAACATGTATTATATTGTGGCGAGGTATTTTAACAGCAGTGTGTTTGTGTTCACACTTGCAGTGACTGTTTGAACTCCTTCTAATCACATACTTTTAACGTCACACGCAACCGTACAGTAACTTTCTGGAGCAATGTTGTGCATTATTTCATGAGTATATTACATTTCACACAAATATATGTGTATTATTAGCAGTTTGAAGATGTTTCCAACCTTAGAACCTTTATGCATTTCTAACATGCTTAGTGTCCACATGAGTATGACACACTGTGTAATTTCCTGAAGCTTTCTCATTCACTTATTATGTGTCAGGTCGTTCCTATACAGTACATTAATAATAATGAGCTGTTTATAGAAGTGAATGGGATGCCATAGTAATTACACAACATGCTGCTGTGATGTTTCTGGTGAGCAATGATAAAGAGAACTTGCTGCCTGTACTTTGGAAAGCTGCTTGGTTGTTGTGGCTGACCCTCGTCAATGTGATATATATGACATATCATGATGTAACAAACAAATAGGGCCAACACTGTATTTAATGGGAGTGTGTCACAAAAAATTAACCTCCTGCGCTGCTGAGTTGAAGATATCCCACACCTGTGCAGTTCACTGCCGTCCCCAACAGTGGCTAACCCTTGCAGAATGGTGTTAGCTGAGGCATTGCTAGGAGTGAGACTGATGTTCACAGTGGTCCAAACATTGCGCATGGCCGGCCTTGGCAGTGAAATCCAAAGGGGCAAAATATCTTCCACTCAGCAGCATGGCTCTGGGATTACAGGGCCTAGTCCATATGTTATGCTTGCATCTACTTTTATAGTGCATTATTTTCTGTTATTTTCTAAATGCAGCCATATACATCCGCACATTTAATACCATATCGTGCAGGATGGCTTATATATAGTTTTTTCTGTAATTTGTCTCGAAGTAGTGGCACCTTTATGTGTGAATACACTCCTATACTGGGAGTGATATTTAAGTGCACTTTTGCCCCACCTATTTAATAGGTGACCTTAATTAAGGTGGTACATATAGGTGTGTGTGTCTCTCCTCCCACCGGTTGCTGATGCACATGGAGGTAACAAGGGGCAGCACACTGTATGTGCGGGGACTGTGATCCTGAAAAATGTGCCACAGCATGAATAGGTTAGCATAGGAACCTGCCTGAACTGAGACCACCTTGTCGCCGGTAGGTGGGCTTAGATGTATTTTGATCAAAATGTATTGACCAAGTGTCTCAGTTTTTATCAAGAGTGAGGGCCTAGTCAATATGTTATGCTTGCATCTACTTTTATAGTGCATTATTTTCTGTTATTTTCTAAATGCAGCCATATACATCCACACATTTAATACCATATCATGCAGGATGGTTTATATATAGTTTTTTCTGTGACTTACACACATCCTACACAGTCCTACACACATGTGCAACAGGTCACTATGGCCATTTAAAAGGAGCAATTTATATATTTTGCGTACCAGCTTGTGTTCCATGGAGAACATTCTTCTGTATGCAGTTAGTTCCCTGTATTGTAAATGCTACAATATGCTTTGTATACCCTACCTGTTTCATGTCAATGTGGTTGTTCATATTATTGGTGTCCATTTTATTTAGGACACCTCCCAATCCAATTTGGAATCTGCCAGAGATAGAGCACCAAGAGGGTGTGGTGGCAGGCGTAGAGGAAGAGGATGTGGTGGCCATGGCTGTCAGAGTCAACAGGCTGTAAGTGTAATTCCATAGTGTCATTTGCAAGTATTGTCCAAATGTTTTAATACCCAAAAGGCAAATTATATAAAAAATGGCTCATTCAGAAAGTTGTCTGAATGAGTGCACATCTGTGCTGCTCTTTTTGGCAACAGTTGCAGAACCATTAATTTAAATGGTCCACAAAAACATGCGCACAGCACACCATGTGGTGTGCGCATCCGTGTTAATGGGTCTGTGGCTCCAAGCCAAAGATAGAGCATGTGCTTTGGTTCTGAAAACATTCAAACCAGATTTTTTATTTTAGATTATCTTTGTAGCCATGTGTGGTCGGATAAGACTATGGCCGTCTGAATGAGACATAACTATCATGTGTTTCGCACCTTGGCCAAGTAAGTATAAATGTTTCAGACATGTCTCCCCTGAAGGTGTGATATCAATATTACAACAAACTGATGTTTCATATATACTTTAAAGATAGTGATGTAGCCTCCTGCCCACAATTGGCTTATTAACATGTTTATGGAACAGAGTCACATACTTGCAAATCAAGTTGATGGTTGTGCATTGATTAGACATTGAATTTTTGATTAATTATAATGTATTTTACAGGGTTCCCACACAAGTTTGGATAAGGAGGTCGAGGAGGAGGTCATGCTGCCCTACATAGAGGGTGAACGCCTCATTCAACTAGTTGAAGAATGACCACCTCTGTGGGACCAGTCTGATCACATGGCCATCCGTCGCCTTTGGGAAGAGGTATTTTGTGCCATCATGCCTGATTGGGAGACTCTATCCAGTCAGTCTAAATTGGTTTGTGGTGAGTAATGTAATTCTTTTTTACATTTTTTTTTTTAAATTTAGAATGATCGGCCAACATTTTGCACGTCACATTTATTTTCTTGGATCATAAAGTGTATAAATATTATACCTTTACCGGCTATACAACTATGATTTTCAGCCATCAGGTACGGCATAATGTTTAAATACAAATAGGACAATGGCAATGGAAATCATGTCATGATAGATATTATTGTTACGAAGGACATATGTTTCCATTCCCCAATTAGATTTGCATTTTCACACTTGTATGAACCTTAAAATTTATTCGACATGTGACATTTTCATTTTTTAATAGGGCAATTGTTCCATCTTTGTGTAATATATTGGCCTCCTTGTTGTAGAACACCACTTGAATAGGAGTTCCATCTATACTTAAAACACTCTGAGACAGATTGATGACACATTTTTTAGACCTGCGCAAAATGTAGATGTTTTGTTCTGAACAACTACTGAAGTACATTTTTTTTTACACTGGCTATTTGGATTGGTAGCATCTCAGTGTAGGGCATAAATATCTATATTAAATAATTTGCCAATGTTCGTAAAGTCCTGTGTTTCCAATTTTAATTGTTAAAATGGTTCTTCTGTTTTTTTGAAATTATACATACCATTGGAAATACCCGAACCTTGGCCCATGATAAATGCAAAAAGATAATAGCCATATACTGTATGTAGATTTCATTCTACACAATAGTATCATTCTTATATAAGGGGAAAAATATATTTCCCATGCCCCAATCTCATCCGGCTTCTAAGTTGAGGTGCAATTGCTATGCCCATAGTTGTGACACATATTTTTGGGTTTTAACAAGCATATCATGTTTCTCTGCCTTAATCTTCAGTAGTTAAGGACGAAATTTTGGTGATGGTGTAAAATAAACAGGACAGGATGTCAAAACATTTTACACATTCAGAATGTAATGTGTGTCTCATTTCCTCAAAAATATATTTGTGATATAGTGTTACACCGAACACTCATAGTCCATGAGCTTCTCCATGTTTTGGTCATGTAAAGGACCCTGAACGTTAGTTTGCAATGATTGTAACAATTTTCAAACTTTGGCCACAATCATCTTATGGCCCCCAAGTAGGACAATTTATTTAATGTAATTTATAGTATTTTAACATCTCACACAGTCAAAATCCCAACACTCATAATGTTTTTTTCTGTTTTGATTTTGGCATATGCTGGCATTTAATAAGGATGATTGTAAGTATTGGTCCCTATTTTAGATGCAATATAACTTTTCCGGGTATAATCTTGTGTGTTTCTGTTCATAATGAATGAAAAAATCATTTTTGGACTTGGTTTTCGTCAAGTACAAGTTTGAACATGTTTTTAATAGTGTGATCTGTGTATTTTCAAACATTATTTGAGATTCAATTTTGTTTATTAGCAACTTCTAACAATAATGCTTCTTAATCATGTTTTTCTAATGCTATATTCTTCATGTTTTTATAGGAGATTTCATCAGAACCCACTGGAGGTCAATCCGTGACCACTTTATCCGGGACCTGAATAAGGCCCGGTTGGCCCCCAGAGGATCTGGAGCACGGATCACTTGTCCCTATTGTTATGAGAGGGCTCTCCAGGTTCTCCGGTGCTCTGCTGAGCTAAGAAGGTAGTTTAGATTTACTTACATTTTTTGGAGCCAAAGTAGCAACAATGTTGCTCTCAATTAATATAGAAATGTTTGACCCTAAAAGCTGATAAGAAACTGACTTAGTAATATCAAACATTGGCGTAGGATATTTGTTGGCCTGTTAAGTCTGTTTACATTATGTATTATAAGGGTATTTATAACAGACTGGTTGTCCCCTATTTTTGGGTTTAATACTCAGTGTATTCGTTTATAAGTTTCCCTTGTAATGAGGTGGATTATAGATAGTACTCATCCCTCATTGTGCTGATAAGACCACATTCCTGAGTGAGGGCAGAGACATGGGTGCAGTAGACTGGAGGAGGAGCTAACAGGTAGACAATTTCTCACACACTGATTCAGTATACTCCACCAGGCCCTCCCTTATAGTTAGGATGTCAGTATGATTTGGCCTATATCTTTAGTACACCATGGTGTGTTGGTCATGTGTTCTAACGGGGTAGACAGCCATGGGTTAGAGAATAATCAACTGAGTCTGCCCCGTATTTATGCTAGTGATGTTTATGTGAAATGTATTAATCACTTACAAAATATTTTTATTCACGTAGGCTGCATAAGTGTATTCCATTAAAAATCTTTTACATTCACATAACCTTACACAGAATATAATTTTTTGCTGTTACATTTTGTTTACACCTTAAAATGTAATTAGCCAACAAATACAAATGCACAAATCATGACATAATAAGAGTAATAAGAAGGTACAAGCCAGAGTGTGTTTTAATTCCTAAAAGTTTAAACAGATGTCAGTGAACTTGTATGAATGTCTATTATTGTTTAACATCGGCCTTACAGAATCCGACAAATATTGTTCAATTTTGTTAAAAATGTGTGCCTTGTCCTTTTGAAAACACTCCAACTTGTCCAACAAGTTCCAAGATGTACCTACAATGACAATTTAATGCCAATACACATTTCGAAAAGTCCAAACATTTAACATTTGTTGTGTTGGTGCAGTGTCACTAATTATTGTGTTTTCTCTCCTTTTATAGAACATATACAAGCACCAAGGAGGCTCAGCAGAGAGAGGAACCATCCAAGTCTGATGTGGAGCCAGTTGCCTGGCAGGAAGAAGTTTGGGAGAGTGAGGGTCCCCTACCTGCTCTGCAAGCCTCAGCTAGTACAGAAAGACACTATATAATTTAAGCCTTTTCTAATATAGATGTGAGACGCTGAGCAGGTAGGAGAAGGCAAATGGAGTCTGATGCTAATCTAGCAAGCATCATTCGTGATTGCTTGCTCAGATTGGATGATCAGACCACAAGAATTCGAGAGGAACTTTTAGCTCACATCGAGTCCTAATGGTCGGTTCCTCCAAAGTCTTACCCCATTGCTGGACCAGGTTAGTCCCCAACTTCTTCCTGGTTGCTGGTCGGGCATCATCCAAACCATTGAGAATTGCCTGTGCCACCCCCCTCCCAAGCCCTTCCCCAATTGCCTACCTATCCCCCATCCATCTCCCATCCCCTATCCATCTCCCATCCCCCATCCCCCTCCTATCCCCCTCCCACTCCCATCCCCCTCCCACTCTTATCCCCCCTCCTTCTCCCATCCCCCATCTCACTCCTATACCCCTTCCCACTCCCGTACCCAATCCCACTCCAGTACCCCATCCCACTCTGTGCTCAGGGGCCAGTTTTTATATGTGGGTCAGAACACTCTTTCTAACTTTCTTCCTGCCCCTACCTCTTTTGTAACTCCCTCCTCTCTTTTATAAACTCCTGGTCCTGCGCTCTTAGTGTCCTCTTCCCTCCACACTCCCCCTCCTCCCGCAGGTTATTCTCAGGGTCAGGAATCATTTTTGAGCTTGTTACACCAGCCTGATGATCCCAACAGGGGGTCTGGGCCAATGTAGTTAAGCTATTTTTGTGTATGTTTTTTATTTATAATATTCTGTTAAATTATTAAGACATTTTTATGGCAAGATGTCTGTTTTATTTATTTAATTCTAATGTTACATGAAAATAATGTAATTTATAATAAAATATTTATTTTGACAATTATGTTTTGCCATTATTAATCTAAAACTAAGAATGTGTGAAGGTCTGAGTCTAAAATAAATACTCACAAAATAGACAGGTTTCCACACTACGGGAATTCCTGAATCATTGAAGGGGTTATCTAAGACCTGAAATGATCTTCCAATTGGCACGGTCCCTCACACAAAATGTACTTATATGGCTCTGGAGCACAAACATAGCTCATGTTCCCTGTATGTCCGTTGCTACTTTTCCTCATGTGTGGATAAAAACATATGTTGTTGGGTATGGCAGGCGGTGACATGGGCGAGCATCCCTAGCCTCGCCATTGAGGCTCTGGAGGCTCTTACCTATTTTACCTTACCTATTTCTGTCACACACAGGAAGAAGCAGACATGGAAATGCAGGGAACAGGACTCTTGGGATGGTGATCTTCAGTCAGCTGAAACCTTGAAATGCCTACCTCATACCATCAGACAAGACATCTGGGAGCTTTGTAAAAAAAACCTGGATGGAGTGAATGGTCCCACCTACCATTCACTCCATGAAAAGCAGGCCCTGAAATACTGATATTAGAAAAATAACGGACTGGTAGACCCAACATACAATACAAATTCCTGCTTTTCATGTCTGTGTCATCAAGCTCACAGGTAGAGACAGACAAATCCAGGGGTGCTAAATAAAAAACATGGGATAACTGAATTTAAAAATGAAGACACACTGGCCAATGTGTTTCCCCTGCAAAATATCAAATAATTTAAAACAAACAAAACATTGTGCATTTCAACATTATAACTAGAGTTTAGCGAGCACCTGAAAGTTCGGGTTCGCCCGAACTTCGCAGCAAAGTTCGACTTCGGGACCCGAACTTGACCTGAAAGTGACCCCGAAATCGAACCCCTTTGAAGTCAATGGGGACCCGAACTTTGGGGAACTAAAATGGCTCTGAAAAAGTGCTGGAAAGGGCTAGAGGGCTGGAAATTGAAGCAAAATGGGGGTAAGAGTAGGATAAGTGCCCTGAAAATAAATTTGGATAGGGAAATAACTTAAAATAACAAAATACATAAAAATTTAAAATAAACGTTCCACACCTGAGCACACAGAGGATGTGGCAGCAACGTCACCACATCTTTTACCGTCACCAAGCATCTCCACACTATACCATGGAAGCGTTAAGCTGTCCATCTCCCAAACACTGGAGAGAAAGAGAAATAGAAAAAGGAAGTACCCCCCTACCCACCCGCGATCCCTGGCCCTGAATGCCAGGATTTCAAAATTTCTGGTCCCTTGAAATGCTGTCATTCTGTCTGGTGGAGATAGATGGAGAATTTTAAAAAACTTATGGCGGTGGCTGTCCCACAGTACGTGGTTTCCAGCCGCCACTACTTTTCCAGGTGAGCAATCCCTTCCCTGCACAACCAAGTGGTGGAGCACCCTGGGTAAATGTAGTGGAGGCTGGGCCAGAGGCGGATAGCAGTTTAGCGCATGTCCTTCCACCCCCGAGAATTGCAGGGCATTTCTCTTTGCCTCCTGTTGCCTCCTCCTCCACTTCCTCCTCCTCTACCACCTCCTCATCCGCTCAGGGTAACACCTTCACCACCAACATCAGCACAGCCAGGGGAAACAACAACAGGCTGTTCTGGAACTCATTTGTTTGGGGGACAAAACCCCACACCACGCAGGAGCTATGGATGGGCATGGAACAACAGACTGATGAGTGGTTGGTGTCACTGAGCCTCAAGCCCGGCCTGGGGTGTGCGATAATGGGTGAAATCTTGTAGCAGCTCTGGGCCTAGCCTGTTTGACACACATCCCTTGCCTGGCACATGTGCTGAATTTGGTGGTGCTGAAATTTCTGAACACCTGACAGTGAAAATCAATTCAGTTAATCCTCCTCTTAGATTCTGGTGGGACAAATTCACTTTTATTGGTGCTCAAGGACCCCTGCGACCTAAGCTGCAGATGTGACAGGCAAATAATTTTATTAAATTTGTTGGTTAGATTGTTGGGTAACATTTTCACGGTTATCAGGACTTTTTATTATAAATCGTAACAAAAACATTTCAAAATAAGAACATTAACCCGACCAGCCTCCCCCCCTACACCCCCCCCTTCACTCAAATCACTCATTAATGCCCATTCACAAACTATTTACAAATTTACTTAGAAACATATTTACTATATGTCGTATAAACTAAATAAACAAACAAAACTATATACATGCCTTACCCTTAACTTATAAGGCCAGTCACATACAAGTGGCTCGGAGGGTGGGTTCCTGCACCAACATAGGCCAGGTACACAATTGTTTAGCCAGGGCACAGTTTTGTAGGATGAGGAGGAGAAGAAGAAACCGTGTTCACAGCAGGGTGGCAGCAGCTCATGGCCATCCCTTGAGCGTGGCTGGGGGGATATGGAGGACACAGATGATACACCTCCCACAGAGGACAGCTTGTCGTTGCCTCTGGGAAGCCTGGCAGACATGACCGACTACATGCTGCAGTGCCTGCGCACCGACTGCCGAGTTGGCTACATTCTAACTTGTGCAGATTACTGGGTGGCCCTCCTGCTGGATTCCCGTTACAAGGGCAACGTGCCGGCCTTAATTCAGTCACTAAAGCATGATCAGAAGAAGCCAACGCTGGTAGACGCGCTGCTGATGGCATTCACACCTGACACCGGGGGCTCAGTGGTAGCACAAGGCTAAAGCAGAGTAGGAGTAAGAAGAAGTCGCCAATGCAGCTGGGTCACCGCCCACACCTCAGAAGGCAGGGTTAGCATGGCCGAAATGTGGAAAAGCTTTGTCACCACTCCACAACCACCAGCAGAAATGGAACGTCTTAGCAAGAGGCAGCATTTCGGCAAAATGGTGGAATAGGATCTTTGCACACGCCTACACGAACTGACTGATGGGTCTGCCCAAGGTCGTAGCTACAGGGGAAGCAGGAAAAGCAGCTGCTTTGGGGCCCTGACCCAGAAGGGGCCCATCCAGGAGGAGGAGGACTAAAAGACTTTGTCAGGGCTCCCTCAACAGTGTTATACAATGAAATGATATACAGTGGCAGTATAGACAGAGTAGAAAACGGATGGAACAGCTGCCGGGCCTGGTCTGAGAGAGCGATCTTTAGTAGCCACAGGAATGGGGGCGGCATGAAAGGAAGCGGTTTTAAAGAAATTACCGGAGAAGGGGGGCCCAAATTAAAAAATGTGCTGTTGGGCCCAGTCATTTCTAGCTATGCCACAGGGTCTGCCACATTCAACTTCTGGGTCTCCAAATTGGGGACATGGCCTCAGCTTCACCTTTACGCCTTGGAGGTACTTTCCTGCCCTGCAGCCAGTGTATTGTCTGAACATGTGTTTAGCGCGGCTGGGGGCGTTATCACAGACAAGCATAGCCACCTGTCCACAGCCAATGTGAACAATCTCACGTTCATTAAAAAGAACCAGGCATGGATCTCACAGGACTTGTTCGTACCTTATGCAGAAAAGACATATATACCAGCTTCACCCATCCATTGTTATACTACAGCGTACTTACTCTTTCTTTTCATTTTTATATTTCCCAATGTTTTGGGGTCTACCCCAATTTATTAAAAAAAAAAAAAAAAAACATTGTTGTGGGCGACTATCTTTGGCTTCACAGCCAAAAAAGGATTTATGTCAGGCAACAATGTAAAAGCCAATTGTAATGAATTAAGTTCCCTGTCTGTTATGCAGTGCATTTTTAGAAATTTACCTCCCTGTCACCTATGCAGAGCAAGGGTTTGTATATGGCAAAACTAGGTTAATGTCACCCAATAATGTAACAGACGATTTTTACAAATTTACCTCCCTGTCACCTATGCAGAGCAGGGGTTTGTATATGGCAAAAATGGTAAAATGTCACCCACCAATGGAACAGACGATTTTTACAAATTTACGTACCTGTCACCTATGCAGAGCAGGGGTTTGTATACGGCAAAACTGGGTTAATGTCACCCAAGAATGTAACAGACCATTTTTAGAAATTTATGTCCCTGTCACCTATGCAGAGCAGGAGTTTGTATATGGCAAAATTGGGTAAATGTCACCCAAGAATGTAACAGATGATTTTTAGAAATTTACATCCCTTTCACCTATCTAGCACAAAAAGTGGGTTTTTTTATAGCACCAATGTAAATTCAGTATGTTACGGTTGTATTGGACTGTCAGAAATGCAGCATGAACCTATACAGATAGTTTTTTTTGTAAGGGCAGTTGATTTTATTTAGAAGCGTAATTACTTTATGTTTAATTCAGAGTTTTTTTCTGCAAAAATCTGGTACCGCCATGGGCACCAGATTCGCCCCCAGTTATGCGAACCTCTATGTCAAACTGGGAGGACCAAGTTTTCCAGCTGATGTTGGGGGCGGATCTGGTGCTCTGGAGGTGGTATATCGATGATGTCATTTTTATTTGGAAGGGATCTGAATTTGCACTTAATTCCTTCCTGTCAGACATTAATTCCAACAATCTTAATCTCCGCTTTACTGCGAATATTAGTAGGACTAGCATTGATTTTTTGGATTTGAAAATTGACATCCATCTGGATAAAATAAATTGCAGTACATATCATAAACCGACAGCTAGAAATAATTTCATTTTATATTCTAGTTGCCACCTTCCCAGGTGGCTATTGAATGTGCCAATGGGCCATTTTAGACGCCTCAAAAGGAATTGTACACTAGATGAGAAGTTTGAAAAAGAGGCACATGCACTAAAGCAACAATTTATGGATAAGGAATATGCAAGTGAGTGTATTGCTAAAGCGTTGAATAAAGTTAGAGAGTTGGACCGGAGGGAAATCTTTGTAGATAAATCAGATCAGCCGAGTGATGATCCAACCTTATCTGAAGGGTTACAGATTATATTGCCCTTTAATACCCAGTATAAAAGGATTGAGAATATAAATTCCAAACACTGGTCCTTCTTACAACAGGACAAAGTTATAGGACCCCTTATACCATCAAGACCTAATATAAGTTATACACGGGCGAATAACTTGGGTTTGAAAATAGCACCTACAATAAGACTACCCAATAAGGTAAGGAAAGATCATTGGCTAAACCTTAAAGGCTTTTTTAGGTGTAATTCTTGCTCAAATTGCAAAATAACGAGTTTTCCCAAGAAGACTATTAAGGTGTATTCAACACTCCTGACATGTAACAGCAAGAATGTGATTTATCTGTTAATGTGTCCTTGTAAAAAACAGTATGTGGGCCGCACTAAGAGATGCCTGAAAAAGAGGGTCTTGGAACATGTGGCCAACATTCGTAGAGGTTATGACAATCACACCGTCACCAAACATTTTAAATTATGCCACAATCAGGATCCTACTGGCCTTACTTATACGGCTTTGACGAATGTGGTACCAGATTGGAGAGGGGGTGATTTGATTAAGAAGATGTCAAGAATAGAATCTAAGTTCATATTTGAATTTGGTTCACTAACTCCAAATGGTTTAAATGCAGATTGGGAATTATATGGTTTTCTCTGACTGGGTGCCCACTGATTTAATGGACGACCAGGTGTATTTTTTCTTTTTCTTGTATTTGCCAGTGGGCCTCCATTCATTTCCACGTATTTCCCATACCACAGTAAATATGGATTGCGACACAACTTTTACCATTTGATATGTAAAGATGTTTGGTTAATTTATTCTTTATGCAAGTCCATTTCTGATAAGATTTTCCATTGATCATTGTTTGAGATACATTTAAGCAGCAATGGCATACAAAACGCAAAGTTTTTGAAAAATCTTATAACAAAACGCAAGGTAACCGCAGTATGGTTATGGCATTATTGTTTGAGGTACATTCAAGCAGCATTGGCATATAAAAAGCAATTTTAAAAAAAACGCATAAAAGATGCAAAGAAATCGCAACATGAAAATGGCAATGTCCACATGTCTTAAAATCCGAGTTTTCAATGCTTCCATGCAATTACCTGATTCTGTTTAAGACTTTAATTCGGGCCACGACTCAATATAAAAGGATATGGGGAAGCACTTCAAGTTTACCACTGAGGAAGGGGTCATCCACAGACCCCGAAACGCGTATGGTAGAAAACCTTGTTCCGGCATGCTAGCATAGTGACTTACCCAAAGACCAACTCTAACAAGTCATGTTAGATACCCACGATCCCAAGGGAACCTTTGCTCAAAAGCTACGAGTCACGTGAGTCCCAGGGAGATACGCAAAGCGGACATTCGCCTGGTGCTTAATCCAAATCACAGACCAGTGAATATCCTTGGACACCGAGTGTCGCATGGGCAAATTCGGATGCAGGTAATATCAACACAGTTGCTTTAAGTGGTGGGACGCCACCCAGACGAATCACTGCACTGTGTCTATTTGATATTTACCCGAAGTTCTTGCGAATGTGGGAATCTAGGATGTCCGCTTGACATTGCATACTATGAGACTGCGAATTTTATAAAAGTTTGCGCATAGTTTTCCATCTGAATTCAATACATCTACAAACGTTTGTGCATAATTTGCTCTCTGGAAAATCGGGACGCAAGGATACTGTGAGACTGCGAAATTTTAACAGTATTATCTGCCATTACCGGATTGCGAAATTGTGACAGTGTTCTACTTCAGTGAAGTGTGGAGTTACCATTGAAGCACTCAGTTGCGATTATCACTGCTATTAGACAACATTTTGCCATTGCTGTTATTTTTTGTTTTTATTGTGTTAATATTTTAATGTTATTTTTATTATGTTGTTTTTCACTATATTGCCTTTTTAGGGCTATTTAGCCCAATAAACTGTTATTTCTGCAAGGTTTTGACTTGATTCTATATTTGAGTGCCTGGCCACATTTATATCCAGAAATGCAGCATAGCCCATAAATTTACTATCCAGCTAAAAAAGTGCGCTTTTAAGGTAACTGCAGTATTTTTTGGTTTTATTGGACTGTGAGATATGCAGTGCCTGTTGCAGATAGATAAAAATATCGCTTTAGGTCACAAAAATATGTAACAAAAAGTAACAAAAAAAAAAAAAAATGTAACAGACTAATGTAATTGAATAATTTTCACTACCAGGTATGCATTGCAGGACACAGGGGTACTTGACCGTCCAAAAAAAGGGAATTTGTCCTCCACTGAGCTACCAGAACAGAATTAAAGTAATGTCCGTGGCACACATGCAGTTCACATGCAGTTGCAAGTGCACTGCAGTTGCAAAAATGGCTGCCGACGCCCACCAAACTAGGTGGATTAAAAGTTATTTTTCAGTGTCACTGGGTACAAAAATGTAACATAGCACCCTCAATAATCGCTGTAGTTTTAAGATTGAACACCAAGTACACCAGAATTCTTCCCTAATCTCTCCCTCACAGCAGCAGCATCCTATCCCTACACTGAGAAAAGCAGAGTGACGTGCGGCGCTACGTGACTCCAGCCTATATAGAGGCTGGGTCACATGCTACACTTGGCCAATCACAGCCATGCCATTAGTGGCCATGGCTATGATGGCTTCTAAGGGCAGACTAGTGAAACGCTTGTGTATTGGCTGCCCGACAGCCTTTAACCACATCAGCCCCCCTAGCTTAAACACCCTTAATGACCAGGCCACTTTTTACAATTCTGCACTACACTACTTTCACCGTTTATTGCTCCGTCATGCAACTTACCACCCAAATGAATTTTACCTCCTTTTCTTCTCACTAATAGAGCTTTCTCTTGGTGGTATTTCATTGTTGCTGACATTTTAACTTTTTTTGCTATTAATAAAAATTTAACGACATTTTTGCAAAAAAAATGACATTTTTCACTTTCTGTTGTAATTTTTTTTTAAAAAAACTACATTTCTATATAAATTTTTCTCTAAATGTATTGTTCTACATGTCTTTGATAAAAAAAAAAATCCAATAAGTGTATATTTATTGGTTTGGGTAAACGTTATAGCGTTTACAAACTATGGTGCAAAAAAGTGAATTTCGGCATTTTGAAGCAGCTCTGACTTTCTGAGCACCTGTCATGTTTCTTCAGGTGCTAGAATGTCAGGAAAGTATAAATACCCCCAAATGACACCATTTTAGAAAGAAGACACCCCAAAGTATTCGCGGAGGGGCATGGTGAGTTCATGTATCATTTCATTTTTTTCACAAGTTAGCGGAAAATGACACTTTCTGAGGAAAAAAATTATAATAAAGTTTCCATTTCTGCTAACTTCTGGCAAAAAAAAAAAAATCTCAGACGGGCTCATTATGCCCTCAGTGAATACCTTGGGGTGTCTACTTTCCGAAATGGGGTCATTTGTGGGGTGTGTTTACTGTTCTGGCATTTTGGGCGGGGCTAAATTGTGAGCAGCCATGTAAAAGCTAAAGGTACTCGTTGGAATTTGGGCCCTTTGCGCACTCAGGCTGCAAAAAGTGTCACTTATGTGGTATTGCCGTACTCAGGAGAAGTAGGGCAATATGTTTTGGGGTGTATTTTTACATATACCCATGTTAGGTGAGAGAAATATCTCTGTAAACTGACAACTTTGTATAAAAAATTTAAAAATTGTCGCTTACAGAGATATTTCTCACACTCAGCAGGGGTATATATAAAAATACACCCCAAAACACATTGCCCTACTTCTCCTGAGTACGGCGATACCACATGAGTGACACTTTTTGCAGCCTGGGTGCAAAGGGCCCTAAAACCAATGAGTACCTTTAGGATTTCACAGGGCATTTTTACGCATTTGGATTCCAGACTTCTTCTCACGCTTTAGGGGCCCCTAAAATGCCAGGACAGTATAAATACCCCACATGTGACCCCATTTTAGAAAGAAGACACCTCAGGTATTCCGTGAGGGTATGGTGAGTTCATGTAAAATTTTATTTTTGTCACAAGTTAGTGGAATATGAGACTTTGTAAAAACTAAATAAAAAATATATATATATCTCAATTTCCGCTTACTTGTGCCAAAAAAAAATTCTGTGAACTCGCCATGCCCCTCACGGAATACCTTGGGGTGTCTTCTTTCCAAAATGGGGTCACTTGTGGGGTATTTATACTGCCCTGGCATTTTAGGGAACCTAAAGCGTGAGAATCTAAATGCGTAAAAATGCCCTGTGAAATCCTAATGGTACTCATTGGTTTTAGGGCCCTTTGCGCATCTTGGCTGCAAAAAGTGTCACTGTGTGGTATCGCAGTACTCAGGAGAAGTAGGGCAATGTGTTTGGGGTGTATTTTATATATACCCATACTGTGTGTGAGAAATATCGCTGTAAACGACAACTTTTTAAATTTTTTTATACAAAGTTGTCAGTTTACAGAGATATTTCTCTCACCCAACATGGGAATATGTAAAAATACACCCCAAAACACATTGCCCTACTTCTCCTGAGTACGACGATACCACATGTGTGGCACTTTTTGCAGCCAAGATGCGCAAAGGGCCCAAATTCCCATGAGTACCTTTTAGGAGGGCATTTTTACGCATTTTTCTTCTCTATGCTTTAGGGCCCCTAAAATGCCAGGGCAGTATAAATACCCACATGTGACCCCATTTTGGAAAGAAGACAGCCCAAGGTATTCCATGAGGGGCATGGCGAGTTCATAGAAAAAAATTTTTGGCACAAGTTAGTGGAAATTGATTTTTATTGTTTTTTCTCACAAAGTCTCCCTTTCCGCTAACTTTTGACAAAAAGTTTAATTTTTCATGGACTCACTATGCCCCTCAGCGAATACCTTGGGGTGTCTTCTTTCCAAAATGGGGTCACATGTGGGGTATTTATACTGCCCTGGCATTTTAGGGGCCCTAAAGCGTGAGAAGAAAAATGCGTAAAATGCCCTCCTAAAGTTACTCATTGGAATTTAGGCCCTTTGCGCATCTTGGCTGCAAAAAGTGTCACTTATGTGGTATCGCCGTACTCAGGAGAAGTAGGGCAATGTGTTTGGGGTGTATTTTACATATACCCATGCTGGGTGAGAGAAATATCTCTGTAAATTGCCAACTTTGAATAAAAAATTTAAAAAGTTGTAATTTACAGAGATATTTCTCACACACAGTATGGGTATATATAAAAATACACCCCAAAACACATTGCCCTACTTCTCCTGAGTTCGGCGATACCACATGAGTGACACTTTTTGCAGCCAAGATGCGCAAGGGGCCCTAATTCCAATGAGTACCTTTAGGATTTCACAGGGCATTTTTACGCATTTGGATTCTCACGCTTTAGGACCCCTAAAATGCCAGGGCAGTGTAAATACCCCACAAGTGACCCCATTGTGGAAAGAAGACACCCCAAGGTATTTCGTGAGGGGTATGGCAAGTTCACAGAAATTTTTTTTTTTTGGCACAAGTTAGCGGAAATTGATTTTTATTTTTATTTTTTCCAAGTCTCATATTCCACTAACTTGTGACAAAAAATAAAATTTTGCATGAACTCGCCATACCCCTCACTGAATACCTTGGGGTGTCTTCTTTCTAAAATGGGTTCACATGTGAGGTTTTTGTACTGCCCTGGCATTTTAGGGGTCTCCGCAATCATTACACGTATGGCCAGCATTAGGAGTTTCTGCGATTCTCTTCATATTGAGCATACGGGTAATGAGATTTTTTTTTTCCGTTCAGCCTCTGGGCTGAAAAAAAAAAAAAAATTAACGGCACTGATTTTTTCATTCGCATCGATCAATGTGGATGAAAAAATCTCTGCCAAAATCAGTGACTGGGCGCTAGCTACCTAACAAGTAGCTAACTAACTGGCCATGATAAGGGACCCTTATGCCCCATTCACACGCCCGCAATTCTGTTTGCGGAACGGAATTGCGGACCCATTCATTTCTATGGGGACAGACTTTGTCCCGCTCGGATCCGGAATTACGGATCCGCGCTTCCGGGTCTGCACTTCTGTTCCGCAAAAATATAGAACATGTCCTATTCTTGTCCGCGATTGCGGACAAGAAAAAGCATTTTCAATATAGTTCTGGCAATGTGCGGATCTGCAAAATGCAGAAAGCACATTGCCGGTGTCCGTGTTTTAAAGATCTGTGGATCCGCGGATCAGATCCGCGGATCCACGGATCCGCAAAACACATATGGACGTCTGAATGGAGCCTTACAAGGGGTTTGATCAATGACAGGGAGGTGATCAGGGGGTCTAGATTGGGTGATCAAGGGGTTAATTGGGGGGGGGGGGGGGGTTAGTGTAGTGTTTGGTGCAACTTTACATAGTTACCTGGTCCTCTTGTGGTCGATCCCAGCAAATGGGACCACCAGAGGACCAGGTAGCAGGTATATCAGACGCTGTTCACAAAACAGCGTCTGATATACTTGTTTGATGCGATTTATATCGCATCTACAGCCTGCCAGCGATTGATCATCGCTGGCAGGCTGTAGTCTAACTCTTGAGACGCGCGACGCTGTGAACAGGAAGTCTCGCGTCTCGCGAGATGACGCGCCGACGCGTCCGATCAGAAGAACAGGACCGCCCGCAGGACGCAATCCTGCGTACGGCGGTCCTGAAGCAGTTAAAAAACGCCAAGAAATCGCCAAACACCGAACCCGAATCCAAACTTTTACGGAAATGTCCGGCTTTGGGTCCGGGTACCAAAAACCTTAAAGTTTGGTATGAACCCGAACTTTACAGTTCGGGTTCGGTCAACCCTAATTATAACATAAATTCTTGCCAGTGTATCGATCCCTCTGGCGAACTAAAATAATTTGAAAAAGAATCACGTAAGACATTTACAACTGCTGTAGCCCATGGTCCAGTGTGTTGAGTTTCCTGCCCAGTGGACATAGATGTTTCTACATCTGTGAGAAAAGGCTCCCTTAATAATAAAAAGTTATGCAAAATAAAATATGCCTTCACCACTTTATCAACATTGTCTGGCAGAAACTGTATTGGATGGATAAAGATGCTCCATTTTGAACACAATAATGCAAAAGGCGCACTCAATGATACAGCAGGCCCTGCTCAAACGATAATTATAGCTTTTCTTTTCTTTTTCAGCACTTAAATTTCGCTGACCACCTAGCTTCAGTAAATTAGAGCACATTTGATATGCTTCATCTGCCACTTTTACAAAAGGAAGCTCAGTAGTGCCAGGCAGTGGTTGTGGTGCGGGGAACGAAAAATTATTTCCATGGCAGAAGATGGCAGAAGATTCAAATATGGCAGAAGATTCAAATACTTTCGAATCATTGGTCTATATCTAAATCAATGAAACGATAATTTGCATCTGCCAATGCCATCGAAATTACTGAAAAATAACGCTTATAATTACAAAATAAGGAGCCACTAAGGGGAGGTTTATGTTTACGGATGTGCTTGCCATCCAGGGCACCCAAACAGTTAGGAAACTGTGTCACCTCCCGGTATTTGGCACCTATCTGCTTCCAGTGTTCCGTGGTTGGGTGTGGAATCTCTTCCCGATGTAGGCACTCCCAAATAACCTTGCACGTGTCTTTCACTATGTAAGAAATAGTAGACTTTCCCAGGCAAAACTGATAATTGAGACTCATATAACACTCTCCAGTGGCAAGGAAGCTGTGAAAATAGTAGAGTAGAAATTTAGTATAAAAAAATATGGAAAATAAAGAGGCAATATATATAGGTGCAATAACTTGTACACTTACACATATAGTCAAAAATCTAATATAATAAGACAGAATTTGACAAAATCTATCTCATATTAAATATTAGTGATGAGCGGCATAGGCAATATTCGTTTTTGCGATATTTCGCGAATTATTCTCATAATATTTGCAATAAATTCGCAAATTCTTGATTTCCAGTCATTATCACGATTGCGCAAATCGGCACTAATAATGCGCATATTTTTGCGCAATACATGCAACTTCACATTTAATGAGGTCTGAGTAGATATTACTGATTGGTGCACTAAGTCTTGTTGTGACATCACAGCACTATGTCTGTACTGTAGCATGTATGTATCGACAGCAGAAAAACAGTAATTCCTATCACACTACCTAACACCCTGCACTGGAACCTATCAGCTACACTATATCACTATCTAACCTACACCGACCTACATCTCCCACTAACTATCTGTATTATATATATAAGCTAACTATTTAATTTAATTGAATAAGGAACCAGATGAGTCTGCAAAGCACATAGCACAGCAATGACACTGTTGTCTCTCTCGGAACTGCAAAAAAAAAAAAAAAACTGCAGAAAATGGCTGCTGTGGAGTTTCTTATATAGTAAGGGGGTAGGCAACTTTTCTTATTGGTTGTTAGGGATGTTGTTAAGCTCTGACAAAGATATTGCAGCGTTTTAATTTGCCCACAAGCAAGAAGGGAGGTTACTAGCGTTGAACGAGCATGCTGGGCCACTGTGTGTAAAACAACTCTTAATGTGCTTCACATTAACGTGTTAAAATTATAAGATTTGCATTGATGTCTATTGGAGGACAACTGTTGTGCATGGTATCATACAGTGCAAAACATACGATACAGTCAAATGTAGCCTGGGCTTCTAGTGACAAGGACACTAGACCTGTATTTATTAGGAAATTACGGATGTTTGTTAAAAAAAATATATATATACATATATATCTGTGGCGTGTTCCTATATTTTAGAGTGTCTTGTCATGTACATTTGCATGCGCACTTGGAGTTTCATCTGGCATGCAGTGCATCTGATTTACGTAAGGCTCACGCCTGGTATTTTGTCCAATTGTAAAGACATAACAACTATTTCATCCCTCCACTATCTAATCAGAGGAAGATTTATTGCTGCAGGAAGGAGAAAATGAAACTCTGAGTTCTGGACCTTTTAGCTGACAAGCAGATGTGGAGAAAATAACTCAAAGTGCATGAAATTCTAAAACAAATCTCCAAAGTCCTATTGCATATATTGAATATATGATGGAGGGCCATGATGCAGACAATTTAATCTTCTCTTGTCTCTGCTGACCTCTGGTAAACCACTCATGGCTCTGCCGCAGATCACTACACATGATTCATCAGAGGTCAGCAAATGCTTGCAAAGACAAATTGTTTCTGCAATAGTCCAATTGTATGTTCTCTGTTAATGCAATTGGAGCAGTGATAAATTCCTTCTGATATAATCTGTGCTTCTATAAGAACAGATTAGATTTATGCACAGCCTAGATATGTAACAATACTTTACATTTACATTACCCATTACCTGTCTTCAATCGATACTCCTAAGAAAGGCATTTACTTCACAGCAAGAATGCTACTCGGCTGAACTATTGGTTTCAGTTAATTTGGATTCTTCCCTTTATTGATATTAAACCATCACTATCCCCAGAATAAGTCATCAATATCAGATTGGCGGGGTCTGGCTCCCAGGACACCTGCGATAGCCTTTTGGTGTAGCACCCCATTAGTGCTTAGGACTCTTCCTAAGCCAGTGATGTCACTGTACATCGGTCATGACACATCTTAGTCCAAATTTTTGTGAATGGGACTGGGCTTAGATACCAAGCACAGCTGCTATCAAATAGACATTCCTGTGCTTGGTGAAGCTCCAATGAATGCCATGGCTTTCTCAAACAACTGATCCGTGTGGCTATCAGGACTCCCCTTCCCATTTATAACCTGTTCCAAGGATAAGTCATCAATATGAAAATCCCTTTTGTGCAACCTTGTACATGAAAGGGACAAACCTTTTCAGGATTGAATCTTCTACCTAAATTTTTTACATAAGGGAACCACACTCACTGAAACTGTCACAGACGTTCCTGCGACAGGTGGCAGGAGATCGGTGAGACTGGCAACACGTGGTTTGATCTGACATGTTTTCCATTTGGATCAAATGACGTCTGTGTTGTTTCTGGTGCTTGCCACACCTTCTTTCCCCAGGTGTGGCTGTTAGGGTCATTTAACCTTCTCTATTAATAGATGCTTCTCCCACAATGCTGTGCAGTTTATAGCTTCTGTTTGAACCTTATGGATAGATTGTGGTTGGATCTCGGCTGAGTTCCTGGTACTTCCATTGCTCCTTTGAAGTTAAGTCTTTCCTTTCCCCTTTGTATTTTGTTTAGGTTCTGAGTGTTGCATTTCCCTATTGTTTGTATTAGGGCTGAAGGAGACTCCTGTTCGTCCTTCCTTTTGGGGGAACAGGTAGTCTCGTCCCTGCCATTAGTACCAGGGTCCTATAGTGCTTGATAGGGTTCTAGGTATTCCTGCGTATGAACTTACCTACCTTTGAGGTCTGTACATACTGGTAGTTAGTCAGGATTTTGGTTAGGGTTTTCACTAGGAGGTGTCCTTTTTCCTTCCCTAGTTCTCAGTTCTAATTCACTGTTCCCCCCTTCCCTCCTATGCTTGGTGTGGTGTTTCTCTCCCACACCAATGCGTGACATTATAAACCGCCAAAACCGTCATTTTTTGTTTGTGTGCAGCCATGGATCCTATTGCTGCACTGGTAGGTCAGCTGCAACGGCTATCTTTGGAGGTAGCTGACCTCTGCACGACCGTCTCGCAGATGCAGAGATCACAGGCTGTTGGTCCTGGTGGAAACCAGGCCTATCTGGAGCCTAAAATTGCTCTCCCGGACAGATTTTCTGGGGGACATGATAATTTTAGGCATGCAAACTGTATTTTAGGCTACGTCCACACTCATTTGGGTCTTATCTATGATGATACGGATTGGACCTCTCTAGCCGAAACCAAGCTGCACAGCCTTTGTCAGGGTGTTCGTACCACTGAGATTTATTGCTCTGAGTTTAGGAAGTGGGCTATTGATACGGAGTGGAGCGATCCTGCCATCCGTAGACAGTCCTCCTCTGACACTTTGGGTGAAACTACTCCTGGGTTTATGTCTGGGGACGAACCCATACAATTAGGGTGAGCTACTCCTGGATCCGCTTTTAAGCATACTGGTAATAGGAAGGGAGTGTGTTTTTTCTGCAGACAGAAGGGACATTTTATTAGAGTATGTCCATACATTCAACGGCAAAAATAAAAAAGAGGGACATTTAATTCCCATCTGACTCTTGGAGGGGTAAGAGGAGAGTCAGAAAATGTGCATTTGTGTTTGACTGGTAGTATGGTAGTACCTGTTTTCTCTTGACTGCTAAGGTGGCTCTAGAGTCAAAAACTGTGGGGATTGAGGTGTTTATTGACAGCGGTTCTGGGGTGAACCTGATTGATGCTCAGTTTGTCCGTATGCACAGATTGCTTCAGTTTTTGCAATTGATTCTGCACCTCTAACTCAGAAGTATTTATCTCAAGTGGTGCATGATATCAGATTAAGAGTGGGTCACTTTCATCAAGAATTTATCTTGTGTTTTGTGTTGGAGGGTCCCACTGTGCCAATGGTTCTGGTGTTTACTGTGGTTAAGCAAGCACAATCCAACTATCGACTGGCAAGCTAGACAGATTTTGGATTGGGGTGATTATTGCATTGACAATTGTCTGAATACACCTTTTTCTGTTTTAACAACTAAGACATTACCCTCTTTTATATCTGATTTTGCCAATGTATTTTCTGAGAGTGGATGACAGGCTTTACCTTTGCATCGAGGAAATGATTGTCCTGTCAACCTTATTCCCAGAGCAAAGTTGCCAAAATCTAGATTGTATAACCTTTATGGACCTGAAAGATTGGCCATGAGAGAGCATATTGCCGAGAGTTTGGCTAAAGGACACTTAAGACCTTCCAAATCTCCAGTGGCAGCAGGGTTCTTTTTTGTTAAAAAAAAGGACGGAGGTCTTCGGCCATGTCTGGATTTCCGTGAACTTAGTCGGATTACTGTCCGTGATCCTTACCCTCTTCCTTTGATTCCCGATTTGTTTAACCAGATTGTTGGTGCCAAGGTGTTCTCCAAGTTGGACTTAAGGGGGGCATATAATCTGGTTAGGATCAAGGAAGGGGATGAATGGAAGACGGCTTTTAATACTCCTTAGGGGCCCTTTGAGAACCTGGTCACGCCTTTTGGGTTGATCAATGCTCCAGCGGTTTTTGAGCATTTTGGGAATTATATTTTTCATCACCTTGTGGGGAGGTTTGTAGTTGTGTATTTGGATGACATTCTAATTTATTCTCCAGACTTGGAGATATGTCAGGATCATGTTAGACAGGTGTTTCAGATCCTAAGAGATAATAAATTGTACGCAAAATTACAGAAGTATGTTTTTGGTTTTCGATTGCATCCAGACAAAGTCCGTGCTGTATTGGACTGAGATCGACCCAAAAATCTGAAAGCTCTTATGCGGTTTTTGGGGTTTACCAACTATTACCAAAAATTTATTCAGAACTATTCGACAATAGTTAAACCCTTAACTGAAATGACTAAGAAAGGGACGGATGTTTCAGTGTGGTCTAATTTGGCGTTGCGAGACTTTTCTGCAATTAAGGAATCCTTCTCTTCCGCCCCTATATTGGTGCAGCCGGATGTATCACAACCTTTTATTGTGGAATTGGACGCGTCCGAGGTGGGGGTAGGAGCAGTTTTATCGCAGGGTCCGTCACCAGGTAAATGGCGTCCATGTGTCTTTTTCTGAAAAAAACTCTCTTCCGCTGAGAGAAATTATGATGTGGGGAACAGAGAGTTACTGGCCATTAAGTTGGCTTTTGAGGAATGGCGTCATTGGTTTGAAGGGGCAATTTATCCAATCACGGTGTTGACAGATCACAAAAACCTGGCTTACCTAGAGTCGGCTAAACGACTGAACCCGAGGCAGGCCAGATGGTGTTTGTTTTTCACCAGGTTCAATTTCACTGTCATCTATTATCCTGGGGTTAAGAACGTCAAGGCAGATGCCTTGTCACATAGTTTTCCTGGAGGTGGTGATTTTGAAAATCCTATACTGTTGTAAGGGGTGGTGATTTCAGCTCTTTACCCTGACCTAGAGGTGAAGGTGTTAGAGGCCCAGGGAGATGCACCAGATTATTGTCCCTCTGGGAAACTTTGTGTCATCAGAATTGCGTCACAAGGTGTTTGAGGAACATCACTGTACGGTTCATATGGGACACCCTGGGAGAAGATCCACTGCTGACCTCATCTCTAGTAGATTCTGGTGGCTGGGGTTGCGTAAGTGTGTTGAGGACTATGTGTCAGCCTGTAGTACCTGTGCACGCACTAAGGTGACGCACTAAGAGATCCGGAAGGCCGAGTATGTCACTAAGGTGACATCCTCAGCCTTCCGGATCTCTACTGCCATTGCCCATCCCGTCCAGACCATCAACTCACTTATTCATAGATTTTATGACTGATCTACCTTATTCTTTAGGAAAGACATTTATTCTGGTGGTAGTTGATTGCTTTAGTAAAATGGTGCACTTTATAGCATTGCCAGGCCTACCTAATGCTAAAACACTGACGTGGTCTCGGATTGTGGGACTGACATCTTTTGTCTCTGAGAACCAGGAGGAGTTAGCTTTGCTTTTGTCTTTGGCAGAGTTTGCCATAAATAATTGTAGACAGGAATCCACTGGGAAGTCAACGTTTTTTTGGGCAGATGGTTTTCACCCGCAGTTTGGCACATTTTCTGGTTCAGATACTTCTGGTATCCCTGAGGAGGAACATTTTTCATCATCTTTGTCATCTATATGGCAGAAAATTCAAGATAACTTGATGAATATAGGCAACATAAACATATATGTGTGGCTGACAGGAAACGAAAGGTCCAGACCTAAGAGTGGGTGATTCTGTGTGACTGACTTCCTGTTGTGTGGAGATCTCTTCTCAGCAGTCATCTCGTTATCATGACAGGCAGTGTTACAATTAAATATACTACTTCTGTACAGATAACACAAAATCCACTATTGGCAATAAGTGATTAGAGATGTCCCGAACTATTCGCCGGCGAACTTTGACCCTGTACCTCACAGTCAGCAGACACATTCCAGCCAATCAGCATACCCTCCCTCCCAGACCCTCCCACCTCCTATCAAAAAGCAAGGACGACATCCATCTTAGATTCATTCTGAAGCTGCAGTGTTAGTAGTTGTAATCGCAATGCGATTAATATAACCTGTATTAATCGCATTGCGAATTTAACTTAGAGCTGGGTTCCTAACGGTTGTATTGCTAGAATATAACGAAGATTGAGAATATAGCGCTATATTCTCAATCTTCGTTATATTCTAGCAATACAACCATTAGGAACCCAGCTGTAAGTTGAATTCGCAATGCGATTAATGCAGGTTATAATAATCGCATTGCGTTGCGAATTCAACTTACCACACTCTGCGTCAACTACGTAATTTTCCATGGGAGTTTTGCAATGGATCCCCCTCCGGCATGCCATAGTCCAGGTGTTAGTCCCCTTGAAACAACTTTTCCATCACTATTGTGGCCAGAAAGAGTCCCTGTGGGTTTTAAAATTCGCCTGTATATTGAAGTCTATAGCGGTTCGCCCTGTTCGCCCGTTCGCGAACGTTTGCATAAATTCGCGTTCGCGACATCTCTGTAAGTGATAGTCAAAACTCATCCCCTCCTTCTCTCTGCATATTGATCTCTCTGCAGTTCACATAGCACACCTAAAGCTTTCTCCAATAATAATAAGCTTAAAATAAAAACAAAAATAGGTTCAGTAAAAAATTGTACTTTATTAACCCCTTCTACCCCAGGCCAGTTTTCACCTTCCTGCCCAGGCCATTTTTTGCAAATCTGACATGTGTCACTTTATGTGGTAATATCTTTGGAACACTTTTACTTATCCAGGCCAATCTGATTGTTTTCTCGTGACACATTGTACTTCATGATAGTTATAAATTTGAGTCAATATATTTCACCTTTATTTGTGAAAAAAATCCCAAATTTACCAAAAATGTTAAAAAATTCCCAAATTTTCAGATTTCTATTTCTCTACTGTTATAATAGATAGTGATACCTCATATAATTGTTATTGCTTTACATTTACCATATGTTTACTTCATGTTTGGATCATTTTGAAAATGAAATTTTATTTTTTGGGGACGTTAGAAGGCTTAGAAGTTTACAAGCAAATTTTGAAATTTTTCTGAAAATTTCCAAAACCCACTTTTTAAGGACCAGTTCAGGTCTGAAGTCACTTTGTAGGGCTTACATAATAAAAACCACACATAATTTTTTGAAAGTATTTTACACTTTAATCTAATTTTTCCAGTAGCAAAGCAAGGGTTAAAAGCCGAACAAAACTCAATATTTATTACCCTGATTCTGCGGTTTACAGAGACACCCCACATGTGGTTGTAAACTGCTGTATGACCACACGGCAGGGCACAGAAGGAAAGGAACGCCATATGGTTTTTGGAAGTCAGATTTAGCTGAACTGGTCCCATTTGAAGCCCCACTGATGCACCCCTACAGTAGAAACTCAAAAAAGTGACCACATTTTGGAAACTAGGGGATAAGGTGCCAGTTTTATTGGTACTATTTTGGGGTACATATGATTTTTAATTGCTCTATATTACGTTTTTTATGAGGCAAGTTAACCAAAAAATTTATGTTTTGGCACCATTTTTATTTTTTATTTTTTACGACATTCATCTGACAGGGTAGATCGTGTGCTATTTTTATAGAGCAGGTTCTTACGGATGCAATTATATTAAATATGTCTACTTTCTATGTTTGTTAGTTTCAATTTTACATAATAAAGCATTTTTGAAATAAAAAATTATGTTTTTGTGTCTCCATTTTCTGAATGCCCTATTTATTTATTTATTTTTCTGCTGATGGTCTAGTGTCGGGGCTCGTTTTTTGCAGGAAGAGTTAACGTTTTTATTGGTGCCATATTTGGGTACATATGATTTTTTGATCATTCATTATTACACTTTATGGTGCAAGGTTACCAAAAAATTGGTTGTTTTGGCGCAGTTTTTATTTATTGTTTTTTCCAGCGTTCACCTGAGGGGTTAAGTCATGTGAAATTTTTATAGAGCAGAACATTACGGACGTGGAAATACCTAATATGTCTACTTTTTCTTATCAATTTAAGTTTTACACAATAATAGCATTTTTTAAACCGAAATAATGATTTTTTAGTGTCTCCATAGTCTGAGAGCTTTTTTATTTTTCGACCGATTGTCTTAAGTAAGATCTCATTTTTTTGTGGGATGAGGTGCGTGACAGTTTAATTGGTACTATTTTGGGGGATATATGCCTTTTCGATCGCTTGGTGTTGCAATTTTTGTGATGTAAGGTGACAAAAATTGCTTTTTTTTACATTGTTTTTATAATAATTTTTTACGGTGTTCATCTGAGGTGTTAGGTAATGTGATATGTTTATAGAGTTGGTTGTTATGAACGCGTAGATACCTAATGTTTTTCTTATTTATTTCACTTTAACACAATAATAGCAGTTTTGAACCAAAAAAAAAATCTTATTTTAGTGTCTCCATTGTCTGAGAGTAATAGCTTTTTTATTTTTTGACCGATTATCTTAGGTAGGGTCTCATTTTTTGCGGGATGAGGTGATGGTTTGATTGGTACTATTTTGGCGGCATACATCTTTTTGATCACCTGCTGTTGCACTTTTTCTGATGCAAGATGACTAAAATGGCTTTTTTTAACACAGTTTTTTTTTTAATGCTGTTCACCTGAGGGGTTAGGTAGTATGACATTTTTATAGAGCTGGTTGTTACAGACTTGGCGATACCTAATATGTGTATTTTTTTTATGTATTTAACTTTAGCACAATAATAGCAGTTTTGAAACAAAAAAAAAATGATGTTTTAGTGTCTCCATGTTCTTAGAGCTAATTTTTGCAGGATGAGGTGACGGTTGTAAAGCATTGCCTGTTAGTGTACTACACTGAGCATTACACTAACAGGTTGCCTAGGAGACCTAGCCTGAGGCTGGATCTCCTGGGCACCCGTAGAAGTCAGGTCCCGATGCTGTGCAAGGCATTGGGTAGCCTCTACACGGCATCCGGCTGCCTTCTCACACATCGGGTCCCCGTCACAGCAGCATGGGGACCCGATGCGCTCCCTCACCCGACAGACACAAACCCCTTCTATGTCATGGTTAGCGTGGACCGTGGCATAGAAGGGGTTAATCCACCGGCATCGCTGTAAACAGCGATGCCAGAGGATACAGCAGGGGCCCAGCTACCACGGACTGCCGGACCTCTGCAGTGATCGGGCGCGCACTGCTCCAGTGCCCGCCCGCTTACCATGATGTACTATTACGTCCAAATGCGGGAAGGCAGTGCCTTCCATGACATAATAGTACGTCATGTGTCGGGAAGGGGTTAAAGAAATACAGATGATACATCCTTTGTAGATTTACAAACAGACTGCAGCCTGGTAGTCACTGGTAAAAGAGGTGGGGAAGCACTGCCCTCTTGAATACAGTAGCCATTTTGTCTAATAGTAGAGACCTCTTCCCTTGCCCTTAAAGGGGTAATCAGGTGGTTAAAAGTTATCCCCTATCCTATAGGGGATAACAATTAGATTGTCGGGATCTGGATCCTATCACTTGGACTTGCACCAATCACGAGAACCCCGTACCCATCAGAGTTTTCCAAAATGAATGGAATAGTAACTCAGGCATACAGGAGTTCCGGAGACAGCAATGCTTGGCTATTTTGAGAACTCCTATAGGGATAAATGGAGAGGAAGTGTGCATGTCCAACCTGCTGCTCCGTTAATTTCTGGGGGCTCCAAGGGGTATACCCATTCTCAGCAGGGGGCACAACTGTAGGATCCTTGCTTATCTAATAGTTGTCCCCTATCCTTTTAACAATTGGAATACCCCTTTAAATATTAGCTTTCTGTATGTTTGTTTGGTTAAAATGATCACATGATATTCTCACAGGTTAACCCCTTAATGACAGGGTATTTTTCTATTTTTGCTTCTTACTCCCTGAAGCTTTTTTTTGTAATTTCTAATGGTACTATTTTATATTGCATATAAACATGAAGAAGAAATTTCTTTTTGGGTGTAGTCTGGCAAATTTCCCCAAAAAAAGTTAATTTGGATAGAAATAATTTTTTACCAAATCAAAAGTACTACGGAGGAGAGAAACCCCTGCATAATACTCTACCGGAAAAGAGACATGTGAGTCACGCTTCTTCCAAAAGAAAAAGTATACTGAATATCCCCATATTACACTTCTCTGAACAATATATACACATCCACTCTCCATCCAAAAGGACAAGAAAACTAATTGTGTCAAAAGAAAGTTGCTCTGGTTAGCTGAGTGGCTTTTATCTTGGGGGTGCTGTTTCTCATTAGGGAGACCACCTAGTATGCATGTGGAGTATTGTAATCCAGCAAATGCTGCTAAGCGTTTTTTGGGGGAAATATATGCAACTTAGCATATCTTTAATCTACTACTTTTTTCTACTTCTACTTTTTGAAAGAAAAGATAATTTGAATAGCTTTCCCAGAAATTCAAATGTATGCACATTAGCTTTCTTTTATGAAAAAGCACTGATTGAACAGTTTGAAACTACCACCAAGGGAAACTCTAGTGGTGGTATCCTCACACTGTTTAATCAGTGTTTTTTCAGTGTTTTTTAAGGCAGGGCTTAATAGTGACTTATGGTCATGCCTTCACAAGCATTAAAATCTGTTTTATTGTGTGCATTTTCTTATTCCACATTGTAATGTATTGCCCTTGCTAATTACTTTGCCAACAGTGCCATCTTCTGTCTTGGTGCAGCCTGTTTTATACCATTTCTTATACTAGTAATTAGCTTCTGCAGAGCTCTGTTACGTTTGGCCATTCCAGCCACCTTAGTTTTCCCATCTGCCCCTTGGTTCCTGCACCTTCTCCTTGCAGAAGCCATCTTGTCATCATGGAAGCCAGACATGTTGTCTGTATCTCTCCACCATTTGCATCGTCCTGATGTTTAACCTCAACCATAGCACAGCCGGTGAGTCTTACTACCTTTCTCATCATCCCACACTGGTAATCTTTGTATTGCTGTGCTCTTTGCTGTACCCATGTTATACCATGCGGTCAGCCTCCCTCATGGTTAGTCATCTTGGCCACATCTGCCTATACCTTATTCATGCCCATATGTATTTCAATATGTTTGTATTTACATATGCTCTTATTATACTGTGTCATGTATATCTGTTCCTCATAGTAAGCACTGTTATATTTCTTATAGTTTTGCACTGATCCTTTCAATAAAAACTGTAAAGGACCTCCAGCATCTACCTCAGTGAATTGTTGTGAAACGGTTTAGGTGCCTGTCAACTCATTCTTCTGTCAACGTGTGAGGGTGGTAGAACACTTATGCTGTTGTAGCCTCTGATCCATCTCAATGCGGGGATGCTGATTGGGCCCCAGGAGTGCAGTGCTCCCAGTCAAAAGCCTATCAGATGCTGTGGTCACAACATCTGAGGGGTTAAAGGCTGGCATTATTGCCAATCACAGACATTATCTTTGTGTGTCCGCTTTTTAAAACAGCAGAAAACCAGTAACTATGGTATTTCCTGCGCTCTGGATTAGGCGCCATTTTTAAACAATCTGCCATACATGTACGATAGATGTCCTTAAGGGATTGAAGGGGTTGTATCACCTCAGACATTTATGGCATATCGCTAGGTCCCACCTCTGGGACACACATCTCAGAATGGAGCCCCCAAAGTTAAAGAAGATGCACCATGCATGCGCGGCCAACCTCCATTCATTCCTATAGGAGCGCCGAAAATAGCTGAGGGATATGCTCGACTATTTTCAGCAGTCCCATTGAAGTGAATGAGAAGTGCATCATGCAAGCGCCGTCACAGTACTATTTACTTAGAAACATAGAATGTGTCAGCAGATAAGAACCATTTGGCCCATCTAGTCTGCCCAATATGCTGAATACTATGAATAGCCCCAGGCCCTATCTTATATGAAGGATGGCCTTATGCCTATCCCATGCATGCTTAAACTCCTTCACTGTATTTGCAGCTACCACTTCTGCAGGAAGGCTATTCCATGCGTCCACTACTCTCTCAGTAAAGTAATTCTTCCTGATATTACTTTTAAACCTTTGCCCCTCTAATTTAAAACTATGTCCTCTTGTAGCAGTTTTTCTTCTTTTAAATATTCTCTCCTCTTTTACCGTGATGATTCCCTTTATGTATTTAAAAGTTTCTATCATATCCCCTCTGTCTCTTCTTACTTCCAAGCTATACGTTAGGCTACATGCACACGACCGTTGCCTACCTCCGTTGTCCGCTCCTCCTGCAAATTTTGCTTCCGTAAAAAAAAAACGGATGACGGACCGTTTTTTTTTACGGATTCGATTTTTATGGCAGATCCATTGTAAATATGCCTATCCTTGTACGCAAACGTGAAAAAAATAGGACATGCACTATTTTTTTGACGGAATGAAAACACGGACCACGGATGTGGAACAAAAACGGTTGACGATCCGCATTTTTTGACGGACCCATTGAAATGAATGGGGAAGCATCCTATCTGTGAAAAAAAACGTAACGGACGCGGAAACAAACAACGGTCGTGTGCATGAGGCATTAAGGTCCTTTAACCTTTCCTGGTAAGTTTTGTCCTGCAATCCATGTACTAGTTTAGTAGCTCTTCTCTGAACTCTCTCCAAAGTTTCAATATCCTTCTGCAGATATGGTCTCCAGTACTGCACACAATGCTCCAAATGAGGTCTCACTAGTGCTCTGTAGAGCGGCACGAGCACCTCCCTCTTTCTACTGTTAATGCCTCTCCCTATATACCCAAGCATTCTGCTGGCATTACCTGCTGCTCTATGACATTGTCTGCCCATCTTTAGGTCGTCTGATATAATGAACCCTAAATCCCTTTCCTCAGATACTGAGGTTAGTACTGTATCACTTCCATGGGGTGCTCCCACAGGAATAAATGCACAGTGTGCGCTCCTTCCCTGTGAGCTCTGTTCTATAGATTTCGATATGCCCCCAATGTCTGAGGTAAGACAAACCCTTTAAGTCTATTAACTTACCCAATATTAACCCTGGAAGCAGATCTTAAGAATTGTGGTTACACAGATGAGGCTATTTGCTGGATGTGCTTTATATTTAGTGCGAATTCATGAAAACTGTTTAAAAGAAGATTTGCCTTTGTTGTCTATAGCAACCAATCACAGCACAGTTTTTATATTCCAAGAAAACAATAGTATAGTAAACCTGTGCTGTGATTGGTTGCCTAGACAGTATGATAAATCTCCTAGGTCAGGGCAGGCCAACCTGCGGCTCTCCAGCTGTTGTAAAACTACAATTCCCACCATGCCCTGCTGTAGGCTGATAGCTGTAGGCTCTCTGGGCATGCTGGGAGTTGAAGTTTTGCAACAGTTGGAGAGCCGCAGGTTGGCCAATACTGTCCTAGGTTCTGTGTACACATCTGGCTACCCCATTACCTTGGTCTCAAGATTCACTCTCAGCAATTTTTATAATATCTGAGGTGTCCCTTTAACCACAAAACCTTACATATATAAAATAAATACGCTATTGCTCGAATCTGTGTTTGGTTGCAGTATTATCTGCCATTTTACATGGGAACCGGAGAAGCATTATAAACATTGGCTTCTCAGGAGGAATGAGCCTGGGGAGGTCTCCAGAGGACTGTGTTCTATCTTGAATAGGCCTTGGATATGAACTTGTCTCCCTGTAGACACGCTGAAGAAAAGAACGTGTAAAAATGAGCCTTGTAACAGTTGATCTGATTTTCACAGTGTGTTCCTTCCAGAGTCGCCTCCCCGGATAACAGGAATTCAAGGCAGTTTTTGTTTGCTTTCCATTTATCTGGGCAGATACTGCTGAACCAACACTTTAGGTTTTGAGACACTGTAGAATTATTTCACATTGCACTTCAGAGAGAGAAAAAAAAAGGCTCTTACAAGATGAAAAAAAGAAAAGAGCGCAGAGAATGATGGTCACAATAGCCGAATGGAAATGACCTTATGGCACTAGTGTCGTAATGGAAACGAAAAGACATAAAGGTGACTGATGAACCAGTGGGATTAGATAGTGGTGTAAAAGGTGAGAATCCCAGCAAACAGATTGCAGGTCGCAGGAAGCTGCTGGTGAATCAGCACTAGAAATACCTGAGGAAACAGGAGCTTTCTCTTCTGCAGACAGATTCATAAGCGACAAAGTTCATATTATTAAATAATTGGCATTTGAGGGAGTCTATCAGCAGTTTTGTCGATGCAGACATAAGTAGGGGATGGGGACAGCAGATGATACATACCACTGTCCCTACTTTAAATCAAAGAAGCGCTGTGAAAATGAACTTAGAATGATGGTTGTAGTAGTATCCTGAAGTAGTATCATAGCAGAGGGGCTACAAAGTAGCTAATACACTGAGCCTGAAGCACTGTAGCCTTCCAGTGCACTTGAGGGTGTGGATCCACAGGATTACCTTCAAGCCAGCAGAGGGAGCAGTTCCAGATCTATGCAGCCAGGACCCAGAGGAGGGAGGTAGATGTGTGCTGTGTGAGGCAGTTGTACCAGGGTTGATGAAGATGCATGTGCAAGAAGCTCTGGCTCTGCTAGCAACAGAGCAGGCCACTGACGAGGGTGAGAGCTGGACCAGGAGACATTTGTTCACTGGTGGCGACAGGGGCCGACAGGCAACTTATGCACTGCATACCTCAGATCACCAAGGAATCCAGAGAGGACCACGTGAGGGCTGTTGGTCATAGAGACAAGTGGTTGCAGGCAACAGACAGGGAGCATAACCTTTCCTGGGGCGAGAAGTATTCACAGTATAGTGTTCTTGTGTGTGAAAGGAACCAAGCATCATTCTACCCCCTAAAGGTAGTCAGTTATTCAGATACCTTATGGGTAGAGTAGGTCCCTAGTTGGTATTGTAAGGGATATTGTGCGGAGATATACACTGAGAGACTACGTGTGAGACAGAGGGAGACTCCCTTCATACAGGCGTAAAGACAGGGTTAACTCAACATTCTTTGCTAAATTTGGTTATTCTGCTGTTCTGCTTATTTCATTTACTGTTTCCTGTTAGGTTCACAGTAAAGTCTTATCTTAAAGCCTTAAACCACCCATAATGTTTTGAACAAGTTCTACACCTTACACTCGTAGCTAGTGTTGAGTAAAGTGAAGCATTCGAAGCGGAATTTGGTCCCAAATTTTGGAAAACATGATTCTAAACGAATCCAAATTTTCTTGCGCTTCATGGTAACGAATCAGGTTTTCCTAAAATAGCGGCTGCATGTCTTACAAAGTGAAACTGTCACGGTGCGGCTCACCGTGACTATAGTCGTGGGGGCTGGCCGCTCTCCCTAGCGTACTGGCTGTGGATCTCTCGTGTAGGCTGGTTGCTAGGGACAGCGTATGGTTTTTGTCCCTGTGCTTGTTTCCTCCGGAAGGGGGTGTCTGCCTGGAAGGGGGTGACTATGTTGTCGGAAGCCGCTGCTCGCTCCCTGGCATACTGGCTGCGGTAGGCTGGTTGCTAGCGATTACGGCTTTGGGTGTGTTCCTGCCCATGTACCTCTGTACCCCTTTGACCATTCGGATCCCGTGCACGTATTCATGTGTTTGGTTGCCATGGGCAATGCCCGTACTGCAGCTCCCTTGCTGCATTAGCTTCCTGGTGTTAGGTTTAACTTTCCTGTCTTGTGCATTTGGGGTAAATCCTCCCTGTCTGCTCCATGGGTGTGGCCTCTCTGCTGGACTCATGGGTCTGCTTTATATGGCTGTGTTTCCCTCAGTCCGGGGTCAGCTTACCTGGTGTGTGGTCTGTCCTTCAGTCCTACAGCTATGTGTATGCTCCTCTACCCCATGCTGCTGACCCTTGGGGTCTTTCTCTGTCTTTCTCCATGTGGTTCTCCTTACTTGTTAATTTGTTCTCTTCGGCTTGTGTCTCGGTATGCCTTGAGCTAGTCTAGCTTTGCTCTCTTTGTCATGTCTTTGCTTGGCCTTGGATTTCCTGGCTTTCCCCCAGAAGGGGGTCTGTCGTTCCTCGGAGGGGGAATGTTCTCCACTCATGGCAAAGCCCTCGGAGCAGCTCTGGTGCTGCTGGTGCAGCGGGCATCGCCTGTGCAGCAACTCTCATATTGCTGGTTGCCATGAGCAACGTATGTGTTTCTGATGTTCTCCACTCGTGGCAATGCCCTCGGAGCAGCCACCGTGCTTCTGGTGCAGTGGGCATCGTCTGTGCAACAGCTCTCAAGTTGCCATGAGATATGTAGGTAGTATGTTGTTATTCCTTTCCTCTCCTGTTATGCCTTGTTCACTGCCTGGTTTATGTTTAGATACCTTGTTTGTATTCCTCGCGCAGTGTACTGGCGGTACCTTCTAGGTACCTGTCGTCCGTTGGTTCCTGCGGTCAGTGACTAGTTTACGCTCTGGAGTCGCTCCTGGCAACCACCGTCTGGCAAAGCCTATCCCTACCATCTGGGCCCTAGTGAAGTCCGGGTGTTGCTTAGATACACCCCTCCAGAGTATTGCTAGTCAGTGGCGAAGTGGGTTTACACCCACTGAGCTGCCAGTACATAGGGCTTATGTCATGTTCTGTTCTTACCTTTGTTGTAATTAACTACCCGTTTTCTCAATTGGGTTCTGAGTTTGAAATCCGAGCGCCTCGGATGTCCGTCTCGCGGACCTTGAGGCGTGACAGAAACTAAGAGTAGCATGGGAATGCAAGATCACCAATAATGCCATGCAGCCAGCTAATCCCCTGTGATGTCACTGCCTTATAAAACCCTCATCCCGCACGGTCTCTGCCATTGTCCTGTGATATCAGCATGGGGAGAGATGTGACAAGCGCTCATGTACTAGGGACAGTATTGCTGAAAATGATTAATAGAAGAATATTGGAGGGGGAGAGTGCAGGGAGACTTACTCTGCGTCAGTTTTATGTATTTATTCATACATCAGCCGTAAAACTAAGATATGTTATTCCATACCAATAAGTTGGAAGCCCTTATTATTCTGATGCCAACCTATACCATCCAGTCTGCACCCCTTAGGGGGGCCAGCTCTAATGATGACCATCTTCATCTTTTACTGGCTCTACTTCTTTGAAATCATCCTTCAAAGTCTCCATGTCCTGGAAAAGTCAGAAAGAGGAGGAGCTGGATGTTCCTGATGACATATTCTCATCGATATTAGATGATGTGGATAAGCAGATGGCAGACGAGCAGAAGTGTCTATGCCAGAGCTGATTAATATTCTGTGTTTACAGTCAACTTGTATGAGATTGCAGGCAAGAACAGCAATAATTTGCATTGTGTGTCCCCAACCTAACCAGCCAAAACCCATACCAGCAACAGCCCCTTTTTAAAGTTGCATTAAAGGTGCCATGTGGACATTAACAATGAAGACCGACTATAGGCGGCTTTAAGCTAATTGACCGCTCGGTTCTTCACTACTGATGGCGCAACCCGTCCACAGCAAAGCCACTTCATGTGGCCTGGGTATACCTGATTTCTAGCAATTTCTGACTAATTAATTTGGAACTAATCACATTTCTTGGCGAACTTCAGTAAAGCTGCCAAATCAAATTTTCAAACTTTGCTCGTCTCTATTCACACTACTCCATTCATTAAACGCAGGGACAGAGGTATATACAGTGCTGAGAAAAAGTATTTGCCCTCACCTGATTTCCTCAATGTTTGCTAATTTGTCAAATTTAAAGAGTATCCATACTTTGTAAAAACTTTTGCTATGTCATAGTGATATAATATAAAAGTTTTGTTCAGCAGGGGTCTGAGTGCCGAGATCCTAACTTACTGCTAAAACAAAGAGTTAGAAGCATTTAGCTTCAGCATTATTACTCTTATTATTAGTAGTATTATTAGCGCAATTGCCCTTCTATAAATTAAATCAGCAATCAGCATTTAAAAACAACATTTTGCAGTTACTTGGGTTATCGTTGTCTAAAAGTAGTATGATCTGAAACATTCAAAAATATGCAAAAATAGAAGAAATTGGGAAGGGGCTTTTTTACAGCACTGTATTATCTCCTGTCCCCCTGTCCCTACTCACCTTCCAAGTAATTTCCTTCTAATGAGAAAATGTATAATTCTCTTTAAAAAGCAAGAGTTGAAATGTACATTGAAGGCTCGCCCACTATTGAGGCCACAGGTCAATATTTTATATGCAATTTGTCTTTTTTATGCTTATTATGTTTTATATTACTGTTCTTCATTATGCAAATTATTTTGGGCTGTTTGGATTATTCTCTTTATTCTTTGACTCTCATGCAGTAGTATTTATATTTATTGTAGCAGGGCCATATTATCTGGCAATTGCATATCATGTATTGTAGTTAATTTGATTTTATGACTTTTTATCTGTGTTCTAATGTTTTATCATTACAAATATTTTCTTCAGAATTTTCTCTGTGGTTTGTTTGGCTTCTTGCTTCTTCCTGCAGCGGTGGCGCTCCATACACACAGGTCACCATTTGCAAATTTTAGGGCTGGATATTTGTGTAGTGCCTGCGGCAAGCACAGGTGAAGCACATGAAAAAATGTGCTTCACCTGTGCTTACCGAGAAACCAAATAGTTCATATAAAACCATCAGAAATCGGCAACCCAAATACTGGGGCTGGCAAGTAAGTGACAAAGCGAGTCCTATCCAATTATCAGCACCATGATCAGAACTTAAAAGGTCAATCATGGTGCTCACAGGCCCGGTAACAGTACTAAGGGGAAGATTTATCAAAACTGGTGTAAAGGAAAATTGGCTTAGTTGCCCATAGCAGCCAAACAAATTCCACCTTTCATTTTTCAAACGCTCCTTTGGAAAATGAAAGGTGGAGTCTGATTGGTTGCTATGGGCAAGTAAGACTTTACACTACTTTTGATAAATCTCCCCCCAAGTGTCAACTGGCCAGCATTCCCAGAACAAGTCTGTCTTCCTTCACCTAGTCTTCTTTGTGGTGGCCAACCCGCATCACCAAGCAATATGGAATCTTTGTCATCATCATCACCTTCTTCTTCTCCTGCTAAGACTCCTCTTTGTCCTCGGCTCCATCATGATACATATATAACGGAATGTTTGGCCATGAAAAAACATTTCTCCACCAGCAATAAGCTTGTCTACAAGCTGGGCCTCCACCTGGCCACGATGCTGGTGGTATAGTCACTGTAGTCATGACTTATATCCTCACGTGGCAGCGAATGCCAGATAATGAGTGAAAAGAGATATCCAGTTTTCCTAAAAAAATTCTGAGTCCTAGGGGGCTAGTGTCACGAGGGTGTCACGACATATCGCTGACCCTGTTGTGCCTGGGGTCAGAAGGTTGCAGCGGGTGGCTACTAACAAGGTTTCAAGAGATCGCTCCATGACCTAGTGGTGGGAATGGATTCTGGTCCAGGTTTTCCTGCTTAGGTTTGCAATCCTTTTTTTCCCATTTAGGAATCTGTAGTTTTTCCTCTCAGCTGTTCTCTGTCAGCCACTCCCAGCTACTATATATCCTCCCTTCATGCTTCCCTTGTTGCCAGATATAGACCTTCTTTTCAGATCTTCTATTCTGACCTCTGCTGGAGTTGGAGTTGCTGTTGAGGTGTTGGAACTGAAGCTGTTGGATCTCCCTTTTGTTGTGTTCCTTTGGGGATTGTTTGTGGTGTTTGTCCTTTCCCTGTTGTTACGCTAGGTGTCAGTGGTGAGGACTAGTGCTCCCACCGCCCTATTTACTACCTAGGGCTTATTTCAGGGTAAGCCAGGGACGAGGCACGTTATCGGCGTATGGGTTAGCAGCCCATCTAGGGACGTCAGGTCAGCCAGGTGCCAGTACTAGGTGAGTTAGGTGGTCACCACTCCTTCCTTTCCCTAGTGCAAGTGTACTCTCATTCCCTCCCCACTGCGCTGCACGTCTGTTATCTGCATTATCAGACGTGATAGCTAGAGGGGGATATATACCAACTTTCAGGGAAATTGGGACAACCTTGGTTTGGCCCAAACCATTTCGGATCTGAACTGAACTTTTTCAGCGATTTGGCAAACCGGATTTAAACAAATCTCGAGTGGTTCTCTCATCTCTAGTGCACATCATAAAGACAGGGAGAGGGGGTGCAGTGGAACGCTGTGAAAGAAGAAAGAGGAAGATGACTATTCAAATCCTTGTGGAAAGTGACACAGTTTGTCTTGACATGAATACTCACTGCTGATGGAAAGTGGTTAAATAAGCAGAATATGGAATAAAATGACCCAATAGAAGGTATGTACCTTTAAAATCTGATTGCTCCCATAAAAAGGCTTGTCTGACTACTGTTTTTTTGCTAAAGGCGGGTAAAGGTGCTGATAATATGTTTCGCTCTTTCATAGGTTTATAAGATAGTTCATGTTTGCCATAAAACTGACCCATAAAATTATCCTACAAAAAGCGCATTTATTTGATCTCCTGCAAAATGTGGCCGGCACACAGACCGGGACTTCGATTGTGGGGCCGATTACAGTTGTTTACATGAGTCCTATCACTCATACCGAACCACTATAACAATGACATCCAAAGAGCCCCCCATAACAGTGACATCCACAGCGCCCCATAACAATGGCATCCACAGAGACCCTATAAAAGTGACATCCACAGTACCCCCTTTGTCATCCACAGTGCCCCCTTTGTCATCCACAGTGCCCCCATTGCCATCCACAATGCCTCCTTTGCCACCCAGACTGCCCCATTGCCATCCACAGTGTGCTCTTTGCCATCCAAAGTACCCTCAGTGCCATCCGCAATGCCCTCATTGCCATCAACAGTGCCCTCAGTGATATCCACTGTGCCTGCAGTGACATCCACAGTATCTCCATAACAGTGACATCCACAGTGCCCCCATAACAGTGACATCCACAGTGCCCCCATAACAGTGACATCCACAGTGCTCCCATACCAGTGACATCCACAGAGCCCCCATAACAGTGACATCCACAGAGCCCCCATAACAGTAACATCCACATAGCTCCCTATAACAGTGACATCTACAGCACCCCCCATAACAGTGACATTAACAGCTCTCTCATAACAGTGATATCCACAGTGCATCTATAACAATGACATCCACGGTGCCCCCATAACAATGACATCCACAGCACCCCCATAATGGTGAAATCCACAGAGACCCCCTAACAGTGACATCCACAGAGTCCCATAAAAGTGACATCCACAGAGCCACCATAACAATGACCTCCACAGAGCACCCCATACCAGTGACACCCACAGACCTCATACCAGTGACACCCACAGCCCTCATAAGTGACACCCACAGCGCTCCCATAACAAAGACATCCGCAGTGCCACCAATGCCATCCGCAGTGCCCTCAGTGACATCCGCGGCATCCTCAGTGACATCCACAGTGCCCGCAGTGACATCCACAGTGCCCGCAGTGACATCCAAAGTGCTGTCAGCAGTTCCCACAGTGTCCCCTTTGTCATCCACACTGCCCTTATTGCCATCCATAGTGCCCCCACTGCCATCCACAGTGTCTCCTTTGTCATCCACAGTGCCCGTAATGACATGCACATGCCTCTGTGGCTGATTGCTATGCTATGACTCATACACAGCCCTTACATTGCACTGTGTACGAGTCAGTTCAGGATTCACACAGAAGCCTGTACAGTGAATAGACAGCCAGCGGTCTTGTGCAGGAGTTGGAACCAAACAAGGCCGGCAAGAGGCAGTGACGTCAGTGATGATGTGTCACCTCCTGCAGAAGACAGGAAGGTGGCGAGGGACCGGAACAGCAGAAAATGCTGATGGAACGGTCACATAAGGAGGATCCAGGACAATGCTGCTGCTGGGGGTAAGTATGGCTGCTCTTATCTTCCCTCCACAGGTTAGATTAAGGGCATATTTTTCAGGTAGGGCCAGAGAACCCCTTTAACTTATTCATTAATGACATAGAGTATGGGATTAATATGTTTAATATTAATTATGTTTCTATTTTACAGATGATGCCAAACTTTGTAATACGGTACAGTCTATCGAAGATGTTAAGTTACAAGCTGACTCAGACAAACTTACTGTTTAGGCCTCCACTAATATAAAAAAATGTTAAATTATGCACCTGGTGGCTAATAATCTGCATGCAGCATATGTCCTAGGGTTAGTAAAACTGGGCGAGTCACTTGCTGAGAAGGATTTGGGTGTATTAGTAAATCATAGACTAAAAAATAGCATGCAATGCCAGTCAGCTGCCTCTAAAGCCACCATAATCTTGTCTTGTATTAAAAGAGGAATGCATTGCAGGACAGGGATGTAATATTGCTACTATACAAAGCTTTGGTATGGCCTCACCTGGAATATGCGGTTCAGTTCTAGGTACCAGTTTATAAAAAAGATGCCTTGGAGTTAGAAAAAGTGCAACAGAAAGCAACTAAACCTGGCCTGGAAGATATTAGCTATGAGCAAAGATTAAATGAACTGAAATTGTTTAGTCTTGAAGAAAAGACGTCTAAGGGGGGACATGATTAGGCTACATGCACACGACAGTTGTTTTTCTCGGCTTCCGTTTCATTTTTTTTTGAGGATAGGACAGGAACCCATTCATTTCAATGGGTCAGCAAAAAAATGCTGACAGTTCATCCGTTTGTGTTCCACATCCGTTGTCCGTGCTTCCTTTCAGCAAAAAAAGTGGTACACGTCCTCCTTTTTTCTCATTTGCGGACGAGGATAGGCATTTATTACAAGGGATCTGTGAAAACAAAGGAATCCTCCCCAAAAAACTGATGGACCATCAGTTTTTTTTGTGGATCCTGATTTGCGGAAAGCAAAAAACAACTGTCGTGTGCATGTAGCCTTAACCTGTACAAATATGTCAACGGATTATACAAAAAATATCTAGGGAAGCTATTCTGTGTTAAACCCTTTTAAAAAACAAGGGGCCACTCTCTACGCCTGGAGAAAAAAAGATTGTCATAAGAAGAGACAAGTTTTTGTTACAGTAAGGGCTGTGAATCTCTGGAATAGCCTGCCGCAGGAGCTGGTCACAGCAAATACAGTAGATGGCTTCAAAAAAGGTTTAGATGACTTTTCAATTCAAGATAACATTGAGGCTTATTACAATGTATAGAAATCTTGTCCTACACACCCTTTCCTTTTGGCCCAATCCTTTCTTTAAAAGTAAGATGGACATGATCCAGGAATTTGTTCTGATTGCCACATCTGGAGTCGGGAAGGATTTTTTTCCCTCATAGTTTTTTTTTTTAAATGGAGCCTCTAAGTGTCAGGGCATCTCCCTCATTGCTCCTAGAGGCTTATTTGCATATAATAAAACATGTGTCTTTAGCTGCCAAGCAGATGTAGGGACAAATTCCAAAAGCACAATACTCAAAATAAAATGTTTTTACACTACAAAACTAAAAAAACAGGTTTAGGGTCATGACCTGCTACAATAGTCAGAACATATTACTGCAAACTTTATCACAAATCCTTTAATAGTGTTCCGCTGGCCTCATCACATTTGTTGTCCTGATTATGAATTGACTGCATTGTTCTTTATACCCAGCAGTTGTTGTTGCCGTATGATTTTATGATTAATGTATTTGCATATTAATTGCATATTAATGCAAATATTACTATGTTCTGCACAGATGTTAAATAAAGGTCATTCTGTGACTTGGGTACTTGCATCATAACTGTAGGCTATGTGCAATAGCAAGTGTGGAAAAGCTAAAATATTATGACTGAATCCAAGGAGGGAAGCTATGGAGTATATTGGACATTTCATGAATATTGAACTAAGATTTTAAGCATACCTCTCTTTATGTATACAGTAACTATATGTAGGGCAATGTAACAGGCTTCTTATTCTCTCTGCTTGTTATTATGGCATACAATTTCACAATGTGTGTCTTGTTTTGCCATGATTTTCTAGAAGGTTATGAAGTACCCCAGACCAGGGGTATCTGCAATGTTTTATTCTGTATTCTAATGTATTGTTATATTATGTTTTTGCAATTTTTTTCCAGCAGAGGAGGATGGTTGACAACCACCGTGTTCTTCCTTACTTCATGGGAGATGGCTGGTCCAACTTCCCGCAGGAGAAAGAGTTCCTGAGTAGACAGCAAAGAGATAGGAAGTACATGTCCAATCCCCTACTCAAAGGGACCTTATCCGGTTCTCCCGTGAGACCATCACTCCAGGAAAATAATCAGAATCAAGAATACAGCTTTCCACGAAGCTACAGCATACAAAGACAGCAGAATGCTTTACCAGCCCTGCTGCAGTTGAGGGACAATGGTTCAGACACCCATCACCTAGAACAACCACCGGGCCATGACCTAAAGGGGTTCTCCTGGCTTTAAAAATAGATGACCTATCCTCAGGATAGGTCATCAATATCAGATCAGCGTGGGTCCGACACCTGCCACCCCCACCTATCAGATGTACGAGGAGACGGCCTCCACTAATATAGATACATTTAAAGTTATTCACCTTGGGGCTAATAATCTGCATGCAGCATATGTCCTAGGGTGAGTAAAACTGGGAGAGTCACTTGCTGAGAAGGATCTGGGTGTATTAGTAGATCATAAACTAAATACATATCTCCCAACTTATGCAAAGAAGGAAGAGGGATACTATGTGTGGTGCAGCACATTTTTTTTCAAGCTAGGCCATGCCTCTAACTCTTCCCAAAACATAACTATACACCGAATTTCACCTAGCCTCTTGAATGCCCCCACATAGTAACTATTCCCCCTTTATGCCACCACACAGTAGTTATGACAGATATGTGACCACTTCACAGATTATGCCCTGATATGTGCCCCCTCACAGTAGCAATGCTCAGATATGTGCTCCCTCACAGTAGCGATGCCAAGATATGTGCCCCCTCACAGTAGTTATGTCCACATATTTGCCCCCTTACAGTAGTTATGCTCTGATAAGAGAATACAAAGGCTGTTATCTGGCTACAGTCATATCTGGCATCTGGCATCATTTGAAGCTCTGATTCCACCAATAGGGGTGATGTCAAGAAGTGACTTCCAGAAGGACACCATAATTTTTGCCACAATTAGTGTTTAGTGAAGCAAAACATTCAAAGTTGAATTTGGTCCAAAGTTTAGAAAAACTGGTTTACAACGAACCTCAATTTCCTCTCGCTTCGTGGTAACAAATCAGTTTTTCCTAGTGGTGGCTGCATGTTACAAAGTGAAAGTAAAAAGCACAAAAACAAGAGATCTCTCCTAATGCCATGCAGACAGCCAATACCCTGGTAGCCATCCCCTGTGATGTTACAGCCCTCTAAAAGCCTAATCTAGGGTGGTCTCCGCCACTGTACTGTGAGCTGAGCATAGAGAGAGACATGAAAAGCGCTCATGCACTAAGGACAGTGGCATCTTTTTATTCTACCTGAATTGTAGACACTATTATCTTTATTGACAATTATTTCCACCTAAGGACAATCACTAATGCAAATAAGTTGCAACATCCTGATGTATATTCTGTGATAAAATACGTCCCCTGATAAGCCTTGTGATAAAATGGGTGAAACACGTCAGAGCAGGTTGATTAGTGTGAATCATCCGGTATATCGCAAATTTTTGATATATGGTACCTTTCTTTTGGTGCCGCTTTGTGGTGGATTTTTGTTATGTTTTAAGGCAAAATATCTGAACTTGTTTATTTTGGTATTCATGGTAGTCTCTGGACTGACTTATATTAGCTGGTTCCCTTTTCTTCTACCAGGACCATTCCAGGGGCATATAGGAGGTTCCTGATACGGGATCGCCCCTATCGGGGCTGCCATTCCATTTTGTAGGCAGGGTATCAAGAAATAGGGCTAGACTTAGAGATAGAAACCCAAAAACCATCAGCCTATCCCCGTAGATAATTGCCTGCCTATTTGTCATTATTGGTTATTATTTTTTGTTATCTTACCTGATACGTAGAATTATTTTTCTTTTTTTGAGGGTTATTTTAGTTTGATGTTAAATAAAGGCTATGTTTTAATGGTTGTCACCTGTGAATACTTGGAAGTTTCTGAAACCATTTTTTGAATACACCTTATTGTCCCAGCTGTGAAAATGCATAACATTCCAGGCAGGGACTCACATCTGCAGACATTTGTGCTGATTCTTCTTAGGTGAGGGGGCTAAGAAATCCCATGAACACTTGCTCCTCCCTGCCCCTTCAGCCTCAGCTTGTAGAGAAAAAAGAAGGGGAATGAGCTGGTTGGCTGAGCAGGGAATTGTGGGAGAAGGGACTGTAGCCATCTTGTGGAGAGTAGCATAGCACAGATCCATGGAGATTGAGAGATCTCCCTTGATAGAAATGAATCATGGCTACCAGCAGACAGTGCAGAAGTTCTTCTTGAGCCCCGATAGCCCCAGCCACCACTGCGTAACAGGAGGGAGTCCTGCATCAGAGCAGACAGAAGAGAGGTGCAGCTACAGCCACAGTCCAGACAGCCTCTGTTATCCCTGTGTAAGAGTAGAGAGCCCAGCAGCCCTGTGTAAGAGTAGAGAGCCCAGCAGCCATGTCACCTACATAGCACCACCGGATCCCTAGAAGAGACCATGCTCTGTGTCCCAGTAGAATTTTGCCCGACGGTCAGAATGTTAAATTCTAGACAGCAGCCTCTACTAGAGAGGGATAGGGGTAGATAGTAGGAGTGTGCTGGCCTTATCTTTCACCAGAGATTGCATGTGGCTGCCATTTTTTTGTGTTTAGAAAGCATCACTGCATATGGTACCATTGGTACAGCCCTGCCACTAGGGGTCTCCCTTATACTGAATTATAATCTATTTGTTGCTTTTTTGTTTACCTTACCCAGAGTTTGTCCATATTTGTTAACCCCAACCCTAATAAATCAGTTGATCAGTTTACTCCTTCTTGAGTGTGTGTGCTGGTTAGGGGTTTCCCAAGTCGAGCCCTGCCAGAAGAGAAAGTCCCTCCTGTGTCCCTACAGAGCTTCAAGAAAGATTTGGGTGGAGGCAATACATTCTAATACTGTATGAAGCGCTTGCTCCGTACAGTATTGGACTAAAGTTTTATGCAAATCGATTTCGGATGTTTCATCATCATAACCAGGTCTGCTATTGTTAACTATATATTGCTCAAACATTGCCATTAGATATACATAGTGCACATAGTGAAATAAGGGAGTCATTTATGATTGGTTTTATGCAACTTTTTGGAGTATTTTCCCCACTGACGCAACCCTTCCTCTGGGGCACTGCATTCACATTGGGGGTGGGGGCTATCCAAAATTAGAACAACATGGCTGTTTTATTCTAAAAATAGCACTTCATCTGTCCATAGATTGTGGGTGATATTACATCTCAGCCCTATTCACATCAGTAGAACTAAGTTGCCATACCAGACACAACCCATGGATACAAGGTGTTTTTGGAAGAAAGCAGCCATTTTTACCGATTCTGGACAAAGTCTTGTATATTTTATAGTGACTTTTTACAATAGTCTGCTAATACTATTTACTCGCTGACAAAATCAACAATATTTAAAGCCTTCAAGCTAAGAGCTACAAAGACTGAGAACATTTCTGTACATGTAGACAATACTTGCCTGACATTTCTCCAATATGTGTCACAGCTGGCCTTTTCCATTAGCACAAAAGCCTTATTAGAAGTATGTCCCAATTTATACTAAGTCATTTCATATATCTCCAACACAAATCATTGTCAGTGTATACCCCTTGTGCTCCATACATTACAAGAATAATCCATCAATACTCATAACTTAAACCCTTGTTTTTCGGACTCACTAAGTGATGAATTTAATCCGTTACTTCTATTTTCCAATAAAATGTATTGCAGCAAGTTATTGATTGATAAAGAAGAAGCTATAGCAACAGGACACATTCCATTTTTCTCCTTCCTCTAACACCTTCACCAGATATGGAAAATGAGGCTGAGTCAGACATTCAGATTTCAGACCGTGGAAGGAATAAATTAAATGTGATATACACTTAGAATTCCTCAGCACATATTTTAGCATTTAATGCATTTGGGACGTATTTATCAACCTCTCAAAATCAGCTTTGTACATCCAGAATTCTCAGTAGAGCATTAAACTAGGTCAGAATTGTGTGTGTTTTTCTGGATGCTAAAATAGCACAATAAATGCATAAAAGCAACTTCTAGTATCTACTTTATTTCTCTTATTTTTGAATGACACCGATTAGCAAAGGAAGAAGTCTGTGACTTGAGGGGCAAAGGATGTAGGAGGGGTTGATTTTGCTCCCTCCTTCTTGTTCCCACTCAATCCGTCTCCTCCCCCACCCCTATTTAATCTCTGGATGGCTCCTTAAGAGGGCAGCCCGGCCCATTGGGTTCCTTATTTATATCAGGGGGCCTGGCCTCTTTGACCAGTGATCTGGTGGAATGCCCTCCCTTCCTCCCTAGCCTTTGATGGTTTACATGTTTTGTCTATTTTATTTTAGTGCTCCTTTTCTGCTGATATCAAGTTGCAGCTGGTGGCTTGTTAAGTGGTGGAGATTACATATGGAGCTGATGGTGGACTTGGCTAATGGGAGTAGTCCGGTGGTTGGCACACCACTACAGACGACTACTACTTGCCATATTTTATCATCCATATGATACTCAATGGAAAAGTATTGTGAAAATTAAAGGGGTTATCTGACCCCTGAAAGGCCCCCCCCATATGCCCAGGCCCCTCACACACAATGTACTTACATCGCCCATGGCACCCGCCTCACTTCTGAAGCCCGTGTGGCCGCCTCTGCATCCCCCCGTTTCACGGATAAAAACAACCGACGATGGGGGGGTGGGGGGATTGGGGGGAGCCTGCGGCAGGCGGTCACCGAAACAACCCTCCCTAACATTGCACATGCTCATTCCTGTCACTGTCTGCTATTGGCTGCCGTGCGGGCTTCAGAAGTGATGTGGTTGCCGGAGAACGGGGTAAGTTCATGGTGTGTGAGGGGCCCAGGCATATGGGGGGGGGGAGGGCATTTCAGGGTTCAGATAAGCCCTGTAAAGCTGTGAACGACCCCCATCCAATAAAATTAAGATGTTGTCTTCTTTTTTGTTCTTCATGGGGGGAAAGAACATGGGCTTAGGAGCTCTGTGTTATTTAAAGATGTATTTCCATGTTGCCTTCTTTATTATGTATTGTTCTCCTTTGCCTTCTAGAAGCACTACATTACTGAAATGGATTAGTGAAGAGGAGCAATGTTTTTCAGGAGAGATAACTTCCTCTATCTGCTGAATCACCCATGATGTACTGAGTATGTACTCTGATTTACATGACGTAATGTACATGTGGCTTAATGCACGCCAGGAACTCTTGTAAGTAGTGTTGAGCGAACAGTTCGAGCATAGTTCGGGTCCGTACCGAATTTTGGGGTGTTCGTGACACGGACCCGAACCCGAACTTTTTCGTAAAAGTTCGGGTTCGGGTTCGTCGTTCGGCATGTATTTTGGCGCATTTTGAAAGGGTGCAAAGCAGCCAATCAACATGCATCATACTACTTGCCCTAAGATGCCATCGCAGCCATGCCTACTATTGGCAAGGCTGTGATTGGCCAAGTGCAGCATGTGACTCAGCCTCTTTATAAGCTTGTGCGCACGTCGGGACGTGCTCACTCCCGATGTGAATAGAACAGGGATAGACGCAGCTGATGCTAGGGCGAGAATAGGCAGGGATAATTGAATAACTGGAAGCAAATTTCTCTCCTCCACCTGTGATTCATCTGAACAACTGCAGCTGAGCTGCTTTTTTGATAGGGATTGGCTATTTTTAGAGTGGCCAGAGTGATTTTTCCATCCACATGTACCTGGGCTGACCGCCGGCCGCCATTTTGCGACTTGTAGTGCTGCAGCAGAAGCTGCCACAGTGTGCATTCCAAAGCTCCAAACAAGTCAGACATCTACACCTGGGATTCAGACCAATAGCGATTTAGCAGCACAGTCCAAGGCTATTTTTTTAAAGGTTGTGCAGACCATTTTGTGGCACATGTTACTGGGCTGATAGGCGGCGGCCATCTTGGGACTAGTGCTGCAGCACAATCTCTCCCAACGTCCATTAATCACTTGTAATAGTGGTCTGTGCCATAGAAATCCTACATCAGGGACTTGGGTGTGCTTGTGTCACCCCTACTAATACCAGTCCACCTGTAATCCATACAGTGAAAAGCCATAAAGTATTCCAGTGAGGGAATTTTTTTTTATTTAAAAAGGCCAAGTTAGTTTATCTGGCGTTCAATATACTAGATACAGTTAGGCCTGCGTTTCATACATCTGGAATTAGCAAACTAATGTGCTGGGGTTGGGAAAACATATATGTACCCATACTAGAATCTGTCAAAGAAAGCGGTACTCACATATAACAGTCATTCCATCTGTAATCCATACAGTCAAAAGACTGAAAGTATTCCAGTGAGGGAATTTTTTTATTTAAAAAGGCCAAGTTAGTTTATCTGGCGTTCAATATACTAGATACAGTTAGGCCTGCGTTTCATACATCTGGAATTAGCAAACTAATGTGCTGGGGTTGGGAAAACATATATGTACCCATACTAGAATCTGTCAAAGAAAGCGGTACTCACATATAACAGTCATTCCATCTGTAATCCATACAGTCAAAAGACTGAAAGTATTCCAGTGAGGGAATTTTTTTATTTAAAAAGGCCAAGTTAGTTTATCTGGCGTTCAATATACTAGATACAGTTAGGCCTGCGTTTCATACATCTGGAATTAGCAAACTAATGTGCTGGGGTTGGGAAAACATATATGTACCCATACTAGAATCTGTCAAAGAAAGCGGTACTCACATATAACAGTCATTCCATCTGTAATCCATACAGTCAAAAGACTGAAAGTATTCCAGTGAGGGAATTTTTTTATTTAAAAAGGCCAAGTTAGTTTATCTGGCGCTCAATATACTAGATACAGTTAGGCCTGCGTTTCATACATCTGGAATTAGCAAACTAATGTGCTGGGGTTGGGAAAACATATATGTACCCATACTAGAATCTGTCAAAGAAAGCGGTACTCACATATAACAGTCATTCCATCTGTAATCCATACAGTCAAAAGACTGAAAGTATTCCAGTGAGGGATTTTGCTTATAAAAATAATATATTTCATTGTGGTGCGAGTTGAATCGCAACAATGAAGAAAAATACTATTAAGGGACGAGGACGCGGTCGTGGTGGTGTCCGTGGAGCCTCTGTTGCTGGTAGAGGACGTGGCCGTTCGGCCCCAGGCGCACACAGTAGGGAACGAACTCCCTCAACTAGCCGGCAGAATGTACCGCAATATCTCGTGGGGCCCAATGCCGCTCTTAGGATGGTAAGGCCTGAGCAGGTACAGGCATTAATCGATTGGGTGGCCGACAGTGCTTCCAGCACGTTCACCACATGGTCTTCCACCCAGTCTTCTGCGGAAAGCGCACAGGTGGCACCTGAAAACCAAGCCCATCAGTCTGTCACATCACCCCCAAGCATATCAGGGAAACGGTCTGAGCCACAAGTTATGCAGCAGTCTCTTCTTCTGTTTGAAGACTCTGCTTCCAGGGTTTCCCAGGGCGTCCACCTAGCCCTTCCCCAGTGGAGGAAGACATACCATGCACTGACGCACAACCACTTATGTCTCCAGATGAAGAGGACATGGGAATACCACCACAGCAGAGTCACCGACTCTCTGATGATGACGAAACACAGGTGCCCACTGCCGCGTCTTTTTGCAGTGTGCAGACTGAACAGGAGGAGGTCAGGGAGGAGACTGGGTGGAAGACGATGCAGAGGACGATGAGGTCTTAGACCCCACATGGACTGAAGGTCGTGGCGATGACTTTCACAGTTCAGAGGAAGAGGTAGTGGTGAGACCGAGACAACAAGCGAAGCCAAAGAGGGAGCAGGGGGCCAAAGCAGACGAGCCGCCGCCCCCAGAGTTCGCCTGCTACTGGACATCGCCAACAGGGACCCAGCCCCACAAAGGCAGCTTCAAAGAGTTCCCTGGCATGGCACTTCTTTAAACAATGTCCTACCGACAAGACCCGAGTGACTTGCACGCTCTGCCATCAGAGCCTGAGGCGAGGCATTAACGTTCTGAACCTCAGCACAACCTGCATGACCAGGCATCTACATGCAAAGCATGAACTGCAGTGGGGTACACACCTTAAAAACCAGGCACTCGCTGAGGCTCCCCCTGCTCCCTCTACCGCTGCTGCCTCGGCTTCCGCCTCGAGAGGAATGTTCACAAACTTGTAGTGGAAAACACTGGAGTGGACCTTTAACTCGGCGCTGCAGGCAAATATGACAATCCTGCACTGCAGGACCAACAATGCAATGGGGAACACATGTGTTCCCCATTGCGTTGTTGGTCCTGCAGTGCAGGATTGTCATGTTTGCCTGCAGCGCCAGAGGTCCACTCCAGTGTTTCCACTACAGGTTGTGTTCATTCATCCGCTCATCTGAGCGGGACGGGACCTGGCAGCAGCGAGGCGTTTTCCCTTAGCTGGTGGGGCAGAATCCAGCAAAGCTCAAACAGTTGTTGTGACTCCATTCACAACTTCATCTGGTAAGCGCAATTTTTTACCTTTCCTTATAACTGCATTGAGATATTCTGCACATGAGGCGCTGTGCTCTTTTTTCCTTTTTCTCTTTACATATATATCGAGAGGAATGTTGCCACCTGCCGAGCAGCAAACAGAGGATGTGCCACCGACACCACCACCACCGCCACCGTCAACTAGCGTCTCCACTATATCACACAGCAGCGTTCAGCTCTCAATATCTCAAACCTTAGAGAGGAAGCGCAAATTCCCCCCGAGTCACCCTCGAGCCCTTGGCCTGAACGCCAGCATTTCTAAACTGCTGGCCTTTGAAATGCTGTCATTCCGGCTGGTGGACACAGACAGCTTCAAACAGCTGATGGCCATGGCTGTCCCGCAGTATGTGGTTCCCAGCCGCCACTACTTCTCCAAGACAGCCGTGCCTTCCCTGCACATGCAAGTGTCCGATAAAATCAAGTGTGCACTGCGCAACGCCATTTGTGGCAAGGTCCACCTAACCACAGAATACGTGGACCAGTAAGCACGGCCAGGGACGCTATATCTCACTAACTGCACACTGGATGAATGTAGTGGCGGCTGGGCCCCCGGCGGACAGTTCCTTGGCGCACGTCCTTCCGCCCCCTAGGATCGCAGGGCATCATTCTCTGCCTCCTGTAGCCTCCTCCTCCTACTCGGCTTCCTCCTCCACTGCTTCCACCAGCTCATCCGGTCAGCCACACACCTTCACCACCAACTTCAGCACAGCCCGGGGTAAACGTCAGCAGGCCATTCTGAAACTCATATGTTTGGGGGACAGGCCCCACACCGCGCAGGAGTTGTTGCGGGGTATTGAACAACAGACCGACGAGTGGTTTCTGCTGGTGGGCCTCAAGCCAGGCCTGGTGGTATGCGATAATGGGCGAAATCTCGTGGCAGCTCTGGGACTAGCCGGTTTGACGCACATCCCTTGCCTGGCGCATGTGCTGAACTTGGTGGTGCAGAGGTTCATTCACCACTACCCCAACATGTCAGAGCTGCTGCATAAAGTGCGGGCCGTCTGTGCGCGCTTCCGCCGTTCACATCCTGCCGCTGCTCGCCTGTCTGCGCTACAGCGGAACTTCGGCCTTCCCGCTCACCGCCTCATATGCGACGTGCCCACCCGGTGGAACTCCACCTTGCACATGCTGGAGAGACTGTGCGAACAGCAGCAGGCCATAGTGGAGTTTCAGCTGCAGCACGCTCGCGTCAGTCGTACTGCCGAACAGCACCACTTCACCACCAATGATTGGGCCTCCATGCGAGACCTGTGTGCCCTGCTGCGCTGTTTCGAGTACTCCACCAACATGGCCAGTGGCGATGACACTGTTATCAGCGTTACAATACCACTTCTATGTCTCCTTGAGAAAACACTTAGGGCAATGATGTTAGAGGAGGTGGCCCAGGTGGAGGAGGAGGAGGATGAGGGCTCGTTTCTAACACTTTCGGGCCAGTCTGTTCGAAGTGGCTCAGAGGGAGGTTTGTTTAAGCAGCAGAGGACAGGTTCACAAGTCGCCAGCCAAGGCACTGTACTGGAGGACGAGGAGGATGAGGAGGAGGAGGTGGAGGGGGACGAGGATGACGCAAGTTCACAGCGGGGTGGCAGCCCAGGCCCATCACTGGTGCGTGGCTGGGGGATACGGTGGACGATGACGATACGCCTCCCACAGAGGACAGCTTGTCCTTACCCATGGGTAGCCTGGCCCACATGAGCGAATATATGCTCCAATGCCTGCGCAACGACAGCAGAGTTGCCCACGTTTTAACGTGTGCAGACTACTGGGTGGCCACCCTGCTGGATCCCGGTATAAAGACAATGTGCCCACTTTAATTCCTGAACTGGAGCGCGACCGTAAGATGCGCGAGTACAAGCGCACGCTGATAGAGGCGCTCTTGAGAGCATTCCCACATGTCACAGGGGAACAGGTGGAAGGTGAAGGCAGAGGAGTGGCAAGAGGTCGCCAACGCAGCTGTGTCACGGCCAGCTCATCTGAGGGCAGGGTTAGCATGGCAGAAATGTGGAAAAGTTTTGTCTCCACGCCACAGCTATCTGCACCGACACCTGATACGGAACGTGTTAGCAGGAGGCAGCATTTCACTAACATGGTTGAACAGTATGTCTGCACACCCTCCACATCCTGACGGATGGTTCGGCCCCATTCAACTACTGGGTTTCAAAATTGTCCACGTGGCCAGAGTTAGCATGTTATGCCTTGGAGGTGCTTTCCTGCCCGGCGGCCAGCGTTTTATCTGAACGCGTATTCAGCACGGCAGGGGGCGTCATTACTGACAAGCGCAGCCGCCTGTCCACAGCCAACGTGGACAAGCTGACCTTCATAAAGATGAACCAGGCATGGATCCCACAGGACCTGTCCCTCCCTTGTGCAGAGTAGTCCTTATTAACTGCCTAAAACATGTCTTGTTGTGCTACGGGCCACTTCTTTATTTGATACAAATTTTATGAAACCCACAGTTGAATGAAACTCTTCTCTGTCTGGGCGCCGGGGCCTAACCAGATGAAAGTGGCCGGTTAAACTAACGGGTGACATGAAGCCATAACCTCTGCCATGCTACCTCTGTCTTCTGTCTGGGTGCTGAGGCCTAAGTCAAATAAAGCGGTCTTCTGCTGTGCTGGGGATATGAAGCTAATCTCTGACCTCTCTCCTCTGTCTGGGTCCAAAGGCCTAAATCACTGAAAGAGGCCTTCTCCTGTGGTGTGTGATATGATGCCAGAATATGTGCTGTGGGGCCTCTCTCCTCTTCCTGGGTGCAGGGGTCAAATAAACTAAATTGTGGCCTACTCCTGTGGTGGTTGATATGATGCCTGATTCTCTGATGTGGAACCTCTCTCCTCTGTTTGGGTGAAGGGGTCAAAGTAACTAAATGGTGGCTTCTCCTGTGGTGGCTGATATGATGCCAGAATATGTGCTGTGGGGCCTCTCTCCTCTTCCTGGGTGCAGGGGTCAAAGTAACTCAATGGTGGCTTCTCCTGTGGTGGCTGATATGATGCCAGAATATGTGCTGTGGTGCCTCTCTCCTCTTCCTGGGTGCGGGGGTCAAAGTAACTCAATGGTGGCTTCTCCTGTGGTGGCTGATATGATGCCAGAATATGTGCTGTGGGGCCTCTCTCCTCTTCCTGGGTGCAGGGGTCAAAGTAACTCAATGGTGGCTTCTCCTGTGGTGGCTGATATGATGCCAGAATATGTGCTGTGGTGCCTCTCTCCTCTGTCCTGGGTGCAAGGGTCTAAAGTAACTCAATGATGGCCTTCTCCTGTGGTGTGCTGATATGATGCCAGAATATGTGCTGTGGTGCCTCTCTCCTCTTCCTGGGTGCAGGGGTCAAAGTAACTCAATGGTGGCTTCTCCTGTGGTGGCTGATATGATGCCAGAATATGTGCTGTGGGGCCTCTCTCCTCTTCCTGGGTGCAGGGGTCAAAGTAACTCAATGGTGGCTTCTCCTGTGGTGGCTGATATGATGCCAGAATATGTGCTGTGGTGCCTCTCTCCTCTTCCTGGGTGCGGGGTCAAAGTAACTCAATGGTGGCTTCTCCTGTGGTGGTTAGTATGATGCCAGAATATGTGCTGTGGGGCCTCTCTCCTCTTCCTGGGTGCAGGGGTCAAAGTAACTCAATGGTGGCTTCTCCTGTGGTGGCTGATATGATGCCAGAATATGTGCTGTGGTGCCTCTCTCCTCTTCCTGGGTGCGGGGTCAAAGTAACTCAATGGTGGCTTCTCCTGTGGTGGCTGATATGATGCCAGAATATGTGCTGTGGGGCCTCTCTCCTCTTCCTGGGTGCAGGGGTCAAAGTAACTCAATGGTGGCTTCTCCTGTGGTGGTTAGTATGATGCCAGAATATGTGCTGTGGGGCCTCTCTCCTCTTCCTGGGTGCAGGGGTCAAAGTAACTCAATGGTGGCTTCTCCTGTGGTGGCTGATATGATGCCAGAATATGTGCTGTGGTGCCTCTCTCCTCTTCCTGGGTGCAGGGGTCAAAGTAACTAAATGGTGGCTTCTCCTGTGGTGGTTGATATGATGCCTGATTCTCTGCTGTGAAACCTCTCTCCTCCATCTGGGTGTAGGGTCAAAGTCTTTCAAAGTCGCCTTCTCCTGTGCTGATTGATATAAAGCTGATGGTTGTGCCATCTGACATGGTTGCCAGGGTCTGATTCAATGGGGGCCTACTCCTGTGGTGGGTGATCTAAATGCCTGATTCTCTGCTGTGAAACCTCTCTCCTCCGTCTGGGTGTAGGGGTCAAAGTCTTTCAAAGTCGCCTTCTCCTGTGCTGATTGATATGAAGCTGATGGTTGTGCCATCTGACATGGTTGCCGGGGTCTCATTAAATTGGGGCCTACTCCTGTGGTGGGTGATCTAAATGCCTGATTCTCTGCTTTGAAACCTCTCTCCTCCGTCCGGGTGTAGGGGTCAAAGTCTGTCAAAGTCGCCTTCTCCTGTGCTGATTGATATAAAGCTTATGCTTGTGCCATCTGACATGGTTGCCGGGGTCTGATTCAATGGTGGCCTACTCCTGTGGTGGGTGATCTAAATGCCTGATTCTCTGCTGTGTAACCTCTCTCCTCCGTCTGGGTGTAGGGGTCAAAGTAACTAAATTGTGGCCTACTCCTGTGGTGGGTGATATGATGCCTGGTTCTCTGCTGTGGGACCTCTCTCCTTTGTCTGGGTGCTGTGGTCAAAATAATAGTAAGTGACCTTCTCCATTGGTGGGTGACTTGAAGCCTGATTCTGTGCTATGGGACCTCACTCCAATTAATATTGTTTAATTTTTATTTATTTTATGTTAACTCATCATTTCCCTATCTACATTTGTTTGCAGGGGATTTAACTACATTTTGCTGCCTTTTGCAGCCCTCTAGCCCTTTCTGGGTGTGTTTTACAGCCTTTTTAGTGCCCAAAAGTTCGGGTCCCCATTGACTTCTATGGGGTTCGGGTTCGGGATGAAGTTCGGGTCGAGTTCGGATCCCGAACCCGAACATTTTTCGAAAGTTCGGCCGAACTCGTCGAACCCGAACATCCAGGTGTTCGCTCAACTCTACTTGTAAGCTTTTCTTTTTACCTTTATTTTGATTGCTTGAGCATTGACATAACATGATCTCACAGACTGTCACAACCAGGAGTATAGAAATTTACTCCAGAATGCTAATCGTCCGAATGTTTGGAACGGAGAATAACCGCAGGATCTGACTAGACAGTTTTTTTTTTGAGGGGTGTGCCATTCCTGCACATTTTTTCACAGTATTTTATAAGGTGTGCTCCTAGTCCCTTTGGCAACTGAGATTCGTATTTAAAATGGATACCGCTAGTTTGTAGGAAGCTGGTTGTGTATATGTATCGGTGATTGGTATATTTATAACAGCTAGTGGTTTACTCATTGGATTTTCAGGGATAGGTCTGAAATGTGGCTGTATGTAATATGAAGTGCAGATGAATTATGGTGCATTGTATTTGTTTCCCCACTTTTGGTATTCATTGGATTTTTATAAGGAAAATGAATAAATATTATTGATGTGTTATAGATTATGGATTTTTTGTACTTTATTATTGTGGATAGTTATATTTTAGGAAAGTACACCTGTATATTTGTATTTGATGACAGATCATTTGGGTTTAAATATTTTTTTTTTTGCTGCTACTGTTATATTTGCAATACTATCGCTCATGCTTCTATATGTTCTGATACAGTTATTACCGTAGAAAAAGAATTGGCATTAAAAAGCTTTTGCTGTTTTTGGTGACTAGCGTTTGTTTGCAGCTTTTTCTTTTTTAGGCTAAAAAACTGCTCCAATTGTTGCGTGGAAGTCTATGGGAAATATTAAATGCTCTTTAAACTTGAGGTGCATATTTTGGGTCAATGGTTTTTCTTTGAAAAAATAAATTCCATAAAAAGTTATGTTACTAAAAAAAGAAATTCTTAAAAAAATTGTAAAAAATGTCAGAATTATGTGGCACTTTTTAAAAGCTAAAGAACACTATAAAAAATATGTGTGTGACTCCCTTATAAAGGGGTTTATAGTTAGTACTGTTTTTGTATCTCAGGTATTAACCAAAGTATAAGCACTGGGGCCCACATTAATGAAGTAACTTAAAATGGGCCACAGGGCAGAGCGACTAGGATAGGAGTGGTGGTAGTATATACTCACAGTGGGGTACCATACTCCTGACGCTCCCTGAGCAGTGCAGTCATAGAAGAGCACACCGTTTCTTCCCTCAGGGCGCACTCTAGTTCTAGAGCCCTCTGCCCAATGGTAGTGGAGGTGCCCTCGGTGTAAACAGGTTTTGGGGTGGAAGGCAGGGGTCCTACGGAATGCCACATTATAGTGATGCACACAGCAGTGAGGTACAAGAATGAGGTCAGGTTTAATGCAATTATTGAGGCAGTTCAAGAGATGGTTCACATAGGCACTGATCATATTTAATGGTATAACTTTACAAAGGCACTGTGCACAGTAGAAGTTCCTTTTGAGTCTCTCCCTTTTCAATCAGTCTGTGCAATTTTTATTGTTTGGCCTAAGGGGTGTATCTTCTCTATCTTCAGACCTATATATTTACAATACCCTCTACAAGATACAGACTCTCAACAGATTGGCCTAAGGGGTGTATCTTAACTATGGAGCAACTTCTAATCCCACCAAATTGCAATGAAGTCTGTAGCTATGAATGTATCTTCTCTGACATATGCTTTACACTTTCCCTCACATGGCCTGCCGAAAACAGTAGCCCTTTTCCTCAAAGTCTTGCACATTATGCTGTCACTTTGCTGCGTTCAATATACAGGACAAGGGGTCTCCCTGTCTATCTCTGCTCCTTTTGGTCTTTTCAGGTTACTCACTTACAGCTAACACTAAACTGGACCACTTTCTCTGAGAGGAAAGGGTGGTGCCAACCCATCCCAATGACTGTCAATAGGGAACTCCTGCTCTCTCCATATACTTTTCTTGTGACATATAGTGCATAAAATACAGAAACATAAACTCTTTAAAGCAATGAATATGAAGCAAAATTTGTGACTCGCTTTGCTCAATAAATTTGGAAGGTTACAAGAAAAATAGGCATGGTTTCCAAAAGAGATATAATTTAGGCTAGATTTCCTTGCAAGTATATGTGGCAATGGTGAAAATTTTGAAGCAAATATATCCCTGCTCATAAAAGATATAGGGGGTCATTTATAAACAGATATATGGCACTTTTTGGCATATATATCTGTCGCGGCACAAAGGTTATTTGCACAGCAATGTGCCACTTTTCCCTGCTCACACCAGGTCATAAAGAAGGGGGCATGGTGTGGGTGGAGATGGGGGCATCATGGCAGGCCCATCTCATTTATCATTGTCTACCCCTGTTTTAGGCATAGAAAATGGTCTAAATCTAAGCCAGCAAGGGAGTTGGCATAGATTTTGACAGAAGGTGGATACGCCGAAGGCCAACACCTCTACATAAATTAGGCTTATTCACTGCCAGCTAAAGGGGTACTAAGACTGGTATTTAAAATGCCAGTCTTAATATATGACCCCCATAGAATTTATTTAGTAACAGGTGAACATGTATATAAAAAGCAGTGGGTGTGGACTCACTGTACCAATGAACCGATTTGACTTTGGGCTAGTCCTAGGGGCCGTAACCTGACAGTTCTTTGGTTTTAACTATTTAACCCATATGCAGGAATCTGGCCAGTGCTACAAGGGAGCCACCAGGCTGCTCCCTCTTGGAATAGTCTCAGTGCAGTTAGCAGCTAACCCACGGGGTAAGAAACACTTGTGTGAAGCACCAAGGGGTCAAGCAATACTCGGAGTCGAAAAACAGGCAGAGGTCAGAGCAGGCAGATTTCGTGCAATTCAATAAAACATTCCAAAGTCACGGCAGCCAGCAAAGGGTCAGTATGAAAGAAAGGCTCAGGTCAGGGAAGCCAGCAAAGGGTCAGTATGGTAGACAGGCTAAGGTCAGGGGAGCCAGCAAAGGTTCAGTATGGTAGACAGGCTAAGGTCAGAACAAGAAGCAGAGAATCAGAGTCAGTATAACAGGCAGAATTTTGGTATATGGGCATACAATCAAAAGAGTGCTCTGACTGGTAAACTAGTACACTGGGTACCTAAGTTCAGGCAAGGGGTGAGAAGGCATCCTTTATAGCAGAAGCTGATTAACAATTAGAAGTAGCCATACAACTGCATACAGAGCAAGCGGAAGAGGGGAGTGATGGTGAAACTAAAAATGGGAATAATAATAGTTTAATTAATAACGTTCCTAATAGAAGTAGCGGGACAGCAACGGACATGAGATGCACATGTAACAAAGTACAAAATTATTTAAGCGATGTGTGTCTTTTAATGTTTTTGGCACAAACCACTCCAACTACCACTTTACATAGACATGTATAAAAGATGTCAGTCTTAGTAACTATAGGCCTCTATGTGCCTGTTGTGGGCGCAATCTGCTGTTTATGGGAAGTACTATGTTGCACAGTTCAGATCTGTATCACTAAGTGCATACATCTCAGTTTTGGCATAGTCTAGTCTCAAGAGAATTACCAGGCTGATTTAGAAAATCTGACCAATCAGGCAGCAGGGTGGCTCAGTGGTTAGGACCACTGTCTTGCAGTGCAGTTTTCAAATACATCCAAGCACAACATTTGTATGGAGATTGCATGTTCCCTGCATTTGTGCGAGTTTTCTCCAAGTACTTCAGTTCTCCGCCACATTTCAAAAAATATTCCTATGAAATTCATCCTAGTGGCCTCATCTCACATAGGGAAATTAGTCATGCCCATTGGGGACAAGGACTGATGTGCTTTGTACAGCACAGTGCTATATGGTGGCACCATGAAAGGAACATGAATAAATAATATTTGTCTTCTCTCTCATGACATATGACACACTTTTCTGAGATGCGCCATTTCCACTTATTCTCTACATACATCAGTAATAGTTGACTTTCCATAAAATACATTATCACTACTTATTTGTTATTTCATTCATCTACATTTTTATTCTTAAACCTTAAAATGAATGCTGTTGTATGTGAGCAGGATGGAAAATAAGTTCATTATATCCATTACTAATATGATTTTTTTCCAACGTAAAGGTAAAAGTAATGCTAAACGCCTTGTAGAAAAGCATATCCCTGGGCATAGAATTATAACCTTTCTACAAAATTCCATAGAGATGTAGCTATTAACTTCCAAAGCTCATCCCTTAGTCCTCTGCAGCACCTACATGCGGTACTTAGTGTTAGAATAGAAATCCCTGCAGCGCAAGGATTCTCAGCTAATGCCTCTCTGATGGACTATAAACCGCTCTACCTGTTGTCCTATTATAAACCACTACAGCATCACAACATCATTTTAACACGTTGACAACTGGGATAGAGTTTAACTCTCTCTAAAGTATCACTGATATCCTGCACAAAGATGTTTTATATATTCAATTTCATGACAGTAAAAATGTACAATGTCAATACTATACCTTTTGAGTGCATTCAATTCTACATGGACGTACACAGAGGATTTTCCATATTAATCTATAAGTAAATGAACTCATGGCTTGTTCCTTTGGAAGCCATATTGCAGAGATAGTTTCCCTTTGATGCACTGCTTCTAGCAGAGAAAATGTGACCTCATAGAGGCTCCACAGTCACAGAATATCTATAGGCAGCAGTGTACCGGCAGATCACAGAGCTGCTATGGGGCCAGTGGGGGAGGGGAGACCCCGCTGTGGACAAAAAGCCCTGCCCCCTAATTATATTTAATACAGACTCCTGTTGAGAGTACCTGTCATCCAAATCTGTCAGGGGAGTGCCTGAAAAGATTAAACAGTACCTGCACAGATGGTTACAACCTACATCATCAGTGCAGTCTGGAGGCTCTGAAAGCTAAAGGACTTGTGATGACATCATCACAGGTGCTGCATTAAATATTATAGGAACTGCACAGAGAATGGTGTAGATCCCAGGTTAGGAAGGCTCAGCAGCAAGGACCTATGATGATGACATCATCACAGGTCCTGGAGACAAACTGCAAAAGAAACTAGAGACTAGAATGGACTAGGTCCTCCCCTTTTCTCTCAATGTGTCCCCAATCCCCTGTTCTACTCAGAAGTAGTACCTCAAGCATCATTGATTCTTATACCTCAGAATTGCCACATTATAACTGAGAAGTACCTCATACCTCAATCATATATAGTACTGCAGACAACCACAACCCCAATACCTTGCGTACTTCACACTGTTCTGACAATAAGTGTTGTGCTCCATGGCTCCATGTAACAATGGCAATCCGTATTGAACTGTGTACTTACTTCAGACTCTCATCAGACAGCGATCAACTGAACTGCTCAGACATATGTGAAAAATCCAGATGAATTAATTCCAAGCCGGAAATCTTGTAGTTATGTTGAGTTGAGCAGCACATGAAAACACCAGTGCAGATAACATAAAATGGCTACTACTACTGGCAAGAAGGGAGACAAAAGGGACAAACTTAAGCAGCAATAGAATGCAATGCAGAAATGGCACTAATGATAATGAACCAGGAGTCATGGGACTTGGCACACAGTGCCCATAATGTATGGCCACATATATATCTGTACTCACTGTATCTATTATACTTTGTACCTCACATATCAGTATACTGCTGTATATACTATATACCTGTACAGACTGCATGTATTATATGGTATAATAGATGTAGTGTGTACACATATACAGTATATTCAGCAGTTTACTCGTACGTGAGGTATTAGGTATAATATATGTGTACAGATATATAGTATTTGGGAGATATTATTAGTGTTGGTTGAACATTCTAATTGCAAATTTTTATCGTGAATATCTGCACTTTGAGAATTCGTGAAGATTTAGAATATAGTGCTATATCTTTGTAATCGCAAATATTCTAGATTTGTTTTCATCAGTACCCTCACTTCTTCTTGCTTGTGGGCCAATAAGAAGGCTGCAATATCTTTGTCTGAGCTTAGCAACATCCCTAGTAACCAATAGAAAAGTTGCCTACCCCTTACTATATAAGAAACTCCCCAGCAAGCCATTTTCTTCAGTTTTTTGCAGTTCTGAGAGAGACAGTAGTGTCATTGCTGTGCTCTATGCTTTTATCTAACGATCCTTATTCAATGACATTAGATAGTTAGTTATTATATATTAGGTAGTGGGAATTACTGTGCTGTGATGTATTGCGCAAAAAATATGCGCATCATTCCTCCGATTTGCGCAATCGCAAATATATTGGAGCACTCTATCTGCATATAAAGCTGTTGTTCTGCCATGCATGTAAAATGTAATAAAAAACTGTGCTGTAATGTAAAATTACTTACAGTGATCAGGAGTTCTTCCTCACAGTCACAAAAGTTGCAAAATGAATATTGCCTATGCTGCTCATTAGAGTTGAGCGAACACCTGGATGTTCGGGTTCGACGAGTTCGGCCGAACTTTCGAAAAATGTTCGGGTTCGGGATCCGAACTCGACCCGAACTTCATCCCGAACCCGAACCCCATAGAAGTCAATGGGGACCCGAACTTTTGGGCACTAAAAAGGCTGTAAAACACACCCGGAAAGGGCTAGAGGGCTGCAAAAGGCAGCAAAATGTAGTTAAATCCCCTGCAAACAAATGTAGATAGGGAAATGATGAGTTAACATAAAATAAATAAAAATTAAACAATATTAATTGGAGTTAGGTCCCATAGCACAGAATCAGGCTTCAAGTCACCCACCAATGGAGAAGGTCATTACTATTATTTTTAACAACGGCACCCAGACAAAGGAGAGAGGTCCCACAGCAGAGAACCAGGCATCATATTACCCACCACAGGAGTAGGCCACCATTTAGTTACTTTGACCCCTGCACCCAGGAAGAGGAGAGAGGCCCCACAGCACATATTCTGGCATCATATCAGCCACCACAGGAGAAGCCACCATTGAGTTACTTTGACCCCTGCACCCAGGAAGAGGAGAGAGGCCCCACAGCACATATTCTGGCATCATACTAACCACCACAGGAGAAGCCACCATTGAGTTACTTTGACCCCTGCACCCAGGAAGAGGAGAGTAGTGATGAGCGGCAGGTGCCATATTCGATTTCGACGAAATTCGCGAATATTCGTATGAATATTCGTTTCATATTCGTCGAAATCGAATATTCGTCATTTTTCTAGTTATCGCGATTAACATGCGATTTAAATAATCGCATATTGCGATTTTAACTTAAGGCTACTTTCCTATTGGTTTCATATCTAGAATTAGCGAGGATGACGAATATGACGAATGTATTCGTCATATTCCTCAAAACGAAGATAACGAAGTATTCTACATCTTCGTTTTAGCAACCTATTCGTCAACTTCGCTAATTCTAGCAATCAGATAGGAAGGTTGACTATAGAGACAGCTGTGTTAAATTCGCTATGCGATTTTTTTTTTTAATAAATAGAATAATAATAATATAATATAATATAATAATTTTATTAAGTAATATAATTATTGTATTAAAAAAAAATCGCATAGCGAATTTAACACAGCTGTCTGGTAAGTCAACCTTCCTATTTGATTGCTAGAATTAGCGAATAGCGAAGTTGACGAATAGGTTGCTAAAACGAAGATGTAGAATACTCGCTATCTTCGCTTTGAGGAATATGACGAATAGATTCGCCATATTCGCTATTCGCTAATTCTACCAAGCCAACCATAACTTCCGTAGCTCATGGAGCGTCCCCATCACCATGGGAACGTCTCCATATACTAAAATGTACTGTCGGATTTGAGGAATTACGTTGAAATCGCAATGCGATTAATTCAAGTTATATTAATCGCATTGCGATTTCAACTTAGAGCTGGGTTTATAATGGGTCAGCTTGCTAGAATGAGAACGAGTTAACGAATATGGAATATAGCAGCAGTGCTAAGTTGAAATCACAATGCGATTAATTTAACTTAAAGTATTCGCATTGCGATTTCAACTTAGCACTGCTAGTGCATAGCTATATTCCATATTCGTTAACCCTTTGGCATACTCCTTCACAAGCGTCCCGTCACCATGGGAACGCCTGGTGGTTAGAATATACCATCGGATCTGAGTTAGATCGTGAAAACTCAAATCCGATGGTATATTCTAACACAGAGGCGTTCCCATGGTGATGGGGACGCTGAGTTAGAGTATACCAACACGCGCATACATACGGTGTTCTGCCAGATCTCTAGATTGCCGAAAGTCTATAGCGAAGTCACGTGGTTCGCTGAGCAGCGCATGCGCGCTCACAAATCATCCCTGCAGCCTCCACTGAAGTACTTCGCCCACCGCTGCTGCAGACAAGAGACCTCTTAAAGTGACAGTCATCTCCAGTAAAATACAGCATCTACATTTATTTAGGCCTGCTGCGCCGGCAGTTAGTCAAACTCACTCTGTGCCGCCATTAATAGTAAAGAAGGAAATGGATGGTAAAGAAATTCTTTACCATCCATTTCCTTCTTTACTATCAATGGCGGCATAGAGTTAGTTTTACTAAATGCCGAAGCGCAGGCTGAAGTCGAGCCCGATGCGTGGCGAGCGAAGCGAGCCCGCGAGGGTACAAATGAATGTAGATTAATGAGTGCTGGGGGGGGGGGGCGGAGCTGTATTTTAATGGGGATTACTGTCACTTTAAGAAGCCTCTATACCCTTAAGTTTGCGCACGCGCGGTGCGCGGACTACTGCAATGGAGCCAGCAGGAGTGATTCGCGGAAGTACGCTTGTGCGCTTGCGCAGCGCGCCACGTGACTTCCGCTATAGACTTTCGGCAAACTATAGAGATCTGGCAGAACACCGGCTCCCTGCTGCCTGGAGGCACCTGTCCTCTGACAGGGCACTGTGATCTGCACTATTAACCCCTCAGATGCCGCACCCATGGGCGTAGCTATAGGGGGTGCAGCGGTAGCAGTCGCTACCGGGCCCTGGAGCCTGAGGGGGCCCAAAGACCCTTGTGCCACATAAGAAGACACACAAAGCACTGAGGGAAGGGGGGCCCGAGTTGAACTCTTGCACCAGGGCCCATGAGCGGTTAGCTACGCCCCTGGCCGCACCTGAGGGGTTAATAGTGCGGATCACAGCACCCTGTCAGAGGTCGGGTGCCGCCGGTAGCTGCTCCTCCACTATTAAAATATCATGGCAGTGCGCCTATCTCACCAGTATTACAAACAATAATGGCCAGTGCCGATCTCTATTAAACATCATGGTGCCAGTGCGCCGACAATCCTCCCCGCATATTATCGCTGGTCAGTGCACTCATCTCCCTCTCTCAGTAAAATACAGCTGGCAGTGCGCTCCTCCCTCCATCAGGCGGCAGCTCGATCAGAGTCTCAGCAGTGTAATGCTGGGGCTCGACAGCACCATGGTACCAGGACGCTACTGCAGTCCTGGCTGCCATGGTTAGCTAGTCAGCATTGTACTTGCCAGCAGCTGGGCGCTCCTTCCCCTCAAACTGTGAGTTTGAGAAGAAGGAGCGCCCGGCGGCCCAGCGCAGGTAAGTACAATGCTGACTAATTCAACCATGGCAGCCAGGACTGCAGTAGCGCCCTGGTTGCCATGGTAATCGATCGGAGCCCCAGCATTACACTGCTGGGACTCTGATCGGAGCTGCCGCTGCCACCAATGATGGGAGGGGGAGAGGGAGGCGCACTGCCAGCAATGATTTTTTACTGGGGAGGGAGGGGGATTGAGGCGCACTGACCAGCGATAATTAATACGGGGGAGGGATTGTCGGCGCACACTGGCCACCAATGATGTTTAATAGGGGGATCGGCACTGGCCACCAATTATTGTTTGTAATACTGGTGAGGGGGAATTAGGCGCACTGCCCATTAATGATTTTAATAGTGGGAGGCGACTGCTGCCCGGGCGGCACCCGACCTCTGACAGGGTGCTGTGATCCGCACTATTAACCCCTCAGGTGCGGCATCTGAGGGGTTAATAGTGCAGATCACAGTGCCCTGTCAGAGGACAGGTGCCTCCAGGCAGCAGGAGCCGGTGTTCTGCCAGATCTCTATAGTTTGCCGAAAGTCTATAGCGGAAGTCACGTGGCGCCGCGCGCAAGCGCACAAGCCGCATTCGCGAATCACTCCTGCTGGCTCCATTGCAGCAGTCCGCGCACCGCGTGCGCAAACTTAAGGGCATAGAGGCTTCTAAAGTGACAGTAATCCCCATTAAAATACAGCTCCGCCCCCCAGCACTCACAATCTACATTCATTTGTACCTCGCGGCTCGCTCGCTCGCCACGCATCGGGCTCGTCTGCCTGCTGCGCCGGTATTTAGTAAAACTAACTCTATGTCGCCATTGATAGTAAGAAGGAAATGGATGGTAAAGAATTTCTTTACCATCCATTTCCTTCTTTACTATTAATGGCGGCACAGAGTTAGTTTGACTAACTGCCGAGCGCAGCGAGGGTACAAATAAATGTAGATGCTGTATTTTACTGGAGATGACTGTCACTTTAAGAGGTCTCTTGTGCGCACGCGCGGTGGGCGAAGTACTTCAGTGGAGGCTGCAGGGATGATTTGTGGAAGCGCGCTTGTGCGCTTGCCCAGCGAACCACGTGACTTCCGCTATAGACTTTCGGCAATCTATAGAGATCTGGCAGAACACCGGTATGTATGCGCGTGTTGGTATACTCTAACTTCAAGCGTCCCCATCACCATGGGAACGCCTCTGTGTTAGAATATACCATCGGATTTGAGTTTTCACGATCTAACTCAGATCCATGGTATATTCTAACCACCAGGCGTTCCCATGGTGACGGGGACGCTTGTGGGGAGGAGTATGCCAAAGGGGTTTAACTGTACTGTTTGGAGGGGGAAAAAAAGACGAATATTCTAAAAAATGTCAAAACGAATATATTCGCTATAGTGCTATATATTCGTTTTTTAGAATATTCGTCTTTTTTCAACATCTAAAGTCATGATTCCTCCCTGCTTCTTGCTTGAGGGCCGATGACTCATTGACCCACAAGCATTTTAAGCAGGGAGGAATCATTTGTTCAGATGGAAAAAATGACGAATATTCGATATAACGAATATATAGCAGTATATTCGCAATATTCGCGAATTATCGAAGTTGCGATATTCGCGATTAATATTCGCTATTCGAATATTCGCGCTCAACACTAGAGGAGAGAGGCCCCACAGCACATATTCTGGCATCATATCAGCCACCACAGGAGAAGCCACCATTGAGTTACTTTGACCCCCGCACCCAGGAAGAGGAGAGAGGCACCACAGCACATATTCTGGCATCATATCACACACCACAGGAGAAGGCCTCTTTCAGTGATTTAGGCCTTTGGACCCAGACAGAGGAGAGAGGCACCACAGCACATATTCTGGCATCATATCAGCCACCACAGGAGAAGCCACCATTGAGTTACTTTGACCCCTGCACCCAGGAAGAGGAGAGAGGCCCCACAGCACATATTCTGGCATCATATCACCCACCACAGGAGTAGGCCACCATTTAGTTACTTTGACCCCTTCACCCAAACAGAGGAGAGAGGTTCCACATCAGAGAATCAGGCATCATATCAACCACCACAGGAGTAGGCCACAATTTAGTTTATTTGACCCTGCACCCAGGAAGAGGAGAGAGGCCCCACAGCACATATTCTGGCATCATATCACACACCACAGGAGAAGGCCTCTTTCAGTGATTTAGGCCTTTGGACCCAGACAGAGGAGAGAGGTCCCACAGCAGAGAACCAGGCATCATATCACCCACCACAGGAGTAGGCCACCATTTAGTTACTTTGACCCCTACACCCAGACGGAGGAGAGAGGTTACACAGCAGAGAATCAGGCATTTAGATCACCCACCACAGGAGTAGGCCCCAATTTAATGGGACCCCGGCAACCATGTCAGATGGCACAACCATCAGCTTCATATCAATCAGCACAGGAGAAGGCGACTTTGAAAGACTTTGACCCCTACACCCAGACGGAGGAGAGAGGTTTCACAGCAGAGAATCAGGCATTTAGATCACCCACCACAGGAGTAGGCCCCCATTGAATCAGACCCTGGCAACCATGTCAGATGGCACAACCATCAGCTTTATATCAATCAGCACAGGAGAAGGCGACTTTGAAAGACTTTGACCCCTACACCCAGATGGAGGAGAGAGGTTTCACAGCAGAGAATCAGGCATCATATCAACCACCACAGGAGAAGCCACCATTTAGTTACTTTGACCCCTGCACCCAGGAAGAGGAGAGAGGCACCACAGCACATATTCTGGCATCATATCAGCCACCACAGGAGAAGCCACCATTGAGTTACTTTGACCCCTGCACCCAGGAAGAGGAGAGAGGCCCCACAGCACATATTCTGGCATCATATCACCCACCACAGGAGTAGGCCACCATTTAGTTACTTTGACCCCTACACCCAGACGGAGGAGAGAGGTTACACAGCAGAGAATCAGGCATTTAGATCACCCACCACAGGAGTAGGCCACCATTGAATCAGACCCCGGCAACCATGTCAGATGGCACAAGCATAAGCTTTATATCAATCAGCACAGGAGAAGGCGACTTTGACAGACTTTGACCCCTACACCCGGACGGAGGAGAGAGGTTTCAAAGCAGAGAATCAGGCATTTAGATCACCCACCACAGGAGTAGGCCCCAATTTAATGGGACCCCGGCAACCATGTCAGATGGCACAACCATCAGCTTCATATCAATCAGCACAGGAGAAGGCGACTTTGAAAGACTTTGACCCCTTCACCCAAACAGAGGAGAGAGGTTCCACATCAGAGAATCAGGCATCATATCAACCACCACAGGAGTAGGCCACAATTTAGTTTATTTGACCCCTGCACCCAGGAAGAGGAGAGAGGCCCCACAGCACATATTCTGGCATCATATCACACACCACAGGAGAAGGCCTCTTTCAGTGATTTAGGCCTTTGGACCCAGACAGAGGAGAGAGGTCAGAGATTAGCTTCATATCCCCAGCACAGCAGAAGACCGCTTTATTTGACTTAGGCCTCAGCACCCAGACAGAAGACAGAGGTAGCATGGCAGAGGTTATGGCTTCATGTCACCCGTTAGTTTAACCGGCCACTTTCATCTGGTTAGGCCCCGGCGCCCAGACAGAGAAGAGTTTCATTCAACTGTGGGTTTCATAAAATTTGTATCAAATAAAGAAGTGGCCCGTAGCACAACAAGACATGTTTTAGGCAGTTAATAAGGACTACTCTGCACAAGGGAGGGACAGGTCCTGTGGGATCCATGCCTGGTTCATCTTTATGAAGGTCAGCTTGTCCACGTTGGCTGTGGACAGGCGGCTGCGCTTGTCAGTACGACGCCCTGCCGTGCTGAATACGCGTTCAGATAAAACGCTGGCCGCCGGGCAGGAAAGCACCTCCAAGGCATAACATGCTAACTCTGGCCACGTGGACAATTTCGAAACCCAGTAGTTGAATGGGGCCGAACCATCCGTCAGGATGTGGAGGGTGTGCAGACATACTGTTCAACCATGTTAGTGAAATGCTGCCTCCTGCTAACACGTTCCGTATCAGGTGTCGGTGCAGATAGCTGTGGCGTGGAGACAAAACTTTTCCACATTTCTGCCATGCTAACCCTGCCCTCAGATGAGCTGGCCGTGACACAGCTGCGTTGGCGACCTCTTGCCACTCCTCTGCCTTCACCTTCCACCTGTTCCCCTGTGACATGTGGGAATGCTCTCAAGAGCGCCTCTATCAGCGTAGTGCTTGTACTCGCGCATCTTACGGTCGCGCTCCAGTTCAGGAATTAAAGTGGGCACATTGTCTTTATACCGGGATCCAGCAGGGTGGCCACCCAGTAGTCTGCACACGTTAAAACGTGGGCAACTCTGCTGTCGTTGCGCAGGCATTGGAGCATATATTCGCTCATGTGGGCCAGGCTACCCATGGGTAAGGACAAGCTGTCCTCTGTGGGAGGCGTATCGTCATCGTCCACCGTATCCCCCAGCCACGCACCAGTGATGGGCCTGGGCTGCCACCCCGCTGTGAACTTGCTGCCATCCTCGTCCCCTCCACCTCCTCCTCCTCATCCTCCTCGTCCTCCAGTACAGTGCCTTGGCTGGCGACTCTGTGAACCTGTCCTCTGCTGCTTAAACAAACCTCCCTCTGAGCCACTTCGAACAGACTGGCCCGAAAGTGTTAGAAACGAGCCCTCATCCTCCTCCTCCTCCTCCACCTGGGCCACCTCCTCTAACATCATTGCCCTAAGTGTTTTCTCAAGGAGACATAGAAGTGGTATTGTAACGCTGATAACAGTGTCATCGCCACTGGCCATGTTGGTGGAGTACTCGAAACAGCGCAGCAGGGCACACAGGTCTCGCATGGAGGCCCAATCATTGGTGGTGAAGTGGTGCTGTTCGGCAGTACGACTGACGCGAGCGTGCTGCAGCTGAAACTCCACTATGGCCTGCTGCTGCTCGCACAGTCTCTCCAGCATGTGCAAGGTGGAGTTCCACCGGTGGGCACGTCGCATATGAGGCGGTGAGCGGGAAGGCCGAGTTCCGCTGTAGCGCAGACAGGCGAGCAGCGGCAGGATGTGAACGGCGGAAGCGCGCACAGACGGCCCGCACTTTATGCAGCAGCTCTGACATGTTGGGGTAGTGGTGAATGAACTTCTGCACCACCAAGTTCAGCACATGCGCCAGGCAAGGATGTGCGTCAAACCGCTAGTCCCAGAGCTGCCACGAGATTTCGCCCATTATCGCATACCACCAGGCCTGGCTTGAGGCCCACCGGCAGAAACCACTCGTCGGTCTGTTGTTCAATACCCCGCCACAACTCCTGCGCGGTGTGGGGCCTGTCCCCCAAACATATGAGTTTCAGAATGGCCTGCTGACGTTTACCCCGGGCTGTGCTGAAGTTGGTGGTGAAGGTGTGTGGCTGACCGGATGAGCTGGTGGAAGCAGTGGAGGAGGAAGCCGAGTAGGAGGAGGAGGCTACAGGAGGCAGAGAATGATGCCCTGCGATCCTAGGGGGCGGAAGGACGTGCGCCAAGGAACTGTCCGCCGGGGCCCAGCCGCCACTACATTCATCCAGTGTGCAGTTAGTGAGATATAGCGTCCCTGGCCGTGCTTACTGGTCCACGTATCTGTGGTTAGGTGGACCTTGCCACAAATGGCGTTGCGCAGTGCACACTTGATTTTATCGGACACTTGCATGTGCAGGGAAGGCACGGCTGTCTTGGGAGAAGTAGTGGCGGCTGGGAACCACATACTGCGGGACAGCCATGGCCATCAGCTGTTTGAAGCTGTCTGTGTCCACCAGCCGGAATGACAGCATTTCAAAGGCCAGCAGTTTAGAAATGCTGGCGCTCAGGCCAAGGGCTCGAGGGTGACTCGGGGAATTTGCGCTTCCTCTCTAAGGTTTGAGATATTGAGAGCTGAACGCTGCTGTGTGATATAGTGGAGACGCTAGTTGACGGTGGCGGTGGTGGTGGTGTCGGTGGCACATCCTCTGTTTGCTGCTCGGCAGGTGGCAACATTCCTCTCGAGGCGGAAGCCGAGGCAGCAGCGGTAGAGGGAGCAGGGGGAGCCTCAGCGAGTGCCTGGTTTTTAAGGTGTGTACCCCACTGCAGTTCATGCTTTGCATGTAGATGCCTGGTCATGCAGGTTGTGCTGAGGTTCAGAACGTTAATGCCTCGCCTCAGGCTCTGATGGCAGAGCGTGCAAGTCACTCGGGTCTTGTCGGTAGGACATTGTTTAAAGAAGTGCCATGCCAGGGAACTCTTTGAAGCTGCCTTTGTGGGGCTGGGTCCCTGTTGGCGATGTCCAGTAGCAGGCGAACTCTGGGGGCGGCGGCTCGCCTGCTTTGGCCCCCTGCTCCCTCTTTGGCTTCGCTGTTGTCTCGGTCTCACCACTACCTCTTCCTCTGAACTGTGAAAGTCATCGCCACGACCTTCAGTCCATGTGGGGTCTAAGACCTCATCGTCCTCTGCATCGTCTTCCACCCAGTCTCCCTCCCTGACCTCCTCCTGTTCAGTCTGCACACTGCAAAAGACGCGGCAGTGGGCACCTGTGTTTCGTCATCATCAGAGAGTCGGTGACTCTGCTGTGGTGGTATTCCCATGTCCTCTTCATCTGGAGACATAAGTGGTTGTGCGTCAGTGCATGGTATGTCTTCCTCCACTGGGGAAGGGCTAGGTGGACGCCCCTGGGAAACCCTGGAAGCAGAGTCTTCAAACAGAAGAAGAGACTGCTGCATAACTTGTGGCTCAGACCGTTTCCCTGATATGCTTGGGGGTGATGTGACAGACTGATGGGCTTGGTTTTCAGGTGCCACCTGTGCGCTTTCCGCAGAAGACTGGGTGGAAGACCATGTGGTGAACGTGCTGGAAGCACTGTCGGCCACCCAATCGATTAATGCCTGTACCTGCTCAGGCCTTACCATCCTAAGAGCGGCATTGGGCCCCACGAGATATTGCGGTACATTCTGCCGGCTAGTTGAGGGAGTTCGTTCTCTACTGTGTGCGCCTGGAGCCGAACGGCCACGTCCTCTACCAGCAACAGAGGCTCCACGGACACCACCACGACCGCGCCCTCGTCCCTTAATAGTATTTTTCTTCATTGTTGCGATTCAACTCGCACCACAATGAAATATATTATTTTTTATAAGCAAAATCCCCTCACTGGAATACTTTCAGTCTTTTGACTGTATGGATTACAGATGGAATGACTGTTATATGTGAGTACCGCTTTCTTTGACAGATTCTAGTATGGGTACATATATGTTTTCCCAACCCCAGCACATTAGTTTGCTAATTCCAGATGTATGAAACGCAGGCCTAACTGTATCTAGTATATTGAACGCCAGATAAACTAACTTGGCCTTTTTAAATAAAAAAATTCCCTCACTGGAATACTTTCAGTCTTTTGACTGTATGGATTACAGATGGAATGACTGTTATATGTGAGTACCGCTTTCTTTGACAGATTCTAGTATGGGTACATATATGTTTTCCCAACCCCAGCACATTAGTTTGCTAATTCCAGATGTATGAAACGCAGGCCTAACTGTATCTAGTATATTGAACGCCAGATAAACTAACTTGGCCTTTTTAAATAAAAAAATTCCCTCACTGGAATACTTTCAGTCTTTTGACTGTATGGATTACAGATGGAATGACTGTTATATGTGAGTACCGCTTTCTTTGACAGATTCTAGTATGGGTACATATATGTTTTCCCAACCCCAGCACATTAGTTTGCTAATTCCAGATGTATGAAACGCAGGCCTAACTGTATCTAGTATATTGAACGCCAGATAAACTAACTTGGCCTTTTTAAATAAAAAAATTCCCTCACTGGAATACTTTATGGCTTTTCACTGTATGGATTACAGGTGGACTGGTATTAGTAGGGGTGACACAAGCACACCCAAGTCCCTGATGTAGGATTTCTATGGCACAGACCACTATTACAAGTGATTAATGGACGTTGGGAGAGATTGTGCTGCAGCACTAGTCCCAAGATGGCCGCCGCCTATCAGCCCAGTAACATGTGCCACAAAATGGTCTGCACAACCTTTAAAAAAATAGCCTTGGACTGTGCTGCTAAATCGCTATTGGTCTGAATCCCAGGTGTAGATGTCTGACTTGTTTGGAGCTTTGGAATGCACACTGTGGCAGCTTCTGCTGCAGCACTACAAGTCGCAAAATGGCGGCCGGCGGTCAGCCCAGGTACATGTGGATGGAAAAATCACTCTGGCCACTCTAAAAATAGCCAATCCCTATCAAAAAAGCAGCTCAGCTGCAGTTGTTCAGATGAATCACAGGTGGAGGAGAGAAATTTGCTTCCAGTTATTCAATTATCCCTGCCTATTCTCGCCCTAGCATCAGCTGCGTCTATCCCTGTTCTATTCACATCGGGAGTGAGCACGTCCCGACGTGCGCACAAGCTTATAAAGAGGCTGAGTCACATGCTGCACTTGGCCAATCACAGCCTTGCCAATAGTAGGCATGGCTGCGATGGCATCTTAGGGCAAGTAGTATGATGCATGTTGATTGGCTGCTTTGCAGCCTTTCAAAATGCGCCAAAATACATGCCGAACGACGAACCCGAACCCGAACTTTTACGAAAAAGTTCGGTTCGGGTCCGTGTCACGAACACCCCAAAATTCGGTACAAATTGCGGACAAGAAAAGGCATTTTCTATATAGTGTCGGCGATGTCCGTGTTTTGTGGATCCACAAAACACTTGCAGATGTGTGAATGGGACCTTAGTTAGAGCAGGGAGAGTGCTGCTGCTGCTGAATTAATAGGGAAAGCGTTAGCTAGGCCAGTGTTATGTGTCCACTCCAGTCCTCAAAGACTCATCTCCTGTAAGGACAGCGTCCTGACAGCACCCCAAAAATCCCTTCTTAGGGCTGGTACATCAGTCTGCTTTTATTTATGTTTCTACATATATATTGCAGTTGCCTGCCCGTGTGTGAGAAGCCGCCGGCCCACAGACTGTACTGTGTGCACACAATTTATATAGGATGGCACAATACCTAGCAGATAAAAAAGTCATTTAATTTTTACCCTTTAATATAATTGCAGTTGCCTGCCAATGTGTGTCAGGACCACTGACTGTACTGTGCCCACTGCCCACCACTCATATAGGGTGGCACAGTACCTTGCAGATAAACAAGTCATTTAATTTTTACCCTTTAATATAATTGCAGTTGCCTGCCAGTGTGTGTCAGGCCCAAAGACTTTACTGTGCCCACTGCCCACCACTCATATAGGGTGTCACAGTACATTGCACAGCGCATGCGCAGTGACCTAAACTTCAAATGAAGCGGACTGAGCATGGGTCTTTTTCCATCTCCCAGTTCCAAAAGTCTATTCACTACACCGGCCCCGGCCCTGATAAGGGACAAAACAGAGATTAAACTGATAGGAATAGTACTTAGTTAACACTAGTTGCATTGGTCGCAAATTCCATTGCAAGTGCCCAAAATTAGAAGGAAGCGGACAGAGCAAGCTTTTTTCTCTATCTCCCCATGCAAGGATTCAATTCAATACACATCCCCTGATAGGGGACTTAACAAAGATTAAAATGGTAAGAATAGTAGTTCACACTATTTGTTGGTGGCGCATTACATTGCGCGGCGCACGCGCAGTGCCCCAAATTGGTAGTAAGAAGCCCGACCAATCATCTTTTTCCATCTCCCGGTTCCTAAAATCTATTCGAAATATGTCGCCTGATAGGGGACGTAACAGGGATTAAACTGATAGGAATAGTACTACTTAACACACCACTCATATAGGGTGGCACAGTACAATGCACGGCGCAGCACAGTGCCCCAAATTGAAAGGAAGAGGACCGACCAACCATCTTTTTCCATCTCCTGGTTCCTAAAATCTATTCCATACACCGGCCCCTGGGGACAAAACAGAGATTAAACTGGTAAGAACAGATTTTTTTAATTTAAAAAAAAGAGGACAGCCTCTGCGGAGCTGGGTATTTTTTGGCCGTGTTACTGAAAGCTCATGCACAATGGCTGTAGGCTGATGCGTCCTTTTGCGGAGGTAACAAACCTGGTCAGTCAAACCCAAGGCAACATCATCGACCTCATCCCATATGCGTTTTTTCTGGAGGGTGCCTTGTGAAGAGTGCTGGATCAGGCCGTAGATGAGCATGATGAGGAAGAGTTGTGGTCACCATCACCACCAGAAGCAGCCTTGTTGTCAATTGCTGGACCTGCGGCAATGCAGAGAGAGGAGTCTGAAGAAGAGGAGTCAGAGGAGGAAGTTGGTTTTGAGGAGGTGGACGACCAACCACAGCAGGCATCCCAGGAGGCTTGCTGTCACCTTTCGGGGACCCTTGGTGTTGTACGTGGCTGGGTGGAGGAAGAGACCTTCAATGATGTCAATGAGGACAAGGAACGGGACATGGCTAGCTTGGTATCCAACGTTGTGCAAATGGGGAGTTTGTGGATGTGCAAATAGACTGTTTGCGGTTGTTTGCGGTGCGTTAAACGGGGAGTTTGGTCTGTCAGAGTTTGGTCTGTCACTGTGAAGCAGGCGTAACCCTTACACTACTTGATCGATACAACATCATACCTGATCGTATACACACCCTGGATGTTTTAAAGCACGTTATTCCAATTTAGGAATGTTAGGTGATTTATGTCCTTTATGGATTAAAACCCGACTCTGCGTCAACTACGTAATTTTCCATGGGAGTTTTGCCATGGATCCCCCTCCGGCATGCCACAGTCCAGGTGTTAGTCCCCTTGGAACAACATTTCCATTACTATTGTGGCCACAAAGAGTCCCTGTAGGTTTTAAAAATTGCCTGCCTATTGAAGTCTATGGCGGTTCACCCGGTTTGCCCATTCGCAAACATTTGTGGAAGTTCGCGTTCGCCAACAGAAAATTTCAGTATTGATGTGTCCACAAGTGACACGTCACCACTAAAGCCGACGCTTGGCTGAAGAGGATCTGGTGACCATGCCCATGCGGGGGAAGGTGAGAACAAACCCTGAACTGGAAGATGGAGATGCAAGAGTCAGCATGGAGGACTGGAGTAGTGGAGAGCAGGTAAGTATGATCTTTTCAGTTATATGTTCTTTTATATTATATATTCTTGAACAAACTGTTCTAGGGGTGCTATAACTGTCCAGGGAGCGTTGGACTCTTCTCCCCCATCTTTGGTCATGGACCATCAGGCACTAGAATCCCTGTTTAAGAGTAGAAACTTCACTTGACCTACCAGAAGCTTTTGCAGCTTTTATTATACAACGATCAGACATTGTAGTAGAACGAAAAGTGGTTTAGTTGGGACAAAACAGCAACCATTAACTTTAACATCATCATTAAGATGGAGGCTACCAAAGATAACATCGACATCATCACCCGGCAGTACATACACTGGAATAACTGCATTTAACTCCCTTCCAACCGCCGTACGCAGGATTGCGTCCTGCGGGTGGTCGGTTTAATCCTCCTGGACGCATCAGCGCGTCCTCTTGCGAGACGCAAGAGGACACGCTAATGTGCCCGCACATGCGCAGTGCGCGCCGTCGGCGCACTCGCATGTAACTGTAGTACAGCCTGCCAGCGCTGATCGCGCGCTGGCAGGCTGTATAAGTTAGAAAAAAACGCATATCAGACCCTGTTTTATGAACAGCGTCTGATATGCCTGCTGACTTCTCCTCTGGTGGTCTTTTTGCTTGGGACCACCATAGGAAAAAAAAAAAGTGTGCACCAATCACCACACCCCCCCCCCCGTCACTGATTAACCCCTGATCACCCATGTCACCCCCACTAATCACACATGTCACCCCCCGTCACTGATCACCCCCTATAAGGCTCATTCAGACGTCTGTATGTGTTTTGCGGATCCGCAAATTCGCGGATCCGCAAAACACGGACATCGGCAATCTGCTTATCCCATTTTGCGGATCCGCACATTGCCAGAGCTATATACAAAATGCCTTTTCTTGTCCGCAATTGCGGACAAGAATAGGACATGTTCTATATTTCTGCGGATCCGCAATTCCGGATCTGAGCAGGACAAAGTCTGTCCCCATAAAATTGAATGTATCCACAATTCCGTTCCACAAAATTTTGCGGAACAGAATTGCGGACGTGTGAATGAGGCCTAAGGGTCCCTTAGTGATCGCAGCTTTACAGCTTTCCCCTCTTTTTTTTTTTTTTGCACATTTTTTAGAGATTTTTTCATCCACATTGATCAATGTGAATGAAGAAATCTGTGACGTTCATTTTTTCTTTCAGCCCAGCGGCTGAACGGAAAAAAAAATTCTCATTACCCATATGCTCAATATAAGGAGAATTGCAAAAACTCCTAATTTTGGCCATACGTGTAATGATTGTGGAGACCCTCAAACGCCAGGGCAGTGGAAAAACCTCACAAGTGACCCCATTTTAGAAAGTAGACATCCCAAGGTATTCGCTGAGGGGCATAGTGAGTTCATGGAAGTTTTTATTTTTTGACACAAGTTAGCTGAAAATGAAATTTTTTGGAAATTTTTTTTTTCATTTCTGCTAACTTGTGACAAAAAATAAAAAATTCCATGAACTCACTATGCCCCTTAGTGAATACCTTAGGGTGTCTACTTTCCGAAATGGGGTCACTTATGGGGTGATTCTACTGTCTGGGCATTGTAGTACGTCAGGAAACAGGACAGGTGCTCAGAAAGTCAAAGTGCGGAAACTCACTTTTTTGCACCATAGTTTGTAAACCCTAAAACTTTTACCCAAACTAATAAATATACACTTATTGCATTTTTTTTATCAAAGGCATGTAGAACAATACATTTTGAGAAAATTTTAAATTGAAATATAGTGTTATTTGAAAAATTTTACAACAGAAAGCGAAAAATGTCGTTTTTTTGCAAAAATTTCATCAAAAAAGTAAAATATCAAAAAAAGTAAAAATGTCAGCAAGAATGAAATACCACCAAATGAAAGCTGTATTAGTGAGAAGAAAAGAAGGTAAAATTCATTTGGGTGGTAAGTTGTATGACGGAGCAATAAACGGTGAAAGTAGCGTAGTGCAGAATTGTAAAAAGTGGCCTGGTCATTAAGGGGGTTTAAGCTAGGGGGGCTGAAGTGGTTAAATAAACAATGATGCTTAACACATCGCCATCTGCTGTCAGCTTAACATAGTTCCTCCAGCATTGAGCTGCAGCTGTTGCTGTATTCCAACAAAGACTAAATGTTACAAACTCCAGGTTAAGTATAAGTGATATTATGTTTTTTATTAATCTATTAATAAAGTAGATGGGATATGAGAACCCTTGGCAAGTGCCCCAATAGTGCCTTCTGAGTTAATGTAGAGTATTCCCCAACCAATACCTACTTACATTGGGGAAAATTGGCTTCTACCTCACAGTTTTTTTTTTGCCTTCCTCTGGATCAACTAACAGGATGACAGGCCGAACTGGATGGACAGATGTCTTTTTTTGGCTTTATGTACTATGTTACTATGTTACATGTCCAGTGCAGCTCTCAGTTCTGGTGGGATATAAGGACCCATAGACACGCTTATACGCTTAAATTCGATACGGTGTTCAAACAGGAAAACAGTTTTGCCAGAAATCCAAAGTAAGCAGAGTACTAAGCAACATTTCTATGGAAACAAACTTATCTCAATGTGAATTACATTAAAGCCAATGTATTCACCATTACGGAACTCAAGGACATACTTTTCAAATCACTCTCCTAGAACTGTACGATGTTAATTATAGAGAGCAGCTATAGGTGTTATTATGAATTGACCAAAGGAAATTGGATCATTTAACCTCAAAGGACTCGGGATCGAACCACCTAATGCTCTCCTTTTAAATCCTGGTTCACAATGTGTAATAGGAATATGAATATAATTTGTATTCTTTCCTCTTCACACTTTGCAATTTGCTACTTTTCTTCCACCTGTTAAATTGTAATGGCAGCTAAAGCCTAAACTCTCCTGCGGAGAGAACTGTGAAAGGATTATTTGTTCTTGTGATGTGTCTGGTCTCCGTTTTATGGCTGCATATTTTGTGTTAGCAGCCTAAAAAAAACGGCCAAGTTCCTGACTCAAGCTGGGGGAAAAACAGTGGTTGTTAGAGAAAAGAAAAATTCTTAACTTTCCACTTTCACATAACACAATAAGCTCTTGCAAAATGCGGGCAGCTGCCATTCAGCTACCTGATTTGATGCCTACGAGTTAACCTCTGCATACAGTATATCTTTTATTTCTGTCACCTACCTGAAAATGAATTATTGAATTGATACTGTAAGGAACGTTAACTTACACAATGCATGTCATAAGCCTTTTCTCCGTAGACAGGGTTACACTGCATGAATTCGGAAATGCACAGAATATGATACTTACCATTATCCATTTCATTCCACTCTATACCCATGTGAATTAGGTCACTTTTATTAATCTCAATTGCCTTGACTCTGGTACCTGTAATCATTTCCGGCGTTATGGACATTAGATAGGGAAGGCAAATGGAGGGATAGTGCAGATTCTGATTGCAGTTAGTCATTTCAGCAGGAGAGTGGCCTTTGCAGCTTGAATGCAGAACAGAATGGTGATGAAGTAATACAATATTCTCTGCGAATCCAGTGGGGAGAAGGCATTGTAGCGCTGTAAAAAAGTAAATATTCCATAGTGATTTGGTTTGATTTGGGATTTTAATTTGCTGCTTTACATTATTATAGTTAGAGAAAATGCTCAGCTTTGCTGATCTGGAAGTGAAACCAAGCTTCTTCTCTTCCAGAAGGAGACTGACATCATTGCCCCTTGGACAGTACTGATATTAGAGTGGAGAGATCCTTCTGAGATTAACTGTCCATTAGTGATGAGCAGCAGGTGCCATATTCGAATTCTCGATATTTCACTAATATTTGTTATATATTCGCAAATTCGTGACTTTGTTATATTCGTGCAATGTTTTTTATTGAGAAAAATAGTTTCAATTAATTTAAATATTCGTATGCGCATATTGGCTATTACCATAGTATACTGTCTGTGCCATTACCTGCCTGCTTCTTGCTTGTGGGCCAATGTGAGAAGACTGCAATATCTTAGTCTGTAGTGAATTAGAATATTCTTCATTATTTAATTTCTCACATTGTCCCACAAGCAAGCCGGCAGGGAATGGGTTCAGATGAAATTTTATTTTACGAATATTCGTATTTACGAATATATATCTATATTCTAAATATTTGCGAATTCTCGAAGTGTCGATATTCGTGACAAAAATTCAAAACGCGAATATTCGCGCTCAACACGACTGTCTATTACTTCAGTAAGAATTCCTCTCCCTGTAATAAGGCCATGAGGGGAAGGGGAGAGGAGGAGATGAAGCGGTGCTCCGAGGAGCTAGGCCATCACCTAATTTGTAGAAGAATAAAAGTAGCAATGATGGTACAGTGGTAAATATATTTTCAGTAAGGGAGGGATTATTTAATTCACCATGATCAGCACTACAACACAGTATGCCTGATTTAATAGAGTTGATCATGGTGACAGTTGCTCTATAAAGGGGTTTTCTGGGAATTAAGAAAATGAAAATACTTAAATATGAATTTATGATAAATATATTCCCAAATAGCTTTCATTAGTTTTAATGGATTGTTTTATCTAAGGAACAATCATTAGGGGACATTAAATGGATGCCGTCATATTAGTTCATACAGAACCTGTCCTAATCAAACAGCAGGACAAGTTACTTTAAAAAACTAATCTAAAGAGCTGACTCATCCTCCTCTCTGCTTTGCTTGTCAAGGACTATGATACGGAATGCAGCTGATAAGATCTTCAGCTTAATCTCTGTAAGAATGGAGGTCATGAGGAGACATTAAGTACAGAGGGGAGGGTGTGGATAGAGCAGCAGCTATTATATGCAGTCTCCATTACCACATCCCACAGTCTGTCCCTGTCTGTACTTCATGTCTCCGCATGAACTCCATTCCTACAGAGATTCAGCTGAAGATCTTATCATCTGAATTCAGGATCATAACTAGAAATGAGCTAATCAAAGTCGATGAAGTGGAATTTGATCAAAATTTCAGGAAACATTTGATTTGCACCGAATCCGAATTTCCTCACGCTTCATGGTAACGAATCGCATAAAACGGTTGCTGCACGTGTTAGGACATGGAGCAAATAACTGTGGGAACAAGGGATCACCCACAATGCCATGCATGTAGCCAATCAACAGCCAGCTAGCCCCTGTGATGTCACAGCCCAATAAATAGCCTCAGCCATTTTGGATTCTGCCATTTTCCAGTGTGCTTAGTGCAGGGAGAGACCATCAGCAGGCGCTAGGGACAGTGCTAGGAAAGACTTTATTGTGCTGAAAAAACTATCTACAAGTTCAGGGAAAGATTAATCAAGGTGTAGGGAAAGGATAGGGAGGCATGATCTACACTATAAAAGGAGAACAGGGTTCAATGGGAAAGTGTACAGCCTGGGTAATAGGAGTTATTCTATTACACCTTGCTGCACTAATTGGGGATCCAAATTGGTGTTATACTGCTGCTTTTAGTTTGTTTGTACACTATATGATACATCACTAATTCCAGCAAAATTTGCTTGTGCTTGGGGTACAAGTTCTGTGTGATACTGCCATTGATGGGGTGTATTAATAGGAAAGATACGTATGTCCCATTAGCCATTCTGCGTTTACTTTACATTCAAAGTGAGAAAAAGAAAAACTGCGCTGCCACGATGTTAAGGGATCTTGTCCTCATAGGTTTGGACGGATACACTCCACCAAAAGATATCCACTTGATTCAAAGCCTGTGGGTTTAACAAGGTGCCAATAGTGTGATACCGTCGCGTATGTTGGGAAAAAAGATGTACAAATTCTACTCACATACGGCCCCTTGTAGCAAACATATCTGATCAGTATTCATATCCGGTTCACAAGAAGTCAGGTAGGAATCCTCCACGTGGGACGCCGTCACGATATACCTGAAAACTCAGGGAGACTCCCCGATGTGGGACGCCGAAAACCTGAAATCGATGGTCCCGGCACCAAACAATAGTGAAGTACCGTTTAAAGATGTTTAAAAAATTAATTTATTATACTCACAAGCGTATGAGGTAAAATCGCACATAACATCAAATAGGTAATGATCCAAGCCCGACCCGGGTTTCGCACTGTCGGCTTTCTCAAGGGCGAATAGCGCCATATTGGAATGGCGAAAGCTAAATACTCTCAACATCCGGTAGGGGTACTCATTTTCATTAACCCCTCCTACTCTCAAACATACATAAATAAAATACATAACACTATACACCAAAACAATAACAGTAGACCATTATAAATACCCATCGTTAAAAACTGCATAACAGTTATCAAATTACTCTGTAAAAACAAACCTATCCATACCCGTAATATAATATACCTATAGAATCACCTTATATAATGAGAGAGATGTATAAATAGTCAGGAGTATATACATACAGGCCTTAAAAATAAATCAAAATTTTTTCCAAAAAACTCTGAGAATGAGTGTTTAGATGCCTTTAAGAGGGGCTTATTAAAAGGGTTGGAAGAGATGGACACGTCAATTAGGAATTATAATATGAGTAGAGAAGAACGAAATACACTTAAAAATCTGCAAGAAAAATCTGAGATTGTAATAAAACCTGCGGACAAAGGCGGGGGCATCGTTGTTATGGATGCCCCCGCCTATGACCGCGAAATGAAACGCCTCCTGAGTGACAATGCCACATATAAGGTTTTAAAAAGGACCCTAAAGTGCAGTTTAAAAATGAACTGGAGAATGTACTGAAGAAAGCCTTTGAAAAAAAGATCATAGATAAAAAAGAATATGAGTATCTCTCTATAAAACATCCGAGAACGCCTGTGATCTATTGCCTCCCTAAGATCCACAAAAGTCTGGTGGATCCCCCGGGGAGGCCAATAGTTTCTGGGATTCTCTCCCTAACCAGTCGGTTGGGGGAATATATCGATTTTTTTCTACAGAAATTTGTAGTGGGGGTTCCATCCTACCTAAAAGACTCTGGTAGTGTCCTTGATCTAATTGGATCCATGACATTAGTAGGTGACGATGTGTGGCTAGCAACTGCTGATGTCACCTCTTTGTATACCGTTATACCTTTACAACTAGGTATGAAAGCAGTTGAAAGTTTTCTGAGGAAGGACGAGAGTCTACAATCAGAGCAGAGAGAGTTTATTTTGGAGCTCCTTAAGTTCTGTTTGGAGCATAATTATTTTCTGTATAAGGACACCTTTTACTTGCAATGCACAGGGACGGCGATGGGGGCGAAATTCGCCCCCAGTTTTGCAAATTTGTTTGTCGCCGCTTGGGAGGAAATTTGGATTCAACCTCTTCTAGACCACCAAGCAGGAGAACAGGGGCATCTTATCTCCTGGCATCGTTATATCGACGACTGCTTGGTGATCTGGAGAGGTACCAAAAACAGCTTGATTGAGTTCTTTGCCCATCTGAATACCAACCAGTGGCACTTGCGGTTTACAAGTGAGATCAGTGCCGCCAGCGTCAATTTTCTTGACCTTACCATCTTCCGGGAAGACAATAAATTAAAAGCCAGGACCTATTTTAAACCTACAGATGTCAATGCCTACATTGACATCGACAGTTGCCACCATAGACCTTGGCTAGTTAATATTCCAAAGGGACAAATAAAGAGAATAAAAAGAAACTGTACAAAAGAGGAGGATTTTGCTATACAAAAAAGAATATTAATAGACCGTTTCCTGGAAAAAGGATACAAGAAGGAAGATCTGGAACGGATCTGCGATGATTTAGATGGGGATAGACATATGGGAACAACCAATAAAAATAAGATTGGATCAGAAAATACACATAAATACTCATTTCAAACCAAATTTAATGCTAATGCTAAACAGATAAAGGAACTTCTTTGCAAAAATTGGAACATCTTAAAGAATGACCCGCTGTTGGGACAAATAATTCCAGCTAAGCCCAGTGTAATTTTTAGACGAGCTAATAATATCCAAAATAAACTAGTACATAGTGACAGTAATTGTGCTCCCCCTATCAAAGGAACGAAGTTCACATGGTGTGGATTCTGTTTGCCGTGTAAAGGGAGGGATAAAACAAAAAGGAAAAGAAATTTAGAAGTTGTAGTTTCCCGTAGCAACCTCTCCTCCCATAGAATTCTTGGAAACATCTCCTGCGAAAACAGCGGGGTGGTGTACGTGCTGGAGTGCCCGTGTGGCCTCCAGTACGTGGGCCGCACTACACGCAAGTTAAAGATACGTATACAGGAGCATATTAGGAACATCCAGAAAGGATACGAAGCACACAGTGTATCCCACCACTTTAAAATACACCACCAAAAAAACCCGTCCCTTCTTACATTCATGGGAGTGGAACTAGTATCCACCCCGTTGAGGGGGAGATTCAGTGGCATTTATAAACAGAAAGGAGGTTGAGTGGATGCATCGCCTGGGAACCCTCCGTCCTAAGGGGCTAAATATAGAATGCGATATAAAATCATGCATTGTGGAACAATAGTTTTTTGCCTATTTCCTCTTTTTCTTTTACTTTATTTCTATCAGTGTCTATCACTCTATTCCCTATCCCCTTTTCTATTGAAATGTGACTACATAGAATATTATTATGTATGCAGCATATTTTATATAATGCGATTATTTCTCATTCCAATGAATTTATACATCTCTCTCATTATATAAGGTGATTCTATAGGTATATTATATTACGGGTATGGATAGGTTTGTTTTTACAGAGTAATTTGATAACTGTTATGCAGTTTTTAACGATGGGTATTTATAATGGTCTACTGTTATTGTTTTGGTGTATAGTGTTATGTATTTTATTTATGTATGTTTGAGAGTAGGAGGGGTTAATGAAAATGAGTACCCCTACCGGATGTTGAGAGTATTTAGCTTTCGCCATTCCAATATGGCGCTATTCGCCCTTGAGAAAGCCGACAGTGCGAAACCCGGGTCGGGCTTGGATCATTACCTATTTGATGTTATGTGCGATTTTACCTCATACGCTTGTGAGTATAATAAATTAATTTTTTAAACATCTTTAAACGGTACTTCACTACTGTTTGGTGCCGGACCATCGATTTCAGGTTTTCGGCGTCCCACATCGGGGAGTCTCCCTGAGTTTTCAGGTATATCGTGACGGCGTCCTACGTGGAGGATTCCTACCTGACTTCTTGTGAACCGGATATGAATACTGATCAGATATGTTTGCTACAAGGGGCCGTATGTGAGTAGAATTTGTACATCTTTTTCCCAACATACGGGACGGTATCACACTTTTGGCACCTTTTTTTAACCCACAGGCTTTGAATCAAGTGGATATCTTTTGGTGGAGTGTATCCGTCCAAACCTATGAGGACAAGATCCCTTAACATCGTGGCAGCGCAGTTTTTCTTTTTCTCACTTTGAATGTTTGGAGGTACTTTTGGCTCACTGTACCATTAAGACTAGCAGCGCCACATTAAGGATACTGAGAGATTTGGACTAATTGAATTTAGTTTACTTTACATTGTTTTCCTTTTGTTTGGGAGGTGTATTAATAGGGACAGAAAATCATTAAATATATGTCAAAAGTGTAGTTCGGCGGTGAAGTTACATTGTACTACAGCCATTTACGGGGTGTATTAATAAGAAACATACTTACGTCCCATTAGCCATATTGCATGGATTTTACATTGTATTATTATTTTTTATTTTTTTTGGGGGGGGGACGGTTGTATTAATTAGTGATGAGCGGAAGGTGACATATTCGATTTCGCGATATCTCGCGAATATCCGATTGAATATTCGTCATATATTCGTCGAAATCGAATATTCGTCATTATTTTATATATTGCGAATTTTACGCGAATTTATATTCGTGTCGCGAATGAAACTTAAATCTGAGTTCCTAATGGTTAACTTGTATTGCTAGAATTGACAAAGATAACGAATATCAGACGAATATAGCATTATATTCTCAATCTTCGTTATATCTTAACAATACAGCCACTAGGAACTTAACTCTAAGATCAATTCGCAATGCGAGTATATGTTCGCCTCGCGAATGAAACTTAGAGCTGAGTTCCTAATGGTTGTATTGTTGCTAGAATATAACGAAGATTGAGAATATAGTGCTATATTCGTGAATTCGAGATATTCTCAATCTTCGTTCTATTCTAGCAATACAACCATTAGAAACTCAGCTCTAAGATCAATTCGCAACGCGAGTATATGTTCGCCTTGCGAATGAAACTTAGAGCTAGCTGAGTTCCTAATGGTTGTATTGCTAGAATATAACGAAGATTGAGAATATAGTGCTATATTCGTGAATTCGAGATATTCTCAGTTTTCGTTATATTCCAGCAATACAACCATTAGGAACTCAGCTCTAAGTTTCATTCGCGAGGCGAACATATACTCGCATTGCGAATTGATCTTAGAGCTAAGTTCCTAATGGTTGTATTGCTAGAATAGAACGAAGATTGAGAATATCTCGAATTCACGAATATAGCACTATATTCTCAATCTTCGTTATATTCTAGCAATACCACTATTAGGAACTCAGCTAGCTCTAAGTTTCATTCGCGAGGCGAACATATACTCGCGTTGCGAATTGATCTTAGAGCTAAGTTCCTAATGGTTGTATTGCTAGAATAGAACGAATATTGCAATGCGAATAATTCAGGTTATATTTATCGCATTGCGATTACAACGTAGTCAAATTTGTGAGATCGTGATTCTCACATCCGACAGTACATTTTAGCATGGAGGCGTTCCCATAGGGATGGGGACGCTCCATGCACACGGGAAGTCGGCAGAAGCGCCAACGGCACTGACTGAAGCGGGCAGGGAGCCAGGAATCCCCTGGACAGGTAAGAACAGCTTTTGGGAAGTGGGAAAACAACCAGAGAGCAACAAGAATTAACAACTTAAAAAAAAAAAAAACGAATATTCGAAATTGCGAATATATAGCGATATATTCGCAATATTTGCGAATTATCGAAGTTGCGATGTTTGCGATAAAAATTCGCAATTCGAATATTCACGCTCAACACTAGTATTAATAAGAAAAAAAGGGAAAAATAGATGTCGTAAGTGCTGTTCGGCGGTGAAGTTACATTGTACTACATCCATTTACGTGGTGTATTAAAAAGGAAAATACGTATGTCCCATTAGCCGTTCTGCAGTAAATTGTAATTGTTATATTTCTTATTTTTGGGTGTAGAAATAGGAAAAAGAATATGTCTTAGTTGCCATTCTGCAATGAATTGTGATAAGTTGTTTTGGGGGGGAGTTTATTAATCAGAAAAAAAAATATCTGTCTTAATTGACGTTCAGCGGTGAAGTTACATTGTACTTCACCGATTTACGGGATTTATTAATAGGAAAGATACGTACGTCCCATTAGCCGATTAGTCGTTCTGCGGTGAATTGTGATTTTTATATTTCCTTTTTTGGGGCTGTGACAAAGTGAGAGGTTTGGTGATAAAAAAAAAACAGGTATTTTCCTCTCAGCCTGTGCTGCTGGGTTGATTGCAGCCAGGTGAGGGCAAATACTGGACCGGATTTTAAGTGTCGGTCCAGGTTTTTGGTTAATACCTAGCTGCCTTTAAAAGACAGCTGGGTTTATGCAAAGCTCTCTCTCTCTCTGTGTTTGGGAACTGAGCCTGTGCTGGGCTGAAAAGCTGAGATGTGTGTGTCAGGAGAGCAGGCCATCTAAAGCCTGCCAGTGGACTTTTTGTGTTGCCGAGCATTCAGCCAGGTGTGAACTGACACCTAGGATTCAAGGTGAACTTTGTTTCTGTTTTGCCGTGCAAGATCAAGCACCAACATTGTTTTGTTTTCTGTGTGTGAACAAGCACCAAGCCTGAAAAGTCACTGTTGTGTTGTGCCTAAAGTGTGTGTGAATAAACACTGCAGATTGATTTTCAACGTGTTTTTGCCTCTATACTGCACCCGCCTACCTTGTCTACCAGAGCGAGTCCCCACATTTGGTGTCGGATGCGGGCAATTGCAGTGAGGCTGGCGTGAAGCCAACATTTTTTGTTGCATTTTTGGGCACTGTTGTATGTCCTGGATTAAGCCTGCTAAGCTGCAACCACCAACACAGGACAAGATGGAGGAGATGATAAAGCAGCTTGTCTAGGCCAACTAAAAGCAACAGCAAGCCATGGAGGAACAGCAAAAGAGACATGAAGAAGCCTTACTTGTCCAACAGCAGGCCATCGCACAGCAGCAAGAGACGAACAGACAACTGCTAGATGCTAATCAGCGACAGCAGGACACGAACCAGCGGCTGCTGCAACACGTAATAGCGCTAGAAAAGTCAGGGATGCCTCAGGGAGTGCACGATGCCCGGAAAGCAGTCCGCACGGCCGTTCCCAAGATGACACCGACAGATGATGTTGAAACCTACTTGGCGATGTTCGAAAAGGTGGCTGTGAGAGAGAGACTACCCCGAGACCAGTGGGCTGAGGTCATTGCTCCGTTCCTTGCATCAGGATCCCAACAGGTTTATTTCGATCTACCGGACGACCAAGCGGCAGACTACTCTAAGGTCAAGGGTGAGATCCTGGCGAGACTGGGGGTGAATGTGTTGGTCAGGGCCCAGCGGGTGCATCAGTGGGAGTTTAACCCAGCAGAGCCAGCGCGACCACAGTATTATAATTTGCTGCACCTCTTGCAAAAATGGCTGCCGCCTGATGTGCTGAGTCCCACTGCTATGCTGGACTGTATTGTAGCTGACAAATTATGGAGGGCATTGCCACTACCCCTCCAGTGCTGGGTTGGCCAGACATCTCCTACTAGTGCCCTGGAGATGGTGGACTTGGTCGAGCGGTATGGGGCTACTGAGGAACTCCAGGGGGGAACTCTGGAGAAGGGAGTAATAAAACCCAGAAAATCCATGCTCCAGACCCGGCAACCTGAACTGAGAAAGACCGCACTGGATGTGCCCTTTGGGGATCGGGACTCCATAATCTGCTGGCGCTGTCACGAGTCTGGCCATGTACGAGCCGACTGCCCCCACCTGGTCGAGCCCATGGACATAAACTTTGGGTATCGACAGTCATGGTATGCCAGAAGGGTCGGTGTGTCAGAGACTATCCATAATGAACATTTGTGTCAGGTGGAGGTGGGAGACACTCCAGTGATAGCTCTGCTGGATTTGGGGAGTCAGGTGACCCTGGTGAGGGCTTCCCTGGTGCGACCCACAGAGTTTACAGGCCGGAGAGTCATGGTTTTCAGCATTCATGGAGACTTAAAAGAATACCCCACTGCTTTGTTGTCTATAAGCACGTGTGCCGGCAGGCAGGTCCATTAGGTGACTGTAACCACGAGTATGCCCTATGATGTGATAATAGGAAGAGACTTTCCATTGTTACCAGCCCTGTGGCCGGCCATTGTACGTACAGTTCCCAGAGAGATAGGAAAACTTCCAGTAGTGAGGCCTAGCCCAGGTGAGGTGTTAGAACCCCAGAAACCCAAGGCAGAGGGATCCACAGTAGGTCCGGTGGGCTAAATAGGATAGGTAGGAAACATAGGAAGGTGGCTCAGCCAGGCCAAAGCCGGACCTGCAATCGAGCGTCTGGGGTCTGTAGCAAAAGGGATCCGGTTTTGGTTGTTGGGCCACCTGTGGACAGTAAGGTCAGCGCTAGGGGGAAGTGGACCTATAAAATAGCACGGAAAGTTGGAGACCCAAATTACAAGGTACACCAGCCAGGACTGCAAAAGCCGGAGCCGGTCTACCATGTAAATTTACGGAAACCTTGGAAGGTTAGAGAGTCTTATATTGAGAACAACCCGCGGCTGGTTTATCTAGGGAAAGAGATTCCGGTCCCTCTGTCTGCTAACAAGGAAGCGGCTGCCACAGATAAAATTACTGGCAGCCTTTCCGCTGAACAGACTCACTGTTAGTCGGAACACAGAGGTGTTCTATGATTTCACTGAACGCCCTTCCATAACTCACCGTGATATTGTCACTGAGCTCCAGGCAAATGTCTGGCTAAAGCCGTACCAGGTTCCCGTAGCTCGGCGACAAGCCGTCTCTGAAGGAGTGATATGGGGTTGGCCGCAGCCTGTCACCACCTGGACAAAGAAGGGAAGTCCTGGGTCACCAGAGGGTTCGGGTGACTTCAGAACTTTAGATTTTCAGCGGAACACAGAGCAGCGCAGTTACAGGGAAATGCGAGTGCCCGGTTCTGGGTATACTGTCTGGTGTGTGTTCACCCCCGCATGGTTGAACAAAGGGGGGGGGGGCGGGTATGTGACAAAGTGAGAGGTTTGGTGATAAAAAAAAACAGGTATTTTCCTCTCAGCCTGTGCTGCTTGGTTGATTGCAACCAGGTGAGGGCAAATACTGGACTGGATTTTAAGTGCTGGTCCAGGTTTTTGGTTAATACCTAGCTGCCTTTAAATACAGCTGGGTTTATGCAAAGCTCTCTCTCTCTCTCTGTGTTTGGGAACTGAGCCCTGTGCTGGGCTGAAAAGCTGAGAAGTGTGTCAGGAGTGGACTTTTTGTGGACTTTTTGTGTTGCTGAGCATTCAGCCAGGTGTGAACTGACACCTAGGATTCACGGTGAACTTTGTTTCTGTTTTGCCGTGCAAGATCAAGCACCAACATTGTTTCGTTTTCTGTGTGTGAACAAGCACCAAGCCTGAAAAGTGACTGTTGTGTTGTGCCTAAAGTGTGAATAAACACTGCAGATTGATTTTCAACGTGTTTTTGCCTCTATACTGCACCCGCCTACCTTGTCTTCCAGAGCGAGTCCCCACAGGGCGTAGAAAAAGCGGGGGAAAAAAAGGAAAAAATATATAGCAAGATTAGCATTCAGTGGTGAAGTTATATTGTACTACAGCCATTCACGTGGTGTAGAAAAAGGAAATATACGTAGGCCCCATTAGCCATTCTGCGGTGAATTGTGATTCTTATATTTCTTTTTTTGGGGTGTAGTTATAGGAAAAAGAATATGTCTTAATTGACCTGCGGTGAATTGCTATTATTATTATTATTATTTTTTTTTTTGGGGGGGGAGAGTTTATATATATATATATATATATATACTGTGTGTCAGCTTTGTTAAGGGACCAAAAGTAATATCTCAATGTGCAAACATGATTAATAAGTGTTATGAATAATATCATATACATGATTGTGTTTATGATATTGATTTGATATTATTTATAACACTTATTAATCATGTTTGCGCATTGAGATATTACTTTTGGTCCCTTAACAAGTGGGAGGCACATATGCACATATTCCTACACTGTTCACCTGATTTGGATGTAAATACCCTCAAATTAAAGCTGACAGTCTGCAGTTAAAACACATCTTGTTTGTTTCATTGTGGTGGTGTATAGAGCCAAAAATGGTCAAATTGTGTTGATGTCCCAATATTTATGGACCTGGTTGTACATTGTTATATAAAGTGCCCATGTGAGAACAAAGTGCTTATGTGCAGATGAAGCGTGTTATAAATAAGGAGGCTAGGTACAAACACTCACTATTCTAACATACTGCAATCCCCATTCATGGCGACATTAGCGTATTACTCCACAAACTGGGCATGCTCCGAGGTGTGTGTATACAACGCACATCATAATGGTCATGTGACCAACTGAGTGTGCGCACAGAAAAACTGACTTCTCTCAGGCAGCCATCTTTAAAATGGTCACTGCCAACAAGAACCACCACGCTTGCGCAATGATCTAGTGTCTGCAGTGAACCATTCACATACTGATCAAGCAATCATATATGCACTGCAAAACAACGGGTCCTTTTTACCAGGTAACTGTACATGCCAGTCAACCACCATAGGCAAGTGCCGGCTTGTCAGTGCAGGGACAGGCAGAGCGAGAGCCATGTATAACACCGGCCCACTACTCTATCATTCCTGCTATACCCATTAGGTCCCAGAGGGTTCTCCTCTCATTGCATGCAAACAAAAACATAGATACTGCCATTCTAGGAACATGCTTCATGTAGAGAATAAATAGTGGGGTCGCCGTATTTCCAGCTCATCGTGTTCTGTCCTTTTCTTCCAAAAAATCTAACGCGCTCATCTGGAAAAAAGGAAAATAATATTTTACAAACAAGTAAATAAAAAATATACACATATCCTGTCAAAAATACCAACCCACATCACAGTTTCACCTGCAAGAATAATAAGGGCAAACCCCTATCTCAATATATGTCCCATCTTATAATCAATATTGAGGCCCCGAGGCCTCAAAGCATCCAATCTAAAGATCCACTCTAATTCTTTCTTCTGTAGAATATTGACCCGATCTCCACCCCTTCTGGGCATGGGGACATGGTCAATAATCCAAACCCTAATCTTAATTTCCATTCAGCGGTGAAGTAACATTGTACTACAGCCTTTTTTAGGGGTATTATTAAAATTTTTATTTACTTCTTTGATTATACAGTATGTCAGAAAGACAGGTGACAGGCCCTTCAAAGGGAATGGGCAAAATGTTTCTGTCGCAGGCAGCAGAAGAAGGGGGGGGGGGCCGCAGCAGGAGTCGCAGCAAGAAGCCTGAGCTCCCGGTATCATCTAGCGGTTGTGTCTTGACCAGCAACCCAGCGGTGCTTGAATGGTTGACTCGGTCTTCGACTTCATGTTTAGTGTAGCGGGGGGCCATAGGTACCCCAAGGAGAACTGTCCACCCAAAATTTGGAGAAACTGACCTTTGTGAAGATTAGTCAGGCATGGATCAGCCAAGATTTTCAAACACCAGTGCCTGATGCTTAAGACTAGATCATCCATGGTGCCACAACAACACTTTGACAAAAGAGACTCTTTCTTCTTGCTACCTGCTTCAGCTACTATTCTGATGCTGCCTGACACCCGCCTTATGCCACACCTGCTGCCAGGTGCTCATACTGCCAGCCACCATCTTCAGCTGGTACTGGAATAGCTCCCCACACACACACACACACACACACACACCTTCCCACTCTGTCACTGGGCCACTCTGTGGTCTCCTCATGCTGCTGCCACCTCACCAAACTGTGGTCTCCACATGCTGCTGCTACCTTAACACTATGTCACTGGCAACTCTGTGGTCTCCTCATGTGGCTGCCACTTCACTACTCTGTGGTCTCCTCATTCTACTGACAACTCCCCACTATGTCACTGGGCCAATCTGTGGCCTCCTTATACTGCTGGCACATCACTACTCTGTGCTCTCCTCATGCTGCTGCTACCTCAACACTATATCACTGGGCCACTTTGTGGTCTCCTCATGCTGTTGCCACTTCACTCTATGGTCTCCTCATGCTGCTGCCACATCACTACTCGGTGGTCTCCTCATGCTGCTGTCACATCACCACTCTGTGGTCTCCTAATGCTGCTGCCACATCACCACTCTGTGCTCTCCTCATGCTGTTGCCACTTCACTCTGTGGTCTCCTCATACTGCTGCCACATCACCACTCGGTGGTCTCCTCATGCTGCTGTCACATTACCACTCTGTGGTCTCCTCAAGCTGCTGCCACCTCCCCACTATGTCACTGGGCCACTCTGTGGTCTCCTTATACTGCTGGCACATCACTACTCTGTGGTCTCCTCATGCTGCTCCTACCGCAACACTTTGTCTCTGGGCCACTTTGTGGTCTCCTCATGCTTCTACCACTTCAACACTATGTCTTTGGGCCACTTTGTGGTCTCCTCATGCTGCTGCTACATCACCACTCTGTGGTCTCCTCATGCTGCTGCCACATCACCACTCTGTGGTCTCCTCATGCTGCTGCCACATCACCACTCTGTGGTCTCCTCATGCTGTTGCCACATCACCACTCTGTGGTCTCCTCATGCTGCTGCCACATCACCACTCTGTGGTCTCCTCATGCTGCTGCCACATCACTACTATTTGCTCTCCTCATGCTGCTGCTACCTCAACACTATATCACTGGGCCACTTTGTGGTCTCCTCATGCTGCTGCCACATCACTACTCTGTGGTTTCCTCATGCTGCTGCCACTTCACATCTCTGTGGTCTCCTCATGCTTCTGCTACCTCAACACTATGTCACTGGGCCATTCTGTGGTCTCCTCATGCTGCTGCCACATCACCACTCTGTGGTCTCCTTATGCTGCTGCCACATCATCGCTCTGTGGTCTCCTCATGCTGCTGCCACATGACCACTCTGTGGTATCCTCATGCTGCTGCCACCTCCTCACTATGTCACTGGGCCACTCTGTGGTCTCCTCATGCTACTGCCACATCACTACTCTTTGGTCTCTGCATGCTGCTGCTACCTCAACACTATGTCACTGGGCCACTTTGTGGTCTCCTCATGCTGCCGCCACATCACTACTCTGTAGTTTCCTCATGCTGCTGCCACTTCACAACTCTGTGGTCTCCTCATGCTTCTTCTACCTCAACACTATGGGCCAATATGACACTCCTCATGCGCAGCGACCGGGCTTTTGCGGATCCGCAAAACACCGCCGGAACCCCAAATAGAAATGCCTATTCCTGTCCGCTATTATGGACAAGAATAGGACATGTTCTATTTTTTTTGCAGATGCAGACAGCACACTAGGTGCTGTCGACATCTTTTCCATCCCCATTGAAAACGAACGGGTCCGCACACGTTCCGCATAATTGCGGAACAGATCTGGACCCATTCATACAGACGTGTAAATGGACCCTAAGCAATAGCAGCAAGGAATTAAATTGGTTATTCAACCCCTCTAATGCCCCCCATAATGCCTGGGCACCTTAGCTTCCGCCACTGAATCCCCACGTCACACGGATGAAAACATCCAGCGACGTGGGGGGCAGTCAATAGCAGGTCTTGATGGGAACGAGACTCCCTAGCATCACGGATGACACTAGGGAGGCTCATTTCCATTACGGCCTGCTATCATCTGCACCTACCCCCCTCGGGGAAAGTATTATCTGTATGCAGTGCCCGGGCATTTTGGAGGGCCTAATGGGAGTTGGATAACACCTTTAACCCTTAGGATAATAGAGGATTTTTAGCTTTTGCATTTTAATTTTTCTTCCCTATCTTCCTTGAGCCATAACTTTTTATTTTTCCATTCACATATCCATATGAGGGCTTATTGTTTGCGGGACAAGTTTTGTTTTTAATATGGCATACAATGTAGTGGTAAGCGGGTAAAAGATTTCAAATGGGGTGGAATTGGAAAAAAATTGGAAAAAAACCCTGACCTGTGCCATTTCATACATATGTGGTATGTAGGTATGTATGTGTGGTATGTTGTAATCCTACTGGCCGAGAGAATGGTTGTTTATGTCTAAATAGTGTAAAAATTAATTAAAACTATGGAAAAAAAATGTTTATATCACCATATTCTGACCCCTATAACTTTTTTTACTTATATATACGTTGTATTTCTTTATTGGCAAATGGGGATGTGGAAGGGGAGGAGCCAAGGTAGGGAGTGGGACAGGGGTGGATAGTAGGCGGAGTTAGGGGGCCCAATTCAGATTCTTGCTATGGGGCCCAATGATTTCTATGTAAGCCCCTGGCGTCTAGTGAAAACGATTGCGCATGTCCGGCAGCCTAGCAAACAGAAGCCCAAACAGCCGGAATCAGGAGACACCAATCCGGCCACGTGACAGCCCACGTGACCGCAAATAGTCAAGTGACCAGCCACCAGCCCAGATGAGACATCGTGAGATCCGTCTGAAGAAAGCGTCCGTGTAACCCTGAATATGCCATGCCAATGGGGAGGAGTCGGCAGCCGCCAACCACAACAGCTAAAATAGCACCGTAACTGTAACAACAGCCGAACACCGGCCAGCAGGCAAAGCGCAAACAGTGGTGGTCGTCTGGGCATCGCAATACATTGCAACAAAGGAAAAAAAACATAAGGGGCAACATTGGGTACATATATATATATATATATATATATATATATATAGTCACTCAGATATGAGGCAGCACTCCAATGCTTTATTCCAAAGCTACATTTCTGCCTTCTCAATGAGGCCTTTGTCAAGAAGGCAGAAACGTAGCTTTGGAATAAAGCATTGGAGTGCTGCCTCATATCTGAGTGACTATATTTGAGGAAGATCGTCCGTTTTCCTGAGGAATTGCACCCACCCACACCTGAACAGTGCTGCTCTATTTCGGCTGTTGTATTATATATATATATATATATATATATATATAGTGCCAGCTCCACCTAGGGTTGAATGGATGTAATGACATGCACATGTAAAAGAGCCTGTTATAAGGAATTACAGTTCACACAGCAATACATTGACATGGTATAATGCATATGCCCAAACAAAGTTATACAGGGCTCCACGACCATCACAGAGTGGGACACTGCACATGCTGCTGCCACTTCACCACTCTTTAGTCTCCTCATGCTGCTGCCACCTCAACACTATGTCACTGGGCCACTCTATGGTCTCCTCATGCTGCTACCACCTCACCACTCTGTCACTGAGCCACTCTGTAGTCTCCTCCTGATGCTGCCACCTTACCATTCTGACATTGTGCCACTCTGTGGAGTTCTGAAGCGGTTCCCACCCTCCCCACTCCATGACTGGGCCACTATTTTTGCCCTTTTGGCCTTGTTGACATAATCATTTATTTGACCCTTCTTCAGATCTGTCAGAAGGAAGGAGAAATTAGATGCACAACTGAATCTGTCTATGGAGCAAATGTAAGGCATGTATGATATGGTCCCTATTTTGCATCCGAGTTGGCTTATGATTTGGTAGCCTAAAGCAGGAGTGTGTACAAAATACAGAAGACATGCAAATTTTCCATTCACGTGTCATCTCTGTTTTGGATCCACTTGGCTTTAGCAATGCTGATGGATTACTGACCAAATGCAGCGAGTGAAGGCAGATGCTCAACAGACAGGATCCGTTTTTTGTGGGTTACTGTTTTGACGGATCGGAGGAAGGGCAAAATAATTAGTGACATCAACACAAACTTACTGCTGACAACCTATCCACTCTTGAATGGGCGGTACAAATTGCAGTCACGGGTGCACGGTCCGTGGGTGGAATCCCAGGTAATCAATATAAATGAAAAAGACCGGCACTCCGTATTCGATTTCAAATGAAGTAGTCTTTATTCGTCACCCATGTATATCATGTGACGCGCGTTTCGGTGCGATAATGCGCCTTTGTCAAACATAAGGTGAGGAGTGATGTACATAGAAAGAAAAGTGAGGTTTAAATAGCCCGCTCCCGACGTCACATGTTCGTGGCGTCACGTGATCAAGGCAACAAATCAGCAAACATATTGCACAATACAAGCATGATACTTGTGATAGAACTCAAATGTAACAATCCAAATTAGATCGCAAAAAAGGTAAATATCATCGTATAACATAATACATTTCGTCGAGCATCATCTATATCAAACAAAGTAAAACTACTATCGAGATATCACCGTCCCGATGTCACATGATCATGACGTCACGTTGCTGGGGTAACCTATCAACAAAAAGGAAAAAAGAAAAAAGGGAAAAGGAAAACCGCAGTATGTCGGACTAACATACCGCCTGCGATCCATTCAGTAACTTGGAAAGAACTAATGAGGAGATCGCAGTATATAATCATTACTGCATACATATCACAAAAGAAGACTTTATAGTATCATAGTCTCAATGACTCAAATGAAGCTATTCAGTGTGTATTCTTTGTACAATCCCATCGGGGCCAGTGTCTGCAGTCGGTGTATCCAATATGCTTCCCGCTGATGTAACATACGGACTCTATCTCCTCCGCGGCGAGGCATGGTCACTTCCTCTATAATTTGAAAGCGTAATTGCGAGATATGATGATTTTTTTCTATGAAGTGTTGGGGAACAGGTAACAGAGTATTTGCTTTTCTAATAGTAGATTTGTGTTTCCCCACACGATCCTTAATACGCATTGTGGTCTCCCCCACATAGCACAATCCACAAGGGCATTTCAGTAAGTAAATCACAAAATTACTGTTGCATGTATAATATCCACGTACAGGGATTTGTTCGCCCGTTTGTGGATGTGAGATGTGGGGGCCCCTGATTATGCTCGAGCAGTGGACACAATTCAGACAAGAAAAAGTACCCTTCCTGATTGTGGTCAATGTTAATTGGCGTAATCCTGTCCTACTGCTACCTATATCAGCCCTAATTATTTAGTCTCTGATATTCTTATTACGTTTACAACAGATCATGGGGCGGTGTTCAAATTCTTGGATGGAAGGGTAGGCTCGTTGTAGAACAATGTTTGTTAATAATAGATCTCACCCGATCCATCCAAGGATGGTATTTTACTATTAAAGGAATTCTCCGTGTCTTGCTGACATTGTCCCGTTCTCTAGGTTGTTCAATTTTTTGTCTCTGTTCTTGTCTCTGTTCTTGTAATAGTTGTGAGGGATAACCGCGTTCGAGGAATTTTTGTGTCATCTCTTGCATTCTACATGCGCGTGCCTCAGGATCGGTAACGATCCCGGCTACGCGTCTGTATTGAGAGTATGGTATAGATTTTTTTACCGCTGGTGGATGGTTACTGGTAAAAGAAAGTAGGCTATTTCTATCTGTCTCCTTAACATGTAAGTCTGTCTCTATCTGTCCAGCTTGTCCTCAAATCACCCAGGTATCCAAAAAAGGAACACGGTTTGAGTCATAATGCAGGGTGAATTTTAATTCTACTCTCACCTGATTAATGTGGTGAACGAAATCGCTCAGGGTCTCAATGCCGCCACGCCATACGCAAAATATATCGTCTATAAAACGTTTCCAGAGCAAACAATGCTCTTGGTATTGTGTATTAGAATAAACAAATTCTTTTTCGAATTGTGCCATATAGCAATTTGCGTATGGCGGTGCAGCATTGGACCCCATCGCGGTTCCGCAGCGCTGTTGAAAAAACGTATCCTGAAATAAAAAATAATTCCGACGTAAGACAATGTTCAGCAAGGCAAGAAAAAAATCTCTCTCTTTGTCCATATACGTACTCTGTTCCAATAACATTTGGACTGCCTCTAATCCCTATTTATGTGTAATGCTCGTGTACAAGCTTCAGACATCTAAAGTTACTAGGAGACAGTCATCAGATAGATGAATGTCTCTCAGTTGTTCCAAAAAATGTTGCGTGTCACGCAGATAGGATGGGGCCAATTTAGTAAGGGGAGTCAGTACTTTGTCAAGAAGCACTGCAGGGGGTGAAAGAATAGAATTCGTTGCGTATTAAGGATCGTGTGGGGAAACACAAATCTACTATTAGAAAAGCAAATACTCTGTTACCTGTTCCCCAACACTTCATAGAAAAAAATCATCATATCTCGCAACTACGCTTTCAAATTATAGAGGAAGTGACCATGCCTCGCCGCGGAGGAGATAGAGTCCGTATGTTACATCAGCGGGAAGCATATTGGATACACCGACTGCAGACATTGGCCCCGATGGGATTGAACAAAGAATACACACTGAATAGCTTCATTTGAGTCATTGAGACTATGATACTATAAAGTCTTCTTTTGTGATATGTATGCAGTAATGATTATATACTGCGATCTCCTCATTAGTTCTTTCCAAGTTACTGAATAGATCGCAGGCGGTATGTTAGTCCGACATACTGTGGTTTTCCTTTTCCCTTTTTTCTTTTTTCCTTTTTGTTGATAGGTTACCCCGGCAACGTGACGTCATGATCATGTGACATCGGGACGGTGATATCTCGATAGTAGTTTTACTTTGTTTGATATGGATGATGCTCGACGAAATGTATTATGTTATATGATGATATTTACCTTTTTTTGCGATCTAATTTGGATTGTTACATTTGAGTTCTATCACAAGTATCATGCTTGTATTGTGCAATATGTTTGCTGATTTGTTGCCTTGATCACGTGACGCCACGAACATGTGACGTCGGGAGCGGGCTATTTAAACCTCACTTTTCTTTCTATGTACATCACTCCTCACCTTATGTTTGACAAAGGTGCATTATCGCGCCGAAACGCGCGTCACATGATATACATGGGTGACGAATAAAGACTACTTCATTTGAAATCGAATACGGAGTGCCGGTCTTTTTCACCCTATCCACTCTGTCGGGGGGCTCTATTGTATAAGCATGTAATGGAACAGGTTCTGTAGACATCTATGTGGAATCAGCTGACGACGGTGTAAAAGGAGTGCGCTTCTTCTTGACGCTAACATCGACCTGTAATTGTATAACAACAGAAATAAGAATACCTTATATAGACAACCACACAGCTTAAAAACACAGTTAATTTATTGAAAGACCATAAGACACAACAGAGAAAGTTAAAACCATTGTATACAATAAAACATGATCAGTGTGGACTGAAATAGTCCCACACAGATCCCTGTGTCAACTCCAAGTTACCATAAATAGAGCATGCCCGAGTACAAACATTCAAATTCCAATGCTCCAATGCAAGATCAATCAAAAACTGTACTAGTCATACTTATGAAAAAACTAGCATGGTAGACATGGGGACAAGAGAGAACCCGATGCGTATCGCCAGACTCTGCTGGCTTCCTCAGGGGTGCCTGAGGTCATAATACAAAATGAGGATTTTTATAGTATAAATAATATAATAAAAAATTCACCTGTGATAAGATTAGATGCACGTGGAGGCACAGAAGTAAAAACCCCATAGTATCCGGTACAGGCAGATAACGTACCAGCATGGCATCCCACCGAGAAAACGGTGGGGACAGCCCGCAAGTGCGCATGTGCAAGATGGCGGAAGACAAGGTGTGTTCCACTGAGCGGAAGTGCATCGTAGTCCAGACAACCACATGCGGAGCAAGTGCAAGGAGGGCACAAACAGAAACCTAAAAATACACAAGTACTAAATACCTTATAGCCATGATTATAAAAAGACAGGAATTTATTAATCACAATATGTAGATGCCGCAGAGAATAATAATAGACACATGTATGATATACTCCAGATAGAAATGAATAATCAAAGATCAATGATTAGAAGCGTACATGATGAATCCCAAGTAAAAACAAATAATAATAAATCAGTGATTACACCTTCCATATTATAATAAGGCCACTCAATGCGAACCCTAGTGCTTTGAGGAATTCCTAGTGCAAATAAAGAACAACATAGTCCAAAACAAAAAAACAAACAGTATCATACCCAAAATATAGATTAAATAGCCATTAAATAAAAAAAGTTTATATAAAATATATATATATATATAAATATATAGCCCGAAACGCGTTTGGTAGTTTGCAGTCCCCCCGTGGATGAGACCCCCTGATTGCCGACAGCACCAGACAGCAGAGGAAAGACACCGGCGCAACTTTACCAGCGCGAACAGAAGCAGTGGGCGGGCCTACGGCATACACAGGCAGATACTGATTGGCGTGGTAAGCGAGGAGTCAGGAGACCCTCGATACCGATACGGAAGGTGAAACCGAACAGAGAGAGGAGCACTCCTCACATCAGCTGTCCGGTAAGAATTTTCCAGCTTTACGGCTTCAGGGATAGCAAGCGCACAGTGACTTTACACAGCAGGGCGCCGCTGGTTTAAAACAAGAGCGGGACGCCGCTCGGAAGCGGGACATTATCCAAACATTGATCAACTATTAGGGGGGTACTTTTACTGACCCCATCCACTAACAATAACAGGTGGACTTTATTTTCTCCCTGCCATAGACGGACATTGTGAGAGACATTTTAAACAGCAAAAGATTCAATTGGGCACAAGGAATTTTATACATTGTCATACATTGGTATACACTGTTGCTAATCACCATAGCGCCTTAGTGTCCTATTTTGTATAGCAGTATAAGTTTGTGGATTGTTGTATGCATTAATTGATATTTTAGAGGATATTTTTTATTTATTTATTTTAGTGTATTCATAATAAATTTGTCTCTTGTGATACCCATGTGCTGGGGAGAGTGCCCTATTATTTAATTATTTGAGTACACACTCTTTCCACAGTTGCGTGAAACTGTGTATAGGTAGCACCTCCAAAGGCACTCATTCCTTCTAGTGCGACATTTAATATATTGTTTTATATAAAAATACATTAAAATATATATAGAATTCATAACAAATTTTTATTTTTTTATTTTTAAATCTTAAACCCACATAGCCTGCGCAAAAATTGCAGACACCTAGAATTCATAATAAGTGTTTCTCTTGAGCCCAAATTGACTGTACCGGAGAGCATGGAAAAAAAAAAAAAAAGAGAAGACGAAAATGTATATAATTCAATATACAAAAAACAATATGAAAAATCATCAAAGTGTCCATATGTATTGTTGCTTCAGAAAAGATATTATCACTTGAGACCAAAGGTGACCTCATAGAATGGAATCCACTGTTCATAACTCTTCAAAAGACGGTAAGTGTGGGGGTACCAGTTGCTCAATCCAGATGTGATTGTGTAACCCAAGTGCAAAAGTGAAATATAGAACAAAACTCTTTTCCTTTCCTTTTCCTATCTTTACATTTGTGCTGTTTAAATAAATTTGTACCTCACCACTGTACTCATATTCCCTATTCTACTCTTCTCCCTATAATTAGACGCGTGCTTTTAAGTCAAATTTGCACTACTACCCAATATCATTGCATAAAATTCTAAACCCTCACCTAGCGTACATAAGCAAACCCTGACCTTTCATATTCCATAATAGTGAAAAAATATTAAGTGTAAAAACCAGTGAAGGTGAGCTCCTCATTTAAACCATTGGGAGCTAAAGAACCCAAATTATAAATCCATCTGGATTCTGCTCTAAGCAATTGTTGAGTCATTTGTGTCCCTCTGAAATTATAAAAGAAATGTTGCAATCCAAAAACTCTTAGTCCCCCACACTTACCTCCATGAAAATCCAAGAAATATGCCACTACCGAAGTTAAAGCTTTTTCCCCCCTGGCTGCATCTCGTGCAGCCAAACCCACATTAGACAGATATTTTTGGATTCTCTTTCGCAATTCTTGTGTCGTTTGTACAACGTATAGCTTCTTACAAGGACATACAATTGCATATACCACATTGGTGGATCCACAATTGACATAACACCTTAATTGTAGGTTTGAGCCATCACTTTCCAAGATATTGGTGTTGGACATAAATTGGCAAACAATAAATTGGCCACATGAATATGTGCCTCTCAATTTGAATCCTCTTCAAATGTTTTGTCTAGAGCGTTGGAAATGACTGTGCACAATCTTGTCCTTCAGGGATAGAGCACGTCGAGCGACAATTCTTGGTTCATTGTCAATATAAGGTACTAATCTATTTTCAGAAGTAAGCAAAAGCCAATGAGTCCTGAAGATTTTATGCTTCACCTAATTGAAGATTCTCTTCAGCTAATTGAATTACTAAGGGATTTTACTTGCACCCGATGTGCTTTTTGTGACCTGCGATGTAGAATCGCTTTACACCAATATTGCACATGTCGATGGAATTAAAGCGGTCACGCACTTTTTGATGAATTGTACAACAGGGGAACCAGCCCACCACACTTTTTTGGTAAGTTTACTTGAGTTCATACTCAATCATAACTATTTTGTTTTAGATCGTGTTTTTTATAGGCAGATCTCCGGTACCGCGATGGGTGCAAGCTGTGCGCCCTCCTACTCCAACCTATTTCTAGGTTGGTGGGAGGAAACACGGGTGTACCTATTGGCATGAGCACCCATTGTTTCATGAGCATGTGGTGGGCTGGTTCCGATATATTGATGATATTTTGTTTCTTTGGCAGGGCTCTATTGAAGGGTGTGAACAGTTTATACATCTACTCAACCAAAATAAGAATAATATTCATCTGACATATAAGATCTCAAGAAAGGAGGTTGATTTTTTGGACCTCAAAGTCTGCATCTCTGGAGAACGAATTGAGACTGCCTTTTACCGTAAAAGTACTGAGACGAATAGTTTCCTTCAATATCAAAGCTTTCATCCTGCATGAGTAAGAAACAGCATCCCCAAGGGTAAATTTTTGACACTTTGTCGCAATTGTATATCAGTCTCAGATTTTAAGAAGGCTTCCTTGGATCTTATTGCACAGTTTAAAGAAAGGGGTTTCCCCAAAAAGGTTATATCGAAATCGTACCAATTGGCTAAAAATTCGGATCGCCATGATTTATTTGTTCCCAAAGACAAGAGGAGAGATGGAAAGATACATCTTATTACCCGGTATAATAATCAGTGGGCAAATCTGTATAAAATCATCAGGACTCATTGGCTTTTGCTTACTTCTGAAAAAAGATTAGCACCTTATATTGACAATGAACCAAGAATTGTTGCTCGACGTGCTCCATCCCTGAAGGACAAGGTTGTGCGCAGTCATTTTCAATGCCCTAGACAAAACATTGGAAGAGGATTCAAATTGAGAAGCACATATTCATGTGGCCAATGTAATGTTTGCCAATAATGTCCAACACCAATATCTTGGAAAGTGATGGCTCAAACCTACAATTAAGGTATTATGTCAATTGCCGATCCACCAATGTGGTTTATATCCAAAAACATCTGTCTAATGTGGGTTTGGCTGCACGAGATAGAGCTAGAGGGGACAAACCTTTAACTTCGGTAGCTGCACATTTCTTGGATTTTCATGGAGGTAAGTGTGGGGGACTAAGAGTTTTTGGATTGCAACGTTTCTTTCATAATATCAGAGGGACACAAATGACTCAACAACTGCTTAGAGCAGAATCCAGATGGATTTATAATTTGGGTTCTTTAGCTCCCAATGGTTTAAATGAGGAGCTCACCTTTACTGGTTTTTACACTTAATATTTTTTCACTATTATGGAATATGAAAGGTCAGGGTTTGCTTATGTACGCTAGGTGAGGGTTTAGAATTTTATGCAATGATATTGGGTAGTAGTGCAAATTTGACTTAAAAGCACGCGTCTAATTATAGGGAGGAGAGTAGAATAGGGAATATGAGTACAGTGGTGAGGTACAAATTTATTTAAACAGCACAAATGTAAAGATAAGAAAAGGAAAGGAAAGAGGAGAAGGAAGTAAGAAAATAAGTGTTTGTCGTATTCTAATATAAATGAATTTTTATTTCACAGAGTTTTGTTCTATATTTCACTTTTGCACTTGGGTCACACAGTCACATCTGGATTGAGCAACTGGTACCCCCACACTTACCGTCTTTTGAAGAATTATGAACAGTGGATTCCATTCTAGGAGGTCACCTTTGGTCTCAAGTGATAACATCTTTTCTGAAGCAACAATACATATGGACACTTTGATGATTTTTCATATTGTTTTTTGTATATTGAATTATATACATTTTCGTCTTCTCTTTTTTCATTTTCCCCATGGTCTCCGGTACAGGCAATTTGGGCTCAAGACAAACAATTATTATGAATTCTAGGTGCCTGAAACTTTTGTGCAGGCTATGTGGGTTTAAGATTTAAAAATAAAAAAATTATAATATATATATATTCTATATATATTTTAATGTATTTTTATATAAACTTTATTTATTTAATGGCTATTTAATCTATAATATGTTGGGAATGATGCTGTTTGTTTTTTGGTTTTGGACTATGTTGTTCTTTATTTGCACTAGGAATTCCTCAATGCACTAGAGGTTCACATTGAGTGGCCTTAGTATTATATGTTTTTTACGGAAAATTAAGCGAATTGACCGAGTTAAATTTTTGACAAACTCATCTTTAATTATAATCCCTAACAGGTAGAGCAGAGATGGGTGAGCTATTTAGCGCAGTGATGTAAAGTAATTTTTCCTCCTGTTTAATTAGGACATTTTGTGTGTACTAACAGGACGGTGGCCATTTTGTTCCCCTGATGATTGCTCCCTAGACAACACAAGCCATTATAAATAATGAAAGGTATTTGGGAATATATTTATTATAAAGTAATATTTAAGTATTTTTATTTTCTTAATTCCCGTAGAACCCCTTCAAATAGTATGTTCTCAGCAAACTACTTTTGGGACAAAAAATATCAAATAGCGCAAAAAAAATGCATTCTACATTATGCTGATATTTACTCTCAGCTTAATTTGTACTAATGAACCTAGATTTCCACTTAACTACATGAGTTTATAGAGCTGGACAAAATAGTAGAGAGATTTAGTAGTGCAATTTTGCATCAGATACCGTACTTGCTCTTTTTTTTTTTTTTTTTCATTGAACATAGATTATTACCATGCACATAGTTTTCCTGACACTTGTTTAAATGATCACAAAAGAGCAAGAAAATGTAATGTAATGTATGCTGCATTAGGTATTTCAGTAAAATAATTTCAGCTCTATGATGTACTTTTACACCAAATGAAATTGTAAAATATGAGACTTCCCTAGTCTATGAGAATGGGGTTGGTGAAGTTAAAAATGAACTGGAATTAGAAACAGTTAAAAGATTGTAATGAATACTTTGCCAAATAAAGTACCAGCCTTTATAATTATCACAAAAATGCTAAACTTTTTTGAAATTCAGCTGTTTAATTCAAAGATGCCTAAGCTTCAGGTCTGTTTTTTGCGAAAACGTTTACAGTAATTTTTTATGTTATCCCGTAGAGGACCTGCGCCGAGCGGCGCGGGTCATCTACTGGTTAACATAAAAAATTACTGTAAACGTGTCCGTGACTTAAGGACCAGCGCTGCATATGTGATCGGGTGGGGGCAGGAGACGCGCCCGCCCGATCCGCGGCAGGGGTATTGCAGTCACTAATAGCCGGCGAATTAACCCTTTATCTGCCACGTTCAGCGCTGACCGCGGCACGTGCGATGTCGGGTGGGGAACAGAGTTGCCATCTCGTCCCCGTACTGCTGTGACGGGAACCCGATAGCAAGGAAGGCAGCCCGATGGCTGCCTTTTGGGGGAGAGCCTGTGAAATCCAACCGCTTGGATCTCACAGGCAGGAAGCTGTATGTGTAATACACACTGTATTACACTAACAGCCAATGCATTCCAATATAGAAGTATAGTAATGCATTTTAAAGGGGATCAGACCCCCAAAAGTTGAAGTGGGACAAAAAATAAAGTGAAAAAAAAAGTTTTTTCCCATCCAAGTTATCCCCTCCAAAAAAAAAAAAAAAAAATATGTAATTTTCCCCAAATAAAGTAAAAAACACCGCACATGACCCTACCCCTCAGATGAACAGCATCAAAAAAATAAAATAAAAACTGTGCTAAAAAAACATTTAGTCATCTTACATCACTTAAAGTGCAAAACCAAGCAATTAAAAAGGCGTATGCCCCCCAAAATAGTACCAATCTAACCGTCAACCTCATCCTGTAATAAATGCGCCCCTACCGAAAACAATCGCCCAACAATCAGATTAAAACATGATTTTTTTTGTTTCAAAAATGCTTTTTTGAGCTAGGGTGGGTTCACACTAGCGTTAGGGTATCCGTTATTGCTTTCCATTGTATTATGACGGAATGCAAAACGGAAGCCTTTAAAAGGATGGAAGACAAAGTCCTGTGGATAGGACTTTGTTTTCTGTTTTGCATAACGGGGCCCAGACGGATCCGTTATGCTTTCCCATAGACTTGTATTATGACAGAAAGCAAACGGAATGCCTTTATTTTCTGTTATAACCATGTTATAATGTAAAGCAATAACGGAATCCCTAACGCTAGTGTGAAACCCTTAAATGTAAAAAAAATAAATAAAAGTAGACACATTAGGGTATAGCCGCGTCTTTAAGAACATGCTCTATAAAAATACCACATGACCTAACCCCTCAGGTGAACAATGTTAAAAAAAAAGTGTCAAAATAGCCATTTTTGTCACCTTACATTACCAAAAGTGTAATAGCAAGCGATCAAAAAGTCATATGCCCCCCAAAATAGTACCAATCTAACCGTCACCTCATCCTGCAAAAAATTAGCCCACACTTAAGACAGTAGCCTAAAAACTAAAAAAGAAATATGACTCTCAGACTATGGAGACACTAAAATGATGTTTTGTTTTGTTTCAAAAATATTATTGTGTAAAACTTAAATAAATTAAAAAAGTATACATATTAGGTATCTCTGCATCTGCAAGATCCTGCTCTATAAAAATACCACATGACCTAACCCCTCAGGTTAACACCGTAATTTTTAAAAAAATATAAACTGTGTCAAAAAAGCCATTTTTTCTCACCTTACATCACAAAAAGTGTAATAGCAAGCGATCAAAAAGTCATATGCACTCCAAAATAGTGCCAATCAACCCGTCATCTCATCCTGCAAAAATATGGCTTTCAGAATGTGGAGACACTAAAAAATCATTTTTTCCAAAAATGCTTTATTATGTAAAACTGAAACAAAAAAAAAAAAAGTAGTCATATTTGGTATTTTTGCATCCATAACAACCTGCTCTATAAAAAAAGCACATGATCTAACCTGTTAGACGAACATTGAAAATAACAAAAAATTTAAACGGTGCTAAAACAGCTATTTTTGGGAAAAAGTTACATTTTAATCCATTTTTTCCAGTAACAAAGCAAGGGTTAACAGTCAAACAAAACTCAATATTTATTGCCCTGATTTAGTAGTTTACAGAAACCCCTATGTGGTTGTAAACTGCTGTATGGCCACACGGCAGGGTGCAGAAGGAAAGGAACGCCATATGGTTTTTGGAAGGCAGATTTTTCTAGATTTTTTTTTTACACCATGTCCCATTTGAAGCCTCACCTGATGCATCCCTAGAGTAGAAACTCCTAAAAAGTTACCCCATTTAAGAAAATACACCCCTCAAGGTATTCAAAACTGATTTTACAAACTTTGTTAAACCTTTAGGTGTTCCACAAGAGTTAATGGCAAATGGAGATAAAATTTCAGAATTTATTTTTTTTGTTACCTTGCCTCACAAAAAGTGTAAAATAGAGAAACCAAAAATCATATGTACCCTAAAATAGTACCAACAAAATTGCCATCTGATCCTGTAGTTTCCAAAATGGAGTTACTACTCTAGGGGTGCATCAGGGGAGCTTCAAATGGGACATGGTGTCAAAAAACCAGTCCAGCAAAATCTGCCTTCTAAAAACCATATTGCGTTCCTTTCCTTCTGCGCCCTGCTGTGTGGCCATACAGCAGTTTGCGACCACATATGGGGTGTTTCTGTAAACTACAGAATCAGGGCAATAAATATTGAGTTTTATTTGGCTGTTAACCCTTGCTTTGTTAGCGTAAAAAACGTATTTAAATGGAAAATCTGCCAAGGGAGAGCTGATGTTTGCTGCAGGAATCCATACTCACAAATAGATGGTAATAGGACACATTATCCTGGTGGAACAACCCCTTTCCACATTCCCCCTTTCATCTCTTTTATATAAAGTAGTATTATATTACACTAAACCTTTGCTAGACTATATTTCTGAAAATTAGTATATATCTTACTGTTCAAAAGTACTATGAAGCATACCATCCAAAATCTAGTCTAGTTTTATAACATAGCCTAAGGAAATTATTTCCTCTCACTTGCAGTAAATTATAATGAATGAGTATGCGACAACTTATTAGAAAGATTGAATATGATGGGTAAATGAGAACTCGAAACTCTGAAGTTTTTTATTTCTACTAGCTTCAGAATTATTAGTGCCATGCATTCCTAGATGGAAAGAGATAGATACAGTTTTATGTAGATAATGCCTAGTGAACATACATAGCTACCACCCAAAGTTCATTGTCAAAATTTTCAATAGTTTAGTAGTGATCTCAGTAGACTGGATAGTACACATGTAACTGAGACCTAGATATGTAGACATAAATGCTAGTCTAATACAATAGATGAGGGTCAGTTGCATCTGTTTTTGGTAAAATAATAAAATACAGTACCGTGAAGGAAACATTTTCTACTTGGGCTTAACCTTCAGGACATGGTAGCATCTGAGTTTCAACATTGTTCCTTCCAAAATTAAGAATGTACTCCCCAGGTGTATTTTGCTAATAATAGGGGTTGCCTCTGCAATAAGGTCCATCTAATGGTTTCAGAAGGACCAGGTAAATTTATAGTATTGGAATAATAGATATTAGGAGACTTGCTTTTGAGAGGATTTTCTTCTGGGTCAAGCTGGAATTATGAAATTGAATAGTATATGCATTTTCAGTGGTTTCCTTTACAAACATACATCTAATAAGATTATCCCATTTACTCATATGCTCTTCATTCTGCATACCTATGTTTAGCCATCCCATTGTGGTGAAGAATTTGAGTGGATTTATTAAATGAGATATTTAATGAATGTAAGGTTAAAACAGAATAATGCAAACATGCTTATTAAATCATAAATATCAGTTCAACCTTTATTTGTGTTTTTGTAATGTGGAGCAACTGTCATTGTAATAACTTTTGCAATACATGTTATGAGGGAAATAGATACGTTTATTAAAACTGCCTCTAAGGTGTCCTCTTAGAAACATTCTGAGCATAATAAACAGAATCTGCATGATAAGGAGAATCTGCCTTCAGTGTTGAATGTTAAATACAGCTTAATGTAAGATGCAGAAGCTGGCCTCTCAGCCTGCTTCTGCTCTCTTTGCCCCATCTACTGCCTCCTTATGTGTAACTAACCTATTTTAATAACAAATTTATTGTCATTTATACTTTCCTTCTCTGTACTAAGAATCCCTGATTATATCATGTGCTGCCAGCATTGAACGCACACTTACAGGGCAGTAAGTGCAGTGTATGTATGCATTTAAGATTTGTTTTTGGCTACAGCATTGTTCTCAATCTTGCCAGCAACATTCATGGTTAGTTAGTAAGCACTGGGAAGATATAAAACAGTGCTGCAGCGAACAGTAAGTGCTAAAGACAGGCATACCCGGCTGATTTATGCAGCTTTGCTTGCCACTTTCTGTCTTCCCCATTAGTTTCTTGTTAGAACTGGGGAGCAAGGCTGCAGTGGTCAGTGATTACAGTAGATGATATAGGCAGGGGATTCAGTACAGGGAAGGAATTCAGTATAAATCACAGTAAACCTCTCATTAAAATTGGTTAGTAACACATAGGGAGGCAGTTTTTGAGTTTTTGGTGCAGAGAAAGCAGAGGCAGGCCGAGAGGACGAATTCCAGCAATTTACAATAAGCCATCTCCAGCGTTCAGTAGTAGAATGCTAAAGACAGATTCTCCTTAGCTACACTTATTAAGTGTGTTGCTAAGGGAACACAATATTAACAAGCACAGGTATGTCTCCGTGGTCTGGTTACAATTTATACTTAACCACTGTAAGCCTAATATTGGTTTTATTAATTATCAATTTAACTATAAATAGAGAAGATGACAGATCAGTAGATTTTTATATAAAATATATAGTACATGTAGTAACATCTCGGAGATAGACTCTGTTATTGAAAATTACATTCTATGGTAGAACAGATCTCTATATCCATATGTTCCATCTTTTCATGATTATTAAGTACCTGCCAAATATTTCTATGAGGCCTAATATAAAGACATTTTCCAAACCAAAAACAGTTTAATGTGTTTTACAAAACCATGAACATATCACATTTGATATATTTCTATAAAATGACCCAAGTCAAAGGAATAACTACTTTTCACAGATGATATGCATATAGAAGTAAGGAACACAATGTAGGGTTTTATGTTACAGAACAGCAGGGATAATCCAGGCATATCATGAGCTGGCAGACTTCATTTTGTAAACTAATGGTTATGGCCCGCTCTGATCCAGATTTTGTGTATTTCAGCAGTAATGTTATTCATTTGGTGTTTAATTCAAGGAGTTGCCATATGTTGCTCCTTAAGTGGTGCACTAAGAAAAATGGCTGAAGCTGTGTCTTGTATATGAAGTGTGTCTTATTAGCAAGTACATAGAAGGGAGGGATGGCTGGCCGGCTCTCAAATGCTTTTAATTATCTATTTAAAAGAGGGATTTTTCCCCAATTCTGGCTAGAGATGGAAGACAAGCATTTTATACTACTATTATTGGGATCATCAAATCAATAAGGTACCTTCTGGTAAGCGTCATCCTTTATACTATTTGGAAACAGTCATCATATAGTACATATCATACATCTCATATGAAAGTATCATAACAAATATAAAGTAGACCTGTTCCATACATATAACACACACTATATTTTTAGGGGCTGGGCCAATAAGTTCCTAAAATGATAAGTGATATGTAATCTAAGTTAGTTAAAACCAAACTGATACTAGATCACTAAGTTCAAATGTATCTACTAAGGATGAGCAAATTGAAGCTGATGAAGTGGAATTCGATGTGAATTTCAGTAAAAATTCGATTCGCAAGAAACGCGAGTTTCCACGTGCTTCGTGGTAACAAATCTCAATTTTATCTAAAATGGTGGCTAAAATGGTGGCTACACGTGTGAGGACATGGGGCAAGGAACTCTAGGAAGGTGGGATGATCCATTATGCCAATCATGCAGCCAATCAGCAGCCAGCCAGCCCTGTGATGTTACAGCCTTATAAATATGGCAGCCATCTTGGATTCAGACATTTTCCAGTGTTTTGAGTGCAGGGACAGACGCGAGAAGACGCTAGGGACAGCAATAGGAAAAACCTCATTGCGAAACCCCCCTCCCCCCTGAAAAAACGATTTATCAGTGCAGGGAAAGGATAGGGAAGAATAATTTCACAGCATCTTAGTACAGGGAGAGACATCAGAAGGCTCTAGGGACAGTGATAGGAAAAACCTCATTGTAAAAAAAAGCGATTTACAAGTGCAGGGAAACATTATTCTTCGTTCAGCTCTGCTGTTATCTGTTGAAAAGCCTTTAGTGGCTTATATATGTGGAAAAAAATATATATATTTTGCGTTCAGCTCTGCAGTTATCTGTTGAAAAGCCTTTAGTGGTGTAAATATACATGAAAAAAGAAAAATATATTCTGCGTTCAGCGCTACAGTTATCTGTTCAAAATTCTTTAGTGACGTATATACAGTGAGGAACAGAAGTATTTGAAGACCCTGTGATTTTGCAAATTCTTCCACTTAGAAATCATGGAGGGGTCTAAAATTCATATTGTAGGGTCATTCCCACTCTGAGAGACAGAATAAATAAAAAAAAATAAGGAAATCACATTGAATGTTTTCAAAATAATGTATTTGTCTTGCACTGCTGCACATAAGTATTTGAACACCTGAGAAAATCAGTGTTAATATTTGGTACAGAAGCCTTTGTTTTCAATTACAGAGGTCAAATGTTTCCTGTAGTTCTTGACCATGTTTGCACACACTGCAACAGGTATTTTGGCCCTCTCCTCCACACAGATCTCCTCTTGATCTTTTAGGTTTGGGGGCTGTCACTGAGCAACATTGAGTTTCAGCTCCTTTCAAAGATGTTCTATTGGATTTAGGTCTGGAGACTGGCTAGACCACTCCAGAAGCTTGATATGCTTCTTACGGAGCCACTACATGGTTATCTGTGTGCTTCTGGTTGTTGTCATGTTGGAAGACCCAGCCACGACCCATCTTCAATGCGCTGACTGAGGGAAGGCGGTTGTTGCTCAAAATCTCACAATAAATGACCCCATTCATCCTCTCCTTAATACAGTGCAGCCGTACTGTCCCCTTCGCAGAAAAGTACCCCCAAAGCATGATGTTACCACCCCCATGCTTCACAGTAGGGATGGTGTTCGTGGGATGCAACTCATCCTTCTTTTTCCTCCAAACACGATGAGTGAAGTTTAGACCAAAATGTTCTATTTTGGTCTCATCTGACCACATGGCTTTCTCCGATGCCTCCTCTGGATCATCCAGATGGTCATTGGCAAACTTCAGATGGGCCTGGACATGTGATGACTCGAGCAGGGGAACCTTTCGTGCAGTGCATGATTTGAAACCATGATGGCGTAGTGTTCTACCAACAGTGACCTTTGAAACTGTGGTCCCAGCTCTCTTCATGTCATTGACCAGCCCCTCGATAGTAGTTCTGGGCTGATTTCTCACCTTTCTTATCATCAGTGATACCCCACAAGGTGAGATCTTGCATGGATCCCCAGTCCGAGGGAGACTGACAGTCGTCTTTAGCCTCTTCCATTTTCTAACAATTGCTCCAACAGTTGATCTATTTTCACTCTACTGGCGTATTACAGCGAACGGCTGGTGCACTTATATGTAGAAAAACCTTTATTGGCGTATATCAGTAGAAAAATAAAAATACATTTGCCATTCTCTGCTGCACTTATATTTTCAAAAACCTTTATTGACGTATATCAGAAGAAAACTAAAAATACATTCGCCATTTGCCGCTGCACTTCTATCTTGAAAAACCTTTATTGACGTATATCAGTAGAAAAATAAATTTACATTCGCCATTTGCCGCTGCACTTCTATCTTGAAAGACCTCTATTGACGTATACCAGTTGAAAAAGAAATATACATTAGCCATTCGCTGCTGTACTTGTATCTTGAAAAACCTTTATTGACGTATATCAGCAGAAAAAGAAATATACATTTGCCATTCGCTGCTGCATATATATCTAGTGATGAGTGGCAGGGGCAATATTCAAATTCGCAATATTTCACAAATATTTCGGCAAATATTCATCATAAATTCGTAAATTCGAGAATTCGCAATTATTTTCTTGATTGTGAAAATCGGCCATGCAATATTCGCATAATGCGCGTGCAATACAGGTGTGGGTCACTATTGCTACATTTTTCAAGCTGCTGGAAGTTTCCTAAGACTGCAGAAAATGGTTGGCACGGTAGAACATTACAATAGCTTTATATGCAGATAGAGTGCTCTGATATATATTCGAGATTGGGAAAATCGGCAATTAATGATGCGCATATCTTTGCGCAATACGTGCAACTTTACATTTTAGCAGGTCTAAATACATATTAGTGATTGGTGCACTAAGTATTGTTGTTAACTTGTGACATCACAGCACTATGTCTGTAGCATGTATGTATGGACAGTAGTGATAAGCGACATAGGCAATATTCGCCATAAATTTGCAAATTCGAGAATTCATGATCTCCAGTCATTATTTACTTGATAGCAAAAATCGCCAATGTAATATATTTGGGACAAAAATTTGCGATTAGAATATTCGCGATCAACACTAAGGGGTAGGCAACTTTCCTATAGGTTGCTAGGGATGTTGCTAAGTGCCGAGATTCGCGATAAATTCGCTATTTGAATATTTGTGATCAACACTACTCGCGAATACGAATATATAGCACTATATTCTAAATATTTGTGAATTTCGAAGTGGCCATATTGGCGATTAAAATTTGCGATTCAAATATTTACGCTTAACACTAATGGACAGCAGAACCTATTACACTACATAACGCCCTGCACTGGAACCTATCAGCTACATTATATCACAATCAAACCTACACTGACTATCTGCCACTAACTATCTGTATTATATATATATATAAGCTAACTAACTATCTAATATAATGTGACACTGTAAAGCACAGAGCACAGCAATGTCTCTCAGAACTGAAAAAAAAAAATTATTTAGTAAAGGGGTAGGCAACTTTCCTGTTGGTTGCTAGGGATGTTGCTAAACTCAGACAAAGACATTGCAGCCTTCCCATTGGCCCACAAGGAAGAAGCAGGGAGGGATCATGGGTTCAGAGGAAAAAAAATATCTAGAATATAAGCGAAAACGAATATATAGCACTATATTCTAAATATTTGTGAATTCTCAAAGTGGCGATATTCATGATAAAAATTCGCGATTCGAATATTCGTGCCCAATACTACTTATATCTTGAAAAATGTTTATTTACGTATATCAGTAGAAAAATAAATATACATTCGCCATTCGCTGCTGCACTTATATCTGGGAAAAACTTTATTTACGTACAGTTAGGTCCATATATATTTGGACACGGACACAAATTTATTTTTTGTTACCTGTTTACTGAAACATATTTAAGTTATAGTTATATAATGGACATGGTTATAAAGTCCAGACTTTTAGTTTTCATTTGAGGGTATACACATTAAAATTTGATAAAGGGTTTAGGAGTTTCAGCTCCTTTACATGTGGCACCCTGTTTTTAAAGGGACTAAAAGTAAGTGGACATTTGACTCAAAGGCTGTTTCATGGGCAGGTGTGGGCAATTCCTTCATTATTTAATTCTCAATTAAGCACATAAAAGACCTGGAGTTGATTTGAGGTGTGGTGCTTGCATTTTAATGATTTTGCTGAGACGTAAACATGCAGTCTAAGGAGCTCTCCATGCAGGCCATCCTTCATCTGCGAAAACAGAAAAAATAATCAGAGAAATTGCTACACTATTAGTAGTGTTGAGGGCGAATATTCGAATTGCGAATTTAATCGGGAATATCGCCACTATGGGAATTCGCGAAGATTTAGAATATAGCGCTATATATTCGTATTCGCGAATATTCTAGATTTTTTTCCCTCTGAACCCATGATCCCTCCCTGCTTCTTGCATGTGGGCCAATGAGAAGGCTGCAATGTCTTTGTCAAGCTTAGCAACATCCCTAGCAACCAATAGTAAAGTTTCCTACCCCTTTACTATATAAGAACCTCTCCAGCAGCCATTTTCTGTAGTTATTTACAGTTTTGAGAAAGACAGCAGTGTCATTGCTGTGCTCTTTGCTTTACTGTGTCACAGTCACGGTGGGGAGTGGGGGAAGCCCCCCACCGCAAATAGTTGGTATAAGAGAAAGATACTAAGCCTGGATGCAAGGATAAGGGAGCAGTTCACCTCCTAGGCTTCCCTCAACCTATCCCTGACCTCCTGACTGTACGAGCTGCCCTCGATGGTAGGGAGGCTCATACTTTTTAACCTGGGCCCTACAGACCCTATCAGTAGCTGCAAAATGGCATCAGAAGGTGGAGACAACCGATTCCTCTATGACACGGAGGAATCGGCGTCTCCAACAGGCCTAGCAACAAAGGGTATGAAAGCAGCCAGCTGCGGATGACACGACAGGTAAGTGTCCTGAGGCAGAAAACACCACTGCCAACAGAAACAACATGGACACCTACCTGACACAGCTGCAACCAGGAACTTGAGCCGCCCACGCCGCTACCACTGGATCCTGGTAATGCGCCTAGGCCCAAACATACACACCAGACAGAGCCGCGCACAAATACCAAACACAGAATCTAGTAGAAACCACCCTGGACCAGGGGTGGACTGGCTATAGACCCTACAGGGAAATTTCCCAGTGGGCTGATGCCCAGGGGGCAACCGGAGCCCTCCTCACGACCAGTGGCTGGGTACATAATGTTCTGATACAGTTGAATACTAGTGATAAGCGGGAGCTGCCATATTCGATTTCGCGATATTTTGTGAATATTCAATTGAATATTCGTCATATATTCGTCTAAATCGAATATTCGTCATCATTCTATATATTGCGAATGTTACGCAAATTTATATTCACATTGCAAATTAAACTTAGAGCTGAGTTCCTAATGGTTGTAACTTGTATTGCTAGAATTGACGAAGATAACGAATATCACGAATATAGCACTATATTCTAAATCTTCGTTATATTCTAGCAACACAACAATTAGGAACTCAGCTCTAAGTTTAATTCGCAATGCGAACATATACTCGCTGTAAGGGATTAACTCTGGTCTCGGGGATCATTTGCACAAAGATTGTCATCCACCACAGCTTTAGGGGACAAACATTGATTTTATTGTGGCACATGGCAAAGCAAAGATAACAAAATACAAAATAAAACACCTTGCCCGTCTGGGCTCTAACTAAACAGGGATAATCCTACCTCACTGAACAAACATCGTTCACATACGGTGCCAACATGCGCGCTTTTTCACCCATGCAGTCCAGCAGCCTCCCGACTGTAGCAAGTCCAGTGCCTTTGGGGAGTGTGGCCCAGTAGTCTTCCTGACTATGGCCTTGTGACCCTTGTACAGGGTCACTGCGTCCCCAAAATTCAGGCTATCGCCTAGCCTCGTGGCCCCTCAGCCAACCTGGCTGAGACCACTCATACAGAGCCTCTGCCAGACTCTGTTTCCAAAACTCTCTCCAGAGTGGGACACACCTTGTCCAGCAACAGGACTAAATGGACATGAACATGTCCGAAACCCCGGACTGGAGCCTGGGGAACAGGCACCCACCCAGCACATTACCTGTTCCCAGTAAAAGCCCGCCCTGGAACTAGCTGGAGCCAGCTATACTAATTATTATAGTGACCACCAACTAGCTTAGTGGCTACTTAACTTGGGGCTTTCACTCCACCAAGGCCGGGAACCTTGGTGACACGCTCTCGGTGCAAACAACAGCCCTGTCTGAAGGTTTCCCCGGGGCTTCACCGCACACATCAGTGTTCACATTGCCACACTCGCATTGCGAATTCAACTTAAAGCTGGGTTCCTACTGGTGGTTGTATTGCTAGAATATAACGAATATCACGAATATAGCACTATATTCTCAATCTTCGTTATATTCTAGCAACAACAGTTAGGAACTCAGCTCTAAGTTTCATTCACGAAGCGAACATATAATCGCACTGCGAACTGATCTTAGAGCTAAGTTCCTAATGGTTGTATTGCTAGAATTATAGAATATAACAAAGATGACGAATATCACAAATTCACGAATATAGCACTATATTCTCAATCTTCGTTATATTCTAGCAACACAACCATTAGGAACCCAGCTCTAAGTTTCATTCGCGAAGCGAACATATAATCGCATTGCGAATTGATCTTAGAGCTAAGATCCTAATGGTTGTATTGCTAAAATATAACGAAGATGACGAATATCGCAAATTCACAAATATGGCACTATATTCTCAATCTTCGTTATATTCTAGCAACACAACCATTAGGAACCCAGCTCTAAGACTTAAGTTTTATTCGCGAAGCGAACATATAATCGCATTGCGAATTGATCTTAGAACTAAGTTCCTAATGGTTGGCTTGCTAGAATATCACGAAGATTGAGAATACAACCATTAGGAACCCAGCTCTAAGTTGAATTCACAATGCGAGTAATTCAGGTTATATTAATCGCATTGCGATTACAACTTAGTCAAATTTGTGAGATCGTGATTCTAACATCCGACAGTACATTTTAGCATGGAGGCGTTCCCATGCACAAGGGAAGTCAGCAGAAGCGGCAACAGGCATTGACTGGAGCTGGCAGGGAGCCAGGAATCCCCCGGACAGGTAAGAACAGCTTTTGGGAAGTTCGAAGACAAGTTAGACAACCAGAGAGCAACAAGGATTAACAATTAAAAAAAACAAAAAAAAAACTAATATTTGAAATAGCGAATATATAGCAAATTTGCCAAGTGCTGATATTCGCAAAAAAATTCGCTATTCTAATATTCGCACTCAACACTATTGAATACTGTGGTGAGGGTGGCAGTATTGAGTGCTGCACAGTGGTGATTGATTCTGCTGGGGCCAGTATTTTATGCTTCAGTATAGTATTGCAGGTCCTGTCTACTTCTATTGTCCCTGCCAACTTGTTTTGCCTTGCCTTCTGTCAATTTGGTTAGGCCTATAACATGTGGCCACTTTTAGATTTTTTTTTCCAGAGCCACTTTAAGTATAGAGAATATAGCACTATATTCGTTTTCTTTCACTAATTCTATCAAGCCAATAGGAAAGTCTCCTATACAATAGGTCTAAGTTGGATGCGCAATGCGAAAAAAATAACTTTACCTATTTTTTGCAATAAATAGAATAATGACTCAGTATTCAATTTATTGCAAAACAAATTGGTAAAGTAATATTTTCGCATTGCGCATCCAACATAGAGCTGTGTATAGGCAACCTTCCTATTGGCTTGTTCATATTAGCGAATATAGAAAATATAGTGCTATATTCGCATTCGTCATATTCGCTAATTCTTCCAAGCCAATAGTATTTGTACTGTATCCGTACAAATTGACTATTATGCGAATAATCTTCATAGAAATATTCACGTGCATACAGATAGTATTCAGCTTCGGCAATAACTTATTCATATGCGCATGCGCACATATGGACGTGGCTTCTTCCTGAGAGCGGTTACAACAAGTTTTGTTGGTGGATGCGTTCCATGCGAATGAAAATGACTGGAAGCAATTTCACCAAAGAGGAGGAAGATATCCTGATCACAGTAAGTTATTGAACATTACATTACAGCTGTAAGTACATTTCACACACTTGTTACATTCAAATGTATATTTATGGAGATAATGCTTTCTCAAAGTTTCGCGATCGCAATTTTATTTTCGCAATACATATGAAATAGCATTTCACATAGTTTGCTTACTGCTTACATATAAGTGATTTGAAAAAACTATACAAAATACAAAAGTATTGTTGGCATTCAAAAACAATACTTATTGCCCCAAATCATTAATATCTACCCATACAAGATAAAATGCGATTTTATATGTCTTGCTAAAAAATATAGTGAAACATTTTTGCTATCACACGATAAACGGTTGGTCTGACATCACAGCACCATGTCACTCATACATGTGGCAGACATAATGTCCTTATGTAAGGATGTACATTGCACATCTAATTTCCCGCCTCACCCAATATACCCACACTATATACCCACCACTACAGACCACCAGACCCCCCCTCAAACCCACACCACCTCTGACTAGCCCCCCACCCCCAACACACACACACACAGTCTATAGCAGGAATTTTCAAACTGCAGCCCTCCAGCTATGGTAAAACTACAACTCCCATAATGCCCTTCTATAGAATGATAGCTGTAGGCTGTCATGGAATGATGTGATTTTTATTTTTGAAAAAGCTGGAGGGCCCCAGTTTGCTGGAGGGTTGCAGTTTGAGGATGCCTAGTCTATAGATTCATTGACTATAATGGGGGCGGGGGCGGCATTCCGGCAGCAGCAACGCAGCACCCGGCGAGAGATAGTCTAAATAAAAGCTCTGCATGTCGTAGTTTAAGTCCGGGGAACCTCTCACCGTGCGCTGCCTTGCTGCTGCCGTAACTTAGCCATAGCCACCCACATTTATTCATCATCTCAACCACCAAACCAAAAATGATTAGTGTTTGAACGTGAAATATTAGATTTAAGGTTACCGTTAACATCTGATTATATGCTTGTTTTTTTATACTGCAGCGCATTTTAGGGCAAGGATATGACCAGACCCGATCCCATGCAGAAAAGAAGAAAATAGTCCGCAGGATCAGGTATGAGCTGTGGTGGGACTATGATGGCCAGCACAAGCGTCTGGTCATTCTAAAAAAATGGTCAGACATGAAGAGGAGGCATGCGGAAAGAACCCGTGACATCCGGGACAAAAAATGTCCAGGTATAATGATTACTGAGTGTTGGAAGGAAGATACAAAAGTAATGTAAAAAGAATATGTACATTTATGGTTTGAGATTTTTTTTTTTAAAGTAGTAAAATTTGTTATTATAGGTGTTCCCGTACCCTCAGTCAGGTGCAGGCCTTCCAGAAGGTAGGTGTGGGAGGTCTTGGCATCAGAGGGGGAGGAGGAGCAGGCCAGACCCTCAGGGCAACAACATGCCCCTAGCCCCCCAAAGGAGGGTGATTCAATGGCAGGAGATGAGGGCGGACCTTCACCCCAACCCGCCTCATCCCCCCAAGGGTCTCATGAAGGGGATGAGGAGGAGGAGGAACTCCTCACCATCCCCCACAAGGAGTGTAAGTATGTGCTGTGGCTGTTTTCACTCATTCACTGTTCACACACACACACAAACACGTGTCAGTTTAGTCTTCACCATAGACATACTTTTTGGAGCAAGCAATAATAAGCATGTTAAAGCTTTACAAATAATCTTTCTTCAGCCCACACATATTGGAGAACCTATAGTCTCAACACTCTTTACAGTCTTTCAGAGCTCTGGTTCTCCTCGATCATTGTTCTGAGTTCCAATCGCCTATCCACACTGTATTTCAACAGCCTTTTTAACCACAACGTCATGAAAACCCCAAGATGTGCTACGGGTGAGACCTATCCCACCCAATGTCTCTGTTCACTATTAAAACCCAGACCCAAAATCATTTTTAAAGAAAACCTCCCAGAAACCTATAGTTACAGGCGTACTGATTCACGGAAATTATCTCACTGAGGCATACATTCCCTTTGTGCTACTACAATGCACACAGCAATATCAAAAAAAATAATCTAAATATTTATGGCAACTATAAAAGGTATAACAAGCACACCAGTAATTGAAAACAGGAACACTACCGTGACAACCACCCGCCAATCCTGTCGTACTATGCCACCGTTGCCATACATGGCTCGTTCACTAGATAGTATAGACTTCTGGAGGCGAATCCACTGTGAGCACAGTTGACAATTAAAATTGTTTGGTGTTCCAAAATATGATAGAATACTATTTACATCTCAATGAATTATATATAGGTAGTTGTTTATTTAGGAATAATTCATTACAGTCTAGTGTTTTTTTGGTGTACAGTTTATGTTTATGTTGTAGATGAATAAATTATTTTCTATTGGTGACATCTGATTTTAATATTACAAAAATCACAAGAGCCCTCTCATTCATACCAATAGTTCAAAGTTTCTGTTACAGCTGACATAGCAGAGGTAAATTATAACCTGTATGCCAACTACTATTCCGGCCACAATGGCAAATTATACATCCAACAATCTGATTTTATATAGACAGAACCTCAGAAGAAGTCCTTCTTAACAGTCTGTGTGGCTCCTACATTAGTCAAAAGCTTTATACAATAATCACTAAATAGTTTTTAATATGCTTCCCAATTATTATTATTATTTTTTTTACAGTACTGAAAGAAATGCACCAAAAAAACTTGGAGCTTGAGCGGCAGCTTCGCAAAGATGTGCAGGCGTTCCGGGAGCACCATGCCAGAAAAATGCGAGAAATAAAGCTCCAGTTTGCACAAGGCTTATGCAAATTGGAGGAGAAGCATGATAAGGCCGTGGAGGTGCTTTTAAACATCCACGACAAAATGAAAGCAATGCTGCAGCGGGAATTGTTCATTTTAAAATTTTATTTTATTTTTATAATTCTAAAGATTTTATTATGCAATTATATTGTTTAAAGTTTCATTTTTTTAAATAAAAAAAAATTTCAGTTTTCTGTATAATTGTTAAACATTTGTTTACAGTAAAGGCCCCTAGAGTCCATTCCCAAACTCTTCAAGATTCCTGACATACAGCATCCGCATACGTGTTAAATAACTACTAAAAATGAGGGGGGGTGTGTCTAGTCGGCAAGCAGGAAAGAAGCAGAAACACAGAGCTCCTGCAGTGAACATCAATCTACTGCAATCTCAGCCATAATAACCACAGTTTTTCAACAAAACGTGGTTCACTGAGCTTGGAAGACTATAGAGGATCTAATATCGCCACTCCCGGTGTTTTTAGCTGCCGGATTTCGGCAGTATCCTTTGCGGCCTTCAAGGGGCTATATGGGACTGAAGCCTATGCCCGGAGTTAGAGACGAGCAACCTGATGACACCTTAGTGAAGATGACGGAGCAAGAACATTGCCGGGACCATCGGATGTTGTGCTCACAACCGGGCCGCTTACCGGAACGGTTCGACTATCGGTGCCAGTCTTCCCTTCCGATCCTTGCAGGGAGTTGTGGATGGCGCCAGGCTGTGTCGCACGCCACCATCTCCATATTGATCAGCGGGCCTCTGCGGGGCACCGTTACTTCACAGCCTACGTGGCCCTACTATTAAATTGTAGGGTCACCAGTACATGAGGTCTTACTCTATGGTGAAGATTGGCAGGCATCCCGGGTCGAGACCTGATCCGATTAAAAAGCGTCTACCTACCCTGACCAACCAGCCCGGCCTGAACAAGTACATTATGAAAAAATCTTCAACCTCTAACAGCAATACTACCTCGAAAGATACCTCAGCAAAACATGCTATCTACTATTCAGACAAAGAAAGTGACCCAGAAGATTCAATGGAGACAACCTCTGAACTTCCCATTTCGAGGTCCTTTATCTCACAAGCACTTGCTAAAGCATTGATCCCAGTTTTAGAGGAATTAGCAGACCTAAAAAAGGACATTAAGCATATTGGTCACAGGGTTGAAAGTCTAGAAACCTCCCAAACCGCCTTAATGGACTACACGAAAAAGAACTCAGAAGCATTGTCGGTATACCAACAACATATCAACTATCTCTATGATCATTTTGAAGACCAAGAAAATAGAGGCCGATGTAATAATATCAGATTCAGAGGAGTTCCGGAATCAGTTGCTCCTGAAGCTGTTCACAAGGCAGTCACCAAAATCTGTTCAGCCATACTGGGAGAGGATTACGACCAACCGATAATTCAAGAACGAGCACACCGAGCTCTCTGTCCCAAACCTAAACCAACAGACCCGCCCCGGGATATTATCTGCAAATTCTTGAACTTTAGCCAGAAGGAACAGGTCATGAAGAATGCTAGAGAACAAGACACCATTGAATATCAAGGAGCTAAAATTCTGTTATTTCAAGACCTGGCTCCAGCAACACTACAAAAGAGACGCTTGCTGAAACCTTTCACTGATTTCCTAAGACACAAGCGTATTGTTTTCCACTGGCCTTTCCCCTTCGGAATAATGCTACAATGGAAGAACAAGAGGTTGATCATTAAGAACCATGGAGACCTTCAAGAAGCTTGCAGAACTTTAGATATAGATTATCTTGATATTCCTGACTGGTCTCTCATCATGGACATCTGCATACCTTCTGAGATAACCCCGCTGACTCCATGGGAACAAGTGGGCTCCGGAAAACCCCAGAGACAAAAGAAAAAAATGGGCAAAATGACACCATGTTGGATCATAACATAAGGAGATGGCGGAACTTCCTACATTTATACAGTGTTTACGAGTATAATGCTTGGTTGTTTCATTATTCTATCACTTAGTTATATCCTGACCTCCTAAAGGGTCTTGTCCCGTTCATGATGAACCTGAATCTGCTTTACTTTATGACCTAATTTTATTAATTGGTCATAATCCGCCCTGGTTAACCGAAGTGTTCCATCTGGTTTTGGAACGAACAGATCCGATTCATTGTGTGGGGTAATGATTGAATACTATTATGTTTTTCTCATAATGTCACCCCAACCCTCTTTATATGCTATCTCTTACAGATAATTAATCTCACTGACCTCTTGGTTTTTGACCGCCTTTCTCCATTTAGATCCTTTCCATCTACACTCCTCCTGTTCACCTCTTTATCACTCCTCTCCTTTCTACCTGTTACTCTTCCAATTCTATACTGATAACCCTTTCTAAATTTCTCCCCTGATCCTCAAGTACTACTGGATTGACAGTCCAGAAGTATAGGCCTCAGTAGGCCTACCCAAGAGTTATTTGCTCTTACAATGTTGGTTTCCCTTATGAGGATATTTACTGTTATTCTTGTTAATCTTTGTTATTCATTTGATGTTATGTTCTTCAGACACTCATCTGACGTCTCTATCTGTCATGTGAACCACCTCCTATTCACAGAATTTACTGCTCTCCATGTGGGTGAATATGTTGGGCATTATCCATTTTTTGAAGCTAAGTGGGTAAGATGCTCTCCTTTCCGCTACATTTTTCACCTTATTCACACATTACTATCACCATGCCTGACACACGCATAGCAACATATAATGTACAAAACCTATGCTCACCAGCAAAAAGTAGGCAAATCCTGAGGCACTTTCACAAAGAGAAGGTCAATATTGTGTTCCTACAAGAGATACATTTTAAACACAGAAAAGCCCCCGATCTCTCTAGGTCCCCTTACTGTCTATGGTACCACAGCACCTCTGATTATTCTAACAGCCTAGGTGTGAGTATTGGCTTACACAAACATACTAATTTCTCCCTAGTGAAGTCGAAATCAGATGTCAATGGGAGGTTCCTATTTGTAAAAGTATATATTGATTCCTGTCCCTATACGTTGGTAAACTTCTATGCAGCTAATCACTCTCAAAAACCTTGGTTTGACAAGACAATGAGAGAGCTTGAACTGTTTGGGGAGGGTCTGGTCATGGTAGCTGGGGATTTCAATATCTCACTACAACCTACCCTGGACTCATTATTATCACTCAAAGCTTTGATGGCAATCAGAAAACAATTCCATGATCATTCTATGGTGGACATAAGGAGATCCTTTCACCCTAGGTCAAGGGATTATACATTTTTCTCGGCGCCACATAATTCCTACCATAGGATAGATTATATATTCTTCCCCTCCAAATTTGCACATTTATGCACAGATGTTTCTATAGGCACGATTGTATACTCTACCCACTTTCTGGTTTTTATGTCCTTCACGGCACCAAATAGCCGACCTAGGCTCTTCCTCTGGAGACTAAATGAAACACTTCTAGATAATAAAAAAATTAATGAGAGGATTAAGACATGTCTAGATGAATTTTTCACACTGAATGATACAGCAGACGTATCCCCCCCACATTTTGTGGGAATCCCACAAATCAGTGATCAGAGGAGAATTTATATAGGCAGCCTCACACTTAGATAAATCCAGGGGAGAAAAAATGGACTTTCTATATATCAAGATACATGCCCTTGAAACTACACATAAACAAACCCTGTCCCCACATTTAGAAGAACTAAATAGACTAAGAGAGGAACTGGGAGATATTCTAAAACACCCAATCAGCCAAATTCTATCTCTCGATGCAGCAAAAGTTTTTCGCACATAGTAACAGACCAACCAAATTGATGTTGGCCATGCTAAAACAAAGAAAACAGAAGACTAGAATTATGGCTATAAAAAAACCAGACAACTCCATAGCCACAGAATACTTAGACATTGCTGAGGCCTTCCATGCCTTTTATTCATTACTTTATGACATCAATAAATCAGATACTGAGGCGGACAAACTTAAAAAAAGAGGAATTGACAGATTCCTTCCTGAAATCTCTAAATCTTCCCTCCCTCACAACAGATCAAGCACGATTTTTGTGTGATCCGGTCACGCACTCAGAATTACTCCTAGCCCTCAAGGGTATGGCCAAGGGTAAGGCTCCTGGCCCTGATGGTCTCCCTTTGCTCTACTACTCTACATTTTCAGATAGTATACTCCCATACATGCAAAAAACTTTTAACCATGCAATCAAGGGCTCCCCTTTCCTCCCACAAACGTTAACAGCACATATATCCCTAATACAAAAACCAAACAAAGACCCAACTCTATGCTCCAACTACCGCCCTATATCTCTTTTGAACCTAGACATTAAGATATTTGCTAAAATCTTATCGCTAGGATAAAACTCTTACTTCATCACCTCATACATTCAGACCAATGTGGGTTTGTCCCCAGTAGAGAGGGCAGAGACAACACATATAAAGCTCTGAACTCTATATCACTGGCTAAGTTAAAAAGACGTCACTAGTAATGCTAAGCACTGTTGCCAAAAAGGCCTTTGACAGGGTGTCCTGGGCTTTTCTTTTGGGCACTCTGTCAAGGTTTGGCTTCGCAAAGACCTTTATTGATGCTATTTTTTACATGAATGTTTCACCCAGTTCCCTAATTAAAGTAAATGATGTCCTGTCCCCGATAGTTAACATAAAAAACGGCACCAGACAAGGATGTCCCCTCTCACCTATTTTATTTATCTTGTCTTTAGAACCTCTTCTTCAACACATTCGCCAAGAATCAGATATACTGGGCTTAAGATGTAAATTGCTACATATTAAACAGGCCGCATATGCAGACGATCTTCTGCTTTTAATCACTATTCCTCTAACAGCATTTCCAGCCCTATTAAACACTTTTGATTCGTTCAGCCTTATCTCTAATTACAAAATAAATCCTTCAAAATCGATAGCAATGGGGATCAATGTAAACCCTAAAGTTATTCAGAAACTTAAAACAATAGCCCCATTTACTTGGACAGAGAATTCCATAAATTCCTAGGGATCAATATAACCCTAGAATTTACTCAACTCTTTAAAGCCAACTACCTACCTCTCTTGAAGGACATTCCAGATATTTCAAAGTCCTCGACCCATATCTCCTGGTGGGGAAGAAGGAATATCTTTCAATCCTTAATAGTTCCTAAACTGACTTATCTTCTTCAGACGTTATCTATCAGACTTCTGGGGGGGTTTCTCACCCAGTTTAGACGAATTAACTCTCAATGTCTGGGGAAATAAAAAATCCAGAATTGCATACAGGATTCTTCAATTATCCTTCGATAAAGGGGGAATAAGCCTTCCTTCACTGAAAAGGACTTCCTTTGCGATACAATTAAATAGGATTCTGGACTGGATGAGAGCCCCACCCTTTACGCAATGGGTCACGTTAGAAGAAGAAATTGCGCAAGTCCCCTTGAGGTGTCTTGTTTTCTCAGAGGTTAAGGAACTAACGGTGTTAAAAAGTAACTCATTGGTATCTGAGACCTTTAGAATCTGGAGTGCCATTCGATCCACACATAAATGTGTTGAATACCCCTCTCCCCTGATGTCCATCGCCGATTGTCTATATCACAAGGCTCATGCCTCACAATTACTCCCCAGCCAACTTAGAACCCATAAATTGAGCATACCGGATATATTAGATGAAGACGGAGCCTTCCCAAATATGGCAGACCTTGCCTCTAAGCTAACATTAAAAGGGCTAAATATCTTACAATATGAATATATTAAGGCTAATATAAAAGTAATCATTCCTAATGTATGCTCAACCAGAGAACTATCCTGGTTTGAAAAACTTTTATCCCAGGTTAAACTTCGAACTAAAACTATAGCTCTAGTCACACGGCACCTCTGTCTTGATGAATCCCCAGGCTCACTATATTACATTCAAGAATGGGAGGACAGATTTAGAGCTGAAGTTCTCTGACTCAGATATTAAATACCTACTGAGATCCCGAAACTTACCTCCAGATGTGTTACCATACAAGGACATACTTACACGATCCTTACAAGATGGTACATGACTCCCCACAAACTAAGCAGAATGTACAAGTGTTGGAGATGTATGGACCAAGTGGGTAAATTCCTCCACATCTGGTGGACATGCCCCCATTTGCTAGACTTCTGGGAAGAAATCCTCCATCAAATTAGAATTATTATTAAAACAGATGAGAAGGAACTTAGAACCCATCATAAATATGAGGAAATATGGGAGCCCTGGAAAAATAGGCCACTTAGGTCTTAAAATAGGAAAGTTACCTTCTGACCGCAAACCCGTCATACTTGCTATGCCTCTACACACACTTCAAATTTATGAGCATAAAATGAATGAAAAATGTATGTTTGCCCGCACGGAGTCGTTAATATGACAAGATGGAGATAAGTTATTTCTGACGCTACTATTCTTGATATTACTGCTTTCATCATTGTTCAGGTTCACAGTCGTTTATTTCCTGTGTCAATTGTTATTTTTGACCCCCCCCTCCACACCTAACCCCATGTCTCCCCCCCACACACACCCTTCCCCTTCCATTCCCTCTCTTTTTCCGTTAGTTATGTTTATAAGCAGAACCTTCTTTTAAAACATGGATCCTGGTTGGCCTGAATCAAAAACTTGAACGCACTCTTAACACAATCATCTGTTTTCTATTTGTCAGTTTTTTGCTGTGATTATCTTTGTATTAGTCCATTCTAATTTTACATGTTGGCACAATATTTTCTTATATGATCCAATGTGTATCATCATATATAATGGTCTTATATATCTGCTTTAAAATTAATAAAAAGAAATTTAAAAGAACTAACTACCAATAAAGTATAGTACCGAAAAAGAAGTATGTTAGTAGTTATTTTGTTACATCCGTAATTCTATCCCACCCAAAAAAAAAAAAAAAATTGGTTAACAATCATCTTATTTGGTGAGCTGATTGATTTATTTTGATTTGTAAAGGCCAATTTAAATTATTGACAATAAGCATATCACAATAACCCGTAATGGCCCGTAAATTCAAACACAAATGGTGTGTTTATTAAATATTGAGTACAAAGCAAAGCATTCTAAGAGCAGAGTAACATTTAAAATATACGTTTTTGTTAATTTTCCTAGTAATGAAATTATTTTATGTACTAACATAAATTTCTTATTTTCGTAAATAATAAATGTTTTTTTTTATAAAACCATTAACTATCAAAATACAAAAGTTGAACAGAGTAATAACAACAACAAAAAATGTTTTATTTATTAAATGAGCTAAATTCTTAACTTGTACAAACTACAAAAAATGTATTATAATAATAAATTGCCAATAAGTAACATAAACTAGAAAAGTACCTATCCATATATACATGTTGCTAAACGGCTACAATCACAAAACCTGGATTTCCACACAGATGAGTATAACGCCAGTCACACCCAACCATTTAGAGAGGTCAACACGGAAGTCAGCGAACCCTCCCAGAACGATAGACAACACCGTGTTCGGACCTAAATCCGTATGTATGTCCCTGTGTCATGATGTTATCACTTCATAAGGCAATAGAGAACAGTGGTGCACTAGGCAGCCTTGGTTTGCATCAAAAAATGAATATGATAGTAAAGATTACTGGACTAGTCTTCTTTTCAGGTGCTTCACCAGTTCCTGCAATAATTGACTGCAGTGGTCACATATCCCTGTGTTGTGACGTTATCATTGCAGCAGGAAGAAGAGACCAGCTGTGACTGACGGGCCCCTGCTGTATCCATTAGCACCGTTGTAAACACAGATGCCGGCTGATTAACCTGACACACCATATAAGAGGATTGCAGAAGGAGGGGGCTCTCTCTGCCTCTCCATTGGCCCCCAGCTCTGCAGTGATAAGAGCCCAATGGCTGCTAAAAATAAATAAATAAAATATAATAAAAAATAAATATAATGACATTTACAAAATGATGCCAACATAAAGTATACATATGGAAAATGTAAAGTAATAATTATCATTATCTGTTTTAAAAGCAGAGAGATTTACATTTTTAACCCTTTCATGACCAAGGGTCATTGAAGCCCCCATGTCCACGTCTAATTTTGCAAATCTGACATGTGTGACTTTATGTGGTAATAACTTTAAAATGCTTTTACTTATCCAAACCGTTCTAAGATTGTTTTCTCGTGACACATTGTACTTCATAACACCCATAAATTTAAGTCAATATATATCACCCATATTTATGAAAAAATCTCAAATTTACCAAAAATTTGGAAAAAAATTCAAAATTTCAATTTCTCTGCTTTTAAAACAGAAAGTGATACCTCATAAAATATTTATTACTTTACATTCCCAATATGTCTACTTTATGTTGCCATCATTTTTTAAATGTCATTTTATTTTTTTAGGATGTTAGAAGGCTTAACATTTTAGAAGCAATTCTTAACATTTTTAAGAAAATTTCAAAAACCTAATTTTTAAGGACCAGTTCAGGTCTAAAGTCACTTTGTGGGGCTTACATAGTGGAAACCCCCATAAATGGCCCCATTTCAGAAACTACACCCCTCAAGTTACTCAAAACTGATTGTACAAACTTTGTTAACCCTTTAGGTGTTCCACAAGAATTAAAGGAAAATGGAGATAAAATTTCTAAATTTCACTTTTTTGGCAGATTTTCCCTTTTAACTGCTTCAGGACCGCCGTACGCAGGATTGCGTCCTGCGGGCGGTCCTGCTCTCCTGTTCGGACGCGCCGGGGCGTCATCTCGCGAGACGCAAGAGTTCCTGTGAACGCGCGCGTGTGCGCGCGCGCGTTCACAGCGTCGCGCGTCTCGAGAGTTGGACTACAGCCTGCCAGCGATGATCAATCGCTGGCAGGCTGTAGATGCGATATAAATCGCATCAAACAGCTATATCAGACGCTGTTTTATGAACAGCGTCTGATATAGCTGCTACCTGGTCCTCTGGTGGTCCCATTTTCTGGGATCGACCACCAGAGGACCAGGTAACACAGTAAAAGTTGCACCAAACACTACACTAACCCCCCCACCCCCCCCTCACCTATTAACCCCTTGATCACCCCATCTAGACCCCCTAATCACCCCCCTGTCATTGATCACACCCCTTGTAAGGCTCCATTCAGACGTCCATGTGTGTTTTGCGGACCCGTGGATTCACGGATCCGTGGATTCACGGATCCGATCCACGGATCCTCAAAACACGGACAACGGCAATGTGCTTTCCGCATTTTGCAGATCCGCACATTGCCAGAACTATATAGAAAATGCTTTTTCTTGTCCGCAATTGCGGACAAGAATAGGACATGTTCTATATTTTTGCGGAACGGAAGTGCAGACCCGGAAGCGCGGATCCGTAATTCCGGATCCGAGCGGGACAAAGTCTGTCCACATAGAAATGAATGGGTCCGCAATTCCGTTCCGCAAACAGAATTGCGGACGTGTGAATGGGGCATAAGGGTCCCTTATCACCGCCAGTTAGCTAGCTACTTGTTAGGTAGCTAGCGCCCAGCCCACCGCACCGCAGTCACTGATTTTGGCAGAGATTTTTTCATCCACATTGCGAATGAAAAAATCTGTGCCGTTCATTTTTTTTTTTTTTTCAGCGCAGAGGCTGAACGGAAAAAAAAAATCTCATTACCCGTATGCTCAATATACGGAGAATCGCAGAAACTCCTAATGCTGGCCATACGTGTAATGATTGCAGAGACCCTCAAATGCCAGGGCAGTACAAAAACCCCACATGTGACCCCATTTTTGAAAGAAGACACCCCAAGGTATTCCGTGAGGGGTATGGCGAGTTCATGGAAAATTTTATTTTTTGTCACAAGTTAGTGGAATATGAGAAGGTAAAAAAAAAAAAAAAAAAAAAAATTTCCGCTAACTTGTGCCAATTTTTTTTTTTTCTGTGAACTCGCCATGCCCCTCACAGAATACCTTGGGGTGTCTTCTTTCCACAATGGGGTCACATGTGGGGTATTTATACTGCCCTGGCATTTTAGGAGTGCTAAAGCGTGAGAATCCAAATGCGTAAAAATGGCCTGTGAAATCCTAAAGGTACTCATTGGTTTTAGGGCCCTTTGCATCTTGGCTGCAAAAAGTGCCACACATGCGGTATCGCCGTACTCAGGAGAAGTAGGGCAATGTGTTTTGGGGTGTATTTTTACATATACCCATACTGTGTGTGAGAAATATCGCTGTAAACGACAACTTTTTACATTTTTTTATTCAAAGTTGTCAATATACAGAGATATTTCTCTCACCCAGCATGGGTATATGTAAAAATACACCCCAAAACACATCGCCCTACTTCTCCTGAGTACGGAGATGCCACATGTGTGACACTTTTTTGCAGCCAAGATGCGCAAAGGGGCCCAAATTCCAACGAGTACCTTTTAGGAGGGTATTTTTATGCATTTTTCTTCTCACGCTTTAGCGCCCCTAAAATGCCAGGGCAGTATAAATACCCCACATGTGACCCCATTTTGGAAAGAAGACACCCCAAGGTATTCCGTGAGGGGCATGGTGAGTCCACAGAATTTTTATTTTTTGGCACAAGTCAGCGGAAATTGTTTTTTTTTTTTTTTTAATTTTGTTTTTTACAAAGTATTTTGGGATGCATATGATTTTTTGATCGCTTGGTGTTGCACTTTATGTGATGTTAGGTGACAAAAATAGTTTTTTTTTGGTACTGTTTTTATTTTATTTGTTTTACAGTGTTCACCTGAGCGGTTAGGTCATGTGATATTTTTATAGAGCTGGTTGTGATGGACGCAGCGATACATAATATGTATAGTTTTTTCATTTGTTTCACTTTAACACAATAATAACAGTTTGAAGCAAAAAAAAAAAAATCCTATTTTAGTGTCTCCATTGTCTGACAGTCATAGTTTTTTTATTTTTTGACCGATTGTCTTAAGTGGGGTCTCTATTTTTGCGGGATGAGGTGACAGTTTTATTGGTACCATACTGTGGGACATACGCCTTTTTGATCGCTTAATGTTAATACTTTTTTTGATGTAAGGTGACAAAAATTGCTTTTTTTTACCAGTTATTATTTTATTTTTTATGGTGTTTATCGGACGCGGCGATACATAATATGTGTGTTTTTTTCAGTTTTTTTTATGGCATAAATTAATGGATATGAAAAAAGACCATTTTAATTTTATTTTTATTTAAATTTTTATTTTTTTCACTTTTTGTTTACACTTGTATTTCTTAAAGGGATTCTGTCACCAGGTTTGACCCCTGTCAGCTAAACATATGCTGACGCTCAGGGTCTCATCAGGATTCCTAATGTGGGCTCATCAATGCGATCAGTATCTTTATTTTGGCAAAAAACAGGTTTTACTAACCTGTCAATCAAAGAAATAAGGTGCCCAATGGGAGGTCCAGGGATGCAGGGTGCCCGGCGCACCCATCGCTGTTCGTGCCCAGCGCCGCCTCCTACTCTTCTGTGCCGCCTCCTACTCTTCTGTTCTGCCTCTCCCTCCCCCTCCTTCTGCTGTAAGATCTGGCGCGTGCATACAGGGCGCATGCGCACTTCGCTTGAAGAAGCCGATCCAAGAAGTCTGCGCGTGCGCATCAGACTGAAGTACAATATGTCACGAGAAAATAATCTCAGAATGGCTTAGATAAGTAATTGCGTTCATAAATTAGTATCACATAAAGTGACACATGTCAGATTTGCAAAACATGGCTTAATCACAGCACTATAAATAGCCTCAGCCATCTTGGATTCTGCCATTTTCCACTGTACTTAGTGCAGGGAGAGATGTGACAGAAGCTAGGGACAATGCTAGGAAAGACTTTATTGTACTGAAAAAACTATTTAAAAGTTCAGGGAAAGATTATTGATAGTGTAGGGAAAGGATAGGGAGGCATCATCTACACTATAAAAGGAAGGACAGGGTCAATAGGGGAAAGTACCGTATGGGTAATAGGAGCGATTCTATTACACCTTAATGCACTAACTGGGGATCCAAATTGCACTAAATAATAGCTCAGTAATTCCAGCATATCTTGCTTGTTATTGGGGTGTAAGTGCTATTTGATACAGCCATTTACGGGGTGTATTAATAAGAAATATACGTACATCCTATTAGCCGTTCTGCTGTGAATTTTGATTGTCATACTTTTTTTGGGGGGTGTATTAATAGGAAAAAGAATTCATCTTAATTGCCATTCTGCGGTGAAGTTACACTGTACTACAGCTATTGGCATCATTTTTTAAATCTCATTTTATTTATTTTTTATTATATTTTATTTATTTATTTTTGGCAGCCATTGGCCTCTTATCACTGCAGCGCAGGGTGCCAATGGAGAGGCAGAGATTAATAGGAAATATACATACATTCTATTAGCCATTCTGCGGTGACTTTATATTGTTATACCTTTTTTTGGGGTTGTATTAATAAGAAAAAGAATACATCTTAATTGCCGTTTGCCGCAAGCGGAGTCACACAGGGGATAAATGCTCCGCGTCCTTCATCAAGAGATCAAATCCTGGCTTTCTCCTCGAATACTCAAAATAGGAACCATGGTGACTGAAAAGGGGAAAAACATGGTGTTGGCACTACGGAGGGCTGAGCAATGCGCCCTGCATGGTGCATGTGTTCAATCTACTTGAAAAGCAGCTCCTAAAGTATTCTGTCTATCGGCAAGACATCCTGAAAATGGCCAGGAAACTTTGCATGCACTTCAGCCACTCGTACCCGGCATTCCCCAACATAGGCTGATATGCGACTTTTCCACCCATTGGAATTCCACCATTTATATGTTGGGCCGACTATATGAATAGAGAAAGGCCATAAACGATTTCTTGATGATACAGGTGGACAGAGGTACTCCTCTGTGTAACTTGGATGCTAGCCAGTGGCAGCTCATGCATGACACCTGCTGTTTGCTCGGGCCCTCTGAGGAGGCCACTTTATTTGTCAGTTGCCAGGACTATGGGATGAACAATAGAGATGTTGCGAACATAAAATTTTCCGTTAGCGAACGGCGAACTCGATCTTTCGCAAATGTTCGCGAACGGGCGAACCGCCATAGACTACAATAGGCAGGCGAATTTTAAAACCCACAGGGATTCTTTCTCTCTTTCTGGCCCCAATAGTGATGTAAAAGTTGTTTCAAGATGACTAACACCTGGACTGTGGCATGCCGGAGGGGGATCCATGGCAAAACTCACATGGAAAATTACGTATTTGACGCAGAGTCAGGTTTTAATCCATAAAGGGCATAAATCACCTAACATTCCTAAATTGTTTGGAATAACGTGCTTTAAAACATCCAGTGTGTGTATACAATCAGGTATGATGTTGTATCGATTAGGTAGTGTAAGGGTTACGCTCGCTTCACAGTGACAGACCAAACTCTAACAGACCAAACTTCCCGTTTAACGCGCTGCAAATATGCAAATAACCACAAACTCCCCATTTGCACAAGGTTGGATACCAAGCTAGCCATGTCCCGTTCCTTGTCCTCACTGATGTCATTGAAGGTCTCTTCCTCCATCCAGCCTGGTACAACACCAAGGGTCACCGAAAGGTGACAACAACCCCCCTGGGATGCCTGCTGTGGTTAGTCTTCCACCTCCTCAAAGCCACCTTCCTCCTCTGACTCCTCTTCTTCAGACTTCTCTCTCTGCGCTGCCGTAGGTTGAGCAATCGACGACGACAAGGCTGCTTCTGGCGGTGATGGTGACCACAACTCTTTCTCTTCATGCTCATCTACGGTCTGATCCAGCTCTCTTTGCAGGGCACGCTCCAGAAAAAAAACGCATATGGGATGAGGTCGATGATGTTGCCTTGGGTTTGACTGACCAGGTTTGTCACATCTGCAAAAGAACGCATGAGCCTACAGCCATTGTGCATGAGCGTTCAGTAACGCGACCAAAAAATACTGTTCTTACCAGTTTAAACATAGAAACATAGAAACATAGAATGTGTCGGCAGATAAGAACCATTTGGCCCATCAAGTCTGCCCAATATGCTGAATACTATGGATAGCCCCAGGCCCTATCTTATATGAAGGATGGCCTTATGCCTATCCCATGCATGCTTAAACTCCTTCACTGTATTTGCAGCTACCACTTCTGCAGGAAGGCTATTCCATGCGTCCACTACTCTCTCAGTAAAGTAATTCTTCCTGATATTACTTTTAAACCTTTGCCCCTCTAATTTAAAACTATGTCCTCATGTAGCAGTTTGTCTTCTTTTAAATATTCTCTCCTCTTTTACCGTGATGATTCCCTTTATGTATTTAAAAGTTTCTATCATATCCCCTCTGTCTCTTCTTACTTCCAAGCTATACATGTTAAGGTCCTTTAACCTTTCCTGGTAAGTTTTGTCCTGCAATCCATGTACTAGTTTAGTAGCTCTTCTCTGAACTCTCTCCAAAGTTTCAATATCCTTCTGCAGATATGGTCTCCAGTACTGCACACAATACTCCAAATGAGGTCTCACTAGTGCTCTGTAGAGCGGCACGAGCACCTCCCTCTTTCTACTGTTAATGCCTCTCCCTATACATCCAAGCATTCTGCTGGCATTACCTGCTGCTCTATGACATTGTCTGCCCACCTTTAGGTCGTCTGATATAATGACCCCTAAATCCCTTTCCTCAGATACTGAGGTTAGTACTGTATCACCGATTTTATATTGTGCTCTTGGGTTTTACGCCCCAGGTGCATTATCTTGCACTTATCGACATTAAATTTTAGTTGCTAGATTTTTGACCATTCCTCTAGTTTTCCTAAATCCTTTTCCATTTGGTGTATCCCTCCAGGAACATCAACCCTGTTATAAATCTTTGTGTCATCAGCAAAAAGACACACCTTACCATTGAGGCCTTCTGCAATTTCGCTGATAAAGATATTAAACAATATGGGTCCCAGAACAGATCCCTGAGGTACCCCACTGGTAACAATACCATGGTCTGAATATACTCCATTGACTACAACCCTCTGTTTTCTGTCCTTCAGCCACTGCCTAATCCATTCAACAATATGTGAGCTCAAGCTCAAAGACTGCAGTTTATTGATAAGCCTTCTATGTGGGACAGTATCAAATGCCTTACTAAAGTCCAGATAAACGATGTCTACTGCACCTCCGCCATCTATTATTTTAGTCACCCAATCAAAAAAGTCAATAAGATTAGTTTGAGATGATCTCCCTGAAGTAAACCCATGCTGTTTTTTATCAATCAACCCATGGGTTTTTAGATGTTCCACAATCCTCTCCTTGAGTATGGTTTCCATTAATTTCCCCACTATTGATGTCAGGCTTACTGGCCTATAGTTGCCTGATTCCTCTCTACTACCTTTCTTGTGAATTGGCACAACGTTTGCTAATTTCCAATCTTCTGGGACGACACCTGTTACCAGTGATTGGCTAAATAAATCTGTTAATGGATTTGCTAGTACACCTCTAAGCTCTTTTAATAGCTTTGGGTGTATCCCATCAGGCCCCTGTGATTTATTTGTATTAATTTTGGACAGCTGACTTAGAACCTCTTCCTCTGTAAAGACACATGCATCAAAGGATTCATTAGTCTTCCTCCCTAACTGAGGTCCTTCTCCTTCATTTTCCTTTGTAAAAACTGAACAGAAGTATTCATTGAGGCAGTCAGCTAGTTCTTTATCCTCTTCCATATACCTTCCTTCTTTTGTTTTTAATTTGGTAATTCCTTGTTTTAATTTCCTTTTTTCATTTATGTATCTGAAGAATGTCTTATCACCTTTTTTCACCGACTGAGCTAATTTCTCTTCTGCCTGAGCTTTAGAAGTTTAATCTCTGTTTTTTCCCTTATTAGGGGCTGGTGTATGGAATAGATTTTAGGAACCGGGAGATGGAAAAAGATGGTTGGTCGGTCCTCCTCCTTCCAATTTGGGGCACTGCGCGTGCGTCGTGCATTGTACTGTGCCACCCTATATGAGTGGTGTGTTAAGTAGTACTATTCCTATCAGTTTAATTCCTGTTACGTCCCCTATCAGGGGACGTGTATCGAATAGATTTTAGGAACACACACTGGCAGGCAACTGCAATTATGTTAAAGGATAAAAATGTAAAAATTAAATTACTTTTTTTTATCTGCAAGGCACTGTGCCACCCTATATGAGTGGTGTGCACACAGTACAGTCTGTGGGCCTGCGGCCTCTCACACACGGGCAGGCAACTGCAATATATATATATATATATATATATATATAAATAAAAGCAGACTGATGTACCAGCCCTAAAAAGGGCTTTTTGGGGTGCTTTCAGGACGTTGTCCTTACAGCAGATGGCCCCTTTCACACGAGTGAGTTTTCCACGCTGGTGCAATACATAATGTGAACGCATAGCATCCGCACTTAATCCTCCTGACCCATTTATTTCAATGGGTCTCTGTACATGAGCGTTTTTTTTTTTCAAGCATTACTTGTGCGTTGCGTGAAAATCGCAGCATGTTCTATATTCCTAGCCCTAGAAGTGAATGGGGCTGCGTGAAAAACGCATTGCATCTGCAAGCAAGTGCGGGTGCGTTGCGTTTTTCACTGATGGTTGCTAGGAGATGTTGTTTGTAAACCTTCTGTTTTTTTTATCATGCGCATGAAAAACACATCAAAATGCATTGCACCCGTGCGGAAAAAACTGAACAACTGAATGCAATCGCAGGCAAAACTGAATGGCTTTGCCTGTGAAATCGCACAGTTTTCACTGAACACATCCGCAACGCATCCGGACCTAAGGCCCCATTCACATATCCGCAATTTTTGTCTGCATCCATTCCGCAATTCTGCAGAATGGATGCGGACCCATTCATTGTAAATGGGGCCGGACGTGATGCAGAGAGCACACTATGTGTTCTCCACTTCCGCATTTGCGCAGCTGCGGCCCCGAACTTCCAGGTTTCGGCCCCAAAACATCCGGCCGCGGCTCCGCAAAAGATGGAACATGTCCAATTCTTGTCCGCAGCCGGCTGACAAGAATAGGCATCTCTATGGGGAGTGCCGACACGGTGTGTTTGCGGATCGGCAAAACACTACGGACGTGTGAATGGGGCCTAATCCGGACACGTGTGCATGAAAGAGGCCGATGAGTCTTTGAGGACTGGAGTGGACACAGAACACTGGCCTAGCTAACGCTTTCCCTATTAATTCAGCAGCAGCAGCAGAACTCTCCCTGCTCTAACTAACACTGCAGCTTCAGAATGAATCTAAGAAGGATGCTGTGCTTGCCTTTTGATAGGAGGTGGGAGGGTCTGGGAGGGAGGGTATGCTGATTTGCTGGAATGTGTCTGCTGACTGTGAGGTACAGGGTCAAATTTTGCTCAAAGTATAGAGGTCGAATCGAACATCGCATATGTTCGCCCGCCGCGCCGCATGCGAATGTTCGCCGGTGAATAGTTTGGGACATCTCTAATGAACAACATCATTCCACTGATACATGTCCTAGAACAGATGCTGCTAAATCTGGCTGGCCAGGAGATAGGAAACGTGGCGACTACATCTCACGCCCAACTGAGAACTCTAGGAGGAAATATAAACCACAAGGGCTGCAGTGAGAGGCGGGTATAAATAGAGCCACTAAACAGCTAATGAGCAGAACCTGTGGAGAGGTGGGATCCTGCCCACAACAACAAACAGCAAGGAAAAATAGACCTGTCAGATAGACTCATGTGCAGCAAGTTTATCAGATCTTTTCAGGCCTCTCACAGGGCAGACAGTGAAAATTGCCCTATGCATTCTCACGTGCTTGCGTAGTAACAGCCAAATTGTCACCATTCGCCAGAGGGATGACTACTGGATCTCCACCATGTTAGACCCTCGCTACTGGTTCAAAATGGGGGCCATTTTTACACTCGCTGAGAGGGAGGACAAACTGAACTACTATTTAAACATCCTATGTAGTCAGTTGGCCGCTGCCTTTGTGCGCCATCGCCCATCCTCACGCAGGTCTGACTGCGGGGGCCCTCTGCGCTCCCGTTCCACTGCCATGGGTGCTGGGGGTGGGAGGTGGGGGGGGGGGCAGGATCAGTACCAGCTCCATCATCAGCAACTTAAATCTAGAGTCGCTGATGAGCAGTTTTCTTCACCCGCCTACTGAAAAAACTACTCACCAGCAGCAGTATGTAGACATAGAGCAGAACCTGAACCAGTAGGTTGTGGGATACTTGGAGTCCACCCTGCCACACCACATCGAAGATCCCCTGGACTACTGAGTAGCCAAACTCGATTTGTGGCCACAACTGGCCGAGTTTGCCCTGGACAAGCTTTCCTTCCTAGCCAGAAGTGTGGCATCAGAGCGGGTGCTTAGTGCGGTGAGGGACATAGTTACCCCAAGGAGAACTCACCTGTCCACCCAAAATATAGAGAAACTGACCTTTGTGAAAATGAATCAGGAGTGGATCAGCCAGGATTTTCAAACACCAATGCATGATGCATCAGACTAGATCACCCATGGTGCCACACGAACACTTTGACAAAAGAGACCTGTTTCTTCTGGGTACTAGTGACGAGTGGCAAGGGCAATATTCGAATTCGCCATATATTCAAAAATTCGCAAATTCGTAATCTCTAGTCATTATTTTCTTGATTGCGAAACTTTGAATATTAAAAATTTGCATAGAAATTCGCATAAACTGGTATTTAAAAAAATATAAATATTCGCGATTGCGAATATTATTCGCGATATTCTAAATATTTGTGAATTCTCGAAATGCCGATACTCCCGATTAAAATTCGCAATTCGAAACCACTATGTCTCTGGACCACTCAGTGGTCTCCTCATGCTGCTGCCACCTCAACACTATGTCACTGGGGCACTCTGTGGTCTCCTCATGCTGCTGTCACATCACCACTCTGTGGTCTCCTCATGCTGCTGCCACATTACCACTATGTCACTGGGCCACTCTGTGGTCTCATCATGCTGCTGCCACTTCACCACTCTGTGGTCTCCTCTTGATGTTGCCACCCCACCATTATGTCATTGGCCACTCTGTGGTCTCCTCATGTTGCTGCCACATCACCATTCTGTGGTCTCCTCAAGCTGCTGCCACATTACCACTATGTCACTGGGCCACTCTGTGGTCTCCTCATGCTGCTGCCACATCACCACTCTGTGGTTTCCTTATGCTGCTGCCACTTCACCACTCTGTGGTCTGCTCATGCTGCTGCCACATCACTACTCTGTGGTCACCTCATGCTGCTGCTACATCACCACTATGTGGTCTCCTCATGCTGCTGCCACATTACCACTATGTCACTGGGCCACTCTGTGGTTTCCTCATGCTGCTGCCACTTCACCACTCTGTGGTCTCCTCATGCTGCTGCAACATCACCACTCTGTGGTTTCCTCATGCTATTTTGCCTTTTTGGCCTGGTTTATATAATCATTTATTTAATCCTTCTTATGATCTGTCAGAAGGAAGGAAAAATGAAACACACAATGGATTCTGTCTATGTAGCAGCTGTAAGGCCTGTATGGTCCCATCAAAATTGGGTTATGATTTGGTAGCCAAAAGCAGAAGTGGGTACAAAACACAGAAGTCATGCAAGTATTTTATTCAGGTGTCATCTCTGTTTTGGATCCACCCTTGTCTTTTTTGATTTTGCAATACTGATGGATTACTGACAAAATGCTGACCGAGTGAAGGTGGATGCTCAACAGACAGGATCTGTTTTTTGGGGGTTTATTGTTCTGACGGATCAGAGGACAAAATAATCAGTGATGTCAACACAAACTTTCTGCTGACACCCTCTCAACTCTGTCGGGGGGCTCTACTTGAAAAGCATTTAATAGAACAGGTTCTGTAGACATCTATGTGGAATCAGCTGACAATGGTGTAAAAAGAGTGTGCTTTTTCTTGACGCTAAGATCGACCTGTAAGGCTGAGTTCACATATGAGTTATTTGGTCAGTTTTGGCACCATAACTGCCCAAATAAGTGACTTGTGCAGTGATTCTAAGAGCGACGACTGTCATATGCGTGTCATACTGACTCACAGTATTGTTTCACTACAACAGACTCCCTATGCGTGTTACTGCAAGGCACAATGTTCCAAACCACTATACGGGCTTTCTGCAGCCAGGAAATAGCTGTTTTTTAATGTGATTTGCCACAAATAAATTCAGATCGAATCGAATCTTTTCGGAAAATTCGGCAAACCGACTGAGTCGAATTTTTGATTAACTCACTCATCTTTACTGGCAATTAGAGCACATTGATGTTATTACTCTGTTTATGAGCAGATTGAAATAGTGATTAATTCTTTGTAGCATGGTTTTTTCTCATGCTAAATTTAACCATTGCACAATGAGTAGACTGTCCCATGATAGGATGCATGTGATCACTGGCAATACTTACAAATAAATACTCAACTGGTATTAAGTGGTCAAATATGTGGCAACAAATATAGATAATATTAAGGTATTCCCCATTATTAAGTACATCTTCACCTCCAACCAGAAGTGTTAGACATAAGGTATGGTGGATCTATTAGATCCACCATGTATTAGAGTTATATGTGATTTGGCACTATTATGTGAATAGCTTAGGAAGACACACCTTTTGAAATGTCAAGCCACACATTCCGCGACCAACAATCCTACCTCAGTCAAAGTCACTCAGATTACATTTGTCCATCATTCTGCTGTTTGGGGTGAACCACTGTATGCCTAGGGCCTCTTGGCCATGCAATTTTGTTATTATTTCTAATACATGGAGTTAGTAACAAATGATAATTACAGGAAAAGGGTTGCCAAGTGTGGACAACCCCTATTAATAGATAGTTTGCCAAGTTGAGTATGACAGTGTCACGCCTCAAGGTCTGCGAGATAGACATCCGAGGCTGTCGGACTTCAAACTCAGAACACATATGAGAAAACCGATAATTTATTACAACAAAGGCAAGAACAGAACATGACATAAGCCCTATGTACTGGCAGCTCAGTGGGTGTAAACTCACTTCACCACTGACTAGCAATACTCTGGAGGGGCGTATCTTAGCAACACCCGGACTTCACTAGGGCCCCGGATGGTAGGGATAGGCTTTGCCAGATGGTGGTTGCCAGGAGCGACTCCAGAGCGTAAACTGTGACCGCAGGAACCGACGGATGACAGGTACCTAGAAGGTACCGCCAGTACATTGCACGAGGAATACAAACAAGGAACCTAAACATAAACCAGGCAGTGAACAAAGCATAACAGGAGAGGCAAGGCATAACAAAATACTACATAGATAGCTCATGGCAACCAGCAACATGATATTTGCTGCACGGACGATGCCCGCTGCACGAGCAGCACGGGGGCTGCTCTGAGGGCATTGCCATGAGTGGAGAACATCAGAAACACATACATTGCTCATGGCAACCAGCAACAAGAGAGCTGCTGCACGGGCGATGCCCGCTGCACCAGCAGCACGAGAGCTGCTCCGAGGGCATTGCCATGAGTAGAGAACATTTCCCCTCCAAGGAACTACAGACCCTCTTCCGGGGGAAAACAGGAAATCCAAGGCAAGCAAAGACATGAGATAGAGAGCAAGGCTAGACTAGATCAAGACATACCGAGCATACCGAGACACAAGGAAAGCCGGAGAGAACAAATGAACAAGTAGGGAGAACCACATGGAGAAAGACAGAGAAAGACCCCAAGGGTCAGCAGCATGGGGTAGGGCAGCATACACATAGCTGTAGGACTGACTGGACAGACCACACACCAGAAAAGCTGACCCAGGACTGAGGGAAACACAGCCATGTAATGCAGACCTATGAGTGCAGCCGAGAGACCACACCCATGGAGCAGACAGGGAGGATTAACCCCAAATGCACAAGACTGGAAAGCTCAACCTAACACCAGGAAGCTAATGCAGCAAGGGAGCTGCAGTACGGGCGTTGCCCATGGCAACCAAACACATAAACACGAGCACGAGATACGAATGGTTAAAGGGGTACAGAGGTACACGGGCAGGAACACACCCAAAGCCATAACCGCTAGTAACCAGCCTACACGAGAGATCCGCAGCCAGTACGCGAGGGAGCGAGCAGCGGCTTCCCGACAACATAGTCACAATGAACCACACCGTGACAGACAGACAGAGAAGCACCTCTGTATTGCATGCATATGAGCTAAAAGAGCATACAAAAATGAGTGGATTAAAGAAGATTCTTTGAGGAGCACATGAACCAAATAAAGTAACCCATGAGTGTATGAATCTGTTCAACTAAACCAATCTGCTACAGGTAAACTATTCAAAAGTCCGCCTCTTTGAGAAGACCAGTCCTTAGCTATACCAGATTCTCTGACAGACTTTCAGATCAACCATATTTTATGCATACTGTCTATCCAAACATTTGAAAAACCACACTCCTAGAAGACTACTCATGCATACAGATTATTTATATGTTGGGCTATTTATTAATATGATTATAATACACATAGTTTCTTTTCTTTAAATTCCATTTTGTATTTGTTAGCTTGAACAGCCGTTAAAAGTTCCAGGGCCTTAAATGTTAAATCATTAGAACCACTAGCAAGCACAGAGAAAATAGAGGCCTAATATTTCACTAATATTTATTTGGGAGACTGCCCAAGTTGTCATGGAGCTGGGTGTAATATCACACGTGTCAGCAACAGGGGATAAAATTATGACTTCTATTAAAATCCTGGAGAAAAGATACTGTACCTCCCAGAAGAAGCCATCTAAAATTGGATGAAAAATGATTATCTAACTTAAAAATGATTTGTAATGAAACAGCCATCCTACTTCTGTTAAAATGTATTATTAAATTAAATTAAATTTCTTAAATGGCGTCCATATTGTTGTACTTTTATCAGCAAAATAGACAATCTGCAAAAAAAAATTACATTTAGAGTAGAGTGCTTCTAAGTAAGTACATATATATTAGCGTTAGACAGTATAGGGAAATAAAATAATATTTAAAAGAGACATTGGCTTTGCTTTAATTTTGAGCCATATTTTATAACATTAAATTAGATGATAGATAGATAGATAGATAGATAGATAGATAGATAGATAGATAGATAGATAGATAGATTATTCACACTCCATAAAGATTGCCACATTTTTTCACATTACACCCACAAACTTTAATGTATTTTGTTGGGCTTTTATGTAATAGACCAACACAAAGTAGCAAGTATGTGTGAAGATAAAAATAAAATGCTACATGGTTTTAAAAAATGTTTATAAATAAGAATCTGAAAAGTTTGGCGTGCATTTGTATTCAACCCCTGTACTCTGATACCCTAAAATAAAATCCAGTGTGTCCAATTACCTTCTTATGTTAACTAATTAGTAAATATAGTCCACCTGTAAGACATTTCTTCTCAGTATCAATATTGAAGAAAGATCCCAGCGAGTGCTATGCAAATCTTCAGTAATGTATTGCTCACTCATCAGAATACATATATCGGACACGTTTCGGCCCATCCAGGATTCATCAGCTGATGAAGGCTGGATGGGCCGAAACGTGTCCGATATATGTATTCTGATGAGTGAACAATAAATTACTGAAGATTTGCATAGCACTCGCTGGGATCTTTCTTCAATATTGCTACTTGGCTTTCCATGTGCAGGTGCGCTATTGATTCGAGTGCCGGCCGCCTTCTACCTATTTCTTCTCAGTATAACTGCAGATGTTCTGTGAAGGCCTCAGAGGTTGGTTAGAGAACATTAGTGATCAAACGGCATAATGAAAACCAAGGAACACACTAGGCTGGTCAGGGATAAAGTTATGGAGTAGTGTAAAGCAGAGGTAGGTTATAAAAATATCCCAACCTCTGAACATCTCACAGAGCACTGTTCAATCCATCATCTGAAAATGGAAGGAGTATGGCACAACAGCAGACCTACCAAGATATGGCCATCCACCCCAACTGACACCCCAAGTGTAGGCAAGGAGAGCACTAGTAAAAGAAGGAGCCAAGAGGTCCTGAAGGCACTGTAGATAGATAGACAGATTCTTTACATATAGATATAAAGACAGACAAATTCTGTAGATAGATCGAATATTTATATAGGGATAGGTAGAAAGATAGATTGTGTATAGATAGATAGATAGATAGATAGATAGATAGATACATTTAGCAGATTTAACCATAGGTCAAACTGTGCCATATTTAACCCCTGGCATACACTCTTGAAGAATGGTACTTCAGGTGCTTCAAACCTGTGGCCTATAGGGTGCACAAAAGTTGACATTGGCTGGCATGAAATGACACCTGTGCCGTGCCATTTACCTTGTTTACTAGTGTGTTGCGCTATTACTGTGTGGAGACACTAAGAAGAACTTGATACCATTAAGGGATCTTTTATACAGTGTGGATCTCAAAGGGATGCACTGTTAATGTGTAAGGCACAAATAGGAGCACTGTTATTTTGTGGGGCATTATTGCCATTTGGGGCACTCTATGTTTTCTGCTAAATTTTAGCAGGTAACTATAGTAAAGAGGACATTGGGCACAATTCAGATTTTTTGCTACTGGCTTCTTCTCCTCTATGAAATATACTGTTCCAAAGAAATATACGTGAAATAGAGACATGAATCCATTCTATCTGAAACAAAAGTGCCCCAATTGGTCTAAAAATTGATATATGACATTCTGAGTTTCTATGACTCATATTGTTTCTTCAGAAAGACAACAGAAGATTAGATGGTCTAGAATCGATTCTGCAATGCTGTGCATTGGAGTCAGTCAGCAAGGTATTTTGCAAGTTTATAGTAGAGCCTTTGGTGAACATTGCAAGAGCCTTTTGGGAACATTGCTAAGGCTAGTTTCGCACTACTGTTATTAGACTCTGACAGGCTGTTCCGGCAGAAAACAGCATACCAGAGCTCTCTGGATCCATCATAGACAGCTGTTATGGCAATGCTGCACATAACATTTTTGTCTGGCCAAATACCAGTATATTTGTGAGGTAGTGGCAGGATCTCCCATGGATCCCATTATAATCAATGAGGACAGCAGGCATTGTGGTAACAGCCTACAGTAGACCGTTAACATATATGTGAGAGAGGCCTAACAAACCTTTCCATGTTTTAAAATGGTTTGGCCAGCCATATCTTCATTCTGTACCCCTCAGCCCAGAAATTACAGAACATATACCCAGAACCTCAATTGCATGTCAATGGTTCTGCAGAGAAATTTTTGAAAGACAGAGAGAAGGATTACCACAACCCCCATTGTTGCTGCTATCCATGGATTGCTACTAAGAAGGAACTGCAATGTGATCTGCTTGGAACTGTGCCTTGATATTGCTGGATGTACTACTTGTCCTATCCTGCATTTCAGTAAAAAGATATTTATTTACTACAATTGGCCTGGTTGCTGACTTCACCATATGCCAATCACTGTACCTACACCTTCTGCCTTGTACCCAGACCAACACTTAACACCAAGGGTGTGCCAACTACCACCAAGCAGTATCCTCTTCTTCAGCATTCTGATCCAGCTCCCAGGACTTGTCTAACACTTGTTTTTAACCTCCCCACCACTTTTATCAGACTGTGATATATTATCGTGGGCTCTTTGGGCCCCCTCACTATTCCATTCTCTGTATTTGTCCCTAGTGCCATTGTCGGGTATGAATGGGTTCCCCACCTCTGCTTGATCTTCTTCCTTATGGCATTTTAAAAGCTAACACTTCTCACATAAGGCATGAAGAGGAAGACTAACTTTAGTATATTCCATAGCACATGGGAGTTTGTTGCCTTTTAGGAAAAATGAAGGTGCCCAACAAAGAGGGGCAATGAAAACAGAGATGATGTATGTGAAAACATTCTGTAGGACCACATGGAAGAGGAGCAGGAGAAATGCTGTGCGCCCCTGCCTCAAAGGCACAGTCTCAGAATCAGCGGTCACATTGATATCATCCTACTGTGACTGAGCAAAGGAGTGAGTCTTTCAATCTAAACTCTCATCCTCTTTGCCCTCACTTAAAATCTGCCTCCTACCAGATATGAGGGAGAGCTGCTACTCCTGCTACTGAAAGAAAACAATAGCTGATCTCAGGGAGACCAGCCCCAAAAACACAGCGGAGCCTCAGTTAAGAGTCTCAACACAGCAATCCAAAGTGCAAAGCTCCCTGGGAAACAGTAATATGCAAAATAAATGTGGAGCCCCACTATTGGGTCTACAACACAATGAAAGCCAGAAATCCCTCAAAGGAAGTGAAAACCAGTGCAAAGCAATGTCTCCATTACAGAGATCACCAAATCCCCCGTATTAAGTGGCCCCTATGTCAAGATCCTACTTTTTTTTTACAAGCTTTAAGGATGCGACGGGGAAAACCTAAGCCAGTTATCCATCCACAGACAGCTGTTTCGGGGTGTTACCCCTCATCAGTGTGGAGTAGGATTCTGGCTTACCGGGAACAATGCCTTGGGGACTACTCAAAGAAAACAATAGCTGATCTCAGGGAGACCAGCCACAAAAAAACAGCGGAGCCTCAGTTAAGAGTCTCAACACAGCAATCCAAAGTGCAAAGCTCCCTGGGAAACAGTAATATGCAAAATAAATGTGGAGCCCCACTATTGGGTCTACAACACAATGAAAGCCAGATATCCCTCAAAGGAAATAAAACCAGTGCAAAGGGATGTCTCCATTACAAAGATCACCAAATCCACCATATTAAGTGGCCCCTATGTCAAGATCCCACTTTTTTACAAGCTTTAAGGATGTGACAGGGAAAAACCTAAGCCAGTTATCCATCCACAGACAGCTGTTTCGGGGTGTTGCCCCTCATCAGTGTGGAGTAGGAGTACTCCTGCTACTGACCAGACGTATGGTGCCTACTTCACTGCTACTACTGTTTGCACTACTACAACTACCCACATTCTGACTCGTGGATGACGAGACATGAGTAATTTTATAATGAGTTATGTAAATGAAAGTACTCAAAGGTACACAGATTGTTGAACGGTGGCAAAATAGTTTTTCTGTAATATGCATCAATGGGGAGAGACAGAACTGGATCGCACATCCACAACGCTTAACCCTTGATATGTGCTATTCAGCTACATTACTATAGTACTAGTCCCCCATATCGCATGTAAATATTGGTAGACATTAGTGTACATTTTGATCAAAAGGTAATAAGCCCACTCACCCTGTCACGGTTTTCTCCTAGAGTGGGTCCCTACTCTGTCCATAATCTGATAAAGGTGCCGCGCTGCATGGTGACACGTGGCATGTCCCAGCAGGCTGCAGTTATGCCGGCCAGCCAAAAAAGCACCACAACAACAAAGGCCACCATGCAGCATAGCACATATCAAGGGTTAAGCTTTGTGGATGTGCGATCCAGTTCTGTCACTCCCCATTGATACATATTTGTGGATCTTTCTTCTTTTTCATTCCTGGTATCAGCACTCCTCCCACTTGCCACAGGCGGTTTTAATAATCAGCAGGAGAATGCATAAGAATGTAATGGACCCACTAGCTGTTAGTCCTGGTTTCTGTTAGTACTGAGCAGGTTGCATTAGTCTCCTGTTCAAACAGTGCTGTGCTGCATGGAGGCCTTTGTTATTGTGGTGATTTTTTGGCTGGCCGGTGTAACTGCAGCCTGCTGGGACGGTGCCACGTGTCGCCATGCAGCGCAGCGCCTTTATCAGATTCTGGACAGAGTAGGGACCCACTCTAGGAGACAACCGTGACGGGGTGAGTGGGCTTATTACCTTTTGATCAAAATGTACACTAATGTCTCCAATATTTGCATGCGATATTGGGGACTAGTACTATAGTAAGTTAGCTGAATAGCACATATCAAGGGTTAAGTGTTGTGAATGTGCGATCCAGTTCTGTCTCTCCTCATTGATACATATTTGTGGATCTTTCTTCTTTTTCATTCCTGGTATCAGCACTTCTCCCACTTTCCACAGGCGGTTTTAATTAATTAGCAGGAGAATGCATAAGAGTGTAATGGACCCACTAATTGTTAGTCCTGGTTTTTGTTAGTACTGAGCAGGTTGCATTAGGCTCCTGTTCAGACAGTGCTGTGCTGCATGGTGTCCTTTGTTGTTGTGGTGCTTTTTTGGCTGCTCGGCGTAACTGCAGCCTGCTGGGACATGCCACGTGTCGCCATGCTGCGCGGCAGCTTTATCAGATTATGGACAGAGTACGGACCCACTCTAGGAGACAACCGTGACAGGGTGAGTGGGCTTATTACCTTTTGATCAAAATGTACACTAATGTCTCCAATATTTGCATGCGATATAGGGGACTAGTACTATAGTAAGTTAGCTGAATAGCACATATCAAGGGTTAAGCATTGTGGATGTGCGATCCAGTTCTGTCTCTCCCCATTGATACAGTTTTTCTGTAATTAACAGACACGGCTGCAATGAAACATCCCTCCTCTTATGCCAACACACTGCACACTGGTGTTGACAACTTACAATGGCATATTAACACAATAAAATGTGTTGATTGAAACTGGTACACTAATGCAGTACTATGCGTTAACTAAAACAGCACAGTATATTGACGCAATACAATGTGTTATCTAGAACTGCACAGTATATTGACGCAATACACTGTAATAACTAAAACTGCATGGTACACTGACATAATACAATGTTTTGATTGAAACTGGTATATTTATTCCATGCAATGCGGGTTGGGTCTCTGGGGTTGGGTCGGTGACTGAGCCTTTGTCAAAATATATCGACTGGCTTTTGAGACCAGTACTCCCCAGTGCCCCGCATACTTGAAGGACACCAATGACTTCTTGGTGGCTCTGGATGATATTCAGTGGAGGTCTGGTTACAAGTTAGTGTCCCGGGATGTGGAGAGCCTCTACACCCGCATCCCTCATGTTGCGGGTGTGGAGGCTGTCACTGACATCCTGCGCAACATGGAAAAAGATGATGTGTTCTGCGAGTTTGTAGAGGAATCCTTGTCGTTCATCTTGCAAAACAATGTCTTTATATTTGGTGACGAGTGGTTCAGACAGCGAGTAGGGACGGCCATGGGCACTCCCGTATCGTGCACGTTCGCCAATATGTATTTGGCAAGGCTGGAGGACAAATTTGTGTTCTCCACTCTGAACCCTTATGCACTGATGATTAAGACATATATAAGATATGTGGACGACGTTTTTGTTGTCTGGGATGGCACTGAGGAAGAGTGTGGTGAATTTGTTCGCTATTTGAATGATAACTCCATGGGAATAGTTTTTACCCTCAATTTCGGGGGGTCCAGATTGGAATTTCTGGACGTGGCTGTTGTGGTGGAGGGTAAAGAGTTGGTCACGGAGGGCTTTCGCAAGCCCACGGCGACCAACTCCTTACTCCACCACGACAGTTATCATCCTAGAAGTGTCAAGAAGTCAGTGTCGTTCGGACAGTTTATTAGGTTGCGTAGGATAAATGGGGATACAGCCACTTATCGCGAACAGGCCTCTGAGTTAAAAGAAAGATTGCTATCCAGGGGTTACCCGGAAAAGAAGTAATGGAGGATATGATGAGAGTGGAGGAACAGTTCTCCCAACAGATGCTTTTACAGGGGACTCAAAGAAGACAGAGATTACAGGGGAGGTGTAATAGACCCAATAGGTTTCCGATGACATTTAAGTATAGCCCTATGGCAGACAAGATCCGGTCTGTTATCCTCAATCACTGGGATATCCTGAAAAGGGACCCCACACTAGCTCAGATTAGTACAGAAAAACCGCTTATCTCTTTCCGGAGAACACACACGATTAGGAATAAGGTTCATTACACCACGGGGTGAAGATTGGTTATCAAAGAACAAACCAGTGGGAAATTTTAAATGTGGTAACTGCAACATGTGCAAGTATGGCCTACAAAAGAAAGTGGTAACCTTTGCAGGTTTGTACCACAGAATAAAAGAATTCATTAATTGTAGAAGCACCCACGTCGTGTATGCCTTGGTATGCGATTGTGGCTGCTTCTATATAGGGAAGACAATAAGATGTTTGAATGAACGTGTCAGAGAGCATGTGTCTTCTATAACCTCAGGTAAGGGTTGCCCACGGGTGATCGAGCATTACCGGGAAGTGCATTCTGGAGATCTCAAATCGCTACACTTTGTAGGATTGGAAACAGTCCGCCCATTGCCGAATGGAGGTGATAGACACCGCCTACTGTTGCAACGCGAGAGTAGGTGTACCTCCGGACACAGGCTACAGGGCGGTTGGGACTCAATGAACGTGCTGACATGTCAGTTTTTTTGTAAGTCCCAGCCGGGTTGGTTGATGTATTATGAAATGCTGTTGGGGGTCTTTCTCATGTATATTTTATTGTGTCTATTGATAGCGGTAGTATTCCGCAATTGTTATGTGTGAGAGCGAGTGGCGTCCAGGGTTGCTTGGCAACCTGGGACGCTAGCGCTTTAAAAAGACGTCATCCATGAATGACAAGTGTGTGCTGTTTGAAGAAGCGCGTGTGCGCGAAATAGCTATCGCTGCTCTTTCCTGTGTATGTTACTCTGTCTGCACCCCCACCTTCGAAGTGCACCTGAGTGTGCTGAATAAAGTTTTGGATATTATTCACCGTGGTGTGCCTCCTTTTCATTTGCTTCTGCTCTACATGCATTATTTGGACTTTTTTTGGATTGTGCACCACCTGTACGGTTGATTACGCGGAGATCCAGCTGAGGCTAACGTGGTTGAGATTGCTGTTTGAGGAGTGTGCCGTTGTTGCTTCTGACTTGAGTATTCAATGCGTTAAAGGGGTTGTCCCAGAAAAATATTCAAAAGTTTTTAAATCAGCACCAGGATCTGAATACTTTTGTAATTACATGCATTATAGATACTGAGCTATTCAATAAAATCTATCTTTAAAGCACCACCTGCTGTTTTCTGTTGTTCTAATTTCTCTGCCCTGCTAACTGAGATGTGGGAATCTGTAAAAAAAAATCCAAAATGGGTAGAAAAGGAAAAAACATAATTTCAACAGTTAGAACAACACAGAAAAGAACTCCCGATTACCTTGAAAATATCATGGAAGCTGGTGATTGGACCATGTGACCCAGTGACGTCACTGAAAGTCATTCATCCCCCTCCTGCTAAAGACAGAACAGAACACCGGCAGCTATGCGATCAAATGGAGTAGGTGAGTGTTTTTTTTATTATTTTTAACCCTCTATTGCCCTTTTTACTTAGCATTCTCAATAATGAGAATGCTATTATTTTCCTTTATAACTATGTTATAAGGGAAAATCATGAAGATTGGGTCCCCATCCCGATCGTCTCCTAGCATCCATGCAGGAAAATCGCACCGCATCCGCACTTGCTTGCGGATGCTGGCGAATTTACTGCAGCCCCATTCACTTCTATGGGGCCTGCGTTGCGTGAAAAACGCAGAATATAGAACATGCTGCGATTTTCACGCAACGCAAAAGTGATGTGGGAAAATCACCGCTCATGTACACAGCCCCATAGAAATGAATGGGTCCGGATTCAGTGCAGGTGCAATGCGTTCACCTCACACATTGCACCCGCACGAAAATCACGCCCATGTGAAAGGGGCCTAAGTCTGTGAATGAAGAGATTGGCATCAGTTCCTTGCTGACATAGATACTTCACAGGCATTATCATTCGTTCTGTTTGCTCTCCAAATGTGGTGTTTGAAAATTCTCAGTTCAACAAATTTAAGATCTTTCTGGTTTCTGGTGGAAATTGGGTAGTATTTTACAAAAAAATAAAATCTATGCACTTTCAGTATTACTCCAATGTTGGAGGCTCCATATTCCTGAACATTTTTACAGTGTGGAAGTTCAGATTATCCTGCTGAAAGAAGCCACTATCATCAGGGAATATCACTGCCATGAAGGGAAACACTAGGGGGCACAATTATTAAGACCGGTCTTAATAAGGCCTATAGCTGGTGGAGGATCTGCAAAAGTTATGAAGAGACGCCTCTCCATAACTTCTGCACATCCAGCGCCAGTTCTAAATGTAAGACAGCTTCCGAGCTGGTTTACATTTAGGCCATTTTATAAAACAGGCATAGAAAATGATGAATGAGATGGGTCTACCAGTCTGTCCTCTTCCCTGCCCACACCACGCTAAAAACTTTAGACCTGGCGTAAGCGTGAAAAGATGCAGACTGCGCCATCTGGGCATGAAATACGCCTAAAATAGGCGTATTTTAGTATAATAAATGATCCTCTTGGTCTATAGCAAGAATCGGCAACCTCCGATACTCCTGCTGTGGTGAAACTACAACTCCCAGCATGCACACTCACTTGTCTGTTCTCAGAACTCCCACAGACATGAATGGATCATGATGGGAGTTGTAGTTTCACAGCAGCTGGAGTGCTGGTGGTTGCTGCCCCCTGATCTATAGCAACGTTTAGGTAGGTGGTATGTGTCAAAGTAGCAACACAAATGTCAGAAGTCAGGACCTAAGTTTACCCAGGAGAACAAACATTTCCCAGAACATCACACTGTCTCCAACTTTCATATGATGTGAAAGAAAACAGGATTCATCAGGTAATAATCTTCTATTACTCCATTGTCCAGTTCTAATGTTCATGTGCCCATGACCCTGTCACCATTTCACTAGTTGTCCTTCCTTTGACTATTTTTTGTAGGTAATAATTAGTGCACACAGGAACTGCCATTTTAGAGATGCTCTGACTCTAGCCATCCCAATTTGATCCTCGTTAAAGTTGCTTAGATCCTTACGCTTTCCTATTTTTTAACTTTCAGACTATCCACTTGCTTCCTAATATATTCCACCACCGATGCTATTGTCACAAGATCTGGGTATGCCGCTGACAGTAAAGGCTTGCTAAATGCTTAAAGGGTAACTGTCATGTTTTCATCAAAAAAATCAATTTTAGCATATGTTACTGCTGCAGCAACATTATGCATAAAGCAATCTTTAGTTTCTTCACATACTACTGTTTTCTTTGAGGTTTTTCTCTTAGTTATAGCTGTTTAGACATTTACAATATGAGCACCTTCTCAATATGGCTCCTCTATCAGTTCTCTGAGGCCAAAACTGCTTTCCCTCACTTCCCATACACACTTGCTGTAGCCAGCAGCTCCCTGCCAGCCAATCAGATTGGATTACCGAGAGACACGCCTCCTCACTCTGAAGCCTAATGCAGACATGCAGTGTGAAGGACCGCCCCTCTGTCTTCTGTTTATAGTAAAGGGGAGACAGACAAGCCATAGCTACTGTCTTTTAAGGGAGCAATGGAAAGGGACAGATGACATTAATGAAAGCTGTTATTATAAGGTAATTACAGATCTTTTGACAGTCATTGACAGACTAACTCAGGTATACATGCTTGGCTCTAATAAACCAGCAAATAAAAAAAATATGACCGTTTCCCTTTAATTTGCAAATATTACATTAAATCTGAATAAGTGCTTTAAGCAGAAGTTCAAATTCTACATGTGATTTTCCAGTTTTTTGCTGAGCATGTTCCAGTTATTTAAATTACCACAAAGATTATTTGGTTGTTAGAATAACTTGTAAAATCCCTGCGCAAAATGTAAAATTTGACATTTACTCTGCATTTACTTCACTTTGTAATATGAATCAACTGTTGCATAACTATCCAGCTTGTGCCAATGAGATTTTTGCAGAAAAGTATGACCTTGTGGTCAAACAGTAGACATCTGCAGAATAGCATTACATAAACTCTTCTGCTAGTGTAGCAATTTCCATCTTACAACTCGAATGGAAACGTAGGTGTACTGCATTGAGTACTGCAATGATTCAAGAGAACAAATATAGATATACTAATGGAGCCGATGGCCTCACTGGCTTCCTCTATTGAGCCATTGAAACATATGCTTGTATGTCAACTTCTTCATTTATTTTTATTTTAACAAGTTGAAATAAAAGCTTATGTTTTATTATATAATATGGCTATGATTTATCATACCTTCACTCCAGAATTCTGGCGTCAAAAAGTCGCTAAAATAGGGCTTTTGTGACTTTTTGCACTCACTTGCACAAAATTGCGACTTTTTTGCACTCGCCCAAAATTTTGCAACTTTTTGCATTTTTACACCAATCACCCCAGTTTTGTTATGTGGGTGGAAAAGTGGGTGTGTTACCCATGTTAATGAGTTTGACTCCAGATTTATCACTGAGACTTTAAAAAAAAAGTTACAATAAAGTCGTCATCTCACTCCAGGATGAAGATGGAGTGGGAAAACTGGAGTATCTTCTCTAGATAAAAGTGTCAGGTCTACAGATAAGACAAATTTATCAAGTAACGTGACTTTGATAAATGTGGCGTAAAGTACTCTAATGCAGACTCATGTAAAATTGACTTCAAATTTTACCTTCATGATTCCTACCTATGTTTTTTCTTATATTTATGTACATATATATTCCTGAAGTGCAACAAATTTATCTCTTAATTAATGTAAAAAATGATCATACATCATATAGTACATTACTATCTCTAACAATGCTAGAACCAGCCCTGTACCTCGCATGGAACCAGAGATCTCTCCATTCATTGCTTTAGTTTCTCTGCTAGATTTATATAAAGCTGGTAGCACAGGCAGTGTGTCGTTTCTGCTGCAGCTTGGGTGGGGGTGTCCCTTCTGCTGCAGCTCTCTCCCTATCAAAGCTCAGGAGGCAGGCAGTTGAATAATGGTAATGAGCATGCACAGCCACCTCAGCTAGGTGGACAGAGAAATAAGAAAAAGAACAAACAGCAGGTGGCGCTATACCGATACATTCTATTGAATTTTTCAGTGGCTATACAAAATTTTTAATTACATGCAATTACAATAATATTTAGATCCAGGCGCTGGTTTTAAAACTTCATCATGATATTTTTCACAGGATATCCCCTTTAACCATTTAGTTGGCAGGAACAATTATACACTTTTAACAATCATAGAAAAAGCATAAAAAAAATCATAACGCCCATACCCACACATACTGTTCCAGTAGACATCTGGCACATCTGTAAAATGCCACCCAGTACCTTATAATTGGCACCTTCATGCTGTATATTGTGCTGCACTGTGGTATTTGGTTCTGCTGGGTCAGTATACTGTGTTGCGCTCTGGAATGTGGTCCTGCAGCAGAACCAGATACCACTACACTGCCCCTCTGTGGTAATACTGGCCCCATCTACCTGTTACCCCCACCTATTTGGGTTGGCCCCACCTATTTGCATTGGCCACATCTTCTTTCAACTTGAACCCTGAAAGAATGTATTCAGACTTGGTGCCATTGGTGGTACATCCGATTATCAATCTGTGGTAGGTATATGGATAAGCACCAGTCAGACTTTTTTTTCCCCAAAAAAGGGAGTGGTGAGGTTGAGGAGGGCAGGGGGCTGGTGGCCCCACCACATTTATAATCTTCTACTCCACTTTTCCACTGGTGTAGAAGAAGACTAAAAGATTTCAGTTGAGGTGCACAGACAGCTGGATACTGTGCCTAATTTATGACGAAGTATATGCTATGTCATCAATTAGGCACAACATCTGGCAGTGTGCCTGGTATCATAGCCTGGCGAATCTTCATCTTATTCCATCATGTTGATTTTAAATCCAAAATTGTTAATAACCCTTTATAGGGACGGGAGCTCTGGTTTTTAGAGCTGCCAATATTCTGCATTGGCATTCATGTGAACGATAACATCCTGGAGTTCAGCAGTCACCACTAGAGGGAGATGGGGGCTTATCACAGAGTTCAAGGTATTATAGTATGCGGTTACTTCTACTACTCCATCTAGGGACTACAGGTAGCCAGAATCATCAAGCAGAGCTCCAACCACTATAAACATACTGTTTAAGTGACTGATAATCACAGAATTGTGAATGAAAAAACACAATATTGAAGGACAGATATACTTTAACTGATAAATATAGTGGCAGGGATGGAAAGTAATAGAAATGTTGTGTGATTAAGTTAATTTCCATAGCAAGGAATGATTTTTTAGTTAGTTTGTTGCGATTCATCTGATCACTTTTTTAATAATCTAGAATTAATGCAAATTACCTGCATAAAAACTGAAGTAACAAACTTTGAGAAAATAAAAATTTGTGTCGCTTTCAAAACTTTTAGCCACAATTGTACATGAACTTTTTGAAGTTACAGTACACCAGTAACCATATTGAGTGGAGAACTGACTGCATTAATAAAATTGATCCCATCTTTTTCGTTAACCCTTTTCCCTCACTACAACAACCTGTAACCCCAGTCTTTGTCCTTGGTAGCCAAACATTATTCCCTCTTGTCTTAGTCAATATCAATGATTTTTTGTAGTTGTCATTCACTTGTTAGGCTTGCAGCCGCTAGAGCATATTTGGTAACTTTAGCAGTACTATAATGAGTGCTGTGAGCACAGCATGTTGCCTAAAGATGTGACAGTTGATTTTAAGTAATATTGGTGACATCTGCAATTCCTTGTCACTGTCTCTAATTTAAATTCCACATTTATCTAACTCCTAAGTAGAAATGTTCAGATTCAACTTTAATCTTAGCTATTCTATACTGTATTGTACACATTAAAGGGGTATGCTCATGTCAGACCTTTCTCAGATATCCATAGGATATGCACAGGACATGCCTTATAAGGGTTTATGCACATAACCAATGAATGTTTTGCGGATCTGCAAAACACAGATACCGGGCCGTATTGTCATTTTATAGACAATTATCTTGGACTTGGATCTATTTAGCATACAATTAGTTACACAGATTCTTGTCATGTAACTGCATTGTTACTGTTTTGCTCCTAAAATTCTAATTTTAATTCTAATTCTATTTTTTTTTTTTATGTTAGTGTTTTGTGAATCCACCTTTGGCTTTCAACACTACCTGAGTCCATCTGGGCATGCGCTCGATCAGATTCAAGCATATCTCGACCAAAATCTGTTCCCAGGTCTCTTGTACACTTTCCCAACGTTGGTGCATACTAGTTGACTCAGGTACAAATACATATTTTTCTTCAACTCTAACCACAAGTGTTCGATTGGGTTGAGGTCTGGGGACAGTAGGGGCCAATTCAGTATCTTTACTTCATTCTCATTGAACCATTTATTTGCTAATCTCCAAGTATGCTTCAGGTCGTTGTCCTGCTGGAACAGTATGTCATCCTTTTCATACCCATAGTACACGAGTGTATGAAGTAATGTAGGATACTCAAATATAGCTCAGCATTGAGACCACCATCGATCCTTCTCAATCCATTAGCCTCCTTTTCCCTTGTTTCTTTCAGATGCATTTGCACCCATCAGAGCCCAGTCTATTGACTTTAGTCTCATTGCTCCAAATCACCCGTTTCCACTGCTTGTACTTTTTTGTAAACTTGAGCCAACACTTCTTATGATGACATTGAAGTCGAGGCTTCACCTTTTTTCGGGCCACCATTCCAGACTTGTGTAAAGTGCCTCGCACAGTGCTTGCATGGACATCTGTGATCTCACTATAATGAAGCATACGAGCAACCTCTATTAAAAATAGAAAATGCCTTACAAAAAGAATTACTTTGGCATTAGGGACATTTTACCAAAAAGTTACTTAAAAGTTTAGTTACACTTTAAATTGATCATGTGCAACCACATCAGGGAGGTGGACAAGAAATAATAAAAAGAAAATATACATTATATATACAGATACAGATACATTTAGCTCAGTGGCTATGTTAAATCTTTAATCGCATGCAATTACAAAAGTATTCAAATCCAGGGGCTGGTTTGAAACATGTAGAACATTTTTAATGGCACAACCCTTTTAAACAGTTTTGATAAACCATTAATATTTCTGCCCCAAACCACTGCCCCTCTTTTATACTGACCAGAATTTAATGGTAAAAAGGTGGCGGTCATACTCCTGAATGTTTTGTTGGCTCTCCCCTATAGGTGGACTATAATAGAAACACCGCTATTTAGAACCACTGGCACCAGCAAGTGTTTCATATTGATGATTTGCGGTAAACCAAGTATATTTGCGCATAAGTAGGAACAAAGGAGTAACATACAGGTGGACTATAATAGAAGTACCGCCATTTAGAACTACTGGCACCAGCAATTTCCGTATATTGATTATTCAAGGACACCAAAGTACATTTGTGTATAAGTAGGAAGGAAGGAGATCTATAATCAAGTATACACTCCTCCTCTGTATAATGTGAATATTAATATTCATGAAATGTTTTCACTGTTGAGTTTGACAGTTTTAGCACTAGAATAAATGTCTGGTCTGAATATCATGGTGAGATATCAGTAATAGATCTGATCTAATAACAACAAACCATCTGAGATATCCAGGTTGGACGCAGAACCAACATTTATTTAAATCAATGATTTTGGGCATATGCAACAACTGTATGTAAAATATACGCAATTTTACCGTTCTTTTCTGGACATACACCAACGTGCTGTAGAATGACCATTTTGAAAGTGCGCACTTCAAAGTACCAATACACCTAAAATCACAAATTACATTTTGTGATATATAGCATCTATTACTGGGTGAATTGTAGCATTTGAGACATATAGGTGGAGATTATACAGCACATTGGAAAATTATTGTGGTTGGGTCTATATATTTTAAATTTTGATTTTATTATATGGCTTTGTTTGATGTTTTAATGTTTTATTGAATATTTTATATTCTGCTAGAAGGAAGTTATTTAATAAATTACATTATATTCCATATAAGAGTGGCAATTCTATTTAGAAACATTTTTGGAACACACATTTTTGAGGGTTGAATCAAATTAGTATTAGAGCACCTGCCCTGAGAGGGTGAGAGTGAGCGATTTTCAACAAATAGCAGCTCATTAATATTTCAGCCCCAAACCGCTGCCCCTCTTTTATACTGACCAGTATTTAAAGGTGAAAAAGGTGGCGGTCATACTCCTGAATGTTTTGGTGGCTCTCCCCTACTCTTTCCTACACAGAGCCTACAACAGGCTCGCCTCCTGCTGCACCCATTGTCCTCCATGTTTTGGACATTTAGAGTGGCTCTATCGAATGTTCTATGCCACCTGCTGGTGAAAGAGGAACATTGCATAGGAGTGTTAGAGATAGTCAAAAATGGGGTTAGAGAGGAGAGAGTGGGGGAAGAGAACCTTTAGGAAGATTTGGCATCACTGCTGGATGAACATCAAATAGCAAATGCATGGCTACAAGGGGAGGGGGCAGGGAACAATAGCTAGTGCTACTTTAGTAGGACGTCTTCCAGAAAAAAATGCAGTAGAATGGGTATGCATGAGTGTCTCTCTGTGGAAATGCATTTGTGAATGTATGTTTATGTGTATTTTTAAGCTCACAGTAAGGTGTTATTATATATATATATATATATATATATATATATACACTACTGGAATCAGTAAGAAGCATTGCTTTCAGGTGAGAACCATCATGGCACTGTATGGAATACAAACAGGTCTGCACTACTCACCTATTCAGGACTCCATATGAAGCTGTGTGGGTTTGTGCACATGGTAGAACTTACAGAGTCATGATATTGGTGCACAGTGTGGCAGTGTTACTAATTATAAGGTCACTGACACTTTCTAGCAAGTATGTACATCTCTATGCGTATTCCCATGTTCATTGCTCCCCCCCCCCCCTTCCAAAATCCTAAGTATGTCCATGCATGGATACACATGTATATTTGTGTCTGTATTTGTATACTCTATATCATAGGCGTAGCTATGAAGGGTGCAGAGGTAGCAGTCGCTACTGGGCCCAGGAGCCTGAGGGGGCCCAAAGACCCTTGTGGTGCATAAGAAGACACTGGTCTTATAGAAAATGCATGCAGGTCAAGTTACACCTTTGGCTGGAGGGAAGGGGTTAGGTCAAGAATTTAGCCCGGGGGGAGGTTTCAATTTTTGCCTCAGGCAGTATAAAGGCTATGTGCTTCCCTGCCCCTGGCCACAAAGCACTGAGGGAAGAGGGGCCCAAGCTGAACTCTTGCACCAGGGCCCATGAGCCTTTAGCTACGCCCCTGCCCTATATAGTATGTTTGTGCATGTTTCTGTATGAAAGAAGGGGTGCACATTCAATATACACATGCTTGTGCATCATCTATGTTCTTTTTCTTTCCTAACTTCTCATTATCCTAAATATATTTGGTTCAGTTGAACTTTTAACTTTATGTTCTCCTTTCAATGGTACCATTAGATTTAATTATATAAAGCACATAAGGAAGTTTATGATAGGTCTGCAATTTTTCTTTTTTTAACAGTTACAGGCCACATATTGTAGAGGAATCCAAGTACAGAATGAGCAATAGGCTCATTAATTGTGCTAAACATCAACTTCTATGAAGGGGTGCCCCAAAAGAATGCAAGACGGTGAAGACCTGTTTAATATTTAGACTTGAAAGAACAGCTCTGCCATGGTATACAGTATGGAAGTAATTAGATGTTGGTTGACCCAGGCCCTGGAACACTTCTACTGCGGCTGGTATAGCTGCCAAGACGTCTCTGCATCTTATTCATAAGCAATGTTTAATACCAATTGCTATAGTGTTCAGTGAAGTGAATCATTTTAAGCGAAATTTGGTCCGAAGTTTAGGAAAACGACGATCCGTCATGAGGCTTAATTTCCTTGTGCTTTATGGTAACAAAGTTTTTCGTAGAATGGCGGCTGCACGTGTTACAAAGTGAAAGTAAAAAGCCTGGAAACGGGAGGTCACTCATAATGCCCTGCAGCCAGCTAATCTGCAGACAGCCATCCCCTGTGATGTCACAGCCCAATAAAACCCTCATCCCACGCGATATTGTCCTGTGAGCTAAGCTTAGGGAGAGACGTGGAAAGTGCTCATGCGCTAGGGAAAGTGTTGTGAATATGATTAATATAAGAATATTGGAGAAGGGAGAGTGCAGGGACAGTGCAGGGAGACTTAGTCAGCACTCGTTTTATTAATTTATTTCTACATTTACTGTAATTATTCCTACATCAGCTGTAAACTAATATATGTAATTCAATACTAGTGTTGATCGAGCACCCAAGTGCTCGGGTGCTCGGGCCGAACACATCGGGATGCTCGGGTGATCTACAGAGCACCCGAGTATAATGGAAGTCAATGGGGGAACCCGAGCATTAAACCAGGCACCCGCTGCTCTGAAGAGGGGAGGGTGCCTGGTTCATAGGAAAAGGTCAGAAATTGATGGAAACACCACCGAAATGGTTCGGAACAGCATGAGGAGGATGTTTGCATGCATCTTGGACTCTCAGGTCGCTGCTAGGAACGATGTTGTCCGAGTAGTACGCCACTTTTGCAGACTGACAATAATCACACAAAACCAAAGATAAAATCGATTTTAGAGGAAACATTGTTAGGAAACATTCTTTCCTGTATATTTACTTGTATATAAAGTGCAAGTGCTGCCAAAAATTACAAGCAAGAGGCACTCCGATACAACCTGTATATCACATAAAGGAGGGCCTCATTCACATTGTGGTACAATTGTTTATGTAGTGGGACTCCTACACTCATAAAGCTGCCAAAGGGCTGCAAGGGCTGCCAATAATTACAAGTAACCCACACTCCAATACACCCTTTGTTACACATAAAGGAGGGCATCATACACACCCTTGAAAAATTATGATTGATGGCCTGCTGGTGACTCTCAAAACCATTTGGAGCAAGGGCCAGCTGATCTGACCATCTAAAACATTAGTGGTGAGGGTCTGCTGGTGAGCTAACCCTCTAAAAGATTGTAGGTGAGGGCCTGCTGGTGAGCGGACCCTATAAAAAATTTGGAGTGAGGGTCTGCTGGTGAGCTGGCCCTCTAAAAGATTGTAGATGAGGGCTTGCAGGTGAGCTGACCCTGTAAAAGATTGTAGGTGAAGGCCTGCTGGTGAGCTGACCCTCTAAAAGGTTGTAGGTGAGGGTCTGCAGGTGAGCTGACACTGTAAAACATTATATGCAGGGCCTTGGCTATTGAGACTTGACTTGGTGGAAGACAGGGTGGTGCTTAACCGACTGTAAGAATTATCTGCTGCAATCCAACCGACCACCTGGTCGCACTGGTCTCACTTCAAGAGTGGATATCCCGCAGATAATGTCAATGCTGTCACCGGCGGCTAATAAAAAATGACAGGGAATATCACAGGTATTAGGGATAAGAAAAAATTATAGAGGAGAGGTACCACCGGTAATGTCACTGTCCGCAGCGTCTACGTAAAAAGTACACTGTATGTCACAGATAGCATTTTCAAGTGCACACGTTACACTGGAGAAGCGGCACTGGTAATGTGGTAATGTCCCTGTCAGAAGCGGACACCGTCTATTGAGAAAGTACACTGTATGTCACAGATATATTTTTTAAGCGCACACGTTATACTGCAAATGTGGCACTGGTAATGTCACTGTCCACAGCAGACACTGTCTACGGAAAAAGTTCACTGGATGTCACAGATATTTTTGGGATGTGCACACTTTACAGCCTATAAGACGCTATTTAGCGCAGGATGCGCAAAAAAATATATTGCTGCTGCCACACACAATAGTCCTTAAAAGGACTTTTGGGTCTGTGAAGTTTTAGCAATTTAGCACAGGCTGCGCCACAAATATATATTGCTGCTGTCACGCACAATAGTCCTTTGGGTCTCTAAAAAGTTTTTCTAATAAAAAAAAGTCCAATATCACTCCCTACACTGTCTGTCCCTTCCTATGCACAGCTCTCCCTGACTAAGACTAAGCCGGACACGCGCCATCGGGTGCTATATAGCACCCAATGACACGTTCCGGCCATCCAATCACTGTAATGCTAGTAACCAACATGGCTACAGCATTATAGTGAGAGCAACACTTACATGCACATTTATTGGCTGCGTAGCAGCCAAGAAACATGTGGGGAGGAGACTCGAGCATTGCGCTCGAGCACATGCTGTATTCGTCTGAAAACCGCGATGTGACGAGCATTGCGATGCTCGAGCTGAACTGGTGTTCAGTCGAGCATGCTCGTTCAACACTAGTCAATACCAATAAGATGGAAGACTTTATTATTCCACTGCCAGCGTCTCAGCCAATACCATCCAATCTGTATCCTTTAGGGCTGCCAGGTCCTTTAGGGCTGCCAGATAACCATCCTCATCTTTTGCTAGTTTTACTTCTTCTGAATCCCCCTTCAAAGTCTCCATGTTCTAGAAAAGTCAGCAAGATGCAGAGACAGGAGGAGCTGGATGTTCCTGATAACGTATTCTCATCGATATTAGATGATGTAGAAAAGGAGGAGAACCAGATGGTAGAAGAAGGGCTCCCACCTGTAGGGAAGAAGAGCACTGGGGTTGGAGAAGTGGGTATGCCAGTGCTGATTAATTTTCAGTGTTTACTGTCAAATAATCTGCAGGAGATTTCTAGGCCAGAACAGCAATAATATGTATATTGTCACTCGCCTAACCAGCCAAACCCCATACCAGCAAAAGCCACTGTATAAAGAGGCCACACGGCCATTAACACTGAAGAAGGACTATACAGTGCAGTCTTCATTATTAAATGAAAGGCAGCTGCTAATTGGCCGCACGGTTCTGCACCGCGTCATGGCTGCAACCTGCTTGGAGCACGGCTGCTCAGTATGGATGTGCCCTATGGCAAAGTTGCCGAATTGAATTTTTCAAAGCTTCGCTCATCTCTAGTGCTAAATATGCAGTATAATGTTGCACTAGTGCACTTTTTGAGCATGAGAAAAATGTTTGGATAACTATCACAAAAGTCTTTTGTTTTAAATCTATATGAAAGAGTTTTAGAGCAAATCAAGACTAAAAATGTTACAGACACATTAAAACTAGTGATAATTTAAAGAAAATTCTCCCTGTAGGCTCCATATAGGTCAAATATGAACACTTCTATTAGTGATAGCCCCAATAACATCACAGGCCAGGGAGGTTTCAGATATCACAGGCCAGGGAGGTTTCAGATATCATAGGCCAAACATTGATTGGCCTGCCATTTAGAGCCAGTCAGAGTTTAGCTCTATTTCTCTCGTTATGAGCAGATGTGTTCTAATATCTGATTAGCCTATAAACTTTATACAGTTGTTATTCAAATTGAAGAGGAGCTGTCACCTCTCCTGACATGTCTGTTTTAGTAACTAATTGCATTCCCCATGTAGTTCCAATTTGGGAGCAACTGTTCTTATGTCTCTATGTTGTGTGAAAACTGCTACTAGAAGTTTATGAATGAATTGCCAGCAGCTTACAGTGAAGGTGCAGATGGGTGTTACTAGTTGGGGATGTGTCCCTGCACTGTATGACACTAGCAGCACTGATTGGATGGAGTCAGACACACCCACTACTGTTAACAACCAGCAGTATCTTTACTGTAGACTGCTGACAATATAATTGTAAACTTCTAGCAGGAATAATACAGAAATGACACAACACAGAGTCATAAAAATAGATGCATTGGAATTGTTATTACATGAGGAAGGCAATTAGGTACTAAGACAGATATGTCTAGAGAGGTGACAGCTCCTCTTTAAGATTCCTTAAGCCTGCAGTTGTGGGCACACACAAGAGACTGCTACTCCTGTTTGGAGCTGTGGCATCTAATTGCCATGGTGGCACGATAACTCTCTCCAGCATGATGTGTGTGGCAAGTGTTTGTCACAGGATCCAGAACAGAATGGAGTGTGTGACATTAGGGACCGTAAAGGGGTATTCCGGTTACTACAAATGATGCCCTACTGTGAGAGGTAAGTGACGGCTTGAAACTAGGGTTGAGCGAACCCGAACTGTATAGTTTGGGTTCGTACTGAATTTTGGGGAGTTCATGACACGGACCTGAACCCGAACATTTACGTAAAAGTTCGGGTTCGGGTTTGGTGTTTGGAGATTTCTATGGTGCATTTTGAAAGCCTGCAAAGCAGCCAATCAACAGGCGTCGTACTACTTGCCCCAAGAGGTTATCACAGCCATGCCTACTATTGGCATGGCTGTGATTGGTCAATAGAGATGGCCCGAACTATTCGCCGGCGAACAGTTCCCGGCGAACATAGCTTGTTCGCGTTTGCCTCAGCGGGCGAACATATGCGATGTTCGGTCCGCCCCCTATACATCATCATTGAGAAAACTTTGACCCTGTACCTCACAGTCAGCAGACACATTCCAGCCAATCAGCAGCATACCCTCCCTCCCAGACCCTTCCACCTCCTGCACAGCATCCATTTTAGATTCATTCTGAAGCTGCAGTCTTAGTGAGAGGAGGGACAGAGTAGTTGCTGCTGATTTAATAGGGAAATTGATAGCTAGGCTAGTGTATTCAGTGTCCACTCCAGTCCTGAAAGACTCATCTGATCTCTGCTGTAAGGACAGCGTCCTGACAGCACCCCAAAAAGCCCTTTTTAGGGCTTCAACATTAGTCTGCTTTTTTTTTTTTTTTTTTTTCTCCATATATATATTGCAGTTGCCTGGCCTGCCTGTGTGTGAGGAGCTGCAGGCCCACAGACTGTAGTGTGCCCACTGCCACTGCGGCCTATCAATCATACCGTGTGGCACAGGACTTTGCATCAAACAAAGGCATTTAATTTTTACCCTTTAATCTAAGGTTAGTTGCCTGCCAGTGTGTGTCAGGCTGACTTCCACAGACTGTAGTGTGCCCACTGCCAGTGCCCACCACCACTCATATCGGCAGTGACAGTAAATTGCACGGTGCAGACGCAGTGACCGTGGATTAAAAAAAAAGGGAGGGAGCCAACGTTTTTTTAACCATCTCCCTGTTCGAAAAATCAATTCAATTGACCTTTCGGGGACCCTTGGTGTTGTACGTGGCTGGGTGGAGGAAGAAACCTTTAATGACATCACCGGGACATGGCTAGCTTGGTATCCAACCTTGTGCAAATGGGGAGTTTGCGGTTGTTTACGGTTGTTTGTGGTGCATTAAAAGAGGAGTTTGGTATGTGAATGTCAGTGAAGCGGGCGTAACCCTTACACTACCTGATCGATACAACATCATACCTGATCATATACACACACTGGATGTTTTAAAGCATGTTATTCCAAACAATTTAGGAATGTTACGTGATTTATGCCCTTTATGGATTAAAACCCGACTCTGCGTCCACTACGTAATTTTCCATGGGAGTTTTGCCATAGATCCCCCTCCGGCATGCCACAGTCCAGGTGTTAGTCCCCTTGAAACAACTTTTCCATCACTATTGTGGCCAGAAAGAGTCCCTTTGGTTTTTAAAATTCGCCTGTCTATTGAAGTCTATGGCGGTTCGCCCGGTTCGCCCGTTCGCGAACATTTGCGGAAGTTCGCGTTCGCTGTTCGTGAACTGAAAATTTTATGTTCGCGACATCACTATTGGTCAAGTGCAGCATGTGACCCAGCCTCTATTTAAGCTGGAATCACGCAGCGCCACACATCACTGTGCTCTGATTAGTGTAGAGATAGGATGCAGCTGCTGTGAGGGTGAGATTAGGCAGGAAAAACTCAGCAAAAACACTTAATGAAGTGATCGATCTACAGCTGTGAATCATTCAACTTCTGCTAGTTAATTGCTCACTGGTTTTTAGGCTGCCAAGAGTGATTTTATGTCACTGTTTTCTGGGGTGATCGGCAGCCATTTTGTGTCTTGTGGTGCACCAGCACAAGCTGCCACCAATCAAGCCATCAATCCATCAATGCTATATTTTTTTTTTTGCTATATCCTACATCAGGGGCGTGGCTGTGCTTATTATCACACCTAGAAACGCAGGATAGAAATTTCTATATTTTATTGAGGGGTGAAATTCACTTGCCAAAATAGCAATCCCCTAAATCTGGTGTTCCAGCTGTGGCTAGCCAAGTGTAATACTGGCTGATGTCTGGCAAAGGATAGATATTGTTCTGGGGTGAAATTCAATTGCCAAAATAGCAATCCCCTAAATCTGGTGTTCCAGCTGTGGCTGGCTAAGTGTAATGCTGTCCAGCAAAGGATAGATTTTTTTCTGGGGTGAAATTCAATTGCAAAAATAGCAATACCGTAAATCGGTGGTTTCAGCTGTGGCTGGCCAAGTTTAATAGTGTCCGGCAAAGAATAGAATTGGTTCTTGGGTGAAATTCAATTGCCAAAATAGCAATACCGTAAATCAGTGGTTTCAGCTGTGGCTGGCCAAGTTTACTAGTGTCCGGAAAAGGATGTATTTTTTTCTGGGGTTGAATTCAATTGCCAAAATAGCAATCCCCTAAATCTGGTGTTCCAGCTGTGGCTGGCTAAGTTTAATACTGTCCGTCAAAGGATAGATTGTGTTCTGGGGTGAAATTCAATTGCCAAAATAGCAGTCCCCTAACTCTGGTGTTCCAGCTGTGGCTGGCCAAGTTTAATAGTGTCCGGCAAAGGATAGATTTTGTTCTGGGGTGAAATTCAATTGCCAAAATAGCAATCCCCTAAATCTGGTGTTCCAGCTGTGGCTGGCCAAGTTAAATAGTGTCCGGCAAAGGATAGATTTTGTTCTGGGGTGAAATTCAATTGCCAAAATAGCAATTCCGTAAATCAGTGGTTTCAGCTGTGGCTGGCCAAGTTTAATAGTGTCCGGCAAAGAATAGATTTGGTTCTTGGGTGAAATTCAATTGCCAAAATAGCAATACCGTAAATCAGTGGTTTCAGCTGTGGCTGGCCAAGTTTAATAGTGTCCGGAGAAGGATATATTTTTTTCTGGGGTTAAATTCAATTGCCAAAATAGCAATACCGTAAATCAGTGGTTTCAGCTGTGGCTGGCTAAGTTTAATACTGTCCGGCAAAGGATGTATTTTTTTCTGGGGTGAAATTCAATTGTTAAAATAGCAATCCCCTAAATCTGGTGTTCCAGCTGTGGCTGGCTAAGTTTATTACTGTCCGTCAAAGGATAGATTGTGTTCTGGGGTGAAATTCAATTGCCAAAATAGCAATCCCCTAAATCTGGTGTTCCAGCTATGGCTGGCCAAGTTTAATAGTGTCCGGCAAAGGATAGATTTTGTTCTGGGGTGAAGTTCATTTGCCAAAATAGCAATACCGTAAATCAGTGGTATTAGCTGTGGCTGGCCAAGTTTAATACTGTCCGGCAAAGGATAGATTTTAAATTGTTGGGTGAAATATTACCATTTTTGCCAGGTACAAACCCCTGCACTGCATAACTGACAGGGAACTTACAATTGGCAGTTACATTCTTGAATGAAATAAAGCCTTTTTGGGCAGTGAAACCAAAGGTAGTTGCCAATAACTGTTTTTTTCATTTTTTATTTTTTTTAATAAATTACTGTAGACCCAAAAACATTAGGAAAATATAAAAAATAAAACAAAGTGTAATTGCGAGGTAGTATAACAATGTTTGGGTGAGGCCGGTATACATGTCTATTCTGCATGAGGTACAAACAAGTCTTGTGGGATCCATGCCTGGTTCTTTTTAATAAACAAAAGCTTGCCCACATTGTCTGGGGACAGGCGGCTGCACTTGTCTGTGATAACACCCCCTGCTGTGATAAACACACGTTCAGACAATACAGTGGCTGCAGGGTAGGCCAGCACCTCCAAGGCGTAAAGGGCAACCTCAGGACATGTGCCCAATTTGATGACCCAGAAGTTGAATGGGGCAGACCCAGTGGCGTAGCTAAAAATGATTGGGCACCACAGCAAATTTTTGAATGGGGCCCCCCTCCCCCAGTAATTCTTGCACAAACCCCTTCCTTTCATGCCGCCATGCCTGTGGCTACTAAAGATCGCTCTCTCAGACCCGGCCCAGCAGCTGTTCCATTCGCTTTCTACACTGTCTATACTGCTATAATGTCATTGTATAATACTGTTGAGGGGGCCCTGACAAAATCCTTTAGTCCTCCTCCTCCTCCTGGATGGGCCCTTTCTAGGTCACGGCCCCAAAGCAGTTGCTTTCCCTGCTTCGCCTGTAGCTTTTCCCCTAGGCAGACCCATCAGTCAGTACGTGTACTGTTCCACCATGTTGCTGAAATGCTGTCTACTGCTAAGATGTTCCAGATCTGCTGGTGGTGCAGTTTGTTGTGGCGTGATGACAAAGCTTTTCCACATTTTGCCCATGATAACCCTGCCTTCTGAGGTGTTGGTGGTGACCCAGCTGCATTGGCAAATTCTTCCTCCTCCTCCTCTGCCTTCATCTTGTGCTTCCACTGAGTCCCCGGTGTCAGGTGTGAATGCCATCAGCAGCGTGTCTACTAGCGGGCTCATCTTTCTATCACACTCCAGTGAGTGAATTAAGGACGGCACGTTGTTCTTATAACGGGGATGCAGCAGGGTCGTTGCGCAGGCACTGCAGCATGTAGTCGCTCATGTCTGCCAGGCTGCCCAGAGGCAAGGACAGGCTATCCTCTTTGAGGGAGGTATATCGTCTGTGTCCTCTGTATCCCCCAGCGTTCCCCCTACTCCTTTTCCTCATCCTCCAGAACTGTGCCCTGGCTGGACAACTGTGTTCCAGGCCAGGGCCTATGTTGGTGCAGATACCCACCCTCCGAGCCACTTGTATTTGGTTGGCCTTAAGTTAAGGATAAGGCGTGTATATAGTTGTGTTTGTTTATATAGTAAGTTTAGCTTCATTATAGTTATTTTAATATGTTTTTAAGAAAATTTGTAAATAGTTTGTTAATGGTTTGAGTGAAAGGTGGGGTGGGGGTGTTGAGTGTGTAGGGTGTGAGGCTGTTTGGGTTTATTTTCAATCCGCTTTCTACACTGTCTATACTGCCACTGTATATAATTTAATTGTATAATACTGTTGAGGGGGCCCTGACAAAGTTTTTTAGTCCTCCTCCTCCTGGATAGGCCCCTTCTAGGTCAGGGACCCAAAACAGTAGCTTCCCATGCTTCCCTGTAGCTACGCCCCTGGGAAACCCATCAGTCAGTACATGTACTCTTCCACCATGTTGCTGAAATTCTGCCTCCTGCTAAGACGTTCCAGATCTGCTGGTGGTGCAGGTTGTTGTGGTGTGATGACAAAGCTTTCCCACTTTTCACTTTTCATAAGACATGTATATAGTTTTGTTTGTTTATATAGTAAGCTTAGCTTCATTATAGTTATTTTAATATGTTTTTAAGAAAATTTGTAAATAGTTTGTTAATGGTTTGAGTGAAACAGGGGGGTGGGGGTGTTGTGTGTTTGATTAACTGAATTGATTTTCACTGTCTGGTGTTTAGGAATTTCTGCACCCCAAATTCAGCACGTGGCAGGCAGGGGATGTGCATTAAACCGGCTAGGCCCAGACCTGCTAGTATATTTCGCCCATTAGCGCACAACACCAGGCCGGGCTGGAGGCTCAATGGCACCAACCAATGATCGGTCTGTTGTTCTATGCCTGTCCACAGCTCCTGCGTGGTGCGGGATTTGACCCACAAACACACACGTTTTAAAACAACCTTCTGTCGTTTCCCCCTGGCTGTGCTGCTGTGGGTGGTGAAAGGGTTATGCTGAGCGGCTGAGGAGGTGGTAGAGGAGGAGGAAGCCGAGTAGGAGGAGGAGGTAACAGGATAGAAAGAGAAATGCCCAGCAATCCTTGGGGGCGGAAGGACATTCGCAAAAATGCTATCCGCCTCTGGGCCAGCCGCTACATTTATCCACTGTGTTGTTGGTTATGTGGACGTTGGCATAGATAGCGTTGCGCAGTGCACACTTGATTTTGTCTGCCACTTGGTTGTGCAGGGAAGAGATGGCTCGCCTGCAAAAGTAGCAATGGCTGAGATATACGTACTGTGGGACAGCCACCGCCATAAGGTTTTTAAAACTGTCCACCAGACAGAATGACTTCCTCCATAAGGAAATCGAATCCTGGCTGTCTACTCGCCAACTTAAGATTGGAACCATGGTCACCGACAACCGGAACATCGTGTCGGCTCTGCTTCAAGGAGGGCTGAGCCATGCACCCTGTATAGCGCACGTGGTTAATCTAGTTGTAAAGCGGTTCCTGAAGTCTCACACTCATTTGCAGAACATACTGAAAATGGCCAGGAAACTGTGCAAGCACTTCAGCCACTCTTACACTGCAAAGCACACCCTTCCGTAGCTGCAAAGGCAGAATGGCATTCCCCAACATAGCCTCATATGCGACGTTTCCACCCACTAGAACTTCACCCTTAACGTGTTGGACTGACTATATGAGCACAGGAAGGCCATAAATGATTTCTTGATGATGCAGGCGGACAGGAGCACTCCTTGTGTAACTTTGACATTAGCCAGTAGCAGCTAATGCATGACACCTGCCGTTTGCTCAGGCCCTTTGAGGAGACCACTTTATTTGTCAGTCGCCAGGACTACAAGATGAACAACATCATTCCACTGCTTCATTACCTTGAACAGATGTTGCTAAATCTGTCTGGCCGGGGGACAGGAGTCGTGGTGCCTATATTGTATGGCTACCTGAGCCCTGTGGGGGCTGAACTGGAGGAAGAGGAGGAGGACATTCACACACAAGCAATGTATACGGAAATGGGTTGTTTTTCTGCAGAAGTGACAGGAGAGGAGGAGCAGGAGCAGGTAGAGGACGATGAGGAAGACCAGGCAGATTACCCCAAGACACAGTAGCAGTATGCAGTGGAGATGGAGGCAGGGAGTCCCTCTGAGTCTCTTGCGCAAATGGCCAGATGCATGCTCGGTTGCTTGCGTAGTGACAGTGGAATTGTCCCAATTCGGCAGAGGGATGACTTCTGGCTCTCCACCTTGTTGGACCCTCGCTACCGGTCCAAAATGGGGGCCTTTTTTCCACCCGCTGAGAGAAAGGATAAACTGAACTACTATTGAGACAGAAGTCAGTTGGCCGCTGCCTATGCGTGCCAAGGCCCATCCTCGCGCAGGTCTGACCGGGGAGGCCCTATTTGCTCAATATCCATTGGCATGGCTACTGGAGGGTGGTGGGGGGCAGGAGCAGTACCAGCTCCATCAGCAACAACTTAAGTCTAGAGTTTTTGATGAGCACTTTTCTTCACTCGTCTAGTAAAGAAACCACCCACCAGCAGCAGCAGCAAGACATGGAGCAGAACGTGAACCAGCAGGTGGTGACATACTTGAACTGCACCCTGCAATCCCACATGTGAGGGGGGGAGGGGGTGGCGGCAGATGAAAGCCCCACTCCTCCATCAACAGGGGACTGATGTCACCCACGGGCAGTATGTGGCCTGAATAAGCCGCTAAGCCCGCTGTTTTTTAAACATGGAGTGGCCTCAAAACGAGGCCTGAGTCCCAGAGTAGTGATGTAGATGACGCATCGATAACGTCACCGCGTCGCGCCGGACAATAACATTATGATTGTCTCTCGATGAATGCCACTTTATAAGCGGCAGGCTCCCCATCTAGGAACACGCTTCTGACAGGAGTCGGGAACGTGTCCCGATTGTCAGGCAACACAGCCGGCTAGGACCACGCGTGTCTCTGCGCGGCCCGATGCGGTGACGTTATCGCTGCGTCACCTACGTCACTACACTAGGTGTCAGGCCTCGTTTTGAGGCCACTCCATGTTTAAAAACCGGCGGGCTTAGCGGCTTATTCAGGCTACATACTGCCGGTGGGTGACATCAGGCCCCTGTTGATGGAGTAGTGGGGCTTTCATCTGCCGCCACCCCTCTCCCTCTACTTCTTAGAACTATAGTCATATCTTAGATGTAGTTCTATATTACTATATGAGCAGATTTGTGCGTGGGTAACCCACTATGACCCGCACTGCTGCTTAACAGTACTTATCCTGGTACTGACTAGTATATGCTCAGCTCCCCTTTGTTTCCCCCTGATGAGTTTTTCTCAATAGAAAGCGAAACATGCGTGTAGGGCAGAGATAGGATAGGGCTAATTAGGGCCATTTAATTCAGGAAAAGGTTCCAGACGGGGTCGCCCTTATCAGGGCGGGTGCTCTGCAGCTAGGCTATCAGGGCCAATATAGCACCCTGCTTGTGGGACAATACTAGGGATAGTTTATCCCAACCTCGTCTTACATTTAGCAACTCCATCTAGCCCAGGAACAGCCTTGTTTTGTTTTCCTAGACTACCAATGCATCTTGGAACCCACCGACGGAGTGGTAGGACAAATGGTTTTCATTTATGTGTGCCACAGTGCACCACAGTTCCTACTACTATATTTTTTGTTCTTGTATGTTCATTATACTATTTTGATTAATCTTAAGATCTATCTTTTTAAAAGTTAACAGTATTAAAAGTTACAATTCATTCACATCTAACCAATATTGGATCACTTCCTTAGTATATTTCTTTCAATATATTCATCTGATTATCTTTTTCGGCTCTTTTACTGTATCACACGGTCCCTATTTTGCATCAGGATTGGATCATAATTTGGAAGCCAAAAGCATGAATGGGTACAATACAAAGAAGACATGCAAATATTCTATTCATGTGTCATCTCTGTTTTAGATCCACTCCTGTTTTTTTTTGGCCTTAGCAATACTGATGGATTGCTGAGCAAATGCTGACCGTGTGAAGGGGGATGCTCACAAGACAGGATACCTTTTTTTGGGTTGTTCTTATGACGGATGAGAAGAAGGGCACAATAAAGAGTGACGTTCGCAAAAACGTATTCCTGACACCCTCTCCACTCTGTCATGCGGACACTACTTGTCTCAGCATGTTACCGAACAGGTTCTGTAGAAATCTATGTGTGATCAGCTGAAGACAGTGAAAAAGGAGTGCGCTCTTTCATCATATAGTAGAATCTTGGGCCACTGCACAGTTCTTTATACTTGATGCTAACATTGACCTGTAAGGCTGAGTTCTCACTTGAGTTATTTGGTCAGTTTTGTCCCCGTAACTGACCAAATGAGTGAAGAGTGAAGTGATTCTAAGAGTGATGCCTGTCATCTGCATGTCATACTGACTCACAGTACTGTTTCACTAGCACAGCGGACTCCCTATGCATGTTTCTGCAATGCACGGTGTTCTACACTACTATGCAGGCTCTCAGCAGCCAGGAAATAGCTGTTTTTTAATGTGATGTGTCATGCATAAATTCGGATCACAATAAATCTTTTTGGCAAATTCGTCAAACCGTCCAAATCAAATTTTTTAGAAATTTGCTCATCTCTAATGGAGGCACACAGGTTCTATATGGTATCTTGTGGCACATTTACCCAAAGAGACTGCTGCTAGTTCTATAGATCCTGCTCACTAATAGGTTAATAAAGCTGGTGTCCTATCTGGTCTGATGACTGCTTGATTGGAGATAAATCTAGTTACCAGGCAGTCCATTGAAATGTTGCGATCTGGACGAGTCATTCCTGGGAAACCCCTGCTGTGTGTAGGCAAGCATTATGCTGCTATAAAATGCCAGTTGGAAGCCCTGCCATGAGAGACAACACATGTGGCTGAAGGATGTTGAGCTGGTAGTTTGCTGCCACACAGGACCATTGTAATGCAGCATCTACAGCATCTCATTTCCCAATAGAAATCAAAGGGAAAATAGTTTTTTGAGCTAGACCTTTGAGTTGTGATGACTGTACCTGATCAACCGCACATAAGACATGCCCTGCAGCTTGCGGCTGCTGACTGCATGAGATATAAAGTTGAGTAGCCGCTTGCAGAATAGGTTTTACCTCGTGTTACTATTTGAAGTTCATCAGAAAACTAGAGAACCAGAAAAATTCACAGTTTAAAGAACAATGGTGGTCAGAAAACGCACCCTAAATGCATAAATATGCATCCGGTAACTGCATGTGGTCAGACGCATGCATTCCCTAACTGTATTACGACAACAGCACAACCGCGCTGTGTGTTCTCAACCTTAGTGTCTCTCGTATCACTACTAACAGGGGCGGACTGAGAACCCTCAGGGCCCCCGGGCAAAATAAATCAAGGGCCCCCTTCCAGGCCACACCCACATCCCGCCTCCAGCCACTCCCATGTCCCGCCTCCAGTCACACCCATATCCTGCACAATAATTTATTTAATTAGAAGTGCAACATAAATAACGAATGCAAAAACCAAACTGTGCACAATAAATAAATGCACAAACCAAGACAGGTGCATTACAAAATCATAAATAAACAAAACCAAAGCATTACAAATCCTAAAGAGGCAATTAGATATGAAAATAGCACTGTTATGAGGATCAGGGGATGATACACTGTTATGGGGATCTGTGGATGGCACTGTTATGGAGGATCTGTGTATGACACTGTTATGGGGATCTGTGGATGGCACTGTTATGGGGGATCTGTGGATGACACTGTTATGGGGGATCTGTGGATGACACTGTTATGGGGGATCTGTGGAGGTCACTGTTATGGGGGATCTGTGGATGACACACTGTTATGGGGGATCTGTGGATGTCACTGTTATGGGGGATCTGTGGATGACACACTGTTATGGGGGATCTGTGGATGACACACAGTTATGGGGGATCTGTGGATGACACAGTTATGGGGGATCTGTGGATGACACACAGTTATGGGGGATCTGTGGATGACACTGTTATGGAGGATCTGTGGATGACACTGTTATGGGAGATCTGTGGATGACACTGTTATGGGGGATCTGTGGATGACACACTGTTATGGAGATCTGTGGATGACACTGTTATGGAGATCTGTGGATGACACTGTTATGGGGGATCTGTGGATGCCACACAGTTATGGGGGATCTGTGGATGACACACAGTTATGGGCGATCTGTGGATGACACACAGTTATGGGGGATCTGTGGATGACACACAGTTATGGGCGATCTGTGGATGACACACAGTTATGGGGGATCTGTGGATGACACACAGTTATGGGGGATCTGTGGATGACACACAGTTATGGGGGATCTGTGGATGACACTGTTATGGGGAAACTGTGGAGGACACTGCTATGGGGGGGGGATCTATGGAGGTCACTGTTATGGGGGACCTGTAGATGACAGTTATGGGTGGATCTGAGGATGGCGCTGTTATGGGGGAGGGCACTGCTATGGGGGGGGATCTATGGAGGTCACTGTTATGTGGGACCTGTAGATGACAGTTATGGGTGGATCTGAGGATGGCACTGTTATGGGGGAGGGCACTGCTATGGGGGGGGATCTATGGATGACACTATATAGCAACTTATGATGCATGTCATCCACATATCTCCCCCATAACAGTTCTTCTCACTGAGTCCAGTCCATACACAATAACCAGGCCAGCCTTTTGTGATTACTAGTGAAGAAATCAATTGTCACAGTAGTACTTTACTACTACTTTACTTGAACAACTTCACTTGCAGGCTGCTGCAGCACATCTGGGCCGAAACAGCAGGCAGGGCAGGAACCAGGAGGGGAACTTGGAAGTGGGCGCGTCACGTGGATGGTGCGGACGGTGCTCTGACTGTCTGTCTACTCTGTGTGAGGCGCAGGCAAGCCGCAAAAATCGTTGAAGACGTCAGTAACATAACATCACGACTCACTGACGTCACCGCGGCGCACCTCTGCGCCGCACAGGACGCCATGGCCGGCCCCTCCTCTCCTCTTCTGCTCCGGCTGCCGGGCCCTGCCCCTGCCCCTGACGTCACGGACGTACATGTAAAGTAAGCGAACGGCACGGAGTGACTGCCAGTGCCTGGAAGAACTGGACTGTGGTTTACTATAAATGATTTGTATTGTACTGCAGACTGCAGTGCTGACAGTCTGCTGTAGAGTAGATCACTTGTGCTGCGCTGCTGCGCACGGCACAGCCGCGGCACAGCTGATCTCTTTTTCTCTATACTGAGTGGGCAGCCGCCGGGCCCCAGTGGCGTTGCTAGAGCTGGTGTCACCTGGTGCGGTAGAAAATGGTGTCACCCCCCCCCCCAGCACAACACCCCCCCTCCCATCGGCGGCGATCTCTCTGCTTAGCCCCGCCCCCACGTCAGCTGTCTGTTTACTATCTAAACCCCCATCCATGTTATCGCTTGGGTTCGAATTCTAGCACCCCCAACAGGCCCCCAACCCCTGGCGATCTGTCTTCTGTCTGCTTAGAATCCCCCCCCACACACACACATATTTGCATACATATTATATTCTGTATCCAGAATATATCCAGAATACAGCACCACATACCTTACATCCAGTAACTTCTCTGATGCAGACCACTTCTTTCCTCATCTTCTCCTCATCTCAGATCAGACCGCCATTATGATTTTTCACCCATCTCTCGTCTCTGTAGTTTGACAAAAGACATCTTAGGTTCCTACTTTTCCATCATTCTCCTACCTTCTTAATAACTCACCTGCCACCTTCAGTAATAATAATAATGTGCACTAATTCAATCGGAATGCTCCCGTTCTGTGTGCCGGTACAAAAAAAACTCCCTCAGTGCCGCCAGTTGAGCTAATGTCCCCATAATGTGTGCAAGTATAAAATACCCCTATATAATGCCCCTAGTAAATGCCCACATAGTGCTCCTCTCCTCTTCCCCATAGTGCCCCCAGAATGTGGCAGTATAAGATTCCCCCATAGTGTCCCCCAGAATGTGCCAGTATTAAATGCCCCTTCTTAGTGTCCCCATAATGTGCCTATATAATATACCCCCATAGTATTCTTCTACCATCCAACACCATAGTGTCCCCATAATGTGCCAGCAATGCCCCCATAGTGTCCCCCATGTGCTAGATATGCCCCCATAGTGTCTCCCATGTGCCAGCCATGCCCCTATATTGTCCACCATATGCCAGCAATGCCCCCATAGTGTTCCCCATGTGCCAGCAATGCCCCCATAGAGTCCCCATGTGCCAGCAATGCCCCCATAATGTCTCCCATGTGCCAGTAATGCCCCCATAGTGTCCCCCATGTGCCAGCAATGCCCCCATAGTGTCCCCATGTGCCAGCAATTCCCCCATAGTGTCCCCCATGTGCCAGCAATGCCCCCATAGTGTCCCCCATGTGCCAGCAATGCCCCATAGTGTCCCCCATCTGCCAGCAATGCCCCCATAGTGTCCCCTATGTGCCAGCAATGCCCCCATAGTGTCCCCCATGTGCCAGCAATGCCCCCATAGTGTCCCCCATGTGCCAGCAATGCCCCCATAGTGCCCCCATGTGCCAACAATTCCCCAATAGTGTCCCCCATGTGCCGGCAATGCCCTATATTGTCCACCATATGCCAGAAATGCCCCCATACTGTTCCCCATGTGCCAGCCATTGCCCCAAAGTGTCCCTTTATGCCAGCAATGACCCCCCAGTGCAGCCCAGCACCTCACAGAAAAACAAAACAAAACACATACTTACCTCCATGGCAGTGATGCGATGCAGGCTTGTCCTGAGCAGTACAGCTCAGGCGGAGCGATGACGTAATCGCGCCGCCTGCACCGGCCTCTGATAGGCTGCTGGCCTTGTGCCGGCAGCCTATCAGAGGAACAGGGAAGAGAGATGCCTCTCCCTCCCCTGCTGCAGTGTTCATCTGTATCGCGATACAGATGAATGTAGGGAGATGAGTGCTTCCATAATGCAAGTGCTCATCTCTCATCTCCTGGTGGTGTCACCCAGGGGCGTAGCTAGAAATGACTGGGCCCCACAGCAAAAAATGTTATGCCCCCCCCATAGCTAAATTTTTTTTATGGTGATGTACATGAATGCATAATTTAGCCTCTATTTCTAAATGGTTGCCACCAGGACTAGAACTCACAACCATTCACATCAGAGGCAAAAACCATAACCACTGAGCTATGAATCTCAATGATAAATTATGTTGGAAAAAACTCTTAGTAGTGTATCATGTATTAGGTATTCCTATATAGCAGAAGTATAACTAAATAAAAAAATAAATGTGTAATTACTATATATAAATGTAGTAATTACACATTTATTTTTACTGTATTTTGTGTCATACATTTCTTTTACAATTACTGAAAAAGAAATATGTAATTTATACTTCGGCTGTATAGTGTATCATGTATCACTCTGCTGTATAGGAATACCTAATACTTGATAAACTACTATGAGGTTTTTCTAATACAGTTTACCATTAAGCTCCATAGCTCAGTGGATAGTGTTCTTGCCTCTGATATGAAAGGTTGTGAGTTCGAATCCTGGTTGCAACTTTTCAGAAATAGAAGCTAAATTAGATTAAAATACATTGGGTGTCATACTTACAATGCTTGGGGATACCCCCTTCATGTTCATAGACCGGGATTCCATCCGGGAGAGCTCAGACCGGGATTCCATCTACAGCGATCAGTGCAGTGAATAAATTATCTTGTGCTCGCAGCTCCAACAACGCTGGGCCCCCTTCCCGGCCGGGCCCTCGGACCATGTTCGAAGTGCCCGACCGCTCAGTCGACTACTAGGATTAATTGACTGTTGTATGCCATGACTTCCCAGATCATCACATCAGCAGTTGGGGCAATGTGTCACTCCACAGCAAAGGCAGGGTTGAAGCGTTCACCATGAACCCTGTGTACTCAAACTCAACCGTCATCAGATGCCAAACAGAAACTGGTTAATCGCCAAAGACAATACAGTTCCAGTCTGTAGCAGTCAAGTTTTCTTGTTCACAAGCAGAGAAAGGAGTGTGCAATGAAGATGACACTTGTGTCTGGATGGTGGACAATTAAACTGTGAGAGCTTCTTGTGCTTGTGAGGGGATCAAACAATGCGCTCTACTGTTGGTCTGTCTGAGCTGTCCAGAGCCTCTTTGCTGTGTGTGCATACCCTCATATAACCATTGCTCCTAACACCGCTGAACAGCTAGGTCAGAACAGCCTAAATGGGCAGTTTGTTGAAACGAGAACCCCGGCTTGACTCAGTCTAATGATGCGCCCCCTCGCAATCTGTCAACTGGCAAATGTCTACAAATGTGTTGTGGAGGCATGTCTACCAGTCAACGATCTCACAGCAAGAGGCACACTACCCCTCTACACACAAGTGGCCGCTGAGAGCGTTTTTATAGGGCAGCTGTAAGCACTTCGACCTCCTCTTGTGGCAAGACCCAGTGTCTAACCAGACCCACATCTTTAATAATTTAGATATCTGTCTGAGGCATAACTGCGGGATTTTGTGCGAGATCTTCAAGCAAGAAATTCAGCTTTGCAGCAAATCGAATTTATCCTGAAATTCGGATCGAAGTCCACTTCGTAAATTTCAATTTGCTCAACACTACAACAAAGCCCAAGGGAAATTGCAGCACTTCAATGGCTTGGTTAAATGTGGAAAAAATTGTTTTTTTACCCATATTTCGACAACATTTTAGTACTATCATAGGACCTTGCTCAATTGATCTGTGATTTTATACACTCAGGAAGTGATGACATCATTAGGTCAATGAAACACATGTTTAAAATACAGGTTGTAAAGTGCAAAATACTTGATATGTACAAGGTCAATTAATTCCATAAGTAAATCTGATTGCATATACAAATTGATACAGATCGTGAAAACATGATACAGGGGTTAAAAACAATTAAGTAGTTTCATGCAAATGTCTATGGAAGGAGATATGGAGCCACTTACCAATAAAATTCAAGAGACAGAACTTTGTAATGAAAAGGTCAGCTCAGAGTTCCTGAGTCCTAAATGCGCATTTCGAAGAAATCAGATATTGCAACATCATTACGTACATACAGTAGACGTCAACAGAGATATGAATCAATATGGAGTAGGCTCATTGACGAAGTAGAATCCTTCCTCTATTATTCCTCTCCCTTCACTATCCACACTTTGGCTTCAAAAACCGCATCATAAAACTGTATCAAAAGGGCATGTGTGAATCCACCCTTATAGTAGCTCTTCTACCCTCAAGACCTACATCTGTTGTAATTAGTTTCTTCAACCCCAGTTTATATAGGGCCACAGAGATTATGACTAGAGATGAGCGAATTTCTCAAAAATTCTATTTGGCCGGTTCGCCGAATTTTCCAAAAAGTTTTGATTCGATTTGAATTTATTTGTGGCGAATTACGTTTAAAAACAGATATTTCCAGGCTTCAAAGAGCCTGTATAGTGGTGTAGAACACTGTGCCTTGCAGTAACATGCATAAGGAGTCTGTTGTGGTAGTGAAACAATACTGTGAGTCAGATGACAGGAGTCGCTCTTAGATTCAATGCACACTTCACTCATTTGGGCAGTTATGGGGCCAAAACTGACCAAATAACTCAAGTGTCAACTCAGCCTTACAGAAGAAGTGCCCTCCTTTTACACCGTTGTCAGCTGATTCGACATAGATATCTTCAGAACCTATTCTATTAAACGCTTATACAAGTGGAGCCCCCCCCCCCCCCGAACAGAGTGGAGAGGGTGTCAAAGGGGGTATTCTGATTCTCTGATTCGTCAGAGCAATAACCCCCAAAAAACGGATCCTGTCTGTTGAGCATCTGCCATCACTCGGTAAGCATTTGGTCAGTAATGCATCAGTATTGCTAAAGAAAAAAAAAAAAACAGGAGTGGATCCAAAACAGAGATGACACGTAAATGGAATGTTTGCATATCTTCTGTGTTTTGTACCCACTCCTGCTTTTGGCTACCAAATCATAAGCCAATTCCGATGGGACCATACAGGCCTTACAGCTGTTACATAGACAGGATCCATTTTGCATCTCAGTTTTACTTCCTTCTAATAGATCAAAAGAAGGGTCAAATAAAAGATGATGTCAACCAGGCCAAAAAGGCAAAATAGTGGCCCAGTCATGAAATGGGGAGGGTGGGAACAGCATTAGAAGTCCACAGAGTGGGCCAATGACATAGTGGGGAGTTGGAAGCAGCATGAGGAGACCACAGAGTGGCCCAGTAACATAGTGGTGAGGTGGTAGCAGCATGCGGAGACCATAGAGGGGTCCAGTGACATAGTGGTAAGGTAGCAGCAGCATGAGGAGACCACAGAGTGGCAAGGTAACGTAGTGTGTAGGTAGCACCAGCAGCATGAGGAGGCCGGAGAGTGGCACAATGACAGAGTGTAAAGGTGGCAGAAGCAGCAGCATGAGAAGGCCACAGAGTGGTGAGGTGGCAGCAGCATCAGGAGACTATAAAGTGACCCGGTGACAGAGTGGGGAGGTGGGTGACAATAGCAGTACCCGCTGACGATGGTGGGTATAAGTAGGAGCACTTGGCAACAGATGTGTTGCATCAGGCAGGTGGCAGCATCAGATTAGTAGCTAAGGCAGGTAGTCAGAAGAAACTGGTCTCTTCTGTCAAAGTGTTGGTGTGTCACAATGGATGATCTAGTCTGATGCATCAGTTTGAAAATACTTGCTGATCCACGCCTGATTCATCTTGACAAATGTCAGTCTCTCCACATTTTGGGTGGACAGGTGAGTTCTCCTTGGGGTAACTATGGTCTCCGATGCACTAAACACACGCTCTGATGTCACACTACTAGCTGGGCAGGACAATTTTTCCAGGGCAAACTCGGCAAGTTGCGGCCACAAATCTAGTTTGACTGCCCAGTAGTCCAGTGGATCTTCAATGTAGGGTGGCAGGGTGCAGTCAAAATATGCCACCACCTGCTGGTTCAGGTTCTGCTGCTGCTAGTGAGTAGTTTCTTCACTAGGTGGGTAGTGTTGAGCGAACAGTCCGAGCATCGTTCGGGTTCGCACCGAATTTTGGGGTGTCCGGGACCCGGACCCGAACCTGGACATTTTCAAAAAAGTTCGGGTTCGGGTCCGTTGTTCGTCGATTTCTTCCCGCTTTCTGAAGGGCTGCACAGCAGCCAATCAGCTAGCGTTTTACTTCTTGCCCTAAGAGCCAATCACAGCCATGCCTACTAATGGCGTGGCTGTGATTGGCCAAGTGCAGCATGTGACCCAGCCTCTATTTAAGCTGGAGTCACGTAGCGCCACACGTCACACTGCTCTGATTAGTGTAGGGAGAGGACGCAGCTTCTGTCAGGGCGAGATTAGGCAGGTTAAAGTCAGCAACAGTACCTAATGAACGGATCGATCTACAGCTGAGAATCATTGAACTTCTGCTAGTTACTTGCTCGCTGGTTTTTAGGCTGCATAGAGCGTTTTTCTGTCACTTATTTTCTGGGTTGATCGGCGGCCATTTTGTGACTTGTGGTGCACCAGAAGAAGCTGCCACCAAGTCCATCAATCCATCAATCCTAGTTTTTTTTTTTGCTATATCCTACATCAGGGGCTTGGCTGTGCTAATTGTCACCCCTAGAAACTCAGGATAGCAACTTCTATATTTTATTAAGGGGTTAAATACAATTGCCCAAATACCAATCCCCTAAATCTGGTGTTCCAGCTTTGGCTAGACAAGTATAATACTGTCTGCTGTCTGGCAAAGGATAGATTATTTTCTGGGGTGAAATTCAATTGCCAAAATAGCAATACCATAAATCAGTGGTTTCAGCTGTGGCTGGCAAAATAGAATAGTGTCCGCCAAAACATATATTTTGTTCTGGGGTGAAATTAATCTTGCAAAATAGCAATACCCTGAATCTGGTGTCCCAGCAGTTGCAGGCCAGATTTCATAGTGTCCGCTAAAACATATATTTTGTTCTGGGGTGAAATTAATCTGGCAAAATAGCAATACCCTGACTCTGGTGTTCCAGCAGTTGCAGTACAGATTTCATAGTGTCTGCCAAAACACATATTTTGTTCTGGGGTGAAATTAATCTGCCAAAATAGCAATACCCTTATTCTGGTGTCCCAGCAGTTGCAGGCCAGATTTCATAGTGTCTGCCAAAACACATATTTTGTTCTGGGGTGAAATTAATCTGCCAAAATAGCAATACCCTGAACCTGGTGTCCCTGCTGTTGCAGGCCAAAATTCACAGTGTCCGCAAAAACATATATTTTGTTCTGGGGTGAAATTCAATTGCCAAAATAGCAATACCCTGAATCTGGTGTCCCAGCTGTTGCAGGCCACGTTTCATAGTGTCCGTCAAAACATATATTTTGTTCTGGGGTGACATTCAATTGCCAAAATAGCAATACCCTGAATCTGGTGTCCCAGCTGTTGCAGGCCAGGATTCATAGTGTTTCGCAAAACATATATTTTGTTCTGGGGTGACATTCAATTGCCAAAATAGCAATACCCTGAATCTGGTGTCCCAGCTGTTGCAGGCCACGTTTCATAGTGTCTGCCAAAACATATATTTTGTTCTGGGGTGAAATTAATCTGCCAAAATAGCAATACCCTGCATCTGGTGTCCCAGCTGTTGCAGGCCAGGATTCATAGTGTCTTGCAAACATATATTTTGTTCTGGGTGACATTCAATTGCCAAAATAGCAATACCCTGAATCTGGTGTCCCAGCTGTTTGCAGGCCACGTTTCATAGTGTCCGCAAAACATATATTTTGTTCTGGGGTGACATTCAATTGCCAAAATAGCAACCTCTGATCTGGTGTCCCAGCTGTTGCAGGCCAGGATTCATAGTGTCTTGCAAAACATATATTTTGTTCTGGGGTGACATTCAATTGCCAAAATAGCAATACCCTGAATCTGGTGTCCCAGCTGTTGCAGGCCACGTTTCATAGTGTCCGTCAAAACATATATTTTGTTCTGGGGTGACATTCAATTGCCAAAATAGCAATACCCTGAATCTGGTGTCCCAGCTGTTGCAGGCCAGGATACATAGTGTCTTGCAAAACATATATTTTGTTCTGGGGTGACATTCAATTGCTAAAATAGCAATACCCTGAATCTGGTGTCCAGCTGTTGCAGGCCACGTTTCATAGTGTCCGTCAAAACATATATTTTGTTCTGGGGTGACATTCAATTGCCAAAATAGCGATACCCTGAATCTGGTGTCCCAGCTGTTGCAGGCCAGGATTCATAGTGTCTTGCAAAACATATATTTTGTTCTGGGGTGACATTCAATTGCCAAAATAGCAATACCCTGAATCTGGTGTCCCAGCTGTTGCAGGCCACGCTTTCATAGTGTCCGTCAAAACATATATTTTGTTCTGGGGTGACATTCAATTGCCAAAATAGCAATACCCTGAATCTGGTGTCCCAGCTGTTGCAGGCCAGGATACATAGTGTCTTGCAAAACATATATTTTGTTCTGGGGTGACATTCAATTGCTAAAATAGCAATACCCTGAATCTGGTGTCCAGCTGTTGCAGGCCACGTTTCATAGTGTCCGTCAAAACATATATTTTGTTCTGGGGTGACATTCAATTGCCAAAATAGCGATACCCTGAATCTGGTGTCCCAGCTGTTGCAGGCCAGGATTCATAGTGTCTTGCAAAACATATATTTTGTTCTGGGGTGACATTCAATTGCCAAAATAGCAATACCCGGAATCTTTTGTCCCAGCTGTTGCAGGCCAAGTGTATATCTGTCCATAAAAGGATACCTTTCACCCAGAGCCTAAATACTAGCCCTAAAAGAGATATTCCCCTAAATCAGTGGTTACTGCTGTGCCTGGATTAGTATAATACGCTACATAAACAAATAGGCAGATAGTGTTAGGTGCTTGTAAAAAAAGGCCTAAATTTGAAATCAATACATTGGGCCAAATATTTTTTTTCTTGTTGTGATGCTTGGTGAACGGTAACAATGAGGAAAACATCTAGTAAGGGACGCGGACGCGGTCGTGGTGGTGTTAGTGTACCAGCATGTTCACAAAATTATTTCCCACCCAGTCTTCTGCAGAAAGCGCACAGGTGGCACCTGAAAACCAAGCCCATCAGTCTGTCACATCACCCCCATGCATATCAGGGAAACTGTCAGAGCCTCAAGTTATGCAGAAGTCTCTTATGCTGTTTGAAGACTCTGCTGGCAGGGTTTCCCAAGGAAATCCACCTAGCCCTTCCCCAGTGGTGGAAGACATAGAATGCACTGATGCACAACCACTGATGTTTCCTGATGATGAGGACATGGGAATACCACCTCATCGGAGTCCGCACGTCTCTGATGATGATGAAACACAGGCGCCAACTGCTGCGTCTTTCTGCAGTGTGCAGACCGAACAGGAGGTCAGGGAGGAAGACTTTGTGGAAGACGATGCAGGGGCGATGAGGTCCTAGACCCCACATGGAATAAAGGTCGTGCCACTGACTTTCATAGTTCAGAGGAAGAGGCAGTGGTGAGACCGAGCCAACAGCGTAGTAAAAGAGGGAGCAGGGGGCAAAAGCAGACCAGCCGCCGCCAAGAGAGTTCGCCTGCTACTGGCCACCGCCACCAGGGACCGAGCACCCCAAAGGCAGCTTCAAGGAGTTCCCTGGCATGGTACTTCTTTAAACAATGTGCTGACGACAAGACCCGAGTGGTTTGCACGCTTTGCCATCAGATCCTGAAGCGAGGCATTAACGTTCTGAACCTTAGCACAACCTGCATGACCAGGCATCTACATGCAAAGCATGAACTGCAGTGGAGTAAACACCTTAAAAGCAAGGAACTCACTCTGGCTCCCCCTGCTCCCTCTTCTGCTGCTGCCTCGGCCTCTTCCTCCGCCTCGGGAGGAATGTTGGCACCTGCCGCCCACCAAACAGAGGATGTGCCACCGAAAACACCACCTGCGTCACCAAGCATCTCCACCATGTCACACGGCAGCGTTCAGCTCTCCATCTGACAAACCTTGGAGAGAAAGCGTAAATTCCCACCTAGCCACCCTCGAGTCCTGGGCCTGAATGCCAGCATTTCTAAACTACTGGCCTTTGAAATGCTGTCATTCAGGCTGGTGGACACAGACAGCTTCAAACAGCTGATGTCCATGGCTGTCCTACAGTATGTTGTTCCCAGCCGCCACTACTTCTCCAAGACAGCCGTGCCTTCCCTGCACAACCAAGTATCCGATAAAATGAAGTGTGCACTGCGCAACGCCATCTGTCGCAAGGTCCACCTAACCACAGATACGTGGACCAATAAGCACGGCCAGGGACGCTATATCTCCTTAACTGCACACTGGGTAAATGTAGTGGCGGCTGGGCCGCAGGCGGAGAGTTCCTTGGCGCACGTCCTTCCGCCGCCAAGGATCGCAGGGCATCATTCTTTGCCTCCTGTAGCCTCCTCCTCCTACTCGGCTTCCTCCTCCTCTGCTTCCACCAGCTCATCCAGTCAGCCACACACCTTCACCACCAACTTCAGCACAGCCCGGGGTAAACATGAGCAGGCCATGATTCCTTGCTGTGGGAATTCTCTCCTCTGACTGGGTGCTGGGGCCTAAATAACTGAAAATGGCCTTCTACAGTGGTGGGTGATATGACGCATTATTCCTTGCTGGGCAACCTGTATCCTCGGTCTGGGTGCTGTGTCGAAATAACTGAAAGTGGCCTTCTACAGTGGTGGGTGATATGACGCATGATTCCTTGCTGTGGGACCTGTATCCTCTGTCTGGGTGCTGGGCTGAAATAACTGATAGTGGCCTTCTCCAGTGGTTTTTGATATGACGCATGATTCCTTGCTGTGGGACCTCTCTCCTCTGACTGGGTGCTGTGCCTAAATAACTGAAAATGGCCTTCTCCAGTGGTGGGTGATATGACGCATGATTCCTTGCTGTGGGACCTCTCTCCTCTATCTGGGTGCTGGGGCCGAAATCACTGAAAGTGGCCTTCTCCAGTGGTGGGTGATATGACGCATGTTTTCTTGCTGTGCAACCTGTATCCTCGGTCTGGGTGCTGTGCCGAAATAACTGAAAGTGGCCTTCTCCAGTGGTGGGTGATATGACGCATGATTCCTTGCTGTGTGACCTGTATCCTCTGTCTGGGTGCTGGGCTGAAATAACTGAGAGTGGCCTTCTCCGTTGGTGGTTGATATGACGCATGATTCCTTGCTGTGGGACCTCTCTCCTCTGACTGGGTGCTGTGGCCTAAATAACTGAAAATGGCCTTCTCCAGTGGTGGGTGATATGACGCATGATTCCTTGCTGTGGGACTTCTCTCCTCTGACTGGGTGCTGGGGCCTAAATAACTGAAAATGGCCTTCTCCAGTGGTGGGTGATATGACGCATGATTCCTTGCTGTGGGACCTCTCTCGTCTATGTGGGTGCTGGGGCCGAAATAACTGAAAGTGGCCTTCTCCAGTGGTGGGTGATATGACGCATGATTAATTGCTGTGGAACCTGTATCCTCGGTCTGGGTGCTGTGCCGAAATAACTAAGAGTGGCCTTCTCCGGTGGTGGTTGATATGACGCATGATTCCTTGCTGTGTGACCTCTCTCCTCGGTCTGGGAGCTGGCCGAAATAACTGAGAGTGGCCTTCTCCGATGGTGTGTGATATGACGCATGATTCCTTGCTGTGGGACCTCTCTCCTCTGTCTGGGTGCTGGGCTGAAATAACTGAGAGTGGCCTTCTCCGGTGGTGGTTGATATGACGCATGATTCCTTGCTGTGGGACCTCTCTCCTCTGACTGGGAGCTGGGGCCTAAATAACTGAAAATGGCCTTCTCCAGTTTTGGGTGATATGACGCATGATTCCTTGCTGTGGGACCTCTCTCCTCTATCTGGGTGCTGGGGCCGAAATAACTGAAAGTGGCCTTCTCCAGTGGTGGGTGATATGACGCATGATTCCTTGCTGTGGAACCTGTAACCTCGGTCTGGGTGCTGTGCCGAAATAACTGAAAGTGGCCTTCTCCAGTGGTGAGTGAAATGACGCATGATTCCTTGCTGTGGGACCTCTCTCCTCTTTCTGGGTGCTGGGCCTAAATAACTGAAAGTGGCCTTCTCCAGTGGTAGTTGATATGACGCATGATTCCTTGCTGTGGGACCTCTCTCCTCTGTCTGGGTGCTGGGCGGAAATAACTGAGAGTGGCCTTCTCCGGTGGTGGTTGATATGACGCATGATTCCTTGCTGTGGGACCTCTCTCCTCTGACTGGGAGCTGGGGCCTAAATAACTAAAAAAAGGCTTTCTCCAGTTTTGGGTGATATGACGCATGATTCCTTGCTGTGGGACCTCTCTCCTCTATCTGGGTGCTGGGGCCGAAATCACTGAAAGTGGCCTTCTCCAGTGGTGGCTGATATGACGCATGTTTCCTTGCTGTGCAACCTGTATCCTCAGTCTGGGTGCTGTGCCGAAATAACTGAAAGTGGCCTTCTCCAGTGGTGGGTGATATGACGCATGATTCCTTGCTGTGGGACCTCTCTCCTCTGTCTGGGTGCTGGGCCGAAATAACTGAGAGTGGCCTTCTCTGGTGGTGGTTGATATGACGCATGATTCCTTGCTGTGGGACCTCTCTCCTCTGACTGGGTGCTGTGGCCTAAATACCTGAAAATGGCCTTCTCCAGTGGTGGGTGATATGACGCATGATTCCTTGCTGTGGGACCTCTCTCCTCTGACTGGGTACTGGGGCCTAAATAACTGAAAATAGCCTTCTCCATTGGTGGGTGATATGACGCATGATTCCTTCCTGTGGGACATCTCTCCTCTGTCTGGGTGCTGTGCCGAAATAACTGAAAGTGGCCTTCTCCAGTGGTGGGTGATATGACGCATGATTTCTTGCTGTGGGACCTGTATCCTCGGTCTGGGTGCTAGCCGAAATAACTGAGAGTGGCCTTCTCCGGTGCTGTGTGATATGACGCATGATTCCTTGCTGTGGGACCTCTCTCCTCTGTCTGTGTGCTTGGTCGAAATAACTGAAAGTGGCCTTCTCCAGTGGTGGGTGATATGACGCATGATTCCTTGCTGTAGGACCTCTCTCCTCTGTCTGTGTTCTTGGTCGAAATAACTGAAAGTGGCCTTCTCCAGTGGTTGGTGATATGACACATGATTCCTTCCTGTGGGACATCTCTCCTCTGTCTGGGTGCTGGGCCGAAATAACTGAGAGTGGCCTTCTCCAGTGGTGGGTGATATGACACATGATTCCTTCCTGTGGGACATCTCTCCTCTGTCTGGGTGCTGGGCTGAAATAACTGAGAGTGGCCTTCTCCGGTGGTCGTTGATATGACGCATGATTCCTTGCTGTGTCACCTCTCTCCTCGTTCTGGGTGCTGGCCGAAATAACTGAGAGTGGCCTTCTCCGGTGGTGGTTGATATGACGCATGATTCCTTGCTGTGGGACCTGGATCCTCTGTCTGGGTGCTGGGGCCTAAATAACTGAAAATGGCCTTCTCCAGTGGTCGGTGATATGACACATGATTCCTTGCAGTGGGACCTCTCTCCGATTGATATTGGTTAAATTTTATTTATTTTATTTTATTTTAATTCATTTCCCTATCCACATTTGTTTGCAGGGGATTTACCTACATGTTGCTGCCTTTGGCAGCCCTCTAGCCCGTTCCTGGACTATTTTACATCCTTTTTAGTGCCTAAAAGTTCGGGTCCCCATTGACTTCAATGGGGTTCGGTTTCGGGATAAAGTTCGGGTCGAGTTCGGATCCTGAACCCGAACATTTTCGGGAAGTTCAGCCGAACTTCTCGAACCCGAACATCCATGTGTTCGCTCATCTCTATAGGTGGGTGAAGGAAGCTGCTCATCAGCAAGTCTAGACTCAAATTGCTGCTGATGGAGCTGGTACTGCTCCTATCCCCCCACCCCGCCACAGCAGCCATGGTAGTGGAACGTGAGTGCAGAGGGTCCCCTTGGTCAGACCTGTGAGAGGATGGGCAATGGCGTACATAGGCAGCGGCCAACTGACTACATGGGATGTCTCTATAGTAGCCTAGTTTGTCCTCCATCTTAGCTGGTGTAAAAAAGGCCCCCATTTTGGACTGGTAGAGAGGTTCCAAAAGGTGGAGAGCCAGAAGTCATCCCTCTGCAGAATAGTGACAATTCGGCTGTCACTACCCAAGCAAGTGAGAATGCAGTGGGCCATTTACGCAAGTGACTCGGAGGGACTCCCTGCCTTCATCTGCACTGCATACTGCCATAGTGTGCCTGGGTCATCAGCCTCGTCTTCCTCATCTCCCTCTTGCTCCTCCGGCTGCTCCTGCTCCTCCTCTCCTGTCACCTGTGTAGAAAAACCACCCATTTTGCTACACATTGCTTGTGCTCCAATGTCCTCCTCCTCCTTCTCCTCCAGTTCAGCCTCCACAGGGCTCATGTGGCCGTAAGATATAGGCGCCACATCTCCAGTCCCCTGACCAGCCAGATTTACCAGCATCTGTTCCAGGATATAAAGCAGTGGAATCATGTTGTTCATCCTGTAGTCCTGGCGATTGACGAATAACGTGGCATCCTCAAAGAGCCTGAGCAAATGGCAGGTGTCACACATGAGCTGTCACTGGCTAGCATCGAAGTTACACAGGGGAGTACCTCTGTCCGCCTGTATAATCAAGAAATCGTGTATGGCCTTTCTCTGTTCGTATAGTCGGTCCAATTTATGGAGGGTGGAATTCGAACTGATGGAAATCGCGCATCAGCCTATGTTTGGGGATGCCATTCTGCCGCTGCAGCTCAAGGAGGGTGTGCTTAGCAGTGTACGAGTGGCTGAAGTGCATGCAAAGTTTTCTAGCCATTTTTAGGATGTTTTTCAGATGGGTGGAAGACTTCAGGAAATGCTTGACAACCAAAATGAACACATGCACCATGCAGGGTGCATGGCTCAGCCCTCCTTGTCGCAGCGCCAACACTATGTTTCTCCCATTGTAGGTCACCACGGTTCCAATTTTGAGTTCTCGCAGAGAAAGACAGGATTCGATTTCTTTACGCGGACAAGTTCCTGCCTTGTGTGACTACGTTCGCACAGGCAAACGAGGTGTAGAACAGCATGACACCGCCATGCCCTGCACATGTGGTAAACTGGAGGGGCACTGTGTATTTTCCCTGCAGAGTAGGCTTATTACACGGCGGAGGATAATGAGGCGGACATTGTCACAGGACCAACGTCATGAGAACGTGGAGGCGGAAGCATTGTCACCTGCCAAAGATGCTAGTGGGGCTGGGCAGGAACCACACTTACCCAGTAGGCCATAAAGGACACATATTTTCCTTGCCCTTCGGCGCTGCCATGCACTTGACAGACACCGACAGGCTCAAGGACTGGCCCACCTTCTGTTCTACATATATGTGCAGGGCTGGTACTGCCTTTTTGGCAAAGAAATGATGGCGGACTCTCCACGCCATATGGTTTTTGGAAGGCAGATTTTGCTGGACTGGTTTTTTGACACCATGTCCCATTTGAAGCCCCCCTGATGCACCCCTACAGTAGAAACTCCAAAAAAGTGACCCCATTTTGGAAAGTACGGGATAAGGTGGCAGTTTTGTTTGCATTATTTTAAGGTAAATATGATTTTTGGTTGCTCTATATTACACTTTTTTTGAGGCAAGATAACAAAAAATTTAAATTCTGAAATTTCATCTCCATTTGCCAATAACTCTTGTGGAACACCTAAAGGGTTAACAAAGTTTGTAAAATCGGGTTTGAATACCTTCAGGGGTGTAGTTTCTTAGATGGAGTCACTTTTGGCCATACAGCAGTTTACGCCCACATATGGGGTGTTTCTGCAAACTACAGAATCGGGGCAATAAATATTGAGTTTTGTTTGGCTGTTAACCCTTGCTTTGTTACTGGAAAAAATGGATTCAAACTGAAAATTTTCCCAAAAAATTCAAATTCTGAAATTTTATCTCCATTTGCTATTAACTCTTGTGGAAAACCTAAAGGGTTAATGACGTTTGTAAAATCAGTTTTGAATACCTTGAGGGGTGTAGTTTCTAGAATGGGGTCATTTTTGGGTGGTTTCTATTATGTAAGCCTCACAGAGTGACTTCAGACCTGAACTGGTCCCTAAAAAGTGGGTTTTTGAAAGTTTCAGAAAAATTTCAAGATTTGCTTCTAAACTTCTAAGCCTTGTACGTCCCCAAAAAATAAAATGGCTTTCCCAAAATGATCGATACATGAAGTAGACATATGAGGAATGTAAATCAATTACTTTTTTTGGGCGGTATTACTATGTATTATAGAAGTAGAGAAATTGAAACTTGGAAAATTGCAAATTTTTCAAAATTTTTGGTAAATTTGATATTAAAAGTACAATATGTGACGAAAAAACAATCTCAGAATGGCCTGGATAAGAAAAAGCGTTTTAAAGTTATTACCACATAAAGTGACACTGGTCAGATTTGCAAAAAATGGCCTGGTCCTAAGGTGAAAATGAGCCCGGTCCTTAAGGGGTTAATGTGACCTATAAACTGTACCACTCAATTGAAAAACAAACTAAAATCTTTTAGGTGGAGGGAAGAAAACAAAACAAAAATTTAATAATGTGGTTGCATAAGTGTGCACACTTATAACTGAAGATGGAGCTGTGTTCAGAATAAAGCAATCACATTCAAAATCATGCCATCATTTAAAGTGCCTCTGATTAACCCCAAACAAAGTTCAGCTGCTCTAGTTGATCTTTCCTGAAATTTTCAGCTGCTCTAGTTGGTCTTTCCTGAAATTTTCTTAGTCGCATGCCACAACAAAAGCAATGGTCCACAGAGAGCTTCCAAAGCATCAGAGGGATCTCATTGTTAAAAGGTATCAGTCAGGAGAAGGGTATAAAAGAATGTCCTAGGCATTAGATATACCATGGAACACAGTGAAGACAGTCATCATCAAGTGGAGAAAATATGGCACAACAGTGACATTACCAAGAACTGGACGTCCCTCCAAAATTGATGAAAAGACAAGAAGAAAACTGGTCTCGGAGGCTACCAAGAGGCCTACAGCAACATTAAAGAAGCTGCAGAAATATCTGGCAAGTACTGGCTGTGTGGTACATGTGACAATAATCTCCCGTATTCTTCATATGTCTGGGCTATGGGGTAGATGGAAAGATGGAAGCCTTTTCTTACCAAGAAGATCCAAGCCAGGCTACATTTTGCAAAAACACATCTGAAGTCTCACAAAAGCATGTGGGAAAAGGTGCTATGGTCTGATGAAACCAAGGTTGAACTTTTTGGCCATAATTCCAAAAGATATATTTGGTGCAAAAACAACACTGATCACCAAAAGAACACCATACCCACAGTGAAGCATGGTGGTGGCAGCATCATGCTTTGGGGCTGTTTTCTTCAGCTGGAATTGGGGCCTTAGTTAAGGAAATTATGAACAGTTCCAAATACCAGTCAATATTGGTACAAAACCTTCAGGCTTCTACTAGAAAGCTGAACATGAAGAGGCACTTCATCTTTCAGCATGACAACGACCCAAAGTATACATCCAAATCAACAAAGGAATGTCTTCACCAGAAGAAGATTCAAGTTTTGGAATGGCCCAGCCAGAGCCCAGACCTAAATCTGATTGAAAATCTGTGGGGTGTCCTGAAGAGGGCTGTGCACAGGAGATGCCCTCGCAATCTGACAGATTTGGAGTGTTTTTGCAAAGAAGAGTGGGCAAATCTTGCCAAGTCACAATGTGCCATGCGGATAGACTCATACCCAAAAGACTGAGTGCTGTAATAAAATCAAAAGGTGCTTTGACAAAGTATTAGTTTAAGGGTGTGCACACTTATGCAACCATATTATTTTATTTTTATATTTTTCTTCCCTCTACCTGAAAGATTTCAATTTGTTTTTCAATTTAGTTGTACAGTTTATAGGTCACATTAAAGGTGGAAAGAGTTCTGAAATTATTTATCTTTGTCTCATATTTTACAGCACAGAAACTTGACATTTTAACAGGGGTGTGTAGACTTTTTATATCCACTGTGTATATCATGAAATGCTATTTTGTGAATCCACATAGTTTCTTTTTGTTCCAATTTCTTCTTCCAATCCCCACCATGAATTGTTGGATATACTCGGCCAATGGCTCTCACTTGTAGTAGACTCGAGTCACTTTTATGCTTAAGCTTAAAGTGTCTCGGTAATTTTTTTAAACGTGGCATCCTCAAAGAGCCTGAGCAAATGGCAGGTGTCACACATGAGCTGTCACTGGCTAGCATCGAAGTTACACAGGGGAGTACCTCTGTCCGCCTGTATAATCAAGAAATCGTGTATGGCCTTTCTCTGTTCGTATAGTCGGTCCAATTTATGGAGGGTGGAATTCGAACTGATGGAAATCGCGCATCAGCCTATGTTTGGGGATGCCATTCTGCCGCTGCAGCTCAAGGAGGGTGTGCTTAGCAGTGTACGAGTGGCTGAAGTGCATGCAAAGTTTTCTAGCCATTTTTAGGATGTTTTTCAGATGGGTGGAAGACTTCAGGAAATGCTTCACAACCAAAATGAACACATGCACCATGCAGGGTGCATGGCTCAGCCCCTCCTGTCGCAGCGCCAACACTATGTTTCTCCCATTGTAGGTCACCACGGTTCCAATTTTGAGTTCTCGCAGAGAAAGACAGGATTCGATTTCTTTACGCGGACAAGTTCCTGCCTTGTGTGACTACGTTCGCACAGGCAAACGAGGTGTAGAACAGCATGACACCGCCATGCCCTGCACATGTGGTAAACTGGAGGGGCACTGTGTATTTTCCCTGCAGAGTAGGCTTATTACACGGCGGAGGATAATGAGGCGGACATTGTCACAGGACCAACGTCATGAGAACGTGGAGGCGGAAGCATTGTCACCTGCCAAAGATGCTAGTGGGGCTGGGCAGGAACCACACTTACCCAGTAGGCCATAAAGGACACATATTTTCCTTGCCCTTCGGCGCTGCCATGCACTTGACAGACACCGACAGGCTCAAGGACTGGCCCACCTTCTGTTCTACATATATGTGCAGGGCTGGTACTGCCTTTTTGGCAAAGAAATGATGGCGGACTCTCCACGCCATATGGTTTTTGGAAGGCAGATTTTGCTGGACTGGTTTTTTCAAAATTTTTGGTAAATTTGATATTAAAAGTACAATATGTGACGAAAAAACAATCTCAGAATGGCCTGGATAAGAAAAAGCGTTTTAAAGTTATTACCACATAAAGTGACACTGGTCAGATTTGCAAAAAATGGCCTGGTCCTAAGGTGAAAATGAGCCCGGTCCTTAAGGGGTTAATGTGACCTATAAACTGTACCACTCAATTGAAAAACAAACTAAAATCTTTTAGGTGGAGGGAAGAAAACAAAACAAAAATTTAATAATGTGGTTGCATAAGTGTGCACACTTATAACTGAAGATGGAGCTGTGTTCAGAATAAAGCAATCACATTCAAAATCATGCCATCATTTAAAGTGCCTCTGATTAACCCCAAACAAAGTTCAGCTGCTCTAGTTGATCTTTCCTGAAATTTTCAGCTGCTCTAGTTGGTCTTTCCTGAAATTTTCTTAGTCGCATGCCACAACAAAAGCAATGGTCCACAGAGAGCTTCCAAAGCATCAGAGGGATCTCATTGTTAAAAGGTATCAGTCAGGAGAAGGGTATAAAAGAATGTCCTAGGCATTAGATATACCATGGAACACAGTGAAGACAGTCATCATCAAGTGGAGAAAATATGGCACAACAGTGACATTACCAAGAACTGGACGTCCCTCCAAAATTGATGAAAAGACAAGAAGAAAACTGGTCTCGGAGGCTACCAAGAGGCCTACAGCAACATTAAAGAAGCTGCAGAAATATCTGGCAAGTACTGGCTGTGTGGTACATGTGACAATAATCTCCCGTATTCTTCATATGTCTGGGCTATGGGGTAGATGGAAAGATGGAAGCCTTTTCTTACCAAGAAGATCCAAGCCAGGCTACATTTTGCAAAAACACATCTGAAGTCTCACAAAAGCATGTGGGAAAAGGTGTTATGGTCTGATGAAACCAAGGTTGAACTTTTTGGCCATAATTCCAAAAGATATATTTGGTGCAAAAACAACACTGATCACCAAAAGAACACCATACCCACAGTGAAGCATGGTGGTGGCAGCATCATGCTTTGGGGCTGTTTTTCTTCAGCTGGAATTGGGGCCTTAGTTAAGGAAATTATGAACAGTTCCAAATACCAGTCAATATTGGTACAAAACCTTCAGGCTTCTACTAGAAAGCTGAACATGAAGAGGCACTTCATCTTTCAGCATGACAACGACCCAAAGTATACATCCAAATCAACAAAGGAATGTCTTCACCAGAAGAAGATTCAAGTTTTGGAATGGCCCAGCCAGAGCCCAGACCTAAATCTGATTGAAAATCTGTGGGGTGTCCTGAAGAGGGCTGTGCACAGGAGATGCCCTCGCAATCTGACAGATTTGGAGTGTTTTTGCAAAGAAGAGTGGGCAAATCTTGCCAAGTCACAATGTGCCATGCGGATAGACTCATACCCAAAAAGACTGAGTGCTGTAATAAAATCAAAAGGTGCTTTGACAAAGTATTAGTTTAAGGGTGTGCACACTTATGCAACCATATTATTTTATTTTTATATTTTTTCTTCCCTCTACCTGAAAGATTTCAATTTGTTTTTCAATTTAGTTGTACAGTTTATAGGTCACATTAAAGGTGGAAAGAGTTCTGAAATTATTTATCTTTGTCTCATATTTTACAGCACAGAAACTTGACATTTTAACAGGGGTGTGTAGACTTTTTATATCCACTGTGTATATCATGAAATGCTATTTTGTGAATCCACATAGTTTCTTTTTGTTCCAATTTCTTCTTCCAATCCCCACCATGAATTGTTGGATATACTCAGCCAATGGCTCTCACTTGTAGTAGACTCGAGTCACTTTTATGCTTAAGCTTAAAGTGTCTCGGTAATGGTTTTAAATGTGAGCTAAACTCATCTCCCACAGATGTAATATCTATGGCATGTTCTCGTACCCTTCTTCTGAGTTCTCGTGTGGTCATTCCAGTGTAAACTTTCCCACATGGACATGTTGCATGGTATATTACTCCAACAGATGTACAGTAAATCTTATGAGTGATCCTAAATATTTTCTCTCCAGTAGCATCCTCTATGATGACTTTGTACCAACATGTCCTTCAAGTTCCGGGATCTTCTATATGCTATAGATTGTCATGGTAGTATTTCTTTAGGGTCCCATCGGATAACAGGATCGGACAATATTTTTGAAAAATTTCGCGTATTTCTTCTGATTCAATTTGGTCTCCAGATTGCTCATCATTTGGAACTTTGATACTGCCAGGATACCGTTATCATGTCTAATCGATGTACAGTATATAAAGATTCAGCATCACATGTCACCAATAACATGTCAGATTGAATGTGAATCCCATCGATCTTTCCTAAGAGATCCAAACTGTCCCATGTATAAGATGGTAAAGTTTCTGGTGGGTTGGTCAAATCCTTATGTATTTTGGGAAGTATGTACAGGGTAGATATCGATGGTTCTTCTACTACCAATCCCATGGCTTGTTGTTCATCCAGGATCCCATCTTCCTTGTGTTAGAATCTCCAACAGTTCTTTAAACTATTTAATGACAAATGTTGTTTATCCAAAAGTGCTTGTAGTGTTTCTACTGCTGCTTGATCCTGTGTGCAACCAAGAATGTCACATTCTTCATTTTCCTTGTTAAAAATCTTTTTAAAAGCCAATTTTCTCCCAAAATGGTGTAAATCCTTCACTATAGTAAAATAATCCAAATTACTTTAAATTGGAAGGTCCTCCTTCTCCGTGTCCAAAGTCGGTTTTCTTCTTCTTCTGAGTCTGTATATCAGGATGGAATGACCGCTTCCCCTTCCGGATCGGGTATCTGCATGTAGAATTTTCATTAGATGATATACTTGTGCTGGTTGAGGATATTGAGGTAGTAGATGCAGATCTACTGGATTTTATATACACTATGTTTATGAGCAAGGAATTGTATCGATCTTTGATCCCTCTCCAATAAGGAATTGTATATATATATTTTTTATTCTTTATGATCGTGGAATTACCTATCGTGTGACTCAGTCATGTGATCTCATTCTGAACGGCACAACACCCATTTTGGACGCTGGCATCTTCCGGACAGGAAACTATTGATCATGCCAATGACTGCCTCAAAGTGCGACCACATGAGGGGAGGAGTTGAGCATCATTGTGACGTCCCCCAGTCTGCGATTTTGTGTGGGATCATTTTTTTTGCACTCCTGGTGATGTTCTCCATGTGATCAATGAAAGCGATGTCATATGGGTGATTTTAACTGTTCGTAATGAATGGTGATATATATTGGCAACCATTTCCACTATTCCTCACTCCCCCTGATGAAGCCATCCAGCAAAACGCGTTGGGTAAGTGAGGGGCACTGGGATGGGTGATTTGGCATTTCTATACACTATACATTGTGTGCATTGGTAAGCAGCCCTTGCGATTTGTTTTAATTCTTCCCTGCATTATTGTCAAACACCTTACTATATTTAGCTAGCTCTTATGACATGTGCAGCCTGTTACTGTCAAGCACTTTACCACATTTGGCAGGTTGTTAGCACTTGAACAGTTTGCAGCGGAGACTTATCGTTTCTTTCCTTTATTATGAAGCACTTAGCACTTTAAATAGACTACATTCGATGTTACTGCTTGAAAGGATGTTTATTAGTCTTTGCTTCTCCCATATACTATGGTTCTTAGCCTCATCCCACTAGTCCCTCTCTTATGCATCTCTTATCCCACTTGATAGTGTGGACTCTCTTGTATGTTTTTTAATGGTAATGACTCAATAAAGTTTCTCTGTGAATATTAATATGGTTGTTTGTGTTTCAATGACCTGGACATACACAATTTCTTGTAGGTTTTGTATATTCTGTTTGTGGCTCAAATAGGTCATTTTTATAGGTTCACAGCACAAAGGCTAATAAGCCCTATTACACCCCAAAAAAGGCTTTAGAACATATAACTGCACTACTGAACGGCTAATAACACCTTTTTTTCCATTAATACACCCACAAAAAAGCCTTTAGAACATATAAATGCACCGCTGAACAGCAAATAAGTCTTTTTTTTTCAGTAATACACCCCAAAAATGGCTGTAATTTTGTCACTTCACCGCACAACGGCAAATAGGCCCTTTTTTCCCACTAATACACCCCAAAAAAGGCTTTAAAACATAATTGCACAGCTTAACAGCTAATAAGCCCTTTTTTCCACTAATATCACACCGCACTTACACCCCAATAACAGGTTTGCTGGAATTACAGAGGTATCATCTTTTGCAAACCTAAAAGCAGAGGAATCATTCCTCCCTATCCTTTCCTTACACTTCTACTTATCTTTCAATGAACTTGTAAATCTTTTTTTCAGCACAATGAAGTCTTTCCTAGCACTGTCCCTAGAGCCTGCTGACGTCTCTCCCAGCACTAAGCACACTGGAAAATGGCGTTCAAAATGGCTGAGGGAATTTATAGGGCTGTGACATTACAGGGGCTGGCTTACTGCAGATTTGCTGCATGCATGGCATTGTGGGTGATCCCTCGTTCCCAGAGTTCTTTGCTCCATGTCCTAACACTTGCAGCAGCCATTTTAGGAAAAATGTGATTCGTTACCACGAAGCGTGAGGAAATTCGGATTCTGTGCAAATCAAATTTTTTCTTAAATTTGGATCGAATTCCACTTCGTCAACTTCGATTTGCTCATCTCTAATTATGACATTGTATGATGAGGTTTCAAAGGCCTCCTGTACTTGAGCAGATGATGTCACTTTACCGTATTTGTCGGATTATGAGATGCACTGCACATTAAGAGGCACCCCAGGGAAATAAGTGACCACCTGTGACATCATGATCTGCTTAATTATAGCTTAATTATTACGGTGCACATTGGTAATAAATAATTGCTGCTTTGTTAAAATATTTCCAATAACACACTCAAGTAAATGTCACACCTAGTCTCAAGAAACAGTGTAATTTTTGACAACCCTTCTTTCCTGTCCTCATGTGGTCACCATTGTTGTTAGAAAATTGAGACATAAACTGATTTAGCTTTCATTTGATCCTGTATAGGTTTAAAGATTTGCTGCACTTTCAAATATTTTATTTATTAAATAATGGTTTAAGTAGCAAATTTCTAAAACCCTTCATTTATAAAATCTGCTTGCATCCACCTGAAAACAACCTGTGAAGTCATGGCCACTAGGGTTCACTTCCAGCTAATTTGCAGTCCACTCACTGTTGTCGGTAAGATCCATCCTTAGTAGAGTTGAGCGAACACCTGGAAGTTCGGATTCGCCAGGTTCGGCCGAGCTTCGTCGCAAAGTTCGAGTTCGGACCCGAACTTGACCCCATTGTCTCTAAAAAAGTAATAGAGACGGCTAGAGGGCTGCAAAAGGCAGCACAATGTGGGTAAGAGCATGACAAGTGCCCTGCAAACAAATGTGGATAGGTAATTGACTTAAAATAAAATAAAATAAATAAAAATTAAAAATAATAATCTTGAACTAGGAGGAGGAGGTCCACATGGAATGGGAGGTTGAGGAGACGGTGGACGAGGTGGTGTAGTTGGAAGCGGCGGTGGAGGAGGAGAAGGTAGCTAGCCAACACTATTTTTTTATTTTTATTCTTTATTTAATTGTGGAATATATAAAATAAAACAAAGAGAAAGTGCGCTGGAGTATAACAATGGCTGTGTAAGGCCGGTATGCATGTCTATTATGCACAAGGTACAGACAAGTCCTGTGGGATCCATGCCTGGTTCATTTTAATTAACGTGAGCTTGTCCACATTGCCTGTGGACAGGCGGCTGCGCTTGTCTTTGATAACGCCCCCTGCCGTGCTAAACACACGTTCAGACAATACACTGGCTGCAAGGCGGGCCAGCACCTCCAAGGCGTAAGGGGCAAGCTCAGGCCATGTGCCCAATTTGGAGACCCAGAAGTTGAATGGGGCAGACCCATCAGTCAGTGTGTGTAGGCGTGTGCACACATACTGTTCCACCATGTTGCTGGAATGCTGCCTCCTGCTAAGGCGTTCCGTATCAGCTGGTGGTGCTGGTTCTTGTGGTGTGCTAACAAAGCTTTTTCACATTTCGGCCATGCTAACCCTGCTTTCTGAGGTGCTGGGGGTGCCCCAGCTGTGTTGGCGACTTCTTCCACCTCCTCTTCCTTCGCCTTGTGCTTCCACTGGGGCCCCGGTGTTAGGTGGGAATGCCATCAGCAGCGCGTCTACCAGCATGCGCTTGTAAGAGGTATAGATCACCCAGCAATCTAAACGACGCCGAATTTACTGAATATATTTCCCAGGCAGGTATGCAGGGTAGGGGTAGATTGAAAGAAAAAAGGGGTACAGATCACCCAGCAATCTAAACGCCGCCAAATTTACAGAATATATTTTCCAGTCAAGTATGCAGTGCAAGGGTACATTGAAAGAAAAAAGGGGTATGGATCACCCAACAATCTAAACAACGCCGAATTTACAGAATATATTTCCCAGTCAGGTATGCAGTGCAGGGGTAGTTTGAAAGAAAAAAGGGGTATAGATCACCAATCAATCTAAATGCCGCCGAATTTACAGAATATATTTCCCAGTCAGGTATGCAGGGCAGGGGTAGTTTGCAAGAAAAAAAGGGTTGTGGAGCATCCCCGTCATCCGAAATCTATTCGTCCCGCTATAGTATTATTTAGAAAGTGTATAGAAGCCAGATGGGGCCCCAACGCGGCAGATTTATCATGGAGACATGATGGAGATTTTACAGCATATAACTACAGCACCCAACAATCTAAAAGGCCGCCGAATTTACAGAATATATTTCCCAGTCAGGTATGCAGTGCAGGGGAACTTTGAAAGAAAAAAGGCGTATAGATCACCCAACAATATAAACGCCGCCAAAGTTACAGAATATATTTCCCTGTCAGGTATGCAGTGCAGCAGGAACAGACCCTCCAAGCCACTTGTGAATGACTGGTCTGATAACCGTGGAAAATGTCAACCCACAATCTAAGAGCTGGATTTACTGATTAAATGTCACTCTCAGAAATGCAGTGCAGGCCGCAAATGTACTTTAACAGACGTTTTTACTAAATTTAGTTCCCTCTGAGCAATGTAGAGCAGGGGGTTTTCACCAGGAAAACTAGGTTATTGTCACCCACCAATGGAACAGAGGATTTTTAGAAATATAGGTCCCTGTCACCTATGCAGAGCTGGGGTTTGTACACGTCAAAAATGGTAATATGTCACCCAAGAATGTAACAGAGGATTTTTAGAGATATAGGTCTCTGTCACCTATGCAGAGCACGGGTTTGTATACGGCAAAAATGGGTTAATGTCACCCACCAATGTAACAGAGGATTTTTAGAAATATAGGTCCCTGTCACCTATGCAGAGCAGGGGTTTGTATATGGCAAAAGTAAATTAATGTCACCCAACAATGTAACAGACGAATTTTTGAAAATTATTGCCCTGTCTGCTATGTAGAGCAGGGGTATAAAACAGCCAAAAATGGGTTAATGTCACCCAACAATGGAACAGACGAATTTTTGAAACTTATTACCCTGTCTGCTATGTAGAGCAGGGGTAGAAAACTGCAAAAAAAGGGTTAATATCACTCAACAATGGAACAGATGAATTTTTGAAAATGATTGCCCTTTGCAGGCTGCAAAGGTACTTTATGGTCCAAAAAAGGTGTTTTTTTTAACACACAATTAAACCGATGGATTTAAGTGTATTTCTTTCACTGTCAGAAATGCAGTGCAGGCAACAAATGTACTAGGTAGCGCAAAAAGTGTGCTTTTAAGGACCCATGACGTATGGGTACGTCATGGGTCCGATCCCAAAGTATGGCGCCCACTCCTGCCCTCTGTGGGCGCGATCGCTGCGGGGGTCCGGCTGTTTCCTGTAGCTGACCCCCGCGGCTAATGATCGCGGTCGGCAGCGATGCCGATCGCAATCATTTAACCCCGCAGATGCCGTGGTCAATCCTGACCACGGCATCTGCTGCAGCTAAAACGAAAGTAAAACTTTCGGCAGCTCTCCGGCTCCCCTAGTGGTGATCGGGAGAATCGGAGCGCTGTGAGGATAGCCTCAAGCCTTTCATTCAGCTTGAGGCTATCACTACTATTTCCTATGGAGCCCTTGTTAGCAATAGGGCTTCATAGGAAAGTAGTAAATCTCATAAACTCCAATACAAGTGTATTGGAGTTTATGTTAAAGCAATCAGATGACTGATTTATATAGGTCCCTATGGGACCTATATAAAAGTAAAGAAAATAAAAGAAAAAAAAAAAAAAAAAAAACTAAAAATTCTAATCGCCCCTTTCCCAAAATTAAAAAAAAATAATTTTTTTAAAAAAATCACATCATGGGTGTCGCAATGTGGGAAAACGCCCGTGGTATAAAAATATAAAAATATATTCCCCATACGGTAAACCGAAAAACGGAAAAAAGCGCCCAAATGGCGGATTCGCCATTTTTGAACGCTTAATTTCCTCAAAAAAAATTAAATAAAAAGTGATCAAAAAGTCCTACACACCCCATAATGGTATCAACTAAAAGTTCAGATCACCCCGCAAAAAATAAGCCCCCATACAATGCCATACACTTAATTACAAAAAAGTTATAGGGGTCAAAATATTGCGACAAAAAAAAAAAAAAAAAATTTCCCACTTTAGAATTTTTTTTCACTATCAAAACGCAAGAAAAACTATACATATTGGGTATCGCCGGATTCGTACTGACCTGTAGAATAAAACTAAATGGTCAGTTTTATCACACATCAAACGTCATAATTTAAAAACCCGTAAAATTGTGGTAGAATTGTTTTTTTTTTGCAATTTCACCCCATTTGGAATTTTTTTCCCGCTTCCCACTACATCGTATGCAATATTAAATGGTGGCGTTGGAAAGTACAACTTGTCCCGCAAAAATAAAGCCCTCATATGGCCATGTGAACGTAAAAATAAAAAAGTTATGGCTCTCGGAAGGCATGGAGCGCAAAACGAAAATGCAAAAATGAAAAAACCCCGAGTCCTTAAGGGGTTAAAACAAACATGTAAATGCAGTATTTAACGGTTTTATTAGACTGTCAGAAATGCAGTGCAGGCCAAAAAATGTAGTATCTAGCACAAAAAATGGGAATTTGTCAACCGACAATGTATCAGCAGTATTTACTGATTTTATTTGACTGTTAAATATAGATAGAAATATAGGTCCCTGTCACCTATGCAGAGCAGGGGTTTGTATGCAACAAAAATGGGTTAATGTCACCCACCAATGAAAAAGAGGATTTTTAGAAATAAAGGTCCCTGTCACCTATGCAGAGCAGGGGTTTGTATACGGCAAAAATTGTAAAATGTCGCCCAAGAATGTAACAGAGGATTTTTAGAAATATAGGTCCCTGTCACCTATGCAGAGCAGGGGGTCAAATACGGCAAAAATTGTAAAATGTCACCCAAGAATGTAACAGAGGATTTTTAGAAATATAGGTCCCTGTCACCTATGCAGAGCAGGGGTTTGTATACGACAAAAATGGGTTAATGTCACCCACCAATTTAACATAGGATTTTTAGAAATATAGGTTCCTGTCACCTATGCAGAGCAGGGCAGAGCAGGTCACCTGTGCAGAGGTATACGGCAAAAATGGCAAAATGTCACCCACCAATGGAACAGATGATTTTTTAGAAATGTAGGTCCCTGTCACCTATGCAGAGCAGGGGTTTGTATATGGCAAAACTGGGTTAATGTCACCCAACAATGGAACAGATGAATTTTTCAAAATTATTGCCCTTTCTGCTATGCAGTGCAAAGGTACTTTATGGCCCAAAAAAGGTGTTTTTTTCGCACACAATTAAACAGATGGATTTAAGTGTATTTATTTCACTGTCAGAAATGCAGCGCAGGCCACAAATGTACTATGTAGCGCAAAAAGTGTGCTTTTTTCTACCAAAAATATAAATGCAGTATTTAACGGTTTTATTGGTCAGAAATGCAGTGCAGAAAGCAAATGTACTTTCTAGCACAAAAAATGGGAATTTATCAACCTACAATGTAACAGCTGTATTTACTGGTTTTATTTGACTGTAAGATATGCAGTGCCGGTGTCAGAAAGAGAAAAAATCGCTTTTGGTCAGTCACACAAATATTTAACAGACTAATGTAATTGAATTATTTTCACTGCCAGGTATGCAATGCAAGCCGCAGGGGTAATTGACAGCCAAAAAAAGGGAATTTGTCCCCCTAGAATCTAACAGATGGATTTAATGAATAGATTTTTCCTGTCAGATATTTAGCACAGGGGTAGTTCACAGAAAAAAGTGGGAATATGTCCCCCCCTGGAGCCCTGAAGTCACAGATGGATTAACTATATTATTTTCCCTTCCCCTGGCACATATGCAGTGCAGGTGCACTTAAAAATGGGTATATGTTGCCCACTGAACTAAAAGAACAGTATAAAATTATTGTCCTTGGCACATATGCAGGTGCAAGTGCACTACACTTGCACAAAATGGCCGCCGACACCCACCTAACTAACAGACGGATAAAAGTTATTATTCTGTGCCACTGGGCTCATGGGTAAAAAAATGTACAGTAGTAAAGCACCCACAAAAATAATCGCTGTAGTTTGTAGATTTAACACCAAGTACACCAGACCAGAATTGTTTCCTAATCTCTCGCTCACAGCATCACTATCCTATCCCTACACTAGTAAGAGCAGAGTGACGTGCAGCGCTACGTGACCCCAGCTTACATTGAGGCTGGGTTACATGCTGCACTTGGCCAATCACAGCCATGCCATTAGTAAGTATGGCTGTGATGGCTTCTAAGGGCACACTAGCTAAACGCTTCTTGATTGGCTGCCCTGCAGCCTTTCAACAAGCACCATTAAATCGCCGAACACCGAATTTGAACCCGAATTTCTATGAAAATGTTCGGGTCTGGGTACCAAAAACCCTAAAGTTCGGTACGAACCCGAATTACAATTCGGGTTCGCTCAACCCTAATCCTCAGTAACAGAGAGACAGAAAACTGCTTACAGGAAGTGGGGTGGGGGGGTGTCAGAGCTAGCTGAAATCCTGAAACTGATAAAAGAACTCCTTCTACGCTGCTTCTGAAGATCACAGGAGCATCATGTGTGTCTGTAAGGCCTCATGCACATGACTGTTGTTGTGGTCCGCGTCCGAGCCGCATATTTTACGGCTCGGGAGTGGACCCATTTACTTCAATGGGGCTGCAAAGGATGTGGACAGCACTCCGTGTGCTATGAAAATAAAATAACAGCTGTTAGTACGTTGCCTTTCTTTTGGTGCGTCGCGAGTTCCAGTTGTGAAGTGGGTATTGTTCACATATACAGATGCGTTTATTAGAATGGACCGCGCTGCTCCAGAGTAAACAGGAATCTCCTCCCTTCCAAATAAATCCAGTACTGAGCCACGCCCCCTGCACTGATCACATGACGGTGACGTCACCCCAGGTCCTTCGGCTGTTCAACAGTTCGGGTTGGTGGAAGCCGCCCCTTATGGATTCCATATGCCGCGATAGTCCGCGGTAGTGGAAGCCATAACGGGATGCGGCGATTACCACAACCCGAACGCCGAACTTTTATTTAAAGTTCTCTCATCTCTAATTATGAACCTTTGTGGGAAATCAAAGTTGCCACAATAGTGAAGCACAATCACAACAGTTAAACCGCACAGGTTTTATTGTACTTACATTGTACTTACATTAGTTACAAAACTAATTTCAGGCAGTGTACATAAATCAGTCACCCGACCCGGGTTTCGCTTCAGAAAGCTTCATCAGGGGTATCTTCTCCGCCCACTTAGAGGCGGTCTTTATAAACCCACAGGTGGGGATTTGCCACACTTCCATACAATCATCATAGCTTCTGCGGTAGAGATGAGCGAACTTTAAAAAAAAGTTCGGCGTTCGGGTTGTGGTAACTCGCGCATCCCGTTATGGATTCCACTACCGCGGACTATCGCCGCATATGGAATCCATAAGGGACGGCTTCCACCAACCCGAACTGTTGAACAGCCGAAGGACCTGGGGTGATGTCACCGTCATGTTATCAGTGCAGGGGGCGTGGCTCAGCATGAGATCAAATCCAGTGCTGAGCCACGCCCCCTGCACTGATCACATGACGGTGACGTCACCCCAGGTCCTTCGGCTGTTCAACAGTTCGGGTTGAAAAGGAATGCCTTTCCTTTCTCTCCACAGGAACCTAGGCATCCTTTCCAACCAGGAGACGTGGTGATAGTCCAGCGCCTGGCAAAATGACGAAAGCAGACCACACATTTGGACCACCCACCTGAGCGGTAGAAGTCACCAGAACAGCGATTCTCACAGAAGAGTCTCCAATCTGCATTAAACGCGAGTGAAAAGGGTCCCTGAGGCTTCTTCTCCGGTGACAGACAAAGAGGGTGAAGCAGGTGTGAAATCCCTGAACAAAGGGGGGAGCTTAGAAGAAGTTTCCCTGAAAAGTGCCTTGCCACAGGCTGAAGATGATGATCCCACAATATTCTGGGAGATTTGTTTGTCTGCTGATTATTATTAATCGTTGTGTTTCCTTGCCAGTCTGGCTTATTACTACATGAATTTATCACCCAGAGGAGCTGAGTTTCTTCTGCGATGCACCAAATAATCAGTCGGTACATTAAAGAGCTCAGGAGCAAGATCCCTTTGCTCCCGGCCCCTTTTATTCTGAACAGAATAGTATAGTCAGGATGGCAGATGCCCTAAATGTTAGTTCATTGTGCCTTAAAGACTAACGGAGCCCATTATACAAACGTGTTATTGCTGTGCCTACACCCGATGAATCCCTCCTTGGAGTCTGGTCGATGGCTATCAATACACAATCTTTTAATCCCTTGTATGACTTCTGTAGGGAGTGTCAGAAATTAGGAAATAGCAGGGATAATATTAGAATAATTACTATTAATGTGACTGCAGCAGAGACCTGTTTTACCTTTTCCCCGGATATTACTTTATATTGCGATAGTAAAGACATAAAAAGTGGATTACCTAAGAATAGTGTATATGATTATATTGATGACACCTGTAAAAAGAATAGTAGGCTTGCTTGCTCCCTGAATAATTCCATGTTGTAATAAGACCATTGTGACCCCCAGTTTTATCTATAATATAATGCTCCCTAAGGGATGTTTCTTTGTCTTGTGGTAACAGCACTTACAATTACATTCCTGTCAATGTTATTGGAGGTCCCTGTGCGTTCTCCAGGCTGATTTTTGGCCCTTCCTAGTCAACCCCCTATCAGAAGAGCTTACAGATCGGTTACCAAGACTTTATCAGAAGACTGTGGCTCTACTTTACCACTTCTCAACCGTGCAGAATATACAAGTTTGGGCGCCTCTATATTAGGAGTGCCCGGACTGACTATATATAATGCTCGTACTATAAATTCTATTGCATGTTCCGTGGCTAAATCTCTGAATCAGACCTCTATCACCTTATCAGACATACTTTTAGATCTACAAGGCGTAAGAGGAGCAGTGCTAGAAACTAGATTTGCTGTAGATTATCTGTTACTTAAACATAATATAGGATGTGTCTGAAAAAGTGGCTGGGCACATTTAGATAATCCAGGCCATACAGAGTAATTAATATATGAGTTTATTTAAATAATTAATAAAATCAAGGTTATACACACTCTAAAAACAATGTAGTATAGCAGCAGTCTTTGGAATAGCAGCAATTGGATTTAAAAAAGGGAGCAATGTTTCTAATATAAGTCCACAGCACCATTCAGGATAGAATATTAAATAGATTAAATAAACTATTGCAGCAAAAACCATAGATTCATACACCGGAAGTGAATGATGACGCAATATAGTTAAAAACTGCAATTAGTACGGGGTACTGTACATGTAGGCAGTAATAAGTGACCAATGTCCAGCCAACAAAATCCGTTGTTCAAATGCTCCAATATTAAATAGTCACCGTCCTCAGAAGATCGCAAGCAGTTGTGTGACGGCGTCTCGCCACAAAAACACGAGTTCTTCCAAGCTACAGTTGTGTTCAAAATTATTCAACCCCCACTGAAATTGAGTGTTTTGGCCAGTTTGACATTGATTGTGATCCTTTCAGTCATCTTGTTTACAACTAAATCAAAGAGGCCCTTGTAAGTCAGACAAATATAACATAACATTTATAATGAAATAACCACAAATGTCTTTTCTGTGCTCACATCATTATCAGTTTTATTCAACCCCCAAGTGACATTCAATCTTAGTACTTAGTACAACATCCTTTTCCAGTTATAACAGCTTTTAAACGTGAAGCATAGCTTGACACAAGTGTCTTGCAGCGATCTACGGGTATCTTCGCCCATTCTTCATGGGCAAAAGCCTCTAGTTCAGTCACATTCTTAGGCTTGCGCCCTGCAACTGCTTTCTTTAAGTCCCACCAGAGGTTCTCAATCGGATTTAAGTCTGGTGACTGCGATGGCCACTTCAAAATGTTCCAGGCTTTAATCTGCAACCATGCTCTAGTGGACTTGGAGGTATGCTTGGGATCATTGTCCTGTTGAAAGGTCCAACGTCTCCCAAGCCTCAGGTTTCTGACGGACTGCATCACGTTTTCATCCAATATCTCCTGGTACTGAAGAGAATTCATGGTACCTTGCACACGCTGAAGCTTCCCTGTACCTGTAGATGCAAAACAGCCCCGAAGCATGATTGACCCCCCGCCATGCTTTACAGTAGGCAAGGTATTCTTTTCTTCATAGGCCTTGTTCTTCCTCCTCCAAACATAGCATTGATCCATGGGCCCAAACAGTTCTAATTTTGTTTCATCAGTCCACAGAACACTATCCCAAAACTTTTGTGGTTTGTCCACATGACTTTTGGCATACTGCAGTCGACTCTACTTATTCTTTGGAGACAGCAAGGGGGTGCGCCTGGGAGTTCTGGCATGGAGGCCTTCATTACGCAGTGTGCGCCTTATTGTCTGAGCTAAAACTTCAGTGCCCGCATCTGACAAAACTTTTTTCAGTTCCTCAGCAGTCACACAGGGACTTTTCTACACTTTGCGCTTCAGGTAGCGCACAGCAGTCAAAGTCAGCATCTTCTTTCTGCCACGACCAGGTAGCGTTTCAACAGTGCCCTTTGCCTTGAATTTGTGAATGATGCTTCCTATGGTGTCTCTTGGTATGTTTAACATCTTTGCAATCTTCTTATAGCCATTGCCCTTCCTGTGAAGAGAAATCACCTCTTCTCTTGTCTTCCTGGACCATTCTCTTGACTTCACCATGTTTGTAAACACACCAGTAAATGTCTAGAAGGAGCTGAGTATCACAGTCATTTTACATCTGTCTAATTGGTGCTTATTATGCTTGATTGCTGCTCCTTGACATCCACAGGTGTTTTCAATACCTGATCGAAAACACTTGAATGAACCTCTGTTCTTAAGAGTGGTAGTCTTTAAGTGGTTGAATAATTGTGTCAATGAAGAAATCACAAAAAAAAAAACATTTAATACTGTATTACAAAAACAACTGATGTCATTTTAGTTGCATTTGTTTTTTAAAAAAGTCCTTGTAAGATTTCATTCTGAACACAATTACAAATGTACACTAAATTCCCCAAAACCCTTTACAGCATTGGGGGTTGAATAATTTTGAACACAACTGTAGCTTGTTAAAAGTGCAAAACAGTCTTGCCCGGACCTTGGGTACCGATTCTCCCTTTAATCTGTTGTATCTGTATCCACATCGATCTCAGGGGTTCTCTGCTGTAGTGGCAAGTCTCAAGCCAGCGGTGTATACTCACACGTGGGGCACCTGACTCGTTCGTGCCTCTTTCCGTGCTCCCGCTGTACACTCGCGCGGTTGGTTTCCAGCAGTGATAATATAATAGAACTATACCCTCCTGGTCCGTGTCGGTAAGGTTGTTAAAGCCGTATTGGTCGTTACTTGCAGGGAATATGCACCAGACGCGTTTCGGGGTCCAATAATTCACCCCTTCCTCAGTGGTAAGCATTTCCCTGCAAACACCCCACCAATATAGGGGTCAAGATCCCATAAAAAGTCCGGACTGGATCTCTAGGACATTGGAAGCACATAGTATTTAGTCACTTTTATATACATAAGTTGCTGCCAAATTATCAACTTTAGCTGCTAATCTCAGGTTATACTGCGACATATTAGTGGTGGTGTTTTATTACCATACAATGTCCATATGTATACATTCATCCATACATATCACTGCATATACCTTAACTAGAAATGAAAAATAAAATTATAACCAATTAGCAATCAAAATATTAGAAAACTTTTCATACAGTTCCTTCTTGGTCTCTTAAAAGTGTAATGCACCAAAAAACGCAATTAAGCATCTATTGCGTTTTTGATGCGGTTTTGGTGCGGTTCTTGATCAAATTGCTCCAGAAGTATCATTTATCAAAACCAATAATGGTATGTTCTTTTCTAATGTATCAAATGGTTCAAAGAGTGCATAAATAATCAAAAAATACGCATAGAACCTAAAAAGTATAATAACATAACAAAATTTAAAAAAAATTAAAGGGTTTGAAGACCTTCTAAATGCACTGTATATGTCTGGTAAAATACAGTACTAAATGTAGGTGTTAAATATAAATAATGGATTGAAGAACATGAACATGTATACTCAGGCTAATATTTCCCTTACACCCTGTAATGAAGTTGTAAAGTACATTTCCCCTCGAATGATTTTGAAGTATTGCACAAGCAAAAAAATAATATGTTTCAAATTAAGTACAGAATATCAATTTGTCAAAACCGCTAAGTCAGCCATATTCTATTTACAAAGGAAAAAACAATATTCTTTAATTTAGCCATGCTTGTCGTCCATATCAATAGCCCTGTGATTGTAGATAAAGCCTCTAGTGCATCGAACCATGGTATAGCCTTTTTTTGTGTAGTCTAGAAGCACAATTTGTATCAGGGTAGATTGTTAAACATTTTTTAGAACTGTAATATTTTCATGCCTCGCTGTAAATTTGGGAGTTTTGTGTAAATGCTCATAATCAATGTTACCTGATTATTTAATACAGTTGCAAGAAAAAGTATGTGAACCCTTTGGAATTATATGGATTTCTGCACAAATTGGTCATAAAATGTGATCTGATCTTTATCTAAGTCACAACAATTGACAATCACAGTCTGCTTAAACTAATAACACACAAAGAATTAAATGTTACCATGATTTTATTAAAAACAAAAATGAAAACACGTCTGAATGGGTATGTTGAATGGGTATTCCTATCAAATAAAGTTATAGTACACTGATTTGTGAGGAACTTTCCCACCCCCAACCCCTCCCGATCCTAAGCATAAAGAGTGAATAGAACTGATTCAGCACTGCAGCCTTTACCGTTTTCCATGTACAATGGTACTTCTGGCCACCTAACTCTGCAGGGAACTGCAGTCAGCCTCACTTGACCCTACAGTCTACTGTTCAGGGAAACATTATAAAGGAGTTGTAGCACTGAATCAGCACTGCAGTCCCTTCATGTTCAGAATTGGTGAGGGTTCTAGAAGTATGAGCTGAAAAGACCTTTGGAAAATGTGTCCACGGGCTGGCTTCAGCAATGACATGCTGCTTGTTGCTATGTCTCCGGTGAAACCAGTCATTGGCTGCAGTGGAGGACGTGACCATGCCCATGCCGTGTTGTATATCAGCACTGAACATGGACACAGTAGAGGTGGTGAGGAGGACTGGAGCGGCAGGGAGCAGCTAAGTATGAATCTTCTGTTTAGGAGACAGGCTATGGGTATTTGCTGAAAACTCATTATTCCAAGAGAACCTGAGAAACTGCTTTGAATACCCAGGTCTCACTTATCCATATTAGTCTCATACTGTAGCAAGCATAGTCCAAGAACAGGCAGAGAGAGGCAACAGGCGGTCAGCAGGAGTACCGGAGGCAAATAAAATAAGTACAAAGCAAGCCAAGGTCTCAATCATGGAACCACTGGCGTTGGCAATCCAAGGTACAAAAGACTAGCAAACTGTTGAGCAAGCCAGGGTCAATAAAAGAAACAAAGCAATAAAGAGGTCAGAAAAAAGTCCAAGAGACAGCAACAAAGATGTTCTCCACACCAGAGAACACTAGGACTAAACCTATAATTGGGCAAAGTTTGCAGAGGAATAGGTTTTAAATCTGATATAACATCATTTTAAGGTATCAGCTGTATTGGCAACTCAGCTCTACAGTGCAGGGGAGCTGGACCTGAGTCTAATGCGTGCAGAAGATGTAGAAGAGCAGGTCCAGATGCTGGACAGATGAGTAGTACATTGACAATTTGGCAAAACAATTCCTTTAGCAATTTTTATCCCCAAGAATGAATCCATATTGTGGCATTAAGGGAGTAAGTACATGCCTTGTGGATTTTGGTTACAATTTACATTTTTGATGTGCATTTGCAAAATGTGTGTATAAGTCCACATTGTAGCAGTTTGTTTTTTTCTCTCAGATTTTCCCAAAACTACAGCAAAAAAATTTTAAATCAGCATGTGTGAATACAACCTAAGTGTGTTATTGCACGGTAGCATTCATGACTTACCACTAGTTGCTGTCTGCGTCTCGACTTGCCGTTGTTTCAGGTTGCAAGTCCAGGTGGTGTGGTCTGGTAATTAGGGTTCAGCTACACAATGACCTTGTGCGTGCAACAGCTGTCAAGCCCAAGGATCGCAGTGTAGCCAAGTTAGCATAAAAATGAATGGCATCACAGCGCGACTCACATATTAGCATGACAACAACCCAAGAATCACAAAAAAATGAAAAAGTCACGCAGTGTTGGATTTTTTGCAATTCTGGGATTCCAGTTGAGGCATACTTTCGAGTCACGCTGTGAACTCATTCATTTCTATTCTAACACCACAACACTGCGATCCCACTGAAATCCTTGGGTGCGACTGTCAAAAGATCACAGTGTAGCCGAATACTAAGAGATAAACCTTAGGCCGCTAACACCCATGTAATAGCATGCACATTATACTTTGTAATACCCTGAACACTTGGTTTTAATTGTGGTTGTTTTCAGCTACAAAATACTAATAGAGAGAATCTTCATTTCGACAAACTAAAAGCCCTCAAACTTAATTTGTTAATCTTTTGTATGTTATTATCTGAAAGGCACGCAGCTGGATAAATCTCTTCCCACTGTGATTGTCTCTATTTAAATTATTTTCTACTTTGTAATTCTTCATCTGCTCGTTGCCGGAATATTAAATTCACTGAGTGGAACAAACACTTATCCTTTTATTAAAATGTTTGCAATTGTATTCTTCTGACAGAAGAGATGATATCGCTAGGAAGCCTGCAATATATCAGAGATGACTGTAACGTAATATTAAATATTCCCCCATATATTACAAGTGTATTTTCCCATTTAAACAATGAGTGACAATATGAATACAATGCAACAGCTGCTGAGATAGCGGTTCCTGAATGTAATGTTAGTATCTCAGGTTACTGTTGGTAAAACCTGTTATCATTTCTTATGAATGTTTTAATCACAATTTCAATGAGGAATATATTACTTTGTAATTTGCATAGAAGAACGTAAAACTGATAAAGGGCGTTTTCATACCAAAAAGAGGCCACAATAGAGGCATATTTATCTAAGTAGTACTTAGATAAATACTTAGTTGCATGTTCAATATAGGAAAGATTAGGTAAAATAAACAGTCTAGTAAAGCGATATGACCATAGAATATGCCATCAGTGTCAGATAGGTACAGCTACCACCTTTGGAACCCACTCCTTTTTCCAGAATGGGGTCTGCAAAGTAAATTGAGAGCAGCTGTTCATGTGCGGGGTCCTCTCCATTCATCGCTACAGAAGTTCTGAAAATAGCAAAGCAAGTGCACTCGGTTGTTTTTGAAAGTCCCATTGCATTGAATGGAGAGAGTATTGCACATGTGTGGCCACCCTCCGTTCACCAATTACCACTATGGGAGTTACCAAAATTAGCCGAGTGCTAGCTTGGGTGTTTCCGGCAATCCCATAGCGGTGCAAGAAGAGGTGGTCGTGCATGCGCTCTCTTCATTCAACCCATTGGGACTTCCGGAAACAGCTGAGTGTGCTCTCTCTGCTATTTTTAGGGCTCCCATAGCGATCACTGGAGAGCACGCCACACATGCTCAGTGTGCTATCCTTCACTTTGAGGGCTGAGTTCTGGAGATAGGAGCGGGTCCCAGAGGTGGGATTCGCACCTTTCTGATTTGACAGAAAATCCTAGTGATCAATATTTACGATGAACCAACTGCTTTAGGCTGCTTTCGAGATGGACAAGTGTGGTCCTTCAAATATTCTCCATATGATGATCGCACGCTATGGTTAGTTGGGAAAATGTGGCGCATATTTCACAGACCACATCTTACTTTCTGTTATTTTGCTATATATTTTTATCTAGATGCTACATACTATAGTTCTAACTAAAGATCCTTTTAAATGGGACGACAAAGAAGATAAATGTTCCTTCCCGGAATTGCTTGCTCATCAGCAGAGGAGACCACTGTATTTACATGCAGTGATCACCTCCACAATATTAGGAGGAGCAGTTGCTAAAGCCATCGCTCATCCCCATACTCATCATGTTTGCCGCTGCAGATGCTGTTTACACAGCATGATCTGCTGCCGACAAACGATCATTTTTGTGACCTCATGAATGATCTATTACCCGATAAATGAGCATTTTGCTCATTCATCGGCTAATTGGCAGCACATTTACACTGCCAGATAATCGCTAATAAACATTCCTATGAATGCTTAATAGCAATTATCTGTGGGATTCTCTGCCCATGTAAAGGTCTCTTAAAGAGGACCTTTGACAGGATTTTTTTATTCTAGATACATACCTTTACTTGTGGGGTACCCCCCGCTGATGCTGCCACCAGGGTTTCTCAATGGGCGTCTCCTTCTCCCTGGCTGTGCCGCGATCCAATCACAGCAGAGAGCATCACAGCCAGGGACAAAGAAAAGCTCACCTTCTCCCTGGCTGTGATGCTCTCCGCTGTGATTGGATCGCGTAACAGCCAGGGAGAAGGAGACCCCCATTGAGAAACCCGGCCATCTCCTCCTCCCTGTACCGATGCTCAGTATTAGCATACTGAGTGGGAAAAATACAGGAGACCAATAGATAAAAAAGGATTAAATATAATAAGTCCTAACATTTGTGCTGAGAGGTCCTTTATGAAATGAGATATTAGGAAAAATACAGGGGGCACAGTGGGGTGTAGGAGTGAAATTTAAAAAAAAAAAAACATTCAGGGCGGCAGCATCAGGTGGGAAGGGGGGGGGTGTTGGTACGCCACTAGTAAAGGTATTTATCTAGAAAAAAAAAGTACCGTGGAGGGCCTCTTTAATCATGGCGTGTACTATTTATCTGTGCAATGTTTGTCTCGTCTAAGTAATGTTATTTTCTAGCCAATTTGTGTACTTGGCCAATTGGTACTATTTATCTGGGCAATGTAGTCACTATTAATCTGGATATTAAATTCAAAATACAATATGTAAATCTATTAAGCCAGTCTTTAGCAGCAGGGAGAGACAGCACTTAGTGATTTCATCTAACTCCTCATTTTAGCAATAAGCAGGGGTCTCAGCCCTCAACCTCTCACCAATCACTCTGACATATCAAAATTTTATGTAAAGTGTAGCAGGTACTCTTTAATTCTTGTTTTCAGCACTCATTATTACTTGCAGCCTGGTTCTCCAGTGCACGGAAGGTTATGTGATCATTCCCTTCAATCATTGGGCTCCATTGACCGACTACCACAGTGCGCCGAGGCTGTTAATATAGTGGTTAAAGATTTAATGGTGAAACTGCACTTTTAAGTGTTTGTACGGGATTAGAAAAGCAATGCTGTGTTTTATCTCCAGAGACAGTGTCATATCTGTTCATGGGGTTATGTTGCAGTTCATCTCCACTGAAATGAATAGGGTTTGGCTGCAATACCACACACAACCTGTGGACACTTATGTCACCGTTTCTGTAAGAAAGCAGAATTTTTTTCTAGCCCTTTTAAGTAAGCTTCCCATTATGAGCTAACAAAGACATATATTGTATATTGCCTTATAGGCCTTTGTTATGTGTTTTAGCAATTGTTCCTGTTTCGTTCTATTTCTCCTCACTGGTAAGTTTTATTTTTGTAGTCTAGCAAAATGATGCTGTCACATTGAGGAATTGTGCCGTGCTGGCTAAAAAACCATTGCCTGTGAGCCGGCTGATGACATATCTTAAGTAATGCTGAAAGCATGTTCAAACACTTTGCTTTCTGGAGTTCAGTTCACATACAGGGGCTGACAAATTCAGCTCCACAGAGCTGTGAAATAAGATTTCCATAGAAAGGTTACTACTCATGGTTCCTCCATGTTTTTCTGGATTACATTTTTTCGTGAATGTCTTTACAACGTAAAGCATTTTGGTCTAACTACACATCCCACCGGTAAGGTGAATCGTGGAAGCAATTCCTCATGCTCTTAGATTATATTCATAAGGCTGGAAACCTCAATATTCAAGATGTCTTTATTGATTCTAGGGATAAAATAAAGTGTTAACATGGGAACTGGAATTGCAGATTATTGATTATATTATTATTAGATTATTGTTCTCAAGTATACAGTCAATATTGACATGCTTTGTAGTGCAGTGGTCCGAAGATATCAGTAAGGGATAACTTGCAAATTATCTAATGGTTCTTCAAATCCAAGATATGGATACAGGTAAAATATCCATGATAGACAGGTACATTTTCATTAGTCTCCATAGACTTCAGTGGCAATTTTGTGACTGCAAAATGTTGCCACTGCAAATATACTCATATTTCATTGAACCATGTTAAAGCTCATTTGTGGTATTTGTCCGACCGGTTCCCGCTTAGTTGCTGGATCTCGGCCATTATAGTTAATGTGGCTGGCCGAGAATTCCAGTAACGTTCAGTAATGCTAGATCCAGAGAGCTCTGGCAAGCTGTTATTTGTCGGAACTGCTGCCGCAAATGTGAAACTACGACTGCTAATGTTGGTTATATTTTGAAAATTTATCTCCTTATTGACCATACTGACAGAACTAGGTAGTCACCAATTCTATAGACCGCTTTTTCTACAGCTTCTATATATTTTTATTGTAACACACCATTTTAACTCCTAAAACTCTTCAATTTGTTCTTTTCTTTCTGTCTTCCAAGAGCTATAACTTTAAAAATTTCCCATTCACCTAGCCACATGAGGGCTTATTTTTGGCAAGATAAGATATGTTTTTGAATGGCACCATTTAGAGGGCATCTGTCAGCAGAATTGTAACTATGAAACTGGCTGAATGTTCACTTGACAGATGAAGACATCTGTGTTGGTCCCATGTTCATATGTGCCTGCATTACTGACAAAAATTAAGTTTTAATATATGTAGATGAGCCTCTAAGAGCAACTAGGACATTGCTATTACTCCATCCTAGAGGCTCTGTTCTCTCTGTAACTACTGTGTCCTCTGCACTTTGAATGAAAGCACCAGGCAGGATGAGGTCTTCACTGCTTGGCCCTGTCAATCAAAGTAGAGAGGGTGCAGCAGTTGTAGAGAGCAAAAACCTATAGGTGTAACGGCAACGCCCCTATTGCTCCCAGAGGCTCATTAGCATATATTAAAGCATAATTTTTGCAGGCACATATGAATATGAGCCCAACACAAATGCCTTCCGTGTCCAAGTGCAAATGCACCAGGTCAGCAAATTTCATAAGTACAAAACTGCCCTTTAATTTTGTGTAAGGGCTTGTTTTTGCAAGGTGGGTTATAGTTTTTATTGCTACCCATGGAGTACATAAGAGGTGACCAAAAACTGTTGAATAGTGCTTTTTTTCCATTATGGCATTCACTGCACAGGAAAAATATTTTAAAATTGTAATAGTTCAGACATTTCCTTATTTATGATACCAGTTGTTTATTAATTTATTGTTTATTTTTATTTGTAAAACTGGGAAAGGAGGTGATTTGAATTAACAGTTTTTTAAAGCTTTTTAAATGACTTTGAAGCTTGTATTTGAGCCTACAAAATCTATTTTTTTTTATTCCAAACAATTTTGGATTTTTTTACATACATTAATTGTTCATAGTTGCTAATTTCTTATGTTGGCCTGACAAAATAAGAATTGCAGCTTAAATGCCTGGGTCTCTTCAGCATGACCCAGCACATTAAAATAATTTACCATCACTGGCCACAGAGGATGCTGGTAAGAAGCCTGGAAGCACGGGCTTCAGGGTTTTTCACCCCTTAGATGCAGTGATCTCACTTAATCATGACATCTAAAGGCCTTAATGATGCTGATCGTGGTCATTAGCCGCGGGTCTCTGCTGTATAAAACAGCTGCACGCACGGGCAGGCGCCATGTTTGTACTTTGCTAGTAGCGAAGGGGTTAATTATTTTTTTTTAACTGTCATTTTTAGTTCCCCCAGAGGGCATTTGAAAATGCGCTCCTCTGATCATTTACTATAGACTGCAATAGAATATTATTGCAGTCTATAGGCTTTTACTGGTGGCCTATCAAGCAGTGTTGCAGGCATGGCTTAACAAGCAGTTTAATATAACAGGCCTGGGAGCCTTCACAAGAGTGAGCTATCTCTGTCTAACTGCTGCTATTGTCTAAAACAGGCATCCTCAAACTGCGGCCCTCCAGCTGTTGTAAAACTACAACTCCCACAATGCCCTGCTGTAGGATGATACCTGTAGGCTGTTTGGGCATGCTGGGAGTTGTAGTTTTGCAACAGCTGGAGGGCCACAGTTTGAGGATGCCTGGTCTAAAACATCAGAGAGGTTAAATGACTGGGATTAGAGTTATCTCTGATCCCGATCACTGGCAGCCGGTGTCTGCTGTATTATACAGATGACACCACCACTCGATTACTACAGAATACTACAAAAAACTAGCCCGTCTACAGCAATAGTATGACAAGTTGAATGAGCAAGTGAATTGTTTTCATTTATTACTCTCAAGTCACAAAAGATGCTGAAAGTGGTCCCCGTTCAGGTCTCTGCATCTTTGTGCACGTTGGATTATGTTGGCTGATACTGCTTGCAGCTCTTCAATAGTGATGCTGCAAATAGTGTTTGTGATGTTTTCCTTGAGTTCATCCAGGGGATGTGAATTGTTAGCGGACACTTTTTGTTTTAAATTTCCCCACAGATAAAAATCGAATATGGACAAGTTTGGGGAAAGTGGTGGCCATAACCCCATGCTCATAGTTTTCTATTCCTTAGGGCTCATGTACACGACCTTATTTTGTTTCCTTGTCCGTTCTGCTTTTTTTGGTGATAGGATGCGGACCCATTCATTTCGAAGGGTCAACCAAAAATGTGGACAGCACACCATGTACTATCTGCATCCCTATGTCCGTTCCGTTTTGCAAGGATAGGCATTATTACAATGGATCCGCAAAAAAACGGATGCCATACGGAATGTCATCCTTTTTTTTGAGGATCCGGAATTTGCGGATCCGCAAAAAAAAAGCATGACATCTGTATGCCATCTGTTTTTTTTTTTTGCAGATCCATTGTAGCAAAGCCTAAAACGGACAATAATAGGACGTGATAATTTTTTTTGCAGGGCTACGGAACGGACATACGGATGCAGATAGCACACGGTGTGCTGTCCGCATTTTATGCGGACCCATTGATATGAATGGGTCTGCATCCTATCCTCAAAAAGAACAGAACAGACACGGAAACAAAAAACATTTGTGTGCATGAGGCCTTAAAGGAGTTAGCCACTTTTTGGCTTCTTGTGACCAATGTTTTGATAAGATGACTACATGGCACTTACTAATATAGCCTTTCTTGATATTCTGTGTAGTTTTCTATATTTCATCATAAGCCATGCTCCATTGTTAGGCAAATCTTTTATGCTGTCTACATGGAGGTCCTGTCCATAAGATGGCCGCTGACGGAGACTCATGTGACCTGACAAATCCCTCAGTCTCCTCCATTCTTACAGTGCACCTGCGCTAAACTCCCTATAGTGAAGTACAGATGGCACAAGCAGTGTATTAAATGGAGGAGACATAACATGGAGGTGATTTGCCTGGTTACTTGACCCTCCATCAGCAACTATTTTTGGACATGACCTCTGTGTGGACAGAACACAAGACTTGGCAAACAGAGGGGGCATACCTTATGAAATTTAGAAAATAGCATAGAATTTGAACAAAGGATATATTAGTAAATGCCATAGAGTCAACTTACAAAATAATAGCATTCTAATTACAGAATGTTATATAAAAAGGGGAAGAGAGGGTTAAAAATAAAAAAAAACTTAACTCACCTCACCCTTTTGATCGCGTAGGTGCCGGGATCATTCTTCTTTCTTCATTCTGCTGGGTAAAGGACCTTCCAATAAAAAGCTTCCAAGTTTGGACCATGTGACCCATGTGACCCAGTGACGTCACCGAAGGTCTTTCAACCAACAGATATGAAGATGTTCCTTGCACCTACGCGACCAATGGGAGGAGGTGAGTTGATTTTATTTTTTAACCCTCTATTGCCTTGTTAACATAGCATTCTGTATTTAGAATGCTATTATTTTCCCATATAACCATGTTATAAGGGAAAATAATAAAAACTACAGAATACTCAACCCGAAACCGGACTTCAGTGATGTAGTCCGGCTTCGGGTCCAGGTACCAAACATGGCGATTTTTCCCACGCACGTGCAAAACGAATTATAACGCTTTGCACTCGCGTGGAAAAGTCGCGCATTTTCCCGCAACACACCCGCCTCTGATACGTGACGTCCATGTGAACCCAGCCTAACCCTTTCAGTACTGGGCTACTTTTCACTTTAAATCCCAGGTCGAGTTTTGCAAATATGATGTGTCACTTTATGTGGTAATAACTTTGCAACGCTTTTTCCTCATGATAATGGTAAATTTGAGTCAATATGTTTTACCTTTATTCAAAAAATAATCAGAAATTTACCAAAAATGTGGAAAAATTCACAACTTTCTAAATTAGAATTTCTCTACTTTTAAGCCTTCATTCACACGTCCATGGTGTGTTGTGGACCCGGCACTCCCCATAGAAATGCCTATTCTTGTCCGCAAGCTGCGGACAAGAATAGGACATGTTCTATCTTTTGCGGAGCCGCGGACTGGAAGTTCGGGGCCAAAGCCCGGAAGTTCAGGGCCGCGCTACACAAATGCGGAAGCGGAGAGCACATCGTGTGCTCTCTGCTTCAAGTACGGCCCCATTGAGAATGAATGGGTCCACACCCGTTCCGCAGAATTGCGGAACGGATGCGGACCCATTTGCGGACGTGTGAATAGGGCCTAAGACTGATAGTAATACCTTAAAAAAAGATTATCAATGAACATTCCCCATATGTCTGCTTTACGTTGGCATAATTTTGTAAATGTCATTTTATTTTTTTAGGATGTTAGAAGGCTTAGAAGTTTCGAAGCAATTTTTCAAATTTTCGACAACATTTCCAAAACCAATTTTTTCAAGCACCAATTCACTTATAATGGAAACCACCCATAAATGACCCTATTTTAGAAACTACAACCCTCAAATTATTCAAAACAGATGTTACAAACTTTTTTTTTTTACATTTTTTGGGGAAAAAGGACCCCTTTTTTTTTTTTTACTTGAAACTTAAAATTTTTTGTAAAACTTTCGTTTTTTAACTTTTTTTTTTTACTTTATTTTTGTCTCACTCTGGGACTTCAACTTTTGGAGGTCTGATGCCCTTTACAATGCATTGCAATACATCTGTATTGTGATGCATTGGCTGTAAGCGTATTACTCACTGTAATACACTTACAGCTTCCTAACTGTGAGATCCAGGGAGCTGCCTTCCCTACCATCGGGTCCCCGTCATCGCAACGCGAGGACCCGATGGACACCTCACACCTGGCAGGATACCGCTGATCGCTGCAGTGCAAGGGTTAATACACCGGCATCGGTGTTTTCACCGATACCGGCGCATACAGCAGGGGTCCGGCATCAGGGCCCACCCGATCAGAGAGCTGTACGGCCCTGGGATTTCTGTCCTAGTTTCCAGCGCCGTACATGTATGGCACTGGTATCCTACGGGTTAAATTAAAGAGTAACTTCTAGAGACATGCAATATACAGAACAGCTAAATCCCCCCCCCCCCTTCTTACTGCTATACTAGACTATTTCATCTGATGGATTTTATTATTATTGTTGTTATTATTTATTATTAAAGTGCCATTTATTCCATAGCGTTGTACATATGAAAAGGGGTATACATACATAATACAATTACAAACTGGCACAGAAGGAGAGAGGGTCCTGCCTGTGAGGGCTTACAATCTACATGGTATGGGGGAGGGACACAGTAGGAGAGGGTGAAGTCGGTCATGGCGGTATAGAGGCAGCAGGGTCACTGGTTGTAGGCTTGTCTGAAGAGGTGGGTTTTCAGGTTTCTTTTGAAGGATTCCACTGTAGGTGAGAGTCTAATATGTTGGGGTAGTGAGTTCCAGAGAATGGGGGATGCACGGGAGAAATCTTGGAGGCGATTGTGGGAAGAGGTGATAAGAGTATAGGAGAGAAGGAGGTCTTGTGAGGATCAGATATTGCGTGTGGGGATGTATCGGGAAAGTAGCTCAGAGATGTAGGGAGGGGACAGGTTGTGGACGGCCTTGTATGTATTTGCTAATATTTTGAACTGAATTAGCTGGGCAATGGGGAGCCAGTGAAGGGATTTGCAGAGGGGAGGGGTGGAGGAGTATCAGGGTGAGATGGATCAGTCGTGCAGTAGAGTTTAGGATAGATTGGAGGGGTGCGAGAGTGCTATATGGAATGCTACAGAGGAGAATGTTGCAGTAGTCTAGGCAGGAGATGATGAGGGCATGTACAATCAGTTTCGCAGACTCAAAGTTGAGGAAAGTGCGGATGCGGGAGATGTTTATTAGTTGGAGGCGGCAGGTGGTGGAAAGGGTTTAGATGCGTGGTCGGAAGGAGAGGGCAGAATTCAAGGTCACTCCAGCAGCGGACTTGGTTGACCGGGAAGAGTGTGCAGCCATTGATCATGATAGATAGGTCTGTTGGGGGGTTTAGCAATATGTGGGAAAGATGATGAATTCTGTTTTATCCATGTTGAGTTTTAGAAAGCGAGAGGAGAAGAAGGAGGATATGGAAGATAGGCATTGTGGGATTCTGGATAGTAAGATGGTGATGTCTGGACCAAAGAGGTAGATTTGTGTGTCATCAGCGTAAAAGTGATACTCAAAGCCATGGGACTCTATGAGCTGTCCTAGGCCAAAAGTGTAGATAGAGAAGAGCAGGGGTCCTAGGACAGAGCCTTGTGGGACACCAACAGAGAGGGAATGAGACGAGGAGGTGGTGTTAGATTGGAAGACGCTAAACGTCCGCTCTGTGAGGTATGATGTGATCCAGGAGAGGGCCAGGTGAGTGATGCCATGAGATGACAGAGTTTGTGATGGAAGGGAGTGGTCGACAGTGTCAAAGGCAGAGGACAGGTCAAGGAGAAAGAGGACAGAGTAATGTTTTTTTTTGTTTTGGCTGTTAGTAGGTCATTGGTGACTTTTGTAAGGGCAGTCTCAGTTGAGTGGTGGGGTTGGAAGCCAAATTATAGGCGTCAAAGAGGGAGCAGGAGGAGAGGTGAGAAGACAGTTCACAATGGACATGTTGCTTAAGTAGCTTTGAGGCATATGGAAGAAGTGATATGGAGTGATAACTGGACAAAGAAAATGGGTCACATGGGTGGCTTGCAACTGAACAGGGAGGAAGCGTATTGTAAACCTACAAAACCTCATGCAAAGGGACATATATGCAACATGGCAGTACCTAACCACATCAAAAACACAAAACAAACTCCCATGTCTCATGAAAAAATATCAAATTTTATTATGTCACAGTTTATATTAATATATAAAAAATTATTTTTGGGTCTATAGAGAAAGACAGGATAGAATACAAGACACCCTGATACAGAAGAGATATAACAGTAGAGCAATGGTATGGGGCAATATACATCCAATGTAAGTCCTAGATCTTTAAATCCAAATAGGACTCAAATTGGGGAAGATATACATATATATATATCCCTAGGGGCTGGTGCATGCAAGGATACAATTAAACCAATGGTAATAGGATGATAGACACAGGAATAAATAATCACTACCATACACAAAACTGTGTCCCCCCAAATGTAGCTCATGCATGCACCACCTCCGTCCCACTATCTGAGCCTCCCACCAGTCAGTACAACTAGGAGGTAGACCCAAATAAGTGGATCCCTACACTGAAAAGTATGGCATGTGAAAAAAAATACAAGTAAACCATACACTTCAATAATAATAATAGAGATTACACATACCCATGTTGCACCCAAACACCGACCGCTCAAACTGCACAGAAAACACCCCTACACGTGTTTCACCGTCCAGGCTTCATCAGGACTTCAGAAAAGACAAAACCCTATCATTCCATAAACATTACTTTGATAAATGGTTCCATTCACACACTCCCACCAAAAACTCCAAATGAGCATCCATCGCTTTGGCCAAACACGTTTTCTTTTGACCTTATTGATTCATACATAGACCCAGATGGTAGATCACTTATCCTAATAGGGAGACTAGATGGAACATTGGTCACCTTGGCAAATCTTTATGCCCCAAATACACAAGCATCCTGGATCTGCACCACCCAAACTTTATTAGATAGCCTTAAGGCAGGAGAACTGATCATTGGGGGAGATTTCAATGTGGCCCTGGACGCCTTGTTAGACACCACCTCAGGGAAATCATCCCTCTCATACAAAACCCTCAAGCATATAAAGAAATCACTGCAACTTCTCTCACTTACGAACAAGTGGTGCTTCATTCACACCACTGATAGGAATTATACCTTATACTCCGCCCCACATAACTCCTATGACAGGATAGATTTTTTTTCATACAACAGACATGCCTCAACAAAGTGCAGTCTTAAGCAATAGGCTCAAGCATTCACTCGGATCATTCCCCACACTCACACAACATCCAAACCACCCTGGCGCCTAAACGAGACTGCTTTCCATACCCTCGGTTCACTCTAAAATAATGGAACTTCTTGACCTCTTCTTTAAACAAAACCTGAAAATAGAAGTCTCCACCTCTATGGTCTGGAAAGCCCATAAAGCCACAATCAAAGGGGAATTTATATCACCAGGCACATTCCAGAAAAAACAAAGAGATTCGCAAATACAAAACATACAATTAGAGATTGGAAGACTGAGTACACAATCGCTGGCAATTACACATCTCCAACAACTCACATCAGCAGCACGTATGAAGCTACGTGACCTATTAAACAAAAATTCTGCAAAGGTCTACATGTCAGTAAAACACTCATTTTATGCACACGGAGATAAGGCTTTAAAACTCATGATGTCCCTCAATAAGAGAGGGAATCCCCGTACAAATATATCAGAAATTAAAACTAAAACTGGCGAGCTCACTAAAGACCCAGTGAAAATCGAAAAAGGAATTCCTCTCTGTATCAACTAAATTCTCCAGAACAGTCCTTGGAAGCTTATATCACTTCAATCCATAAAGAAGGAAAGGATCCCATACAATGTGGCAGTTACAGACCAATATCACTGCTAAACACAGACCTGAAGCTGTATGCCAGCCTATTGGAAAACAGGCTAAAACCCCTGATTACTTCTCTAATCTCCCCTGAACAGGTGGAATTCGTAGCAGGCAGGGAAGAGTCCATGAGAGTCCTGTCCCTACTACAAAATACATAAAAATTCCCCATTAGTGCTGTTGGGGACGGATGTAGAGAAAGCATTTGACAGGGTGGACTAGACCTACATGAAGCAAGTACTAAAACACTTCGGTTTCCCACAAACTTTCATTGACGCCATCTTCGTGATGTACTCCTGCCCCACTGCCAGACTATGCATTAACCGATCTCTGTCAGCCCCGGAGCAGGCAGGGTGCCCCCTAACCCCAGTCCTGTTCATTTTATCTCTTGAACCACTGCTACAGTCTATTAGGGAACACCTAGACATCAGAGGATATGATAATGGTAGTTTTGTACACAGTACAGCAGCTTATACATATCACATTCTAGTGATCATAATGAACCCAACCACAGCGCTTGCGCATTGCAGACGATCCTACACAACTATGGCCTTATCTCCAATTTCAAAATAAATGCTACCAAATCGGAGGCTATAGGGATAAACATCAATGAGGAAATAAGAAGTACATTACAATCTTGATACCCCTTTCAATGGCCGACATCACACATTACATACCTTGGCCTTAAGATTAGCCCAACCTGGAAAGATCTTTACACTCTCAACTATGCCCCCATCCCCAGAACATTCCAATCGATACTAGAGTCATGGTCTCTCTCTTTTCTGTCTTGGATGGGACGAAAAAATCTTATCAAAGCAATACTACTTCCAAAATTACTATATTTATTCCAGACCTTGCCAATACCGCTCCCAATCTCATTCTTCACCACAATTACAAAACTTATAAACAAGTTCTTATGGCATAACAAAAGGCCCTGTTTAATTTATGTGCTGCTCACTTGGCATAAAACAAAAGGAAGTATGGTATTACATGATTGGAGATTATACTGTCCAGTCCAGACTGTCCAGACTGATACAATGGACATAAACAGACAATAGCAAACTCTGGGTCCCACTTGAAGAACAATTAGCGAACGGCTCACTGAGATCCCTTTTCTGGCAAAGGGAGAAACAAACACCCTGCCAACTTACGCAAAATCCTCTCACCCAGGCATCACTGAGAGTTTGGCAGTCCCACTAGGGGAATCTTAGTCCCATCCTATCCCCACTCATGACACTAGTGGACCTTTCAGAACTATACCTCACAAAATACTCAGAAGTTGGCCTCAAAGTCTCTGAGTTAAAACTCATCACGATTTACTCTCTTAGACCCAGACAATACCGAAGACCCATTAACCCAACCTCCCTACACTCTATACAAAAAGCGCACATTTGAACTATGCTAACCCCTTATCTGACCGCCCCTAACCCTCAAAGAGAACTGACCCCATTTGAAATACTGATCGCCTTAAGAGCCCCTCTGAAACACCTACTCTCCCAAGTCTACAATATCCTCCAGTCCACAAAATACCCATGTGACAGAGGATATATCTCCGAGTGGAGCAGAGATTTTGATACCACATGGACAGAACACTAAATAAAACAAATATATCGCCACTCACATGGTTTATCCCAGTGCACACGTCTAAAAGAAAACTTGTTCAAATTAGTCCCCAGGAGGTATCTCACTCCAATCAGACTAAAACAAATGAGTTGCCTCAGTTCTGACAACTGCTGGAGATGCCTCCACTCAAAGAGCACATACCTGCATATGTGGTGGAGCTGTCCGGTAATCCAGCCATTTTGGTCTGAGAATCTAGACCTGATAAAGCACATGTGTGCGTTAGAAAAAATCCCATCACCAATTTCCATACTACTAAACATTATATTAAACTACATACCCCATACTAAACGAAGACTCTGCCACTTTCTGACTGAAGCAGCGAATTCACTGATACCTCAATACTGGAATCAACAGACCTCACCTTCCATATCCCAGCGGTTGCACAAAGTAAATCACATCTATTAAATTCCAAAAGATCTAGAAGGACTGGTCAACCTATCGCTCAACCACATCTGCTCTAAACAAGCTAGCCGAGACAAACTGAATCCACAATAGACCTCAACTCAATTCACTCGACCTCAGAATCATTGCACCTTTCTTATTTCACTCTGTATCGGTAGACAGACACATCTGAAACTAAATTTTGGTTTGATGAATTATTGCTTGTTATCCCTGCTTTATGTAATTTGTCATCTGTGACTATGCGTTACCACAGTTTTGCTTGTTACTCTTTAAAAATCTAATAAAAAGAGAATTGAAAAGAAAAGAAGATGGGGCAAGTGAAGGCTTTTTGAGGATGGGTGTAATGGTAGCATGTTTAAAACAAGAGGGGAAGACACCAGAGGTTAGTGATAGGTTGAAGAGATAGGGCTGTGATAAACACTGTGGTGAGGTTAGGGATGAGGTAGAATGGGATTGGGTCAAGGGCACAGGTGGTAAGATGTGATCTGGAGAGTAGAGTGGAGAGTTTTTCTTGTGTAATGGTGGAGAAGTGGCTTTTTGCAGAAGAGAATGGAGCAGTTGTGTAGGGAGTCTGTGGGGACTGTGTACTGAAGCTTTCTCTGATGTTGACTATCTTTTGATTGAAATATGTGGCAAAGTGCTCGACTGAGATGAGAGGAGAGGGGAGTAAAAATTGTTAAAAAGTTGTTTAGTGTTGTGGGACAGGGAAGAGATGATAAGAAGGCCTGTTTTGCATCAGCGAGTGAGGATTTGAAAATGAGGAGGGATTGCTTGTATGCGGTGAAGTGAACCTTAGAATAGGATTTAATGATTAAGCTCTTTTAAGAAAATCACCTTTAGAATTCACTATTTTAGGTCTGATGTTAGCACACACAGATCAATTAAACTGGCCATAAGCATATGATATCTGTTGACACCAGCAAAATATTAATTTAGCACAGAGGTAAAGAGATAAGTGGCTAGTTACCTAAAGTGAAACAAAAATTGTGCAACAGCAGAGATTCTAACTGGTTGGCTTCTAACAGATCACTCATAGACTAGAAATGTCCAGTGGTCTACATTTATGTCTCCAAGGACATTTCTAAATGTCCTTGCACAGATGACGGCTGCACATAGATTATGCAGCTGCAGGAGTAGGAAGCCAGTTGTGAAGATGCTCCCCATTCAGAAATTTTTACCGCCCCTGTCTTCCTTATCACTGTATACACAACAGTGAACACTATGTATACATATCAGGCAGCGACAATGCCTCTTCCTGCTCCCATCCCAGCGATCAAAAGACTGCCAAGTCCTGGGTAACTGCCCAAGCTGCTAGGTCTTAACAAAACCATAACAGCTCTACAGTGCATGCCAGGAGGCTGTATTACTCATGTAACTGGGAATAATTTGTAAACCCCAGTTAAAAAAGAAAGTTGTTTGCTTTATTGGTATTGATGACCTATACTTCAGTATAGGTAATATCAGATTGGTAGAGGTCCAACTCTATCGCCCTCACCAATCAGCTGTGTGAAGGGGCCCTGGTGCTCCTACAAGCATGGCGTTCTCTTCACTGTTTACTCTCCTGCAATTTACTTTGTAGTGGTGTTACAGTGTAATTACAGTTTTCTCTCCCATTCAAGTGAATGGGACAAACAGCTGTAATTACACTTCACAACCAATATAAAAAAGGTAGCATACAGATAAACACTGAAACGCTGTTGCCTCTTCAAACAGCTGATTTAACAGAAGACTATTTCTTTTCAGTCACAACTAAAAGGAACTGCGATAACACATGTTATAGTCTTATCTTGTGACAAAAGCCATTGAAAATAATTGAAAAAGTCAATTAGCATTTTCTTGCCATTGTTTACTTAACACGTTAACCATTTATTTTAGCTCTGCTACATTATCAGTGCAAATGAAATCAAGCAACTCCTTAAAAAAAATCACTTCTTCTGGGAACACGTACACAGTTTTTGAACTTCGCAGGAAAGATGTTTCAAATATCTTGGAGAGCTAACCACTGTAACAGCAGCTGCTCTGCGCCACTGTTCCTCTGCTTACCGCCGTGGACCCGGGCGCCATGTTCAGCGGTGATCTGCAGCAGGGGCTTCCCATTCACCGCTGTAGTCCTGGGCTTTGTCTATGTGGGTGCTGTTGTTCTGGGATCCGCTCCACAGTTTGCTTTCAGCCCTGGCCACAGCATGCTGCTTGTTTCCTGCAGCACTTCCTTAAGAGCCGGCGCACATCACTTCCTAAGCTTTATGGGTTAGGTCATGGGACCTCGTTGACCTATCCTAACTTTTCTTCTCATATATAAGTGGCTCAGCCCCCTTCCCAGATGCCTTAGTGTCAAGGTCCTTGTGTCCTGCTAAGGTTCCTGTTTTCCGCTAGTGTTCTTGTGTTCCTGACTCGTATCTGTATTCCTGGACTCTGCTACCTGTTAGATCCCTATCTGCTTACCTTTACTCTCCTGTTGCCGACCCGGATTGCTTGACCTGTACATGTACTGCCTGCCCTGACCATTTGCATGTCTGACTACGCCTCTGCCTCATCCTTCGGTCCTGCACCTCTGATACCTTTCTCAGGTACCTCCTGGTCCGCCTGCACCAGCTGCCTCATGTGCCCATCCTTCACATGAGTTAGTGACCTGGTGCCCCTCGGGAAAGTCTATCCCCACCATCAGGGGTACTGTGAAGATCCAGGGGTTCACTTAGACAATGCTCTTAGAGGAGGTAGGACACATGGCACAGTGGGTTCACACCCGCTGGTTCATGACAACCACAGGTCTTCTGTGAATGTAGTCCTGCTCAGATCCTTCTGTCTCTTCATGTAATCTTAGACATATTCAATGATTTGAAAATCAGGGTTCTGTAGAGGCCATATCATCACTTGCAGGACTCCTTGTTTTTCTATACACTGAAGATACCTCTTATTGACATTAGCTGTGTATTTAGGATCATTAACCTGTTGCAAAACAAATTTAGAGCTAATCAGACGCCTCCCTGATGGTATTACATGATGGATAAGTATCTGCCTGTATTCCTCAGCATTGAGTTCAGCATTAATCCTGATCAAAACCCCATCTCAATTTTCTGAAATGCAGCCCCAAACTTGCAAGGAACTTCCACCATTCTTCCCTGTTACCTGCAGGCACCCACAAATTGCCTTCTTTTAGAGCCAAATATTTCAAATTTTGAATAATTAGTCCAGATGACTTTCTGAAATATTTTCTGAACCCCATCCTGAGTTATTTAGCCTTGTTTCCACATTTAAGATATGGCTTTTTGGCCGCAGTTCTTCCATGAAGACTACTTTTGGTACCTGATGGTCATGCACTGTATTTTCCTCAACACTGTTACTTTGAGCTTCTTCAAAAAAGCTTGAACAGAACCATTACGTGAGGGAGTATCTGTGAGAGCTAAATTACTTGTGTGCATTGCTGAGTGGCTGTGTCTGACTTTATTGTATTCTATACAAAGTCAGAGCAGTGCAGTCTAGTTTATATACTGTGACTTGCTTTTGTTGCCAGGTTTATTGCATAGCAGCTGAGAGTATACTGTGATTACATTTTTTTTTCTCTTCCTTCTCCAGGGTATTGCACAGGTGGGTAATTGGGGTGTGGCTATCTAATTAGGAGAAGTTAAATAGCCAGTCTTGAGTGCAGCTCAGTCCTTTGAATCCAGAGGAAAAAGAGCAGTCTGGTTTGAGACCTGCACTTATGCAAGCAGACAAACAAGAAGAGTTTGTGAGTGTTTGCATTTTTGAGTTTAAGTGTGTGTTTGCATTGTGTGACTTTAGATTACGTGACTTCAGATTCAGGGACTTTAGGAGGGGACTACAGTAAATTAGATTCTTATCACTGCACTATATTGTATTTTTTCTCTTTTCTTGTGTAATCCCCATTTAGTATGTGTTCCATTATTGACAACACAGTCCAGTGCACATCTTGTCTAATGTATGCAGTCCTGGAACAGCCATTTGAGGGTGCATAAGTTCGTTCAAAATGTGAGCAAATTGCCTGTTTGGTATCGCACATCGAGTATCTAACTGGGCTAGTTTCAACACTGAGAAGTGTTGACAATTCGGGAAAAGAGTTTGCTGCTCACTGAGCAAGCACTCTATTGGGTAGATGTGGGGGAAGGTGGTAGTGAGAAGGCTCAGTATAGTGAGTTAGCTAGCTGGATAACCGTTAGAAAGCGGTGTAGAGGGGATAGTGCCAGGGAAGCTATCCCTGATCTGACACACCCCAACAAGTTTGCAAGGTTGGCAGATGAGGGGGATGTCAAATCAGGGAGAGCACTTCTGAAGCCGGACACTTCCTCTGCCAGTCAGGGGAATGTCAGCTCCAGTAAACAGGGGACCAGAAGAGCAGGGCAGGCCAGACAGGGGCTGGTAGTGGGAGACTCAATTATTAGGGGTACAGATAGGGCGATCTGTCATAAAGATCGGGATCATCGTTGTTTTCCTGGCGCTCGAGTTTGACACATCGCGGATCGGATTCACAGATTCCTGGGAGGGGCTGGAGAAGATACAGCAGTCATGGTCCATATCGGAACCATTGACAAAATTAGAGGTAGGTGGAGCTTCCTTAAAAATTATTTGAGGGATTTAGGTCAAAAGCTTAAGGCCAGGACCTCAAAGGTAGCTAAATTTAGCCAACTAAAAGAGGCCATAGGCCTAACTAACTGGGACAAAGTCCTCAAAAATAAAAATACAGCCACAAAATGGGATATTTTTTAAAACATCCTAAAATCTAATTGTGAGCGGTACATACCTTATGGGAATGAAAGGTTACGCAGGATTTTCTAATTCCACAACATCCCATCATGGCTTGCTTTTATGCATTGCTGAAGATTCACAAGGGTTTAAATCACTAAGGGAGACCATTTGGGTCAGGCATTGCGAGTCTGACGCAAAACATTAGTGTGTATGTAGATACCATCTTACACCCTTTTGTAGTGTAGTGTACTTAACCTGCTACACAAGGGATACCATGGAGGTACTGAACCGCTTGAATAGTATCTCTTGTGAGGGAGATGTTATGCCAGTCTGGACGTGGAAGCATTATATAGCTCCATCCCGCATGAGAGAGGCATCCTGTGCAGCAATTTTTGAAAGAAAGACCCACAATACACTCCACAATGCACTCCACAATGAATTAGTTATCTCTCTCCTGGACTTTCTCCTGACTCATAATATCTTTACCTTTAATGGAAAGACTTACCGCCAGCTCAGGGGAGTGGCCATGGGAAGTCCCTGTGCCCCGACTTTTGCCAACCTCTACCTGGGCTGGTGGGAAAAGGAGATAGTCTTTGGAGAGTCTATGGAGAGATAGTCGTCATGTATCCAGATATGGCTGCGTTTCATAGACGACATTCTAATTCTGTGGAAAGGGGATACAAACCAGTTTAACACCTTTGTGCACGCACTTAATATTAAAGATATTGGTCTCTTCTTCACCTCCACGATTGAAATCACCTTTCTAGACCTTACGATTATTAAGGATAGGGAGGAACGCATCAGCACTCGATTGCTTCGGAAACCTAAGGCAACGAATAGCTTGCTGTGGTGGGAGAGCTGGCATCCATGGGCACTTATGAGAGGTATCCCGAAGGGACAACACCTCGGAGCCAGACGTAATTGTTCCGAGACATCGAATTTCAAAAGAACTGCAGATGACCTTAAAGACAGGTTTAAGAACAAACGGTATCCAGAAAATGAATTAAATGAAGCATACCATCATGCTCGGTGTGCAAACCGGAATACGCTATTGACTACAAAAGCAAAACAGGAGGGCGTGGATGTGACACGCATTATTGGCACATTTGATGATGGAAATAGACAAGTTAGGAATATCATCGCCAGAATTGGGGCATTTTACAAGCAGACCTTCTTGTCTCCCACCACCCACGAGCGGTATGTACAGATGTGGTGGATGTGTGGCGTGTGACTCCGTATCAATTGGGAAAACAATCAAGATATTTCGGCTCTATACAGAAACACCAAAGGGGCTCAATGAGAGATGCACCTTCACGTGCTTTATAGAATAACAAGGGTTGCAAATTCCACACAAAAATACATTACCGACGTGGACATATTCGTGCCAACACAATTGCTTGCAACAATATGTGAGGTTTATTCTCTACAAAGGGGGTCACCTGTTGATGTGATGCTTTGCACAGATATATGATATGACCCATACTTTTAAATCTATGTTGTGCAACTTTATTAATAAAAACGCATGTGTGGCGTTTTATCTTGCGATTTCACTGTGCGTTTTATCTTGGCTGCAGGATTGTGCAATCAACTTGACACCTAGACATTGATTTGTGTGTAAAACACACCCAGGCATATATTGCCTGTTTGGAAAATACCCCGATGAATATAGTCTATTTTCCCCTACTCTGCCTATTTCACACTGGCTTTTGCCGGAGTTATCTAAGAGCCGCCTAAAGGTCCTCAGCATAATTAATATTCAATATTAAATGTATGAATGGGAGTTTTAAGTAGTGTACCTTGAGTAGGTTCAAGGACCTGCGGCATCATAGCATGTGACCTGCGGTGTCATAGCATGTGACCTCTGGTGTCATAACATATGATACGCCTCTAGTCTCTGATTGGACCTCCGAGGTACAGCCTCCTGTCCATTTGAGATGACATACCATATAAGGAGCTTGTGTGGGCGGGCATGCACGGCCATAATAGAGCCGACATTGTGCACGCTACATGTGCTAATGCGCCGCCACAGATGTCTAATTATCATTCATAAATTACCTGTAATCGCTGCTTGAGGCTCCTGAAGAGGCGCTCGCACAAAAAGTGCAGAAACGCATAGAGCTAGGCAGGTTAGGGTGGTGACATCTATATATTAGATCAGCGGTTTTAGGGCACCATGATATCTGTGTGACAGTCTGACTCAGAGAGCACAAGTCCTGGGTACGGATGTTACTCACACAACAATAGAGTGGGTGCCCCTAGTGAGTTTAGACTAGCATGGTAACTGCAAAATATCTCCTCACAAGGAGTGTTGGTTTTTGTAGTCACGCATACTTAGGTGTCCTTTGGAGGCGATACATAATAGCCCAAGGACTCTCTGAACGACTGGGTGAATAGACATCCTGTTACTGAGTTGTTCATTCTCAGCAGGGTCTCATCCTGGTAATTATATCTGTGTGGAGGGGAATTTAAATTCAGATCACACTTGGCTCAATAATATTGTAGCCAATGTAATTGAGGTGTTTATATTTACTGACCTCTGCTGGATGTTAGTTTCTGATACACAGAACATGGTGGTGTGATACATTGTTGCACAGACTGTGCACAGAAACATTACCCCTCCATCATTTGCCTGTTTGTTCCCATGTGGGGATGGTATCACTGACAATTTTAAATAATACAAGAATAAAAGGTGTTATTATTATTTTAACCGTCTTTACAGGCAGTGAATCACGAATAAAAGGTTAAGGAACAAGAAAAAAACAATGTGGATAAATAGAACTGTAAAGAAAGCAATATATGGCAAAAATATAGCATTTAAATCACTAAAACAGGAGGGTAGCGAGGAAGCACTGAAAAAAATAAAATATATGAAAAACAAATAAAAGCAGCCAAACTAGAGATCAAGAGATTAATTGCCAAAACTAACCCTAAAATGTTCTTTAATTATATAAATGGTAAAAAGTATAAATCTGAAGGTGTCGGCCCTTTACGGAGTAATGAGGGGGGACTTGCAGAGAGCGATGAGGAGAACGCAAAGCTATAAGTGTTTTTTTTCTCCACTGTATTCACTAAGGAAAATAAACTGTCAGATAAAATGCAGTTATAAAATGTCAGATAAAAAGCATGTTAAAATAAATTCCCCATTAAAAGTGCCCTGTCTGACCCAGGAAGAAGTTAAGCGGCGTCTTAAAAAAATTTAAATAGACAAATCGCCAGAACCAGATGGCATACACCCCCGTATCTTAAGATTATTAAGTAATGTCATAGCCAGACCCTTATTTATTATTTCTTTACTGACAGGGAGTGTTCCACAGGATTGGCGCATAGCAAATGTGGTGCCAATATTCAAAAAGGGTCCAAAAACAGAGCCCGGAAACTATAGGCCGATAAGTTAAACATCTGTCGTGGGTAAACTGTTTGAAGGTTTTGTAATAGATGCTATCTTGGAGTACGTCAATGAAAATAAGCAAATCACGCCATATCAGCATGGCTTCATAAGAGAGCGGTCATGTCAAACTAATTTAATCAGTTTTTATGAGGAGGTAAGTTCTAAATTTGACAGCGGCGAATCAAAGGATGTTGTATATCTGGACTTTTCCAAAGCATTTGACACTGTACCGCATAAAAAGGTTAGTATGTAAATTGAGAATGCTTGGACTGGGAGAAAATGTCTGTATGTGGGTAAGTAACTGACTCAGTATTGGGCCCTATTCTCTTCAATATATTTATTAATGATCTTGTAGAAGGCATGCACAGTAAAATATCAACTTTTGCAGATGACACTAAACTGTGTAACCTTATTGACACGGAAGAGGACAGTTTACTGCTACACATGGATCTGGATAGATTAGAGGCTTGGGCAGATGAAGTGGCAGATGAAGTTTAATACTGACAAATGTAAGGTTATGCACATGGGAAGGAATAATGCAAGTCACCTGTACATACTAAATGGTAAAACACTGGGTAACACTGACATGGAAAATTTTAGGGAACAGCAAACTAAGCTGTAGAAACCAGTGTCAGGCAACTGCTGCAAAGGCCAATAAGAAAATGGGTTGCATCAAAAGGGGCATAGATGCCCGTGATGAGAACATAGTCCTACCACTTTACAAAACACTAGTCAGACCACACATGGAGTACTGTGTACAGTTCTGGGCTCCAGTGAACAAGGCAAACATAGCAGAGCTGGAGAGGGTTCAGAGGAGGGCAACTAAAGTAATTACTGGAATGGATGGACTACAGTACTCTGAAAGATTTACAAAATCAGGTTTATTCACATTAGAAAAAAAAGATGACTGAGTGGAGATCTATTAACTATATATAAATATATCAGGGATCAGTACAGAGATCTCTCCCATCATCTATTTATCCCCAGGACTGTGACGAGGGAACATCCTCTGCGTCTGGGGGAAAGAAGGTTTGTACACAAACATAGAAGAGGATTCTTTACGGTAAGAGCAGTAAGACTGTGGAACTCTCTGCCTGATGTGGTGGTAATAGTGAGTTCACCAAAAGAGTTCAAGAGGGGCCTGGATGTATTTCTGGAGTGTAATAATATTACAGGCTACAGCTACTAGAGAGGGGTCATTGATCCAGGGAGTTATTCTGATTGCCTGATTGGAGTCGGGAAGGAATTTTTTTTCCCTTAAGTCGGAAAAATTGGCTTCTACCTCATTTTTTTTTTGCCTTCCTCTGGATCAACTTGCAGAATAACAGATTGAACTGGATGGACAGATGTCTTTTTTCAGCCTTATAAACTATGTTACTATGTAGAACATTTTGAAATCCAAATTTGCTTTGAAACGTTTACCTGGGAGAGACCCAGGTAAATATGCAGTATAACTACCTTGCAGTCACTGTACTCTTACACCGGGCCCCACCGCTCAAATCAGTCTTCATATCTAAACTGTAATGCTTAACCTCTTGGTAACTTTAATTAAAGAAGCGATATCCCGTGTACTTCTACTTACTATCAAGCTCCCGTAGCAGGCAGAGCGGCCGGCAGCATAACGTCACTTACTCACAACACGCTCCTGCTCCTCCAACTTTATTAATAAAGCAGGCAGAGCAGGCACGTCACGTGAGTGAGTGACGTTACGCTGCTGGCTGCTCTGCCTGCTAAGGAAGCTTGATAGTAAGTAGTAGTAAACAGGATAGCGCTACTACTAAAGTCACCAAGAGGTTATGGATTACAGTTTCGATATGAAGACTGCTGTGAACGGCGGGGCCCAGTGTATTGGGGGACACTGTTATGGGGGGTGGGGGGATCTGTGGATGACACATTTATTGCATAAGATGCTATATATGTGTCATCCACAGATCCCCCATAGCAGTGTCATCCACAGATCCCCATAACAGTGTCATCCACAGACCCCCCTCCCCATGACAGTGCTATCCACAGATCCCCCTCCTCATACCAGTGCCATCCACAAATCCCACTCCCCATACCAGTGCCATCCACAGATCCCCCATAATAGTGTCATCCACAGGACCACCATTAGTTAAAAAAACACCAAAAGCACACCTTTTGGTTCAAAATATTTTCCTCCTCAAAAACCTATGTGCGTCTTATGGGCAGGTGCGTCTTATATAGTAAAATATACTGTGTGTGTGTATATATGTATATATAACCAAAAACTAGGCCTTTGTCAAGCCTCATTGAGAAGGCTGAAATATTGCCTGGGAATAAATTGGGTCACCATTACCACAGACTATGGAGTGCTGCCACTTTTTTTGGGCATTTATATGCAGTGGAAGACCGTCTGTCCTCCCAGAGGGATTGCCCCCTATCATTTTGTTCTATCTGTGCTGCTGCTTTTTGTGGTGTGTATATATTATAACAACTCGGGATCATTTAGCTCCTCCAGATCGCCGTCTTATCACCTTAGACGGTTGGCACACATCAAGAAGCCACTCCACCACTGTAGATTTGGGTGCAAACTGGCCACGACCAGCTTTATTGTCATCACAGCAGTACAAATAAATCATAAAAATAAATCCTCGGCCGTCTGGCCACTGACTAAACAGTCTTTCCCTCTCTATCAGGATCTGGGTCTACCACCCAGCTCCCCAAGACACATCACCAGTGCTTACCCTATACACGGGGTTAGAGGGTCCCGGCTCCCACAGGCCTTGACACAGCCTGCTCCTTTCCCAGACTGGGAGCCCTGATTGAGGAGCTCAGCTACGATTTATCCAAGCTCCTCAGCTGACTGACTAATAATTATCCCCATTACCAGCCTGACTGCTGCAGACAGTGAGAAAAAACTAATTCACCCAACCTTTCTAGTTTACACCCAGCTTGCTCTGGGTGAGATATGCCAATGGCCTTCCTATGGCCTTCTGGCAGCTCACTGCCACTATATATATATATATATATATATATATATATATATATATATATAGAGCCAAAAGAAAGGCAGCACTCCGGTTTCCAGTGAATAGTGAACCCTCTTTATTTTCCCATCAGCGACGTTTCAACCGCTCAATACGGTCTTTATCAAGCATACAAACATGGTGTCAATATGGGGTATATATACCCAGAATTCATAGTGAATCAATCAAGTGTCAATCAGTACAAAAGTATCAAAATACAATATAAAGTGCAGTGCTTTTATCACATTAATCATATCAATGTATAAAGAAGTTACATGTGTCCTTGCAATACAATAAATATACATATAAAACCAAAAAAATACATAAATGTAATAATGCCGTGCATAATTAATCAATAAGCACCTGTGCCGAAGTGATTTAAAAATAAAAGAACCAATCAGCTTGAAGATACATAGAAACAAGCTTACATGTTACTGGTGGTGCAATGGCGCACGGCCCCGCATCCTGTGTTCTGCACTGCGCATGTCCCGCTGCCAGGCAACCAGACCAAGCATCCCCGCGTCCCGCAGCGTCAGCAAAACACGTGACCAAGTCAGCTGACCTAGTCACGTGTGTCAACACACATCGCGCGACCACGGAGGCCGGACCGCCCCCTACAACCATCAGAGAAAGGCAACCGAAAGAGGAGGAGCGAGGAGCCACACTGGGTGCATCATATGACGTAGTCAGGTGAAGCATCTCCATAGCAACTATGCAACGCTGTCCCCCTCAGACAGCAACCTCCTCAAAATGGTACAGCGGAACAGGCGCACCGCGCAAACACAGACGTATCTCAAATAATAACCAACTCACACATGCCACATCGGGAGACAATGCAAAATAATAATAATAAGCGCTTTTAAAAAAAAAAAAAAACTATCAGCCGTACATGTGTAAACCATATGATAAGAATAGATTCATTCATTCAATCATAGAGCAAAAATGCCCAAAGTTGAGCAGGGCTATAACAGTCATATCACCTCAAGCGATCATGGCTGTCAGCCTATAATAGGATCTGGGTGCAAGGACCCTCAAGGCCCAGCACCCCAGAACCCATAATCCGCCCAGTGGACATTATATTTCGCTCTGTTCCTCAAATCTAATGAGGGAAAGGCCACAGGGCCATATCTCTGGATGTGTTCAACACCATGGATATAATCAACACCCTTGATCAAGGCAGGGTTCGGGGTACAGAGCCTCTCAAAACCAGCTCTCCCCCTAATTCAATTTTGATTCTTAATCCACATCCAAAACAATATGGTTTGCATACTGTCACTTCTTTATTAAAACAAATGTAGTCACATTGTCTCCCGACGTCCACTAGCGTGTATAATAAAATGGAAAGTTCAGTTAGGGCCACCATTGAATCCATCCAATATACAACAAAAGCGATTGAGATCTAGAAATAAAAGAACAGAATAAGTGGTTAAAAAATGTTTACAAAATGACACCATGTCAGTTCACTATACATAGGCAAGATCGAGGAGAGAAGCCCATCCCAGGGACTATTGCATCAAATTCCACTTAAATTCAACATTAAGACCAAAAACATTATTGATTAATTATGCACGGCATTATTACATTTTATGTATTTTTTTGGTTTTATATGTATATTTATTGTATTGCAAGGACACATGTAACTTCTTTATACATTGATATGATTGATGTGATAAAAGCACTGCACTTTATATTGTATTTTGATACTTTTGTACTGATTGACACTTGATTGATTCACTGTGAATTCTGGGTATATATACCCCATATTGACACCATGTTTGTATGCTTGATAAAGACCGTATTGAGCGGTTGAAACGTCGCTGATGGGAAAATAAAGAGGGTTCACTATTCACTGGAAACCGGAGTGCTGCCTTTCTTTTGGATCTATGGACTTGTGACTGCCTAGCCAGCGGTCATTTGGTATTTGCACCCAATCCTATTGCTGTGCTGCTGTTGTCGTTTTTGTGTTATATATATATATATATATATATATATATATACGAACACATTCTGGGACAAAATTGTGTAGATGTATTTAGTTTGTTCAAGCAGGATATCACCCCCAAGCCCTTACATGATAAATTAATACATAAACAGTTATCAAGATAGATATGTACCAAACATAGAACAATCTAATTTATGTGGCTTACAACTATTCTTATTATATTAAATATCCCATTACCATTGAGAAACTGTTCACTTTTTTGTAAATCAAATAATTTCACAATTAAAACTATTCAAAAACATTATTTGCATTGAAGATACCACTAAAAACAAATAAAACTTTCACTTAAACATCAGTAAGTTTGAATGAATGTCTCAGAAGCCATTGCCACCCCTTAGCCATCTAAAACTAAATTACCAAACAGCATAGGCAATCTCGGGCAGTATGTCATTCAGGGTTTAATTTATCACTTGTTTTCTTTCAGGGCTGCTGAACTTATTTCAATGTAGTATTTCAGCCTTCTGCAGTTTAATAGGTGTTCTGTGAAGTGCCATATATGTGTTTTAGTACAGTATAAATAAAAATAGTCTGGTGTAAATGCTTTGTGGGTAGCTGCAGGTTATTTCTTGAAATAGAAGCCAAGGACCATATTTTTTCCACCTTGCTCCAATACTCTTTTGACACCTGTAATAATTATAGCTGTCTTAACAGATGGTCGCTGGTCATTAAGGAGAAACACAAGGTGTGGATTCAGGGGCTTGAAGACCTGATTTTGTTTGGAAGATGAGCTAAGGTAACTAGGACTTCCTTAGCCAGTCCCTGGTGTCTCCAAACCATCTGCTACCACTAAATTAACTTAACACATATAATCCAGAATCATTGCATCATTGTAGTCTCCAACTGTACTGCTCTAACTGGAACACATGCGGAATGGATAAATCCTTTAAAAACAAAAATGCAGTTAACCCCTTTATCTGAAGCAAGTAAATCACGTCTACGTTCCAACAGCTGGCACCCATGGAGCTTTTTGCGTACCTCAGTGCATTCGAAGCTAAATGGATTTTCACTACACGCCCACAACTCAATTCTATTTAATTGCACAATCTTAAACGCTTCTATGTGCAAACACCTTTTGGCATTGAAATAACTCTCCCGATTCTTCATAGCATATTTTATTTCCTAATTGCTTCTAATGAAATTTTAATTGATTTTTAATGCTTTTTATGCACTGGGTGTTTAAATTTGACGCATAAATAATTACCAGCAGCTTTTCTTTAACACAATGTTATTAATATATTTCTGCTCTTCTTCGCAATTTTTATTTGCCATCATTCTGCCTCATTAGAGACATGAGGAAATGCACCGAGTATTTTGGAAATGATCTGCTGTGCATTATAAAGCGCAAGATTTACTATGGGGAGGATGGTTAATGGTGATGAGGCAATGGGGATTACTTATTAAGCAGGCTCTGCTGTATGTTATATGTAATATAGGTGCCACTATGCTCACTGCATTTTCTTTTTATTTAACTCATGGAAGCAGGTGATTGGACCATGTGACCCAGTGACATCACTGAAGGTCCTTCACCCCATCACCACCCCCAGCTGAAGACAGAACAGGAGACCGGCAGCTTTATTTTTAACCCTCTATTTGCATTCTCTATTGAGAATGCTATTATTTTCCTTTATAACTATGTTATAAGGGAAAAAAAATAAAGATCGGGTCCCCATCCCGATCGTCTCCTAGCAACCATGCGGGAAAATCGCACCGTATCCGCAATTGTTTGTCGATGCTTGCGATTTTCCCGCAGCCCCATTCACTTCTATGGGGCCTGCGTTGCATGAAAAACGCCGAATATAGAACATGCTGTGATTTTCACGCAACGCAAAGGTGATGCGGGAAAATCACCGCTCTTGTACACAGCCCCATTGAAATGAATGGGTCTGGATTCAGTGCGGGTGCAATGCGTTCACCTCACACATTGCACCTCTGCGGAAATCACGCCCGTGTGAAAGGGGCCTTATACCCAGCATAGCCATCTATAAATAGCACAGCCATGGTTAAAAATCCTGGCTAAGTCCTTAGGGCTCATGCACATGGCTGGTTCGCAAACAGTGGGTCCGCAATATAAGGGCACTGGCAGTGTGCACACTGTATCACAGATGCATACCTATTCACTCAAATGGGTCTGCAATCCGGGAGATACTGTGCAGAACAGAGGCACAGATCAGAAGCCCACAGAAGCACTACAGAGTGCTTCCATGGGTTTTCTGTTTGTGCCTCCGTACTGCAAAAAATAGTGCAGACACTACTTTTTGCGTAGCGGACCGTCTGATGCGGATCACAGACCCCATTCAAGTGAATGGGTAAGCAGAGGGCGGCAGACGGTCAGTGCCTGTACATTTCAGACTGCAATTTGCAGTCCGCAGCATGTGCAAGCACGGCACACGTACGTGTGCATGAACCCTTATACGACACCCCTAGATTAGGAGTGTATAGAGAGAGTTAAGAGAGAGGAAGCTGTTGCCTCATGCTCCTCCTTAGGCCCAAAAAGCTACAGAGACTAAATAATGCATGAGACTCATGCACTAACTCTGCATGATCTACAGAAGGACATAGGGAAAAAGACAAAGGAGAGAGCTGGAAAACTTTGAATCTGCATGAGTGAGCATTAGAATCAGTAAGGTAACCTGCCACCTAAAGCTAATAAGACTTTACTGCTGTGAGGGTCACCTTTCACACCTGGACACATCCTGGCCAGAAGTGCCTTTAAAATCCTGTATTCCTCAGTGGACATTACAGCCATTGTTAGTAATATACTAACATAGTTTATAAGGCCGGAAAAAAGACATCTGTCCATCCAGTTTGGCCTGTTATTCTGCAAGTTGCTCCAGAGGAAGGCCAAAAAAACCTGTGAGGTAGAAGCCAATTTTCCCCACTTAAGGGGAAAAAAATTCCTTCCCGACTCCAATCAGAATAACTCCCTGGATCAACGACCCATCTCTAGTAGCCATAACCTATAATATTATTACACTCCAGAAATACATACAGTCCCCTCTTGAATTCCTTTATTGTACTCACCATCACCACCTCCTCAGGCAGAGAGTTCTATAGTCTCACTGCTCTTACCGTAAAGGGCTTTAGACAGGACTTTACAAAAAGGCAGACGCCTCCCCTCTCCGGTTTTGGTGATCCTTTTTAAACAGACTGTAACCCTGTACATTAAGTGCCTAGTCATAGCTATCATCCAGCCATGTCTCAGTTATTCCCACTATATCATAGTCCTCCTCACACATTACTAATTCCAGTTCCCCAGTTTTATTAGTCAGGCTTCTGGCATTAGTATTTATTCAATTAAATACTTTATGTATATTTTTTACCCTACACCTTTCCTTCTGAACTGTTCTAGTCCCTCCCTCCATTCCTCCCTCTGTCCCATTACCTCCCCCCCGGTCTCTATCTGCACTATCTTCCCATTATATAATGTAATTACCCTCCCCCTAAGTCCCTAGTTTAAACACTCCTCCAACCTTCTAGCCATCTTCTCCTCCAACAGACCTGCCCCTTCCCCATTGAGGTGCAGGCCATCATTACAATAGAGCCTGTAACCGACAGAGAAGTCGGCCCAGTTCTCCAGGAACCCAAACCCCTCCTTCCTAAACCAGTTCTTGAGCCACTTGTTAACCTCCCTAATCTCCCGCTGCCTTTCTTGTGTGGCTCGTTGTACAGGTAGTATTTCGGAAAACACTACCTTTAAGGTCCTTGCCCTGAGCTTTTGACCTTTTGTTAAGCTTTTGTTGCATGAGTACTATTGCCTGCCATAGGTTCTGTTGGAAGAGACTTTAGCAAGATACAGAAAAAAGAGAGCCATAACTCCCATCCTTGCCTAAATCCATATATTACTATTTGGGAAAGAATAGCACTGTGTACAGTTGGAACTGTGTCTGAAATAATTGTATTTACTAGAACTCCCATTTTGCACATCTGTTAAGACATTACTGACACCTGCACCATACGCCTGCTATTGCATCCTGTATGCCCTTCTTTGGACCCATCCAGACACTAAAAGGGCATCTGTCAGCAGATTTTTACCTATGAAACTGACTGACCTGTTGCATTTCGTGAACCAGACACAAAAACACAGCTTGCAATGATTTAGTGTCCCGCCACAAAGCAGAACGGATACATACTCATGAATCGTTATCAGTTTTGTCCCCATTGACAATAAATGAGGACAAGACGGAACCATTTAATTCCGGTTTTGAGATCCTCTGCCGAAATTGAAAATGCAGTTGAAAGTCAGCAGGAAGCACTTTTTCTTATGTAAGAGCACCACCTGCTGGCTTTAAAATGAAATGTCAGCCTGCAGGCTGGGAATTAAAGGGGTATTCCCATCTCAGACAATGGGGTCATATGGGGTAATATGCCCCCATTGTCTGATAGGTGCGGGTCCCACTGCTGGGACCCGCATAAACAACTAGAACGGAGCGGGGAGAGCTGTGGCTGGAGTATTAGCAATTACATAAACACGCAAACAAACATCCCACCCCTTTATTGTTTATAAAAAATAAAATAATAAATATATATTTATTATATTTATATATATTTATTAGTTTTAGCAATAGTATAGTGGAATTTGCAAGTGTAAAATATACAAACATACAAGCATTTGTTTATTTTAGGTATTTGTTTTAGCTATATTTTGTAAGGCAAGTTTTTAAAATATACAAACGCACTCAAAAATGTAAAATAAAAAAAAGTAAAATGTCCAAATTTTCACAAGATAAATAACTTGTAATTAGAGATGAGCGAATCAAAGCTGACAAAGTGGAATTTGATCTGAATTTCAGGAAAAATTCAATTCACACCGAAGCCGAATTTCCTCACGCTTCGTGGTAACAAATCGCATTTTTTCCTAAAATGGCTGCTGTATGTGTAAGGACACGGAGAAAGGGAACTCAGGGAAGGTGGGATCACCCATAATGCTATGCATGCAGCCAATCAACAGCCAGCCCTGTGATGTTACAGCCCTATAAATAGCATCAGCCATCTTAGATTCTGCAATTTTCCAGTGTACTTAGTGCAGGAAGAGACATCTGCAGGTGCTAGGGACAGTGATAGGAAATACTTTATTGTGGTGAAAAAACGATTTATAAGTGCAGGAAAATGATAGGGAGTAGTGATGAGCGAGCAACAAAGTGTTCGGGTGTTCGCGATATTCGTGCGCTCGGCTAAGCACCCAAGTATAATGTAAGTCAATGGAAGACAACCAGGCACCCCCTGCTCTGAAGAGGTGGTCCATTGGAAAAGGTCTGAAAGTGACAGAAACACCACTGAAATGGATCGGGAACAGCATGGGGACGATGTATGGATGCATTTTGGACTCCCAGGTCACTGCTGGGAACCATGTTGTCCAAGTTGTACGCCACTTTTACAGACTGAAAAAAATACTCACAAAACCCCCCAAAAAATACTATTTCACAGAAAAAAATGTTAGGAAACATTGTTTCCTGTGTATTGAATTGTATATAAAGTCCAAGTGCTGCCAAAAATTACAAGCAAGAGGCACTCCAAACAGCCTATATATCACATAAAGGAGGGCCCCGTTCACATTGGGGTACAATTGTTAAGGTAGTGGCACTCCTACACTCATAAAGCATCTGTACTAAGTAAAAGGGCTGACAAAAATTACAAGGAATCGCCACTACAATACACCCTTTATTACACACTAAGGACAGCAACATACACACCCTGAAAAAATTATAATTGGTGGCCTGCTGGTGACCCTCAAAAACATTTGGAGCAAGGGCCTGCTGGTGACCCTCTACAACGTTATGGGCGAGGGCCTGCTGCTGAGCTGACCCTCTAAAATATTAGGGCGAGGTGCTGCTGGTGAGCTGACCCTCGAAAACATTATGGTTGAGGGCCTGCTGGTGAGCTAACCCTGTAAAACATTATGGTTGAGGGCCTACTGGTGAGCTAACCCTATAAAACATTATGGTTGAGGGCCTGCTGGTAAGCTGACCCTGAAAAACATTATGGTTGAGGGCCTGCTGGTGAGCTGACCCTCTTTAAAAATTGTAGTGGAGGGAATATAGACAATCTGGATGAGGAGGAGGATGAGGAGGAGGAGTAGAAAATAAGATTCAACCATATAAGCTTTTTTGTAGTGGAAAAGGTGCATGGGAATACACTACAGTAGACTGAGTACATTATAAACAATACATTGAAATTGCCTTTATGTTCATCATCCTCAATCATCTCAGCTCTCTTTATCTGAGTCAACCTGTCAGCATTGTTAGTGGACAAGCTTTGACATCCAGTAGTTGTAAGGCACTGAGGGATCATTTAGGACGCTGACACGGTCTGTGATGTATTCCTTCACCATCTTCAAAAACTTTTCCCTCCTTGTAGCACTAGGCCGCGCTTCAAGGTGAGGTTGCTGGCGGAGTGTCATGAAAGTGTCATGGAGTGTCATGAGAGTGTTGCCCTGACTCTGTTGGAACTGCTGTGTTCCCCTTGTCTCCCTTCCTCATTTGCTTAAGGAAGTACAGACTCTGGCGGCCGCAGATGGAAATTCTTGGAGCAATCTCTCAACAAGTACCTTCTGGTATTGCACCATTTTACTCGTCCTCTTCACCACAGGAATGAGAGATGAGAAGTTATCTTTGTAGCGGGGGTCGAGAAGGGTGAACACCCAGTAATCTGTGTAATATAAAATGCGTATAATGCGAGGGTCATGGGAAAGGCAGCCTAACATGAAGTCAGCCATGTGTGCCAGAGTACCAGCAGGCAAGACGTCAATGTCAACATCAGGATGACTCTCCATTCCCTCATCTTCCTCCTCTTCCTCTTCTGCCCATCCATGCTTACAGAAGGAATTAAAGTTCCATGGGTACTACCCTCTGTAGCAGTGGCAACTGTCTCCAGCTCCTTCTCATGGCCCAATTTGCACTAAGAAGACAAACTGTGGGTGGTCTGGCTATCACCCTGTGTAATGTTCTCCTCCATTTCCTCGTCTGCTACATTCAGAGCATCCTCCTTAATTGTGAGAAGCGATCGTTTGAGTAGACACAGCAGTGGGATGGTTATGCTGATAATAGCGTTATCACCACTAACCATCTGTGTGGATTCATTAAAGTTTTTTCAAACCTCTCAGAGGTCTGACATTAATGCCCACTCCTCGCTTGGGAATAGTGGCTGGAAAGGCGACGACTTGCGGAAATGGGCACACACGCGGCACGCCTTCACTAGTAGCTCTGCCAAATTGGGGTTGGTTTTTATAAACCGCTGAACCACCAAGTTAAAGACATGGGCTAGGCATGGGATATGTGTCAGGTTGCCGAGCGCCAAAGCTGCCACCAAGTTACGGCCATTGTCAGGCACAACCATGCCTGGTTGTAGATTCAGTGGCGAGAGCCACAGCTCGGTCTGGTCCCTTATACCCTGCCACAGCTCTGCGGTGGTGTGCTGTTTGTCCCATAAGCAGATCAGCTCCAGCACGGCCTGTTGATGCTTAGCCACAGCACTGCTACACTGCCTTCAGGTAGCGACTGATGGCTGACTGCTGTTGGAGGTGGAAGTGGAGGAGAAGGCGGCGGAGGAGGAGAAGTGTGGGATGGAGCCAGTAACATAACTGCTGGAGGAGACCCTGGTGGATGTAGGGCCCGCAATCCTGGGCGTGGGAAGCACCTGTGTCATCCCAGGGTACGACTCCTGGCCTCCACAACATTCACCCAGTGTGCGGTCAGGGAAATGTAGCATCCCTGGCCACCAGCACTTGTCCATGTGTCTGTGGTGAGGTGGACCTTCCCAGTGCGTTGGTAAAGGCACCAGTGATGTTCTGGGACACATGCTGGTGTAAGGCGGGCAAGGCACACCATGAAAAATAGTGGCGGCTGGGGACTGATTACCGAAGGACAGCCACCGACATCAGGCTGCGGAAGTTCTCAGTGTCCACAAGCCTAAATGGCAACATTTCAAGGGCCAGTAATTTTGAAAGCTGTGCATTTAGAGCTATGGCCTGTGGTTGGATGAGCGGGTATTTGCGCTTGCATTTCAGTGCCTGAGTTATTGACATTTAGACGTTGCGCTGGGACAGGGAAGTGGATGTTGTTGCTGACGGTTCATGCGAAGGTCCAGGTGCAGGGGTGGGGGCATCCGGGCCTGCGGCTTCGACAGGGGATTGGCCAGCAGTGTGTAACACAGGGCAAGAGGATGGTTGAAAGATGGCTGCACAATACATCATAAACTGATAGCCAAAAATAGGAAAAGGGGCAAAAAAATTGAATGAAGGGTGCTCTTAGCGCACATTTTTGATCAAAAGTATGTCGGGCGCAAGTACCACGTCACGGCGGCTTCCGCACAAGGGTCCCTAACATTACAGATACTGCCTCTCATGGACTTACCAGTTTCCTTTCATTCAGGGCACTGCAGGAACCAGCTAAATTGCTTTTGTGCTGAGAAGTCCCAGGTACTTGGGCATTGCTCAGTCCAAAAGAGGCGCCACCCTCAATATATACTGAACTCTGTCTTACAGGGCAAGAGGAGACAGTGGTGTGACCCGCAGACCAAGATTGGGGACCCAGGCGTTCGGCCCACTTATTAGGGTGCTTGGTTGCCATGTGGTGGATCATGCTTGTGGTGGTAAGGTTACTAGTATTCACGCCCCGGCTTATTTTGGTATGGCACAGGTTGCAAACTACCTCTCTTTTGCCATCTGCACTTTCCTCAAAAAAGCACCATACTGTGGAACACCTATCCCTTGGCAAGGTAGATTTACGCATGGAGGTGCTCGGTGTAACGGTTGAGGGCCTGTTTGGTGTGGGCGGATGTCTCCCTTTGGCAAGCCCACTGCCTCTTCCAGACTTTTGCAGTGCTGCGGATTCATCCCCCTCTGTACTGCTGTCCTCGCTCGACTTTTCACCTTCCAATGTTGGGTCAGTGACCCCATCGTCCACCATCTCCTCTTCCACTTCCTCACTCTGCTCATCCTCCTGACTTGACCTTACCACAACCTCAGTGAATGACAAATGTGTCTCATCATCATCCACCTCGTGAACGAATTATTGCCATTCACCACCGTCATCTTCTTGAGACTGTGAAGGCTCAAGAGGTTGGGAATCAGGGCACAATATCTCAGTTACCTCTTCAAGCGTGCTTGGCAAGAAAGCCAAACCAAGTACTGGCGATGAAAAGAGGTCATGCGAATATACAAGTGTAGGATCACTTGTTTGGCCAGACACGACGTGCTGGGAGGAAGGAGGATCAGAGTGAGGATTCGGTTTACCAGACTCTTGGCTACAGAGACTGGACTTAGTGAACGAAAGGATGGTGCTTAACCGTCTGGAAGAATTATCTTCTGCAATCCAATCGACCACCTGTTCACACTGGTCCGACTTGGACAGTGTTGTCTGGTGCCGCCCAGCTAAGTAGGACATGAAGCTGGGTAAGGTGGATTTTTTTGTTTTTTCTGGTGCACTGGCAGCAGGCACAGTTTCATTGCCCCCAGGGCCACAGCCCCTGCTTGCACCATCAGCATCACGCCCACTACACCGTCCCTTTGTGCTCACCTTCTTCATATTAATGGTTTTGTCTGTAGATGTGGCGCAGATTGTTTTACTGTCCGCTAAAGACACAGTTTTCTGATGCAGGACAATATTGGATACAAAAAAACACAGATTGTGGACACTTTACTAGGCTCAGATTAATGCAAGTTGTAATATAGACAGAGTTTTCAGATTCAGTTCAGTATAGGATACAAAAACCAACAGATTGTGGACACTTTACTAGGCCCAGATTATGTTTACTGTGTTTTTATTGGATTTTCAAGGACAATAGGGCAACCATCATAAAGCATCGGACGGTCATCCATCCGAAGAAGAGGGTCACGCAGGACCAAAACATTAATGACAAAAATGTACAAGTACGACAGAACTCGCCTTATTGAAACATCTGAAACAACTTGTATGTCGACAGTCTCTGTGTGTGAAAACAAGTGCGAGATGCAAATTGTACAGAAATAAATGCACAAGGTTCAACAAGACTCTTGCATTGTTATTTCTTCCATAAGAACAAACAAGTAATTAATCTACAATATTGAAAGTAACATAATTATACGAAGGAAGAAGAAGGGGAGGAGGGAAGAGGAAAGGGGGGAAGGTATGAGGAACCAGACCCAACACTAGGTTCAAAGAGACAAATCTAAAGACTAAACTAAGTCAACCTCAGGTTCATAACATGCTCCTAAATTCGGGGGAGTCAAGAAACATAGATAAGAAATTACATGTTTTCATGAACACCACCCATCTCTTTTGCCGATCTGCTATTAATTCCTCCATCCTCAATATAAACTTCAATTCTCTCGCCCATTTAAGTACGATGGGCGGGGGCTGGGGGACTGGACTTCCAATGTCTTGGACTTACCATCCGCGCAACAGATAAGAAATGTCTCAAGACACCTTTTTTGACTTGGGAAAGAGAGCCAAGAAGAAGTGATAGCAGAGTTAATTGCGGCATATTGGGGATTGTTCTGCCAGAATACTTAGCATAGATCTTCAGGACGTGATCCCAAAATGAATGAATAAGGGGACAACTCCACCAAATATGAAGTATGGAACCCCTTTCCTGCTTGCAGCGTGAACATTGGTCTGAAACGGAAGGAAACATCTGATGCAAGACAGTAGGACAGTAATACCACTGGGTCATAATTTTGTAGTTCTTCTCTTTATCTATTATCTATTTTATAGATAGCTGACATAGTGCCCCGCCATACCCCATTTTGTAAGTATAGTTTGTCAGACTCTCAGTATACCGCTATGAGCATATTTAATAAGGAAGGAAGACGGAGTCAAGCCCAGCGTGAAAGCAGGGTTACTATGCAAGGGGGTTAAGGGCCCTGGTCTACAAGAAATTTGTGAATTGGCGACCCAGTCTTCCCAGACCGCGAGGGTATGTCTCACCAGGTATGGCCAATTATCACTAGACGGCCTATCTGCCAGGGCAATCCAGGGCAATGCCTTCAGAGAGAGAGGTGACAGGGATTGTTCTAGAGTAACCCATAGTTTTTGAGAGCTTTTGCGTAGCCAATCAATTAGTCTGATAAGTACAGCTGCATCATGATAGATAGAGATGTCCGGGAGTCCAAATCCTCCAAAAGATTTCTGTTTGGTTAAGACCTGCTTATGTAGCCTTGGTTTACTGGTGTGCCAAATAAACTTATTGAGTGCTGTTTGAATTTCTCGAAAATATTTTTGAGGAACGTGAATGGGTATGGTCTGAAAGAGGTATAGAAACCTCGGCAAAATATTAATTTTGTTTAAGGGAGTATCTTTGTAAATCTTCTAGCGTCCTCCTTTGCAGCAGCAAGTAGTTTAGTGGAAATAACAGGTACAACTGAAAAGGGCTGTGAATGCCTAAGTAGGTCAGACTGTGCTCCATTTGAAGGAGAAATTATCATGAAGGGAGGCAATCTCCTCCTGAGCAAGAGATATATTCAGCAATTTCGTCTTTGAAAGGTTCATCTTAAAGTTGCTAAGGAGGCCGGACCTGTCAAATTCTCTGAGCAAGGATGGGATTGAGATACGAGGGGAGGTCACATACAGGAGCAGGTCATCGGCATATAACGTCAACTTATGCTGTTTAGCCGGAGTTTCGATGCCCTTAATTTCTGGGTTATTCCTGATAGCTTGCAATGCCATTGGTTCAGACTCTTGCTGTGGGATGGGTATACAAGGCAGCGACCAACTCTATATATCTGTCTTCCAGACCGATCTGTTTCAGGGATGCCAACATAAATCGCCAGTGTACCCTGTCAAATGCTTTTTCAGCATCCACAGACATCAGGCACATGGGACTCTTTTGTTTCTGGGACTCTGAGATTAGATGGTGCGAATGGTGTTATCCCTAGCCTTCCTACCAGTGATGAAACCTACCTGATCTAGATTAATACATTGCAGCAAAATTGTGCTAAGTATGTTTGCCAGGAGCTTCGAATATATTTTAATGTCACAGTTTATTAGCGAAATTGGTCTATAGTTGCCGCAAATAGTGCTATTTTTATTGGGTTTAGGTATACATATAGGTATTACATATTGGGCCTCCAGGGACTGTATAGGAAAGGGGCAGGAAGGGGAGATACTGTTTAAGAGCTTGGTCATGAAAAGAAGTAATAGGTCGTGAAACTGCTTATAGAAGGTGGCTTTGAAGCCATCTGGACCAGGACTCCTCTGACCCTTGAGTTATGAAATTACAGACCGCACCTCAGATTCAGAAAAGGGCTGGTCCAAATCAGCCTTTTGTTCCAGTGAGATCTCTGGTAGGGCCGTCTCAGTTAGGTTTGAAGAGATGCGATCATCTAACACGGATAGGGGCATATCCACGAATTGTCCTTTAATATTTTACAGGGATTCATAGTAGGTTCGGAGCGTGTCTGCAATATGGAGTGGATGGTGCAAAACCTTCCCTCCTTGATATTTAATTTCTGGGATGTATGAATGCGTCGATCTTGGGTGTAGTAAATTGGCCAGGGCTTTTCCACATTTATTGGCCTTCTCAAATTTGAAGCTATGGAAGCGTTCTCTGGCAAAATTGGATTTCTTGTTTAACGCTTCTTTCAGATTGTCCCTTACAGATGTCAATTCCGCTAGCAAGGTAGGCGTAGGGCACTTCTTGTATAGGGATTTCAAGTTATGTAACTTATGAGACAAGCTCCTAATATTTGCCTCACCCTCCCTCTTCAATCTTGAGCCATGCTGAATAAGAGTGCCCCTGACTACGCATTTTAGTGCTTCCCACTGCAGAGGAGTGGCCGTGGTGTCAGAAGAGTGCGTCTCAAGAAAATCCCTTATCGACTTCTCTACTGTCTGGCTACACACCATGTCTTTCAGCAGGGTCTCGTTAAGTCGCCAAGTCCACTCCCTAGCTACCAGGCCTGGCAGCTCAAGGGTGAGAGATATAGGTGCATGGTCTGACCATAAGGCCGAGCCAATGGATGAATTAGGAGGAAACGATAGCACATGGTGAGAAATGGCGAACAGATCAATCCTACTGTAGGTGTTATGGGCTAGGGAGTAATATGTGAGGTCACGACTTTCCGGATTTAAAATCCTCCAAACATTAACAAGTCTTTTGCTATATAAGAGGGAGCGAACCCTGGAGATCGTCGAGAAAGGTACTAAGGACCTGCCCAGTGACGTGTCTATTTGTGGATTCAGTGGTAGATTAAAGTCCCCTCCTAGCAGGAAAATACCCTCTATGAATTACTCCATCTTGGACATAATAGTTGCAAGCGTCTTACCCTGTCCCGAATTCGGAAGATATATTTTTCCAATCGTGTACGCTCTCCCACGGATAGCCAACTTGACGAACATATATCTTCCTTTGTTGCAGGATCTGATATCTATAACAGAACGAGAGAAATCTTTAATGTAAGGCAATAGAAACCCCTTTGGATTTGGCTTCTGGGTTTGTACTGTGGAACCAGGTGGTGTATGCTCTTGAACGCAGTCGTGGAATATGGTGTGTCTTAAAGTGCATTTCTTGTAATAATACCTGAGCTTTGTCTTTTTGTAACCCTGACAATATCCTTAATCTCTTCTCGGGGATATTAAAACCCCTGACATTTAAAGGGAACCTGTCACCGGGATTTTGTGTACAGAGCTGGGGACATGGGTTGCTAGATGGCTGTTAGCACATCCGCAATATCCAGTCCCCATAGCTCTGTGTGCCTTTATTGTGTAAAAAAACTATTTGAAATATATGCAAATGAACCTGAGATGACTCCTGTCCCTGAGATGAGTCATGGACAGGACTCATCTCAGGTTCATTTGCATATGGATCAAATCATTTTTTTTACACAATAAAAGCACTCAGAGCTATGGGGACTGAATATTGCAGATGTGCTAGCGGCCATCTAGAAACCCATGTCCTCAGCTCTGTACACAAAATTCCGGGGACAGGTTCCCTTTAAGGAGATAAGTTTGAGCCCAGCACATGTAGTCATGACTCAGAGAGAGTTTTACCAGTACGGTCTGAGAAGAAGGAGAGGGAGCGGAGAAGGGGGTTAGGAAAAAGCAATAGGTAAGGAAAGAGAAGAAAAGACACTAGAGTAGCACAAAGAAGAACAAACAAAGAGACAACCAAAAGAAGGGGGTGGGGCAGACTAGTGCAAAACACTAGAAACAATACACTTGAGTGTACTAAGTTAACCTCGGACATGAGGGGGGTAACGCAGAGCGTTAACTGGGAGCGGTCTTCCAATAGCAGGTAGTGAGACCGCCACAAGAAAACATCTGGGAGCTAACATAGTATAAGTTCCAATATGCAATTATATAGCAGGAAGAGAGAGTACGTAGAGCCACTCGGGACCACCGCAAATTAGTATTCTCATACTGCCATTACATTGCAAAAAGATGAGGCTATAACCAAGGGCTCTAAAACAACAATAAGAACAGACTCAATATAGGCCGTAGTGCCAGCCAGGGCAATATCGGGCAAGCCTAAGGCAGCCAGAAAATCCGCCAGTTCAGAGGGATCCTGCAGCTCATGACTTTTGCCACCTCTTCTTACCACGAGCTGAAAAGGGTAGCCCCACATATAAGGAACATCCTTTTATCTGAGGCAGTCCAGCAGAGGTCGAAGCGCCCTGAGCTGTTGCAGGGTAGAACGGGATAAATCTTGCAATAAAGAAATGTGGGCACCTCTAAATTCAATCGATGCCTGGTTTCACGATTTCCCGCATAATTTCTTCCTTGACAGAGTAGTAATGTAAGTGCCAAATAACATCTCTAGGTCTAGAAGGATCAGGATTAGGCGGATCGAGTGCCCTATGGACTCTATCTATTTCCAGATCATCAGATACCGGTCTATCTAGAATTTTCTTGAATAGGTCTTGCAAGGTATGAATCAGGTCTGCTGTAGGGATGGACTCTGATATTATTTCGACTGTTCCTATTTTCAGAATCTTCATGGAGCCGGTACAGCTGACTAATATGCTGATCTCTGCTAATTCCTCTCTCTTCCACTGCATCCAACCGGGAAGACAGTTCTGCCTGGTGAGTAGAGACATCATCCACTCGTTTCTCAATGAGTTGCAAATTATTAGATAGAGCATGGATCGCTTGTTTATAGGAGGTCTCCAGCCACACAATGAACTGCTCCATTTTCTGTCTGGTCGGCAATAGTCTGACATGAGCTCTCCAGTCCCAAGAAGGGTCATCCGCCACCAAGGAAGAGGCAAGTAACTCCAGTCCCAGTATGGGCTTAGCAACAGATAGTTATTCGGCTTGCGGAGATTCCATTGAGGTCGCACAAGATGGCGTCTGCCACGTGTTGGCACAATTGGCCATGTGGGCTCCAGATAATGGCGGTGAGCCCTTTCTCTTGCCCTTCAGGGGGATTGAGCCCTGGCTCATGTTTAAATTGTCCGCAATGGGCAGCAGGTTGTTCCATGGCTCATACAGCGGCTGTTTAATTCTTGTACTGCTTGGGGGAGGGCAGTCGCGCCTGTTACCTTGTGCCCCACCGGAGCGAAAAACTGCTAGATGCCCATGCGTTTCGTGTCTGAGAGGGTAGTGAGAGGACCGCCTGATGAACCCCTTCTTGTCCGGACCATCTGATCATAAATACAGTCCTCCAATGAGCTTAACCAACGCTTGTATAAGCAATCTCGTGGCAGGAGCTCCCACCGATGCATGTTCACTGCACCATATTAAGGACACGCCCCCTACTAGGCCCAGAATAATGGAAGTTGTAATATAGACAGAGTTTTCAGATTCAGTTCAGTATGCGATACAAAAACCCACAGATTGTGGACACTTTGCTAGGCCCAGATTAATGGAAATTGTAATATACACACTTTTTCAGATTCAGTTCAGTATGGGATGTCATTTCAGCTAACCCTTCTTGTTATTGGGGTGCAAGTGCTGTTTGATTCAGCCATTAACACGGTTTATTACAAGGAAATATTTCTACAGGATGCCTTATTTGCCCTTGTGCGGTGCAGTTATATGTTGTAAAGTTGTTTTTGCCATGTATTAGTGGCAAAAGAAAAATATATTTGCCCTTGTGCGGTGCAGTGATATATTCTAAAGCCCTATATCACTAATGTCCTCTTATAGCTCCCATCTTGGGCAGAGCTCTTGTTGCAGAGTGCTGTTGCATTTCTGTGTTTGTATGTATAATTGCCATAACCTACGTGCACCTGCATACAGGGAGTGCTGACTGAAACCCCCCCCTTGTGTTTTTGTTTAGTATGTGTTGGAGGTGTGGCGACCTCCTTCTCAGTCGTGCACACCTGACTAGTTTTTCTGCCCTAGATGTTGGTTTTTAATCAGAGTGATTATAAAGCTGAATGTGTACTCACATTGCCTGCTAGTAGACATCTGGCCCCAGGAGGAGTGCACAGTGGGCTCGGCATGCATGTTGGTACCTGGATCTAATGGAGGCTGTTACAGCACCAGAAGGGGTTAATAAGTACGGTCTATCCCAGCATGCATGCTGGGCTCACACTCCCTGGATTTTATGTGGCTGTCGTGGCCCATAACAGGTAGGACTTAGCGTTAGGAGGATTTTATGTGGCTGTCATGGCCCATAGCAGATCAGATTTAGCGTTAGTACCCACTCTAGGAGACAACCGTGTCGGGGTGAGTGGGCTTACTACCTTTTGATCAAAATGTAAACTAATGTCTCCACTGTTTGCATGCGATATCACTAATGTCCTCTTATAGCTCCCATCTTGGGCAGAGCTCTTGTTGCAGAGTGCTGTTGCATTTCTGTGTTTGTATGTATAATTGCCATAACCTACGTGCACCTGCATACAGGGAGTGCTGACTGAAACCCCCCCTTGTGTTTATATTCTAAAGCCCTGTTTGCCGTGAATTAGTGGCAAAATATCAATATACTTGCCATTCAGCGTTGCACTTATCTGTTAAAAAGCCTTTTGTGCTGTGTAAAAGTAGAAAAAATTAGGGCCTAATTGCCGTTAAGCAGTGCAGTGATATATTATAAAGCCCTGTTTTCCGTGTATTAGTGGCGAAATAAAAATATATTCACCATTCAGCTTTGCACTGTTGAAAAGCCTTTTATGTTGTGTAAAAGTAGAAAAAAAATGAGGGCCTAATTGCCGTTCAGCGGTGTAGTTTTATGTGGTAAAGCCCTTTTTGCTGTGTATTAGTGGCAAAAGAAAAAGATTTTCGCCGTTCAGCGGTAAGCTATATGTGGTAAGGATCTTTTTGCGGTATGGACCAAATTATGTTGTCGTGAAATTATTTTTGTGAAACTGTTTTTAATTGGGAAAATTGATGGGTGATTGTAGACTTTCTTCTGTATGAACCGAATTGCATTATCCTTTCATTGGTGAAGTTTTTTATTTCACACAATTTTTTCGGGAAAATTGATGGGTGATTGTACACTTCATTTAGCTGTATGGACCGAATTACGTCGTCATGGGTCCTGCAGTAAATATAATGAAGACGCTGATGACAACACACCAGCAGACTTGGCCTTTACCATCTATTCACAATTAAATCAAGCAGCTTGAGTAAGCTGAAAATATTTATGTGTTTTTATCTACACTGTCTGAATTCGATCTCCACAGGACACAATCCATAACAGGAGAGCCTCTGCTTTGGAGTCCAAGTCCAGTTTCTTAAGGTCAGGAGTTCCATCAGAATTGTGGGTAACATTCTTGCTCCCTGTGCAAAGCCATAACAAAAGGACTCCGTAGGCATTAGTGATGAGCGGCAGGTGCCATATTCGATTTCGACGAAATTCGCGAATATTCGAATGAATATTCGTTTCATATTCGTCGAAATCGAATATTCGTCATTTTTTCTAGTTATCGCGATTAACATGCGATTTAAATAATCGCATATTGCGATTTGTACTTAAGGCTACTTTCCTATTGGTTTCATATCTAGAATTAGCGAGGATGACGAATATGACGAATGTATTCGTCTATTCCTCAAAACGAAGATAACGAAGTATTCTACATCTTCGCTTTAGCTACCTATTCGTCAACTCGCTAATTCTAGCAATCAAATAGGAAGGTTGACTATAGAGACAGCTGTAGTTAATTCGCTATGCGATTTTTTTTTTTAATAAATAGAATACTTATAATAATTTTATCAAGTAATATAATTATTGTATTAAAAAAAAAAAATCGCATAGCGAATTTAACACAGCTGTCTGGTAAGTCAACCTTCCTATTTGATTGCTAGAATTAGCGAATAGCTAAGTTGACGATGACGAGACGAATAGGTAGCTAAAACGAAGATGTAGAATACTTCGTTATCTTCGTTTTGAGGAATATGACGAATACATTCGTCATATTCGCTATTCGCTAATTCTACCAAGCCAACCATAACTTCTGTGCTCATGGAGCGTCCCCATCACCATGGGAACGTCTCCATATACTAAAATGTACTGTCGGATTTGAGGAATTACGTTGAAATCGCAATGCGATTAATTCAAGTTATATTAATCGCATTGCGATTTCAACTTAGAGCTGGGTTTATAATGGGTCAGCTTGCTAGAATTAACGAAGTTAACGAATATGGAATATAGCAGCAGTGCTAAGTTGAAATCGCAATGCGATTAATTTAACTTAAAGTATTCGCATTGCGATTTCAACTTAGCACTGCTAGTGCATAGCTATACTCCGTCCATATTCGTTAATTCTAGCCTATGTAAGATAGCAGTGCTAAGTTGTAATCGCAATGCGATTAATTTAACTTAAAGTATTCGCATTGCGATTTCAACTTAGCACTGCTAGTGCATAGCTATACTCCATATTCGTTAATTCTAGCCTATGTAAGATAGCAGTGCTAAGTTGTAATCGCAATGCGATTAATATAACTTGAATTAATCGCATTGCGATTTCAACGTAATTCCTCAAATCCGACAGTACATTTTAGTATATGGAGATTCTCCCATGGATGGGGACGCTCCACATGAGCACGGAAGTCGGCAGAAGCGGCAACGGGCACTGACTAGAGCAGCCAGGAAGCCAGGAATCCTCAGGACAGGTAAGAACTACTTTTGGGAAGTAGGAAAGAAAAAAATCTAACTAAAAAAAAAAAAAAAAAACGAATATTCGAAATAGCGAATTTATAGCGCTATATTCGAAATATTCGCGAATTAGCGAAGTGCCGATATTCGCTAAAAAAATTCGCTTTTCGAATATTCGCGCTCAACACTAGTAGGCATACACTTCAGAGGAAGCTGAAGCTGGTTGCCCTAATTTTAATTCAAGAGTACTAAAGAGCGGGAAGCAAATATAGGTGGCTGAACTCCGCTGCTCTGCATCTCTTGTGAAGTCAATGTTTCCAACTTTGCCCCTCTCGCGATTTACAGCAAATAAATTATTTTCAGTAGAGATCCAAGAATTATGTTGGAGGCATGTAGTGTATGCAAGCGATTTTATTTCAAATGTTTATTTTTCAGGAAAATTGATGGGTGATTGTACACCTCCTTTTGCGGTATGGACCGAATTACATTACGTCGAAAGTGAAAAACTGATGGGTGATTGTAGACTATCTTCTGTATGAACTGAAATCCATTATCCTTTCATTGGTGAAATTTTCTATTTCAAACATGTTTTTTTAGGGAAAATTGATGGGTGATTGTACACCTCCTTTTGCGGTCTGGACCGAATTACAATGTGGTGAAACTTTTTATGTGAAACAGTCTTTTTTTGGGAAAACTGATGGGTGATTATAGACTTTCTTCTGTATGAACTAAAATCCATTATCCTTTCATTGGTGAAATTTTCTATTTCAAACATGTTTTTTTAGGAAAAATTGATGGTAGATTGTACATCTCCTTTTGCGGTATGGACGAATTACATTGTGGTGAAATTTTTTATGTGAAACAGGCTTTTTTGGGGAAAATTGCTAGGTGATTGTAGACTTTCTTCTGTATGAACCAAAGCCCATTAACCCTTCATTGGTGAAATTTTGTATTTCAAACATGTTTTTTTCAGGAAAATTGATGGGTGATTGTACACCTCCTTTTGCGGTATGGACCAAATTACATCAAGGTGAAATTTTTTATGTGAAACAGGCTTTTTTGGGAAAATTGATGGGTGATTGTAGACTTTTTTCTGTATGAACCGAATTCCATTATCCTTTCATTCGTGAATTTTTTATTTCAAACACAATTTTTTCAGGAAAATTGATGGGTGATTGTACACCTCCTTTTGCTGTATGGACCAAATTATGTCATGGTGAAATGTTCTATTTCAAATATGTTTTTTTAGGGAAAATTGATGGGTGATTGCACACCTCATTTTGCGAAATGGACTGAATTAGGCGGTGGTGATATTTTTTATGTGAAACATGCTTTTTTTTGGGAGAACTGCTCAGTGTCCTTCATCAAAAAATTGCATGACACCTGCCATTTGCTCAGGCCCTTTGAGGAGGCCATGTTATTTCTGAGTCGCCAGGACTACGGGATGAACAATCTCATTACACAGCTTCATGTCTTGGAACAGATGCTGGTCAATCTGGCTGGTCAGAGGACTGGAGACGTGGCTCCTAGATCTCACGGCCACATGAGCCCTGTGGGGGCTGAACTGGACGACGAGGAGGACATTGGAGCAAAAGTAATATGTAGCGAAATGGGTGGTTTTTCTACACATTTGACAGGACAACAGGAGCAGCCAGAGGAGGTACAGGGAGATGAGGAAGAGGAGGCAGAGGACCCAGACACACCGTGGCAGTATGCAGTGGAGATGGAGACAGGAAGTCTCTACAAGTCACTTGCACAAATGGCCCAATGCATGCTCACTTGCTTGCGTAGTGACAGCCTAATTGTCACCATTCGGCAAAGGGATGACTTCTCGCTCTCCACCTTGTTGGACCCTTGCTACTGGTCCAAAATGGGGGCCTTTTTTACACCTACTGAGAGGGCGGACAAACTGAGCTACTATAGAGACATCCTATGTAGTCAGTTGGCCGCTGCCTATCTTTGCCATCGTCCATCCTCTCGCAGGTCTGACTAGGAGGGCCCTCTGTACCCACGTGGGGTGGCAGGAGCAGTACCAGCTCTATCAGGAGTCTAGAGTCGCTGATGAGCAGCTTTCTTCCCCTGCCTAGTGAATAAATTACTCACCAGCAAAAGCAGCAGCTAGACCTGGAGCAGGACCTGAACCAGCAGGTGGTGGCATGCTTGGACAGCACCCTGCCACCCCACATTGAAGATCTGCTGGACTACTGGGCAGCCAAACTTGATTTGTGGTGGCAACTGGCTAAGTTTGCCCTGGAAAAGCTGTCCTGCACGTCCAGTAGTGTGGCATCAGAGCGGGTGTTTAGTGTGACAGGGGCTATAGTTACCCCAAGAAGAACTCACCTGTCCACCCAATGCATGATGCCTCAGATTAGATTATCCATGGTGACACACCAACACATTGAGAAAAGAGATGGGTTTCTTCTGGCTACCTGCCTCAGCTACTATTCTGATGCTACCACCAGCCTAATGCCACACATCTGTTGCCAAGTGCTCCTTATTTCAACCACCATCTTCAGTGAGTACTGGTATTGCCACCCACTTCCACGCTAAGTCACCTTGCCACTCTGTGGCCTCCTGATGATGCTGCCACCTCCACACTATGTCACCTTGCCACTCTGTGGCCTCTTGATGCTGCCTCCTCCACACTATGTCACCTTTCCACTCTGTGGTCTCCTCATGCTTCTGCCACCTCCACACTATGTCACCTTGCCACTCAGAGGCCTCTTGATGTTGCTGCCACCTCCACACTATGTCACCTTCCCACTCTGTGGTCTCCTGATGCTTCCGCCACCTCCACACTGTCATTGTGCCACTTTGTGGCCTCCTCCTAATGCTGCTACTGCCACCTCCACACTCTGTCATTGTGCCACTCTGTGGCCTCCTGATGCTTCCACCACCTTCACACTGTCATTGTGCCACTCTGTGGCCTCCTCCTGATGCTGCTGCCGCCACCTCCACATTCTGTCATTGGGCCACTCTGTGGCCTCCTGATACTGCTGCTTCCATCTCACCTCTATGTCATAGGGCCACTCTGTGGACTTCTCATGCTGTTCCCACCCTCCCCACTTCATGACTGGGCCACTATTTTGCCTTTCAACCTGGCTGACATCATCATTTATTTGACCCTTCTTCTGATCTGTCAGAAGGAAGGAAAAATGAGACGCACAACGGATCCTGTCTGTGCAGCAGCTTTAAGGCCTGTATGGTCCCATCAGAATTGGCTTGTGATTTGATAGCCAAAAGCAAGAGTGGGAACAAAACACAGAAAACATGCAAATATTCCATTTATGTGTCATCTCTGTTTTGGATCCTGTTTTGTTTGGCATTAGCAATACTGATGAATTTCTGACCAAATAATGACCGAGTGAAGGCGGATGCTCAATAAACAGGATCCGTTTTTTGGGGGTTATTGTTCCGATGGATCAGAGGAATGGCAAAATAAGCAGTGACGTTGACACAAACTTACTGCTGACACGCTCTCCACTCTGTCGGGGTACTCTTCATGTATAAGCGTTTAATCGAACAGGTTCTGAAGACATCTATGTGGAATCAGTTGACGACCGTGTAAAAGGAGTACGCTTCTTCTTAACGCTAACATCGACCTGTGAGACTGAGTTCACACTTTAGTTATTTGGTCAGTTTTGGCCCCGTAACCGCCCAAAATAAGTGAAGTATGCAGTGATTCTAAGGCCCCTTTCACACGAGCGAGTTTTCCGCTCGGGTGCATTGCGTGACGTGAACGCATAGCACCCGCACTGAATCCTGACTCATTCATTTCAATGGGGCTGTGTACATGAGCGTTGTTTTTCACGCATCACTTCTGCATTGCGTGAAAATCGCAACATGTTCTATATTCTGCGTTTTTCACGCAACGCAGGCCCCATAGAAGTGAATGGGGCTGCGTGAAAAACGCATTGCATCCGGAAGCAAGTGCGGGTGCTTTGGGTTTTTCACTGATGGTTGCTAGGAGATGTTGTTTGTAAACCTTCAGTTTTTTATAACGCGCGTGAAAAACGCATCAAAACGCATTGCACCCGCGCGGAAAAAACTGAACGCAATCGCAGGCAAAACTGAATGGCTTTGCCTGCGAAATCGCACAGTTTTCACTGAAGGCATCCGCTAAGCATCCGGACCCAATCCGGACACGCTCGTGTGAAAGAGGCCTAAGAGTGACGCCTGTCATCTGCATGTCATATGGACTCACAGTATTATTTTACTTCCAGAGCAGACTCCCTATGTGTGTTACTCCAAGGAACAGTGTTCTACACCACTATAAAGGCTCTCTGAAGCCAGGAAATAGCAGTTTTTTAACGCGATTCGCCACAAATGTAAAAAGCTCATATGAACATGGGACCAACACAGATGCCTTCAGCTGCCAAGCACACATGCAACAGGTCAGCCAGTTTCATAGGTAAGAAACTGCTGACAGATTCCCTTTAACATCAAAAGAACCCCAACTACCATCAGGCAGGATCTCCAGAACACAGGGAGCAATTCACAGTCACAACCACTCCCATCCTGCACTCTGTCTCTTTCTGTCTCTCTCTCTCTCTCTCTCTCTCTCTCTCTCTCTCTATATATATATATATATATATATATATATATACATATATATATACATATATATATATTTCACTTTCTTCAGTATGAGATCACTACATTAGAACTGAGAAGAGGAAGCACCCAAAGTTCAGGAGAATGCACCACGCATGCGTGCCCACCCTCCATTTATTTCTATGGGAACGCTGAAAATAGCCAAGCGCTATGCTCGGCTATTTTTGGAAGTCCCAAATTACTGCATAGCACACAGCTCAAGCAAGGCCACGTTCTATTCGCTACTATGGAACTGCCATAAACGGCTGAGCCAGCACTCGGCTATTTTAGTCAATTCCATAGTATGCGCGGTGCGGTCTCGTTTTCTTTAGGAGATTTGCAGCTTCTTTGCAACCTCCAACTTATGTGCAACCCAAGACCAGGCCCGGCAGCCACTCCGTCCATTTCCTAAATTGTCACTGTATATAATGTCATTGTATAATACTGTTGAGGGGGCCCTCACAGTAAAAACTTTTAGTGCCCCTCCTGGGTGGGCCGCTTTTGAGTTTGGGCCCCAAAGCATGAATAAATACACAGTTCTCATCTAACTCAATGTGCTATCTCTGCACTGCAGAAAGCAAGTTCTCCAAAACAAGACACACTCTTCCCTCTCACTAATGGATGAGGACCTGAACGAGGAAATTTACCTATTCCTCAATAGGATATTTGAAAATATTTTTTTAAAACCTGCCAACCCTTTTATAACTCATTTTTCTCTAACCTTATGTGACATAATGACAGTAAGATTGGTTCATATGGCACCTCCCCTGTCCAACATGTACCGGGCAGTCAGCAGAATAGTCCTTACCACGGAACTTTAGTGAGTCCTGTAGTCTAGATTTTTTTTTTAGATCAGTTATTGAAAGTTATCACGACTCAAATCCTTAGGGAAGATGATTTGGGTATATCTGCAGTTTACTCGACATGTTAGTTTTTTATTTTTTGGTTAGTTACTTTTCTTCTATACGCTGCATTGCATATTGTTATTTTACATTTTCAACCAGTGATTCCTAGAGCTAGAAGAGCAAGCCAGCATATATCACTGTGCAGCTGTTATAATACTGAACAGTCTCAAAGGGGAGCAAGTTTATTACTTTGTGATATTACAAAGGCCCTCTACATGAATTACTACAGTATGTCCAAGCTTGCAGATTATTTTTGAGACATGCAACTCATTATGTAATAATCTGAAGGGTTACAATGAAGAAGAGACATAAACCTTTACATAAGTTACCATTTTATTGATATTCAAGCTTCTGAAGCCAGAATGTATTCCTGGATAAGCAGTGCACTGCTGTGTCTAACAATGCCTCTTGTGACTGATGGAAAACTAATAATTTGGATTTCCGCTGTGAACCTCCATGATCTAAGGTTGAGTGAGGCAGAGCTTTCAAAATAGGCAACGAGGAAACACAATCATTTAGGGAATTGCTAAAAAGGATTCACTTTTCAAATTATTTGTGGACTTTACTGAATACCCAATGCTTATACTGTACGAAAACATGGCATAGATGCATAGCTGTGGTTCACCTGATTAATACATTGTTTTTCCTTTGTTGATCCAAGGTTCCATTCTGAGTTATGATACTTATTCCTAGTATGCAAATTAGGCCTTTGGGGCATGACCGTTGCTCATCTTGCACCCAAGCTCCACTCCTTTCTGTGGCCAGCCCCTTCCTGGCTGCTTTAACACTGTCTGGCCTTGCCAATCAAAGCAGCCAGGCAGGGTCTAGCCACAGAAAGCAGTGGAGTTTGGGTGCAACAATAGCAATGGTGATGCCGTCACTGCACCAAACAGCTAATTTGAATATTCGTGGCCAAAAGTTTTGAGAATTACATAAATATTGGAAATTGGAAAAGTTGCTGCTTAAGTTTTTATAATAGCAATATGCATATACTCCAGAATGTTATGAAGAGTGATTAGATGAATTGCATAGTCCTTCTTTGCCATGAAAATAACTTAATCCCAAAAAAAACTTTCCACCGCATTTCATTGCTGTCATTAAAGGACCTGCTGAGATCATTTCAGTAATCGTCTTGTTAACTCAGGTGAGAATGTTGACGAGCACAAGGCTGGAGATCATTATATCAGGCTGATTGGGTTAAAATGGCAGACTTGACATGTTAAAAGGAGGGTGATGCTTGAAATCATTATTCATCAATTGTTAACCATGGTGACCTGCAAAAAAACACGTGCAGCCATCATTGCGTTGCATAAAAATGGATTAACAGGCAAGGATATTGTGGCTACTAAGATTGCACCTCAATCAACAATTTATAGGATCATCAAGAACTTCAAGGAAAGAGGTTCAATTCTTGTTAAGAAGGCTTCAGGGCATCCAAGAAACTCCAGCAAGCGCCAGGATCGTCTCCTAAAGAGGATTCAGCAGCGGGATCGGAGTGCCACCAGTGCAGAGCTTGCTAAGAAATGGCAGCAGGCAGGTGTGAGCGCATCTGCACCCACAGTAAGGCGAAGACTTTTGGAAGATGGCCTGGTGTCAAGAAGGACAGCAAAGAAGCCACTTCTCTCCAAAAAAAAAAAACATCAGGGACAGATTGATCTTCTGCAAAAAGTATGGTGAAGCCTCTTTCCGATTGTTTGGGGCATCAGGAAAAAGGCTTGTCCGGAGAAGAAAAGGTGAGCGCTACCATCAGTCCTGTGTCATGCCAACAATAAAGCATCCTGAGACCATTCATGTGTGGGGTTGCTTTTCATCCAAGGGAGTTGGCTCACTCACAATTTTGCCCAAAAACACAGCCATGAATAAAGAATGGTACCAAAACACCCTCCAACAGAAACTTCTTCCAACAATCCAACAACAGTTTGGTGAAGAACAATGCATTTTCCAGCACAATGGAGCACCGTGCCATAAGGCAAAAGTGATAACTAAGTGGCTCAGGGACCAAAACGTTGACATTTTGGGTCCATGGCCTAGAAACTCCCCAGATCTTAATCCCATTGAGAACATGTGGTCAATAGTGTTGAGTGAACAGTTTGAGAATCGTTCGGGTCCGTACCGAATTTTGGGGTGTCCGTGACACGGACCCGAACCCGGACATTTTCAAAAAAGTTCGGGTTCCGGTCCGGTGTTCGTTGATTACTTCCCGCTTTCTGAAGGGCTGCACAGCAGCCAATCAGCTAGCGTTTTACTTCTTGCCCTAAGAGCCCATCACAGCCATGCCTACTAATGGCATGGCTGTGATTGGCCAAGTGCAGCATGTGACCCAGCCTCTATTTAAGCTGGAGTCACGTACCGCCGCACGTCACACTGCTCTGATTAGTGTAGGGAGAGGACGCAGCTTCTGTGAGGGCGAGATAGGCAGGGATAAAGAAGTGAATGATCTACCTTTCTACACCTGTGCATCAGAACAACTCAGCTGAGCTGTTCACTGAAAGTCACTATTTTGTTGAGACTGGCCAGAGCGATTTTTACTGGCACATGTAACTGGGCTGACCGGCGGTGGCCATTTTGGGACTTGTGATGCGCCAGCACAAGCTGCCACAGAGTCTAAACCAAAGCTCCAAAGAAGTGAAAAATCTACACCTGTGAATCAGAACAACAGCGATTCAGCTGCTCAGTCAAAGTCAATTTTTTTCTGGCTGGGCAGACCGTTTTCTGGCACATGTTACTGGGCTGATAGGCGGCGGCCATTTTGGGACTTGTGGTGCTACAGCAAAAGCTGCCACAACGTCCATTAATCTCATGTAATAGTCGATTTTTTCATAGATATACTACATCAGGGGTTTGGCTGTGCTTGTGTCACCCATACTAACTGCAAAGATATTTAATATATCAGTGGTGAAACTGAAAGTAACCCACTTGGATAGCAAATCCCATGAATGTGCTGTTCCAGCTAGGCTAGCCAGTGCCACTACAGCCAAGTCCAATACTGTCAGCCAGAAATATTTTTTTTTATGTGCCAGAAATATAAATTAAAAAAGCTTTCACCGTAATAATAAAATTATTCTGGTGTTAGACCAGAAGAAGCACTCCTGTTGTAATTAATACTGTAAAAAGGCTTAGGCAATATTTCTCCCAGTGTGGGAAATTTATCTAGCAAAACTAGCATTTTAAAAATTCCGGTGTTCTGAAATACCAGCAGTCCTCTTGTAATTAGTACCGCAAAAAGGCATTATATCGTCCAGTGTTGTAAAAAAAGGCCAATTTAATCAATCTGGTGTTAGTTAGACCAGAAACAGTAGGCCGCACGTTTTTACTCCTGTAAAAAGTAATTAATACAGGAAAAAGGCATTACATTATCCAGTGTTGTAATTTTGGTAAAAAAAGGCCAATTTAATCAATCTGGTGTTAGTTAGACCAGAAACAGTAGGCCGCACGTTTTACTCCTGTAAAAGGAATTATATCTCCCGTGTGGGAATCTATGTACCAAAACTAGCATTTTAAAAATTCTGGTGTCCAATTTGCAGCAGTTTTCTTGTAATTAATACCGGAAAAAGGAATTATATCTTCCAGTGTGGGAATTTATGTACACAAACTAGCATTTTAAAAATTCTGGTGTCCAATTAGCAGCAGTCTTCTTGTAATTAATACCTAAAAAAGGCATTACATTGTCCAGTGTTGTAATTTTGGTGAAAAAAAGGCCAATTTAATCAATCTGGTGTTAGGTACACCAGAAACAGTAGGCCTCACGTTTTTACTCCTGTAAAAAGGAATTAATACCGGAAAAAGGCATTACATTGTCCAGTGTTGTAATTTTGGTGAAAAAAAGGCCAATTTAATCAATATGGTGTTAGTTAGACCAGAAACAGTAGGCCACACGTTTTTACTCCTGTAAAAAGGAATTATATCTCCCCGTGTGGGATTCTATGTACCAAAACTAGCATTTTAAAAATTCTGGTGTCCAATTTGCAGCAGTTTTCTTGTAATTAATACCGGAAAAGGAATTATATCTTCCAGTGTGGGAATTTATGTACACAAACTAGCATTTTAAAAATTCTGGTGTCCAATTAGCAGCAGTCTTCTTGTAATTAATACCTGAAAAAGGCATTACATTGTCCAGTGTTGTAATTTTGGTGAAAAAAGGCCAATTTAATCAATCTGGTGTTAGTTACACCAGAAACAGTAGGCCTCACGTTTTTACTCCTGTAAAAGGAATTATATCTCCCCGTGTGGGAATCTATGTACCAAAACTAGCATATTAAAAATTCTGGTGTCCAATTTGCAGCAGTTTTCTTGTAATTAATACCGGAAAAGGAATTATATCTTCCAGTGTGGGAATTTTGGGGCTAAAAAATAATATATTTTATTGTGGTGCGAGTTGAATCGCAACAATGAGGAAACAATCTATTAAGGGACGAGGACGCGGTCGTGGTGGTGTCCGTGGAGCCTCTGTTGCTGGCAGAGGACGTGGCCGTTCGGCCTCAGGCGCACAAAGTAGTGAACCAACTCCCTCAAGTAGCCGGCAGAATTTACAGCGATATTTGGTGGGGCCCAATGCCGTTATGAGGATGGTAAGGCCTGAGCAGGTACAGGCATTAGTCGATTGGGTGGCCGACAGTGCTTCCAGCACGTTCACCACATTGTCTTCCGCCCAGTCTTCTGCGGAAAGCGCACAGATGGCACCTGAAAACCAAGCCCATCAGTCTGTCACATCACCCCCATGCATATCAGGGAAACTGGCTGAGCCTCAAGTTATGCAGCAGTCTCTTATTCTGTTTGAAGACTCTGCTCCCACGGTTTTCCAGGGGCGTCCACCTAGCCCTTCCCCAGCGGTGGAAGACATTCCATGCACTGACGCACAACCACTTATGTATCCAGATGATGAGGACATGGGAATACCACCACAGCAGAGTGACCGAGTCTCTGATGATGACGAAACACTGGTGCCCACTTCCGCGTCTTATTGCAGTGTGCAGACTGAACAGAAGGAGGTCAGGGAGGAAGACTGGGTGGAAGACGATGCAGAGGACGATGAGGTCTTAGACCCCACATGGACTGAAGGTCGTGCCGCTGACTTAAATAGTTCAGAGGAAGAGGCAGTGGAAGAGGCCTGATTCTCTGCTGTGAAACCTCTCTCCTCCGTCTGGGTGCAGGGGTCAAAGTCTCTCAAAGTCGCCTTCTCCTGTGCTGGGTGATGTAAAACTGATGCTTGTGCCATCTGACATGGTTGCCGGGTTCCCATTAAATGATGGCCTACTCCTGTGGTGGGTGATCTAAATGCCTGATTCTCTGCTGTGAAAGCTCTCTCCTCCGTCTGGGTGCAGGGGTCAAAGTCTCTAAAAGTGGCCTTCTCCTGTGCTGGGTGATGTAAAACTGATGCTTGTGCCATCTGACATGGTTGCCGGGGTCCCATTAAATGATGGCCTACTCCTGTGGTGGGTGATCTAAATGCCTGATTCTCTGCTGTGAAACCTCTCTCCTCCGTCTGGGTGCAGGGGTCAAAGTCTCTCAAAGTCGCCTTCTCCTGTGCTGGGTGATGTAAAACTGATGCTTGTGCCATCTGACATGGTTGCCGGGGTCCCATTAAATGATGGCCTACTCCTGTGGTGGGTGATCTAAATGCCTGATTCTCTGCTGTGAAACCTCTCTCCTCCGTCTGGGTGCAGGTGTCAAAGTCTCTAAAAGTGGCCTTCTCTTGTGCTGGTTGATGTAAAACTGATGCTTGTACCATCTGACATAGGTGCAGGGGTCAAATTAACTAAATGGTGGCCTACTCCTGTGGTGGGTGATATGAGGCCTTAATATGTGCTGTGGGGCCTCTCTCCTCTTTCTGGGTGCAGGGGTCAAAGTAACTAAAAGTGGCCTTCTCCTGTGCTGGATTGTATAAATGTAATGCTTGTGCTATCTGACATGTCTCCTCTGTCTGGGTGCTAAGGCCTAAGTAACTAAAAGTGGCCTTCTCCTGTGCTGGATGGTATAAATGTAATGCTTGTGCTATCTGACATGTCTCCTCTGTCTGGGTGCTAAGGCCTAAGTCACTGAAAATGGCCTTCTCCTGTGGTGGTTGATATGATGCCAGATTCTCTGCTGTGGGACCTCTCTCCTTTGTCTGGATGCTGGGGTCGAAATAATAGTAAGCGACCTTCTCCATTGGTGGGTGATTTGAAGCCTGATTCTGTGCTATGGGATATAACTCCAATTAATATTGGTTCATTTTTATTTATTTTATGTTAAGTCATCATTTCCCTATCTACATTTGTTTGCAGGAGATTTACCTACATTTTGCTGCCTTTTGCAGCCCTCTAGCCCTTTCCGGGAGTCTTTTACAGCCTTTTTAGTGCCCAAAAGTTCGGGTCCCCATTGACTTCTATGGGGTTCGGGTTCGGGATGAAGTTCGGGTTGAGTTCGGATCACGAACCCGGACATTTTCCGGAAGTTCGGCCGAACCTCTCGAACCCGAACATCCAGGTGTTCGCTCAACTCTAGTGGTCAATCCTCAAGAGGTGGGAGGACAAACAAAAACCCACTAATTATGACAAACTCCAAGAAGTGATTATGAAAGAATGGGTTGCTATGAGTCAGGAATTGGCCCAGAAGTTGATTGAGAGCATGCTCAGTCAAATTGCAGAGGTCCTGAAAAAGAAGGGCCAGTACTGCAAATACTGACTCTTTGTATAAATGTCATGTAATTGTCGATAAAAGCCTTTGAAACGTATGAAGTGCATGTAATTATATTTCACTGCATCACAGAAACAACTGAAACAAAGATCTAAAAGCAGTTTAGCAGCACACTTTGTGAAAACTAATATTTGTGTCATTCTCAAAACTTTTGGCCACAAATGTACAGTTGTGTTCAAAATTATTCAACCCCCAATGCTGTAAAGGGTTTTAGGTAATTTAGTGTACATTTGCAATTGTGTTCAGAATGAAATCTTACAAGGACTTTTTAAAGAACCAAATGCAACTAAAATTACATCAATTGTTTTTTTAATACAGTATTAAATGTGTTGTTTGTGATTTCTTCATTGACACAATTATTCAACCCCTTAAAGACAACCACTCTTAAGAACAGAGGTTCATTCAAGTGTTTTCGATCAGGTATTGAAAACACCTATTGGATGTCAAGGAGCAGCAATCAAGCATAATAAGCCCCAATTAGGCAGATGTAAAATGACTGTGATACTCAGCTCCTTCTAGACATTTACTGGTGTGTTAACAAACATGGTGAAGGCAAGAGAATGGTCCAGGAAGACAAGAGAAGTGGTGATTTCTCTTCACAGGAAGGGCAATGGCTATAAGAAGATTGCAAAGATGTTAAACATACCAAGAGACACCATAGGAAGCATCATTCGCAAATTCAAGGCAAAGGGCACTGTTGAAACGCTACCTGGTCGTGGCAGAAAGAAGATGCTGACTTCAACTGCTGTGCGCTACCTGAAGCGCAAAGTGGAGAAAAGTCCCCGTGTGACTGCTGAGGAACTGAAAAAAGATTTGTCAGATGCAAGTACTGAAGTTTCGGATCAGACAATAAGGCGCACACTGCGTAATGCCAGAACTCCCAGGCGCACCCCCTTGCTGTCTCAAAAAAGAATAAGAAAAGTCAACTGCAGTATGCCAAAAGTCATGTGGACAAACCACAAAAGTTTTGGGATAGTGTTCTGTGGACTGATGAAACAAAATTAGAACTGTTTGGGCCCATGGATCAACGCTATGTTTGGAGGAGGAAGAACAAGGCCTATGAAGAAAAGAACACCTTGCCTACTGTGAAGCATGGCGGGGGGTCAATCATGCTTTGGGACTTTTTTGCTTCTACAGGTACAGGGAAGCTTCAGCGTGTGCAAGGTACCATGAATTCTCTTCAGTACCAGGAGATATTGGATAAAATGTGTGAAGCAGTCCATCACAAACCTGAGGCTTGGGAGACGTTGGACCTTTCAATAGGACAATGATCCCAAGCATACCTCCAAGTCTACTAGAGCATGGTTGCAGATTAAAGGCTGGAACATTTTGAAGTGGCCATCGCAGTCACCAGACTTAAATCCGATTGAGAACCTCTGGTGGGACTTAAAGAAAGCAGTTGCAGCGCACAAGCCTAAGAATGTGACTGAACTGGAGGCTTTTGCCCATTAAGAATGGGCGAAGATACCTGTAGGTCGCTGCAAGACACTTGTGTCAAGCTATGCTTCACGTTTAAAAGCTGTTATAACTGGAAAAGGATGTTGTACTAAGTACTAAGATTGAATGTCACTTGGGGGTTGAATAAAACTGATAAGGATGTGAGCACAGAAAAGACATTTGTGGTTATTTCATTATAAATGTTATGTTATATTTGTCTGACTTACAAGTGCCTCTTTGATTTAATTGTAAACAAGATGACTGAAATGATCAAAATCAATGTCAAACTGGCCAAAACACTCAATTTCAGTGGGGGTTGAATAATTTTGAACACAACTGTACATGACAAGTTGACAACCTCTTTCTAACAAAGCTAGGACCAGCCCTGTACCGCACATGGATCCAGAGATCTCCACATTCATTGCTCTGCTAGATTTATATCAAGCTAACAGCTCAAGGGGAGTGATTATTCTGCTGCAGCTCAGGGGGCACATCTCAGCTCTCCCTATCACAGTTCAGGAGGCAGTTAGGATGAAACTGAGCATGTCCGGCCTTCTCAGTGAGCAGGTCAAAAAAATAAGAAAATAAGTGTATGCAGATACATTTTATTTTAATGACATACATTTACAAAATGATTCAGATCCAGGTGCTGGTTAGAAAACTGTAGAATATTTTTCCTGCGACTACCGTATATTACTTGATTGGAAACAAAGAAGCATGTTTCTTTTAATTGACAGTTTTCATTCTGCTTCTTTTCTTCTCTCCACCCCTGCCGCACTCTACTTAAAGAAGCAGTGAAGCACCACATAGCTGTCCATAAATTTTATAAACTCAGTGAACTGTTACACAAAGGAAGGAAGAACTGAAAGATGGTTGTGGTAAGAATATAATTAGGTCTGTCTAGAGCAGTGACGCAAAAAAAGAAGTAAGGGCCCATTAGCAAGGATCAATCCAGGCCCCCCACACAGGACAGAAGGGTTTCTGCCTAAACCTCTTTCAATGACCCTTGGGCCATTTTTGCACTGCTTCATTTGCTAAAAGTTGTTCTTTTAGAGGGCACGACTAAGTCCTGACCAAGTGTTCATCTCCAGTAGAAGAGGAGATAGTCCAACTAAGATCAGGCCGCTCTTGCCCTGGGCCACATAGCAGTCGCATGGTCTGCAGCCATTGCAGTTTCGCCCCTGGTCTAGTGTAAGATAAGATCATCGTCTTTTGTGGAAGATTCAAGTTGTAAACTGGGTATGTCACATTCGACAACCAACAAGAATACTGTATTATGGGCTACTTATATAGTGTTACAGACTAGAAGCTATAGAACTAAATAAAAAAAAAAAAAGAAGCATGCTTGCAAAATAGTTTTTGTCATAAGAACGAAGAGAATAGGATACAAGCAGGGGCATAACTACCAATGTAGTGGACAAAGCTCGACAGAATAGCCAGCACAACTATTATGAAAGCATTAGCGCCATGACGGGCCATGAGAAGAAAGGAAGAAAAGGTCACAGGGTACAGATAGAGTAGATGTTGTACATCTGTGGATTTCAATAGACTTAACTAGTGCTGGGTGTTTTACAAAGAATGGCATTGCATGTGCAAGAATGAAGAAAACTTTTGAACCTGTGTCTTTATTGTCATCTATCTTCTATGTCTCTTTCTAAAAGCTGTGCAATGAATCGACATGCTTGAAAATGTTGTGACTGAACACAGCTATTACTCAAACTGAAATGTAACTTACATAAAATTGTTGATATGAACAGCAGCCAAGGGCTGTTTCACACTCGCGTTGTGGCATTCCAGTTTTGATATCCAGCAGCGGATCTCAAAACCAGGCAAAAAGTTTCCATTTTGTCCCTATTCGTTGTCAGTGGGGACAAAACGGATCAGTAGTTCAGGAGTCTGTTTGGTTGTGTTTGTGTTTTTTTACTAGGCACAAAACCACTGCAAAACAGAGCAAACTGGATCCAGCAGGAAAATCAATGTAACATGTAAGTCAATGATGCCGGATCCAGGGTTTTGTTTTCGGATCTGAAAAAATGGATCCGTTACCCATTGACTTACATCAATTTAAATGTCGGATCCTGTTTAGTCCATTTTGATGTTACACAACCGTTTCATAACAGAATGGATGCATCAAATGGACCCGTTTAGATTTTTCTGCCGGATCTCAAAACCGGAAACCAAACTTGTAAAACAGGCATAATCCGTTATGTTTACTCACAATGCTGAGAACTAGAGATGAGGGAATCGTAGCTGATGAAGTGGAATTCGATCCGAATTTCTGAAAAAATTTGGTTTGTGCCGAAGCTGAATTTCCTCGCTCTTCGTGGTAACAAATCTTATTTTTTCCTACAATGGGAACCCAGGGAAGGCGGGATCACAAATACTGACATGCATGCAGCCCATCAACAGCCAGCCCTTTGAATAAATAGGGACCTTGTTATAAAAAACGTCATTGTGAAAAAAAACGATTTACAAGTGCAGAGAAAGATTATTCAAGGTGTAGGGAAAGGATAGTGAGGAATTCCACAGCATTTATGTTGAACAGGGTTCAGTAGGGGAGTTTACAGCCTGGGTAATAGGAACAATCCGATTACACCTTGCTGCACTGACTGGGGATCCAAATTGCCACAATACAGCTCTGTAATTCCAGCAAACCCGTCTTAATAGGGTGCAAGTGATGTTTGCTACAGCCATTAACAGGATTTATTACAAGAAATATTTCTATGTTTTATTTGCCATTGTGCGGTGCAGTTTTATGTTCTAAGGCATTTTGTGGCTTGTATTAGTGGGGAAAAAGGGCTTATTAGCTGTTGTGTGGTGAAGTGCTAAAATTACAGCCTTTTGTGGCGTGTATTAGTGTAAAAAGAAAAAATATATTTGCCGCTCAATTTAAAAAATTCTTGTATCAGTCTCTGCTCCAAGAGTCAGGCAAATGGGTCAGAGAAGCAGAAGGATGCTTGGCTTCAGAGCCAATCAGTAAGAATGGTGCTCTATTTGATTCCCACTCTGGGAACTGCTGCCAGTTTTTCCACACGCTACCTGGTTCCTGTGTGTTTATTAGTTCTCTGCTTATAGGGAGTATTCTTACATTTCTGTCCCAACTACTCATTTACCCGACTTCTCTTTGCTCTCTCCTTGCTTGCTACTGTGTTTGACATTTGACTGTTAAAGAGGTTCTCTGTGAATTATTAAAATAAATCCATATTACTTTATTGTAAACATTTCCAAATAGATTATATTATTTATGGCGCTTTTTCTCTATGAGACAAAGATCAGGGAAAATAAAGTGGCCACTGCCCAATTAGCACTAACAAAACCTGCCCTGCTAACACAGCTACAGTTACTTCAAAGCAGTTAGCTAAAGAGCTGTCTCAGCCATCCCCACTACTCTGGCTGTCATGAATTATGATCTTACATACAGCTGATAAGATATGTAGATAAGTGAAAGCACAGAGAGGATGGACAAGACAGACTGCTATGTGGATGTGGTAATATAACAGAGTTCATGCACGTGCTGCTGCTCATTAGCCACATGCCCTGACTGTCTTCCTCTCTGTATTTTCACTTCGCTTTGCTACTATACACAGCTGATATCTTATCAGCTGTATGTAAGATCATAATTTATGACAGCAAGAGTAGTTAAGGCTAGTGTTGAGCGAACAGTTCGAGCATAGTTCGTACCAAATTTTGGGGAGTCCGGGACACGGACCCGAACCAGGACATTTTCAAAAAAGTTTGGGTTCGTTGTTCGGCGATTACTTCCCGCTAGCGTTTTACTTCTTGCCCTAAGAGCCCATCACAGCCATGCCTACTAATGGCATGGCTGTGATTGGCCAAGTGCAGCATGTGACCCAGCCTCTATTTAAGCTGGAGTCACGTAGCGCCGCACGTCACACTGCTCTGATTAGTGTAAGGAGAGGACGCAGCTTCTGTAAGGGCGAGATTAGGCAGGGAAAAGTCAGCAACAGCACCTAATGAACGGATAGATCTACAGCTATGAATGATTGAACTTCTGCTAGTTACTTGCTCACTGATTTTTAGGCTGCACAGAGCGTTTTTCTGTCACTTATTTTCTGGGGCGATCGGCGGCCATTTTGTGACTTGTGGTGCACCAGAAGAAGCTGCCACCAAGTACATCAATCCATCAATACTAGTTTTTTTTTTTTTTTGCTATATCCTACATCAGGGGCTTGGCTGTGCTAATTGTCACCCCTAGAAACTCAGGATAGCAATTTCTATATTTTATTAAGGGGTTAAATACAATTGCCCAAATACCAATCCCCTAAATCTGGTGTTCCAGCTTTGGCTAGCCAAGTATAATACTGTCTGCTGTCTGGCAAAGGATAGATTATTTTATGTGGTGAAATTCAATTGCCAAAATAGCAATACCATAAATCAGTGGTTTCAGCTGTGGCTGGCAAAGTATAATAGTGTCCGCCAAAACATATATTTTGTTCTGGGGTGAAATTCAATTGCCAAAATAGCAATACCCTGAATATGGTGTCCCAGCTGTTGCAGGCCAAGATTCATAGTGTCCGCAAAAACATATATTTTGTTCTGGGGTGAAATTCAATTGCCAAAATAGCAATACCATAAATCAGTGGTTTCAGCTGTGGCTGGCCAAGTTTCATAGTGTCCTGCAAATTATATATTTTGTTCTGGGGTGAAATTCAATTGCCAAAATAGCAATACTATAAATCAGTGGTTTGAGCTGTGGCTGGCAAAGTATAATAGTGTCCGCCAAAACATATATTTTGTTCTGGGGTGAAATTCAATTGCCAAAATAGCAATACCCTGAATCTGGTGTCCCAGCTGTTGCAGGCCAAGATTCATAGTGTCCGCCAAAACATATATTTTGTTCTGGGGTGAAATTCAATTTCCAAAATAGCACTACCCTGAATCTTGTGTCCCAGCTGTTGCAGGCCAAGATTCATAGTGTCCGCCAAAACATATATTTTGTTCTGGGGTGAAATTCAATTGCCAAAATAGCAATACCCTGAATCTGGTGTTCGAGCTGTTGCAGGCCAATTGTAAATCTGTCCATAAAAGAATACCTTTCATCCAGGGCCTAAATACTAGCCCTAAAAGAGATATTCCCCTAAATCAGTGGTTACTGCTGTGCCTGGATTAGTGTAATACGCTACATAAACAAATAGGCAGATAGTGTTAGGTGCCTGTAAAAAAAGGCCTGAATTTAAAATCAATACATTGGGCCAAATATTTTTTTTCTTATTGTGGTGCTTGGTGAACGGTAACAATGAGGAAAACATTTAGTAAGGGACGCGGACGCGGTCGTGGTGGTGTTAGTGTACCCTCTTGTGCTGGGAGAGGACGTGGCCATTCTGCCACAGCCACACGTCCTAGTGAACCAACTGCCTCAGGTTCCAGTACCCGCCAGAATTTACAGCGATATTTGGTGGGGCCCAATGCCGTTCTAAGGATGGTAAGACCTGAGCAGGTACAGGCGCTAGTCAATTGGGTGGCCGACAGTGGATCCAGCATGTTCACAACATTATCTCCCACCCAGTCTTCTGCTGAAAGCGCACAGGTGGCACCTGAAAACCAAGCCCATCAGTCTGTCACATCACCCCCATGCATATCAGGGAAACTGTCAGAGCCTCAAGTTATGCAGCAGTCTCTTATGCTGTTTGAAGACTCTGCTGGCAGGGTTTCCCAAGGAAATCCACCTAGCCCTTCCCCAGTGGTGGAAGACATAGAATGCACTGATGCACAACCACTGATGTTTCCTGATGATGAGGACATGGAAATACCACCTCATCGGAGTCCGCACGTCTCTGATGATGACAAAACACAGGTGCCAACTGCTGCGTCTTTCTGCAGTGTGCAGACCGAACAGGAGGTCAGGGAGGAAGACTGTGTGGAAGACGATGCAGGGGACGATGAGGTCCTAGACCCCACATGGAATGAAGGTCGTGCCACTGACTTTCATAGTTCAGAGGAAGAGGCAGTGGTGAGCCAACAGCATAGAAAAAGAGAGAGCTGGGGAAAAATACAGGACAGCCGCCTCCAAGAGAGTTCGCCTGCTACTGGCCACTGCCACCAGGGACCGAGCACCCCAAAGGCAGCTTCAAGGAGTTCCCTGGCATGGCACTTCTTTAAACAATGTGCTAACGACAAGACCCGAGTGGTTTGCACGCTGTGCCATCAGAGCCTGAAGCGAGGCATTAACGTTCTGAACCTTAGCACAACCTGCATGACCAGGCATCTACATGCAAAGCATGAACTGCAATGGAGTAAACACCTTAAAAGCAAGGAACTCACTCTGGCTCCCCCTGCTCCCTCTTCTGCTGCTGCCTCGGCCTCTTCGTCCGCCTCGGGAGGAATGTTGGCACCTGCAGCCCACCAAACAGAGAATGTGCCACCGACAACACCACCTGCATCACCAAGCATCTCCACCATGTCACACGGCAGCGTTCAGCTCTCCTTCTCACAAACCTTGGAGAGAAAGCGTAAATTCCCACCTAGCCACCCTCGAGCCCTGGGCCTGAATGCCAGCATTTCTAAACTACTGGCCTTTGAAATGCTGTCATTCAGGCTGGTGGACACAGACAGCTTCAAACAGCTGATGTCCATGGCTGTCCCACAGTATGTTGGTCCCAGCCGCCACTACTTATCCAAGACAGCCGTGCCTTCCCTGCACAACCAAGTATCCGATAAAATCAAGTGTGCACTGCGCAACGCCATCTGTGGCAAGGTCCACCTAACCACAGATACGTGGACCAGTAAGCATGGCCAGGGATGCTATATCTCCCTAACTGCACACTGGGTAAATGTAGTGGCGGCTGGGCCGCAGGCGGAAAGTACCTTGGCGCACGTCCTTCTGCCGCCAAGGATCAAGGGGCATCATTCTTTGCCTCCTGTAGCCTCCTCCTACTCGGCTTCCTCCTCCTCTGCTTCCACCAGCTCATCCAGTCAGCCACACACCTTCTTCACCAACTTCAGCACAGCCCGGGGTAAACGTCAGCAGGCCATTCTGAAACTCATATGTTTGGGGGACAGGCCCCACACCGCGCAGGAGTTGTGGCGGGGTATTGAACAACAGACCTACGAGTGGTTTCTGCCGGTGGGCCTCAAGCCCGGCCTGGTGGTGTGCGATATTGGGCGAAATCTCGTCGCAGCTCTGGGACTAGCCGGTTTGACGCAGATCCCTTGCCTGGCGCATGTGCTGAATTTGGTGGTGCAGAAGTTCATTCACAACTACACCGACATGTCAGAGCTGCTGCATAAAGTGAGGGCCGTCTGTGCGCGCTTCCGGCGTTCACATCCTGCCGCTGCTCGCCTGTCTGCGCTACAGTGGAACTTCGGCCTTCCCGCTCACCGCCTCATATGCGACGTGCCCACCAGGTGGAACTCCACCTTGCACATGCTGGAGAGACTGTGCGAGCTGCAGCAGGCCATAGTGGAGTTTCACCTGCAGCACGCACGCGTCAGTCGCACTGCGGAACAGCACCACTTCACCACCAATGATTGGGCCTCTATGCGAGACCTGTGTGCCCTGTTGCGCTGTTTCGAGTACTCCACCAACATGGCCAGTGGCGATGACACCGTTATCACCGTTACAATACCACTTCTATGTCTTCTTGAGAAAACGCTTAGGGCGATGATGGAAGAGGAGGTGGCCCAGGAGGAGGAGGAGGATGAGGAGTCATTTTTAGCACTTTCAGGCCAGTCTGTTAGAAGTGGCTCAGAGGGAGGTTTTTTGCAACACCAGAGGCCAGGTACAAATGTGGCCAGCCAGGGCCCACTACTGGAGGAAGAGGAGGATGGGGAGCAGGTGGAGGAGGATGAGGATGAAGCAGGTTCACAGCGGGGTGGCACCCGACACAGCTCAGGCCCATCACTGGTGCGTGGCTGGGGGGATACGGAGGACGATGACGATACGCCTCCCACAGAGGACAGCTTGTCCTTACCTCTGAGGAGCCTGGCACACATGAACGACTACATGCTGCAGTGCCTACACAACGACAGCAGAGTTGCCCACATTTTAACATGTGCGGACTACTGGGTTGCCACCCTGCTGGATCCCCGGTACAAAGACAATGTGCCCACCTTACTTCCTGCACTGCAGCGTGATAGGAAGATGCGTGAGTACAAGCGCACGCTGGTAGAGGCGCTCCTGAGAGCATTCCCAAATGTCACAGGGGAACAGGTGGAAGCCCAAGGCGAAGGCAGAGGAGGAGCAAGAGGTCGCCAATGCAGCTGTGTCATGGCCAGCTCCTCTGAGGGCAGGGTTAGCATGGCAGAAATGTGGAAAAGTTTTGTCTCCACGCCACAGCTAACTGCACCACCACCTGATACGGAACGTGTTAGCAGGAGGCAGCATTTCACTAACATGGTTGAACAGTACGTCTGCACACCCCTCCACGTACTGACTGATGATTCACCCCCATTCAACTTCTGGGTCTCCAAATTGTCCACGTGGCCAGAGTTAGCATTTTATGCCTTGGAGGTGCAGGCCTGCCCGGCGGCCAGCGTTTTGTCTGAACGTGTATTCAGCACTGCAGGGGGCGTCATTACTGACAAACGCAGCAGCCTGTCCACAGCCAACGTGGACAAGCTGACATTCATAAAAATGAACCAGGCATGGATCCCACAGGACCTGTGCCTCCCTTGTGCAGAATAGACATTTATAACTGCCTCCCCCTCAACCATGTATTCTTGTTCTCCAGGGCACTTCTTTATTGAATCCTAATTTTTTTAACTTTACCATGAACTTGCAGTGCAACCCAAAGTTGAATGAACCTCTCCTCCGTCTGGGTGCTGGGCCGAAATAACCAAGAGTGGCCTTCTCCGGTGGTGGTTGATATGACGCATGATTCCTTGCTGTGGGACCTCTCTCCTCTGTCTGGGTGCTGGGCCGAAATAACTGAGAGTGGCCTTCTCCGGTGGTGGGTGATATTTACCATGATTCCTTGCTGTGGGACCTCTCTCCTCTGTCTGGGTGCTGGGCTGAAATAACTAAGAGTGGCGTTCTCCGGTGGTGGTTGATATGACGCATCATTCCTTGCTGTGGGACCTCTCTCCTCTGTCTGGGTGCTGGGCCGAAATAACTGAGAGTGGCCTTCTCCGGTGGTGGTTGATATGACGCATCATTCCTTGCTGTGGGACCTCTCTCCTCTGTCTGGGTGCTGGGCTGAAATAACTGAGAGTGGCTTTCTCCGGTGCTGGTTGATATGACGCATGATTCCTTGCTGTGGGACCTCTCTCCTCTGTCTGGGTGCTGGGCTGAAATAACTGAGAGTGGCCTTCTCCGGTGGTGGTTGATATGACGCATGATTCCTTGCTGTGGGACCTCTCTCCTCTGTCTGGGTGCTGGGCCGAAATAACTGAGAGTGGCCTTCTCCGGTGGTGGTTGATATGATGCATGATTCCTTACTGTGGGACCTCTCTCCTCTGTCTGGGTGCTGGGCCGAAATAACTGAGAGTGGCCTTCTCCGGTGGTGGTTGATATGACGCATGATTCCTTGCTGTGGACCTCTCTCCTCTGTCTGGGTGCTGGGCTGAAATAACTGAGAGTGGCTTTCTCCGGTGGTGGTTCATATGACGCATGATTCCTTGCTGTAGGACCTCTCTCCTCTGTCTGGGTGCTGGGCCGAAATAACTGAAAGTGGCCTTCTCCGGTGGTGGGTGATATGACGCATGATTCCTTGCTGTGAGACCTCTCTCCTCTGTCTGGGTGCTGGGCCGAAATAACTGAGAGTGGCCTTCTCCGGTGGTGGTTGATATGGCGCCTGATTTCTTGCTGTGGGACCTCTCTCCTCTTTCTGGGTGCTGTGCCGAAATAACTGAGAGTGGCCTTCTCCGGTGGTGGTTGATATGATGCATGATTCCTTGCTGTGGGACCTCTCTCCTCTGTCTGGGTGCTGGGCCGAAATAACTGAGAGTGGCCTTCTCCGGTGGTGGTTGATATGACGCATGATTCCTTGCTGTGGGACCTCACTCCTCTGTCTGGGTGCTGGGGCCAAAATAACTGAAAGTGGCCTTCTCCAGTGTTGGGTGTTATGACGCATGATTCCTTGCAGTCGGACCTCTCTCCAATTGATATTGGTTAAATTTTATTTATTTTATTTTATTTTAATTCATTCCCTATCCACATTTGTTTGCAGAGGATTTACCTACATTTTGCTGTCTTTGGCAGCCCTCTAGCCCGTTCCTGGACTATTTTACAGCCTTTTTAGTGCCTAAAGTTCGGGTCCCCATTGACTTCAATGGCGTTCGGGTTCGGGATAAAGTTTGGGTCGAGTTCCGATCCCAAACCCGAACATAACCCGAACTTCCAGGTTTTCGCTCATCTCTAGTTAAGGCTACTTTCACACTAGAGTTTCTATTTTGCGTTATTGAGATTCGTCATAGGGTCTCAATACCGGGAAAAAAGCGCGTTCGGCCAGCTAATTACTGTAATGCCAGCAGCCAACATGGCTACTGGCATTACAGTGAGGGCAGTACTTACCAGCACATTTATTGGCTGCTTAAAACCCACAAAATGTGCGGGGTGGAGACTCAAGCATTGCGCCCGAGCTCATGCGGTATTGGTTCGAGTACCACCATGTGCCGAGAATAGCGATGCTCAAGCCGAACAGATATTCGGCCGAACATGCTCAGCTCATCACTACTAGTCACAACCGATAGTGGATCTGACTACACGGAGCCGCCATCACACACGCAGTCCTGCGTATAAGATTGCAGCAGCTGACATACAGTCACAAGAAGTGAGAGTGCAGCCCCTACAAGTGCAGCATGATCCAGACCACACTGAAGTCCGTTCCTACATAGATTGAGCCTGCACAGAGACATTAAGCAGCCAGCAAAGGCACACAATGTCCGCTAGCCAGGCATCATCATATAGGACCAGGTCACAAGCAAGCTGCACTAGCAAGTCCTCAATAAGAGAAAAGGCTGCTCTTTCCCGTGCAGAAGCTGAGGCTGCAAAAGTAAGGTCTTCTTTTGCCGCACAAGAGATGCAACTAAAGCTAAAGCAAGCAGATCAAGAAACAGAAAGAGCATGCATGCAAACGTCAATGGAAAAAGATAGAGCATTACTAGAAGAAGAGAGAGTATGCTGTAAAGTGTTAATGGAAAAACAGAATGAACGTCCATCAGCATCCCAAGACAGATGACAACTGTGATCCAGTATATGAGCCAGCTAATACAGAGTTACAAAGATCCTACCTTGAATTGCAGTACCTCAACAGGACGGTATGCGAAAACACGATGCTGACCACAACTACCACCCTACAGAATGAAACCTAAAACCTTTGCTTCGATTTAACGGGACACCCTTCGCATCAGAACGGTATTATACATACTGCCCTATGCCAGAAACCCCTAAAAGTTAGGGTGATACCCCACACATGCAGCATAACAACAACAAAAATTGGCGTTAACCAGGCCGCCATGTCCTTCGCTAAGTTCTTTGCTAAACGGGAGCTGGTTAACAAAGGACTTATAAATTTCACTGATTGCTCCGAGAACTATAGTGCATGGCGAGCTTCCTTCCAGAACGCCATAAGAGACTTAGATCTTTCCTACAGTGAAGAGTTAGACCTCTTGGTAAAGTGGCTTGGAAGCGAGTCTGCTGAACACATCAAATTAATCAGAGACATTAACATAAACTATCCAGGCAAAGGCCTAAAGATGGTGTGAGAAAGACTTGATGAGTGTTATAGGTCAATAGAAGCTATAGAAAATGCTTTATATAAAAGAATTGATTTTCCCAGAATAGTGGGTAAGGGTTACCAGAAGCTCAGGGAACTCAGCGACTTGTTAATAGAAGTACAGGTTGCTCAGGCAGAGGGAGATCTGCCAGGGCTAGCATTCCTGGACACCGCCAGAGGTGTCAATCCGATTGTCCAAAAACTCCTTTATAATCTACAAGAGAAGTGGATCACACATGGTTACCATTATAATCTTTTTCATAATATACCATTACGCCCCTTTGTGGTATTTGTAGACTTTGTCGCTGAACAGGCAAGGATTAGGAATGATCCCAGTTTTGACTTTTTTATTGTCATTTTACACTACCCCTGGTGTAAAACCTCATAAAACACCAGTGGCAGTCCACAAAACTAACATTGCCTCCACAGGTTCTCCTTGCAGGTTTAAAGAGGACCTTTCACCTGGAGTCCCAGGCTATGAGCTGTGCGCTGTGATTGGCCAGCCCTGCAGCAAGGGACACGCCTGATACAAAGTCCCCGCCCCATACAACAGAGGGAGCTCGGACACCGGAGCCTATACAGGGCGAACGGAGCGGCGCCCAGACATACTAGTAAGTGCAGGGGACCCCTGGGCGCCGCTGCACTTAGATATAGTTAGTTTTTAGTTTTTAAATAGGTGAAAGGTCCTCTTTAAGTATTCTCAAGAAGAGAACAAACTCAAAGATCTTACCAAAGAATGCCCCCGGCACACAAAATCACATTCTCTACTAAAATGCAGAGCCTTCAGGGAGAAGTCTTTGGAGGACAGCAAAGAATTCCTCAAAGAAAACAATATCTGCTTCAGGTGCTGCGCTACAGCATCGCACTTTGCCAGGAACTGTAAGGTCAGTGTGACATGCACAGAATGCAGTAGCACAGAACACAACACTGCTTTACTTACTCATATTTTGTGTGTATCATCCTAAGAAACCAGGGCAGATATCTGAGTAGTATTCGACTCAGCGCCAGGTACGAAGGCGTCTCGCTTAATGATGTTTTACTGTCTGATCCAGACCTCAACAACAGACTTCTAGAGGTACTTCTCCGCTTTTGCAGAGATTCCGTAGTGTTTATGGCCAACATACAACAGACGTTCCACTGTTTCCTCATCAAGAAAGAACACAGAAACTGCTTGAGGTTTTTCTGTACCGCAAAAACGACCCCAATGAAGACATTGTAGAGTACTGAATGAGAGTACCCATCTTCAGAAACAGTCCTTCTCTTGCAGTCGCTATCTACGGTCTCAGACATTCAGCCCGAGAGGGTGAAGCAAAGTATGGGTCAGATGTCAGATCCTTTGTGGAAAAATATTTCTACATTAACGACTTCTTAAAATCCACACGCACGAACGAGACCGCAATCAGTCTCCTGAAAAGGGCTCAAGAGATGCTCGCTCTATCCAACTTGAGGTTGCACAAAATCGCCTCCAAAAGCAGTGAGTTAATGGAAGCCTTCTCACCCCAAGACCATTCAAGTGATCTAAAGGACTTGGATCTTAGCACCGACTCCATTCCCATGCAGCGGAGCCTTGGTTTGTGTTTGCAGGGGATTTAACTACATTTTGCTGCCTTTTGCAGCCCTCTAGCCCTTTCCGGGTGTGTTTTACAGCCTTTTTAGTGCCCAAAAGTTCGGGTCCCCATTGACTTCTATGGGGTTCGGGTTCGGGATGAAGTTCGGGTCGAGTTCGGATCCCGAACCCGAACATTTTTCGAAAGTTCGGCCGAACTCGTCGAACCCGAACATCCAGGTGTTCGCTCAACTCTATATATTATGGCCCATTACAATCAACTTTCTGAATTTGTACTGAACTGCAGCACTAGAGCATTACGAGCTTTGCTGGAGTATTAAACCTTACATTACTGTAGGAAAGGGAATTATATAATCCATTCATGCAAAATTAACCTACTGTAAATATAAATCTGTTTATGAATTAATGAAAATGCGGATGAGTTGAATTTTCTGTGTAAATCTTTGGGGCAGCATTAGCAATATCTTCCTATATAACCCTATACATAACCAAGAGAAAAAAGCAGCACTCCAAAGAATTCAACAAAATGAATGGATTTATTCATCCAATATTGCAATGCTTCAGCTCCTCATTAAAGCCATTTTCAAGCTCAAATATGGCTTTAATGAGGAGGTGAAATGTTTCCCTATAACACTGGGTGAATAACTTCACACTTTTATTGGATCCTACAGAGTACCGCTTCTTTCTTCTGTAGTGGCTTTGAGGTTTTGAGTCTGACCTTCTGAAGCTTAGCACTCACTAACCCGCAAGCTTGATAAGAAATCTCATCCATACGCTGCATAGAAAAAATGTGCAGCATGGAATTAAAGTGGCTCTGTCATCAGGATCAAACCTATTAAACCAGACATACTGCCTGTCAACGCTCATAATGCTGATTAAAATAATATCTTTCTTTTGTCTGTATGCTAAACAGCTGCAGAGATTGTATTCATATGCAAATGAGCAATTGGAGCACCAGGAGATGGGCCTCTGCACACTCCCCTCCTCTTGATTGACAGGCCCAGACATGCTGAGGGCAGAGCAGTGTCCTGGCATCTACATATAACATACCAGGGATGGCCAACCTGAGGCTCTCCAGATGTTGAAAAACTGCAACTCCCAGCATGCCCATGGTTTTGCATGTAAATATCCCAGGTTTGAATCCTGTTAAAGACTTCCAGGTTTTTACTTTCAGCTATTTTTTTTCTTTCACTTTTAACCTATAATAAAAGTCTGTGGGGGAGATTTATCAAACTGATGTAAAGTAGATTTGGCTAAGTTGCTCATATAAACCAATCAGATTCCACCTTTCATTTTTCACAGCTCCTTTGAAAAATTAAAGGTGGAATCTGATTGGTTGCTATGGCAGCTCTACTTTACACCAGTTTCATAAATCTCCCCTATATCTTTATCATATTGAGAATTATGGGGGTCATTTACTTACCTTGGGGTGTATTCCTGTCATAGATTGCAATGTAAACATTATTTTCACCGCAATCTGCAACTTTTCCCTGCTCACTCATCTCATTTATCATTTTCTATGCCTGATTTAGACAGGCGGTGAATAGGCTGAAGTTATGAAGAGGCTGGAGTCTCTATATAAATTTGGCGCATCCACCACCAGCTAAAGGGGTATTAAGACCGGTGTCAAAAATGCTGGTGTTATAAATTACCTCTTATGTTTTTAGGCTTAATACATAATGATGGTTTCATTATAATCATAAATTGTGTTTCAGGTTTCTAAGCAAAAACAAAAACAATATTCTCAATATAGTAAGGCATTTTATTTTTATTATATGATTATATATAATTTATTACAGTATTGGCTTTTATTATAAGTTAAGAGAGAAAAAATAACAGAAAAAGTTTATGCAAGACTCTCCTGGGACTTGAATTTAGGATTTCTATATGCATTGCAGATCACTTATCATCAAGCTATAGGATTACCACATAGACAAGAATGCCATTTCTGTGCTTATTAGCTAACACATATTAATTATGTCTATATTCATATATTGTGTCTGTGAATAAAACAGTAATATGTATACAGTGGCCCCTCAAGATACATATTAATTGGTTCCAGGAACACCATTGTATGTTGAAACCATTGTACCTTGAGTAATCGTTTCCAAAGCCCTAAAATGTCATCCAAGCTAAGAGAAAATAAAGATTTAAGAACAATAAGCAGATTAATAAGACAGATAAAACAAGTCCTTACATATAACAGTCAGGAATTGCTGCTAACCAGCAACTATACAGCTTTTTTTTTTTTACCAGAGAACTGGCCTTGATTGGTTGGAGCTGAGTCTGAGACATTGTATGTTGAGTCTAGTTTCAACGAATGATGGGTGAGAAAAGACCATTGTATGTTGAAAATATTGTATCCTGAGTAGAGTTGAGCGAAACCGAATTGTATAGTTCGGGTTCGTACCGTATTTTGGGTGTTCGGGACCCAGACCCGAACATTTTCAAAAAGTTTGGGTTTGGGTCTGTGGGTCGGCGTTTTTCCCGCTTTCTAAAGGGCTGCACAGCAGCCAATCAGCTAGCGTTTTACTTCTTGCCCTAGAAGCCATCACAGCCATGCCTACTAATGGCATGGCTGTGATTGATCAAGTGCAGCATGTGACCCAGGCTGTATTTCAGCTGGAATCACCTAGTGCCACACGTCACTCTGCTCTGATTAGTGTAGGGATAGGATGCAGCTGCTGTGAGGGTGAGATTAGGCAGGAAAACTCAGCAAAAACACCTAATGAAGTGATCGATCTACAGCTGTGAATCATTCAACTTTTGCTAGTTAATTGCTCACTGGTTTTTAGGCTGCACAGAGCGTTTTTCTGTCACTTTTTCTGGGGTGATCGGCGGACATTTTGTGTCTTGTGGTGCACCAGCACAAGCTGCCACCAAGTCCATCAATCCATCAATACTAGTTATTTTTTGCTATATCCTACATCAGGGGCATGGCTGTGCTTATTGTCACCCCTAGAAACTCAGGATATAAATTTCTATATTTTATTGAGGGGTGAAATTCAATTCCCAAAATAGCAAACCCTTAAATCTGGTGTTCCAGCTGTGGCTGGCTAAGTTTAATACTGTCCGGCTAAGAATAGATATTTTCCTGGGGTGAAATTTATTTGCCAAAATAGCAATACCATAAATCTGTGGTTTCAGCTGTGACTGGCCAAGTTTAATAGTGTCCGACAAAAGATAGATTTTGTTCTGGGGTGAAATTCAATTGCCAAAATAGCAATACCCTAAATCTGGTATCCCAGCAGTGGCTGGCCAAGTTTAATATTGTCCTGCAAAGGATAGATAATATTCTGGGGTGAAATTCAATTGCCAAAATAGCAATATCGTAAATCAGTGGTTTCAGCTGTGGCTGGCCAAGTTTAATAGTGTCCGGCAAAGGATATATTTTTTTCTGGGGTGAAATTCAGTTGCAAAAATAGAAATACCGTAAATCTGGTGTTCCAGCTGTGACTGGACAAATTTCATAGTGTCCGTCAAAGGATATATTATTTTTGGTGAGAATGAAATTGCAGTTGCAGTAAAATTCAGTTGCAAAAATAGAAATACAGTAAATCTGACGTTCTAGCTGTGGCTGGACAAGTAGTTTAATAGTATCCGTCAAAGGATATATTTTGTTCTGGGTTGAAATTCAATTACCAAAATAGCTATACCATAAATCTGTTGTTCCAGCTGAGACTGGCCAAGTTTCATAGTGTCCGTGCAAAGGATATATTATTTTCTGGGGTGAAATTCAGTTGCCAAAATAGAAATACAGTAAATCTGGTGGTTCTAGCTGTGGCTGGCACAAGTTTAATAGTGTCCGTCAAAGGATATATTATTGTTCTGGGGTGAAATTCAATTGCCAAAATAGCAATACCCTAAATCTGGTGTCCCAGCAGTGGCTAGCCAAGTTTAATAGTGTCCGGCAAAGGATATGTTTTGTTCTGGGGTGAAATTCAATTGCCAAAATAGCAATACCGTAAATCACTGTGTTCCAGCTGTGACTGGACAAGTTTCATAGTGTCCGTCAAAGGATATATTATTTTCTGGGGTGAAATTCAATTGCCAAAATAGCAATACCCAAAATCTGGTGTTCCAGCTGTTGCAGGCCAAGTGTAAATCTGTCCGTAAAGGGTATATTGCACTCAGCGTGCATCTCCAAGTGTATTTCTTTACGTTAAAGGATATATTACAGTAAGAATTAAAATACAGCATAATCCTCTACATTTGCACACACTGTTTTGCATCTCTAAGTTTATTTCTTTCCGTTAAAGGGTATATTACACAAAGTGTTAAAATACAAGTGCTGAAAGCATAATCCTATATATCTTTTCAAACGCTACTGTGCATCTCCAAGAGTAAATCTGTCTGCAAAAGGATACCTTTCATCCAGGGCCTAAATACTAGGCCTACAATAGATATTCCTCTACAATCTGTGGTTACTAATGTGCCTGGATTAGTGTAATACGCTACATAAATAGATAAACAGATAGTGTTAGGTGCCTGTAAAAAAAGGCCTGAATTGAAATCAATACATTGGGCCAAATAATTGTTTTCTTATTGTGGTGCTTGGTGAACGGTAACAATGAGGAACACATTTAGTAAGGGACGCGACGCGGACATAGTCGTGGTGTTGTTAGTGGACCCTCTGGTGCTGGGAGAGAAAGTGGCCGTTCTGCCACAGCCACACGTCCTAGTGAACCAACTACCTCAGGTTCCAGTACCCGCCAGAAGTTACAGCGATATTTGGTGGGGCCCAATGCCGTTCTAAGGATGGTAAGGCCTGAGCAGGTACAGGCGCTAGTCAATTGGGTGGCCGACAGTGGATCCAGCACGTTCACAACATTATCTCCCACCCAGTCTTCTGCAGAAAGCGCACAGGTGGCGCCTGAAAACCAAGCCCATCAGTCTGTCACATCACCCCCATGCATATCAGGGAAACTGTCTAGAGCCTCAAGTTATGCAGCAGTCTCTTATGCTGTTTGAAGACTCTGCTGGCAGGGTTTCCCAAGGAAATCCACCTAGCCCTTCCCCAGTGGTGGAAGACATAGAATGCACTGATGCACAACCACTTATGTTTCCTGATGATGAGGACATGGAAATACCACCTCATCGGAGTCCGCACGTCTCTGATGATGACGAAACACAGGTGCCAACTGCTGCGTCTTTCTGCAGTGTGCAGACCGAACAGGAGGTCAGGGAGGAAGACTGTGTGGAAGACGATGCAGGGGACGATGAGGTCCTAGACCCCACATGGAATGAAGGTCGTGCCACTGACTTTCATAGTTCAGAGGAAGAGGCAGTGGTGAGACTGAGCCAACAGCGTAGCAAAAGAGTGAGCTAGGGGCAAAAGCAGAACAGCCGCCGCCAAGAGAGTTCGCCTGCTACTGGCCACCGCCACCAGGGACCGAGCACCCCAAAGGCAGCTTCAAGGAGTTCCCTGGCATGGCACTTCTTTAAACAATGTGCTGACGACAAGACCCGAGTGGTTTGCACGCTGTGCCATCAGAGCCTGAAGCGAGGCATTAACGTTCTGAACCTTAGCACAACCTGCATGACCAGGCATCTACATGCAAAGCATGAACTGCAGTGGAGTAAACACCTTAAAAGCAAGGAACTCACTCAGGCTCCCCCTGCTCCCTCTTCTGCTGCTGCCTCGGCCTCTTCCTCCGCCTCGGGAGGAATGTTGGCACCTGCCGCCCACCAAACAGAGAATGTGCCACCGACATCACCACCTGCATCACCAAGCATCTCCACCATGTCACACGGCAGCGTTCAGCTCTCCATCTCACAAACCTTGGAGAGAAAGCGTAAATTCCCACCTAGCCACCCTCGAGCCCTGTGCCTGAATGCCAGCATTTCTAAACTACTGGCCTTTGAAATGCTGTCATTCAGGCTGGTGGACACAGACAGCTTCAAACAGCTGATGTCCATGGCTGTCCCACAGTATGTTGTTCCCAGCCGCCACTACTTCTCCAAGACAGCCGTGCCTTCCCTGCACAACCAAGTATCCGATAAAATCAAGAATGCACTGCGCAACGCCATCTGTGGCAAGGTCCACCTAACCACAGATACGTGGACCAGTAAGCATGGCCAGGGACGCTATATCTCCCTAACTGCACACTGGGTAAATGTAGTGGCGGCTGGGCGCAGGCGAGTTCCTTGGCGCACGTCCTTCCGCCGCCAAGGATCGCAGGGCATCATTCTTTGCCTCCTGTAGCCTCCTCCTACTCGGCTTCCTCCTCCTCTGCTTCCACCAGCTCATCCAGTCAGCCACACACCTTCACCACTAACTTCAGCACAGCCCGGGGTGAACGTCAGCAGGCCATTCTGAAACTCATATGTTTGGGGACAGGCCCCACACCGCGCAGGAGTTGTGGCGGGGTATTGAACAACAGACCTGAGTGGTTTCTGCCGGTGGGCCTCAAGCCCGGCCTGGTGGTGTGCGATAATGGGCGAAATCTCGTCGCAGCTCTGGGACTAGCCGGTTTGACGCACATCCCTTGCCTGGCGCATGTGCTGAATTTGGTGGTGCAGAAGTTCATTCACAACTACCCCGACATGTCAGAGCTGCTGCATAAAGTGCAGGGCCGTCTGTGCGCGCTTCCGGCGTTCACATCCTGCCGCTGCTCGCCTGTCTGCGCTACAGTGGAACTTCGGCCTTCCCGCTCACCGCCTCATATGCGACGTGCCCACCAGGTGGAACTCCACCTTGCACATGCTGGAGAGACTGTGCGAGCAGCAGCAGGCCATAGTGGAGTTTCAGCTGCAGCACGCACGCGTCAGTCGCACTGCGGAACAGCACCACTTCACCACCAATGATTGGGCCTCCATGCGAGACCTGTGTGCCCTGTTGCGCTGTTTCGAGTACTCCACCAACATGGCCAGTGGCGATGACACCGTTATCAGCGTTACAATACCACTTCTATGTCTCCTTGAGAAAACGCTTAGGGCGATGATGGAAGAGGAGGTGGCCCAGGAGGAGGAGGAGGATGAGGGGTCATTTTTAGCACTTTCAGGCCAGTCTGTTAGAAGTGGCTCAGAGGGAGGTTTTTGCAACAGCAGAGGCCAGGTACAAATGTGGCCAGCCAGGGCCCACTACTGGAGGATGAGGAGGATGAGGAGGAGGTGGAGGAGGATGAGGATGAAGCAGGTTCACAGCGGGGTGGCACCCGACACAGCTCAGGCCCATCACTGGTGCGTGGCTGGGGGATACGGAGGACGATGACGATACGCCTCCCACAGAGGACAGCTTGTCCTTACCTCTGGGGAGCCTGGCACACATGAGCGACTACATGCTGCAGTGCCTGCACAACGACAGCAGAGTTGCCCACATTTTAACATGTGCGGACTACTGGGTTGCCACCCTGCTGGATCCCCGGTACAAAGACAATGTGCCCACCTTACTTCCTGCACTGGAGCGTGATAGGAAGATGCGTGAGTACAAGCGCACGCTGGTAGAGGCGCTCCTGAGAGCATTCCCAAATGTCACAGGGGAACAGGTGGAAGCCCAAGGCGAAGGCAGAGGAGGAGCAAGAGGTCGCCAACGCAGCTGTGTCACGGCCAGCTCCTCTGAGGGCAGGGTTAGCATGGCAGAAATGTGGAAAAGTTTTGTCTCCACGCCACAGCTAACTGCACCACCACCTGATACGGAACGTGTTAGCAGGAGGCAGCATTTCACTAACATGGTTGAACAGTACGTCTGCACACCCTCCACGTACTGACTGATGGTTCGGCCCCATTCAACTTCTGGGTCTCCAAATTGTCCACGTGGCCAGAGTTAGCATTTTATGCCTTGGAGGTGCTGGCCTGCCCGGCGGCCAGCGTTTTGTCTGAACGTGTATTCAGCACGGCAGGGGCGTCATTACTGACAAACGCAGCCGCCTGTCCACAGCCAACGTGGACAAGCTGACGTTCATAAAATGAACCAGGCATGGATCCCACAGGACCTGTGCCTCCCTTGTGCAGAATAGACATTTATAACTGCCTCCCCTCAACCATGTATTCTTGTACTCCAGGGCACTTCTTTATTGAATCCTCATTTTTTAACTTTACCATGATCTTGCAGTGCAACCCAAAGTTGAATGAACCTCTCCTCTGTCTGGGTGCTGGGGCCGAAATAACTGAGAGTGGCCTTCTCCGGTGGTGGTTGATATGACGCATGATTCCTTGCTGTGGGACCTCTCTCCTCTGTCTGGGTGCTGGGCCGAAATAACTGAGAGTGGCCTTCTCCGGTGGTGGGTGATATTGACGCATGATTCCTTGCTGTGGGACCTCTCTCCTCTGTCTGGGTGCTGGGCTGAAATAACTAAGAGTGGCCTTCTCCGGTGGTGGTTGATATGACGCATGATTCCTTGCTGTGGGACCTCTCCTCTGTCTGGGTGCTGGGCGAAATAACTGAGAGTGGCCTTCTCCGGTGGTGGTTGATATGACGCATGATTCCTTGCTGTGGGACCTCTCTCTCTGTCTGGGTGCTGGGCCGAAATAACTGAGAGTGGCCTTCTCCGGTGGTGGTTGATATGACGCATGATTCCTTGCTGTGGGACCTCTCTCCTCTGTCTGGGTGCTGGGCCGAAATAACTGAGAGTGGCCTTCTCGGTGGTGGTTGATATGGCGCATGATTCCTTGCTGTGGGACCTCTCTCCTCTGTCTGGGTGCTGGGCTGAAATAACTGAGAGTGGCCTTCTCCGGTGGTGGTTGATATGACGCATGATTCCTTGCTGTGGGACCTCTCTCCTCTGTCTGGGTGCTGGGCTGAAATAACTGAGAGTGGCCTTCTCCGGTGGTGGTTGATATGACGCATGATTCCTTGCTGTGGGACCTCTCTCCTCTGTCTGGGTGCTGGGCCGAAATAACTGAGAGTGGCCTTCTCCGGTGGTGGTTGATATGACGCATGATTCCTTGCTGTGGGACCTCTCTCCTCTGTCTGGGTGCTGGGCCGAAATAACTGAGAGTGGCCTTCTCCGGTGGTGGTTGATATGACGCATGATTCCTTGCTGTGGGACCTCTCTCCTCTGTCTGGGTGCTGGGCCGAAATAACTGAGAGTGGCCTTCTCCGGTGGTGGTTGATATGACGCATGATTCCTTGCTGTAGGACCTCTCTCCTCTGTCTGGGTGCTGGGCCGAAATAACTGAAAGTGGCCTTCTCCGGTGGTGGGTGATATGACGCATGATTCCTTGCTGTGGGACCTCTCTCCTCTGTCTGGGTGCTGGGCCGAAATAACTGAGAGTGGCCTTCTCCGGTGGTGGTTGATATGGCGCATGATTCCTTGCTGTGGGACCTCTCTCCTCTGTCTGGGTGCTGGGCCGAAATAACTGAAGTGGCCTTCTCCGGTGGTGGTTGATATGATGCATGATTCCTTGCTGTGGGACCTCTCTCCTCTGTCTGGGTGCTGGGCCGAAATAACTGAGAGTGGCCTTCTCCGGTGGTGGTTGATATGACGCATGATTCCTTGCTGTGGGACCTCACTCCTCTGTCTGGGTGCTGGGGCCAAAATAACTGAAAGTGGCCTTCTCCAGTGTTGGGTGTTATGACGCATGATTCCTTGCAGTCGGACCTCTCTCCAATTGATATTGGTTAAATTTTATTTATTTTATTTTATTTTAATTCATTCCCTATCCACATTTGTTTGCAGAGGATTTACCTACATTTTGCTGTCTTTGGCAGCCCTCTAGCCCGTTCCTGGACTATTTTACAGCCTTTTTAGTGCCTAAAAGTTCGGGTCCCCATTGACTTCAATGGCGTTCGGGTTCGGGATAAAGTTTGGGTCGAGTTCCGATCCCAAACCCGAACATAACCCGAACTTCCAGGTTTTCGCTCATCTCTAGTTAAGGCTACTTTCACACTAGAGTTTCTATTTTGCGTTATTGAGATTCGTCATAGGGTCTCAATACCGGGAAAAAACGCGTTCCGGCCAGCCAATTACTGTAATGCCAGCAGCCAACATGGCTACTGGCATTACAGTGAGGGCAGTACTTACCAGCACATTTATTGGCTGCTTAAAACCCACAAAATGTGCGGGGTGGAGACTCAAGCATTGCGCCCGAGCTCATGCGGTATTGGTTCGAGTACCACCATGTGCCGAGAATAGCGATGCTCAAGCCGAACAGATATTCGGCCGAACATGCTCGCTCATCACTACTAGTCACAACCGATAGTGGATCTGACTACACGGAGCCGCCATCACACACGCAGTCCTGCGTATAAGATTGCAGCAGCTGACATACAGTCACAAGAAGTGAGAGTGCAGCCCCCTACAAGTGCAGCATGATCCAGACCACACTGAAGTCCGTTCCTACATAGATTGAGCCTGCACAGAGACATTAAGCAGCCAGCAAAAGGCACACAATGTCCGCTAGCCAGGCATCATCATATAGGACCAGGTCACAAGCAAGCTGCACTAGCAAGTCCTCAATAAGAGAAAAGGCTGCTCTTTCCCGTGCAGAAGCTGAGGCTGCAAAAGTAAGGTCTTCTTTTGCCGCACAAGAGATGCAACTAAAGCTAAAGCAAGCAGATCAAGAAACAGAAAGAGCATGCATGCAAACGTCAATGGAAAAAGATAGAGCATTACTAGAAGAAGAGAGAGTATGCTGTAAAGTGTTAATGGAAAAACAGAATGAACGTCCATCAGCATCCCAAGACAGATGACAACTGTGATCCAGTATATGAGCCAGCTAATACAGAGTTACAAAGATCCTACCTTGAATTGCAGTACCTCAACAGGACGGTATGCGAAAACACGATGCTGACCACAACTACCACCCTACAGAATGAAACCTAAAACCTTTGCTTCGATTTAACGGGACACCCTTCGCATCAGAACGGTATTATACATACTGCCCTATGCCAGAAACCCCTAAAAGTTAGGGTGATACCCCACACATGCAGCATAACAACAACAAAAATTGGCGTTAACCAGGCCGCCATGTCCTTCGCTAAGTTCTTTGCTAAACGGGAGCTGGTTAACAAAGGACTTATAAATTTCACTGATTGCTCCGAGAACTATAGTGCATGGCGAGCTTCCTTCCAGAACGCCATAAGAGACTTAGATCTTTCCTACAGTGAAGAGTTAGACCTCTTGGTAAAGTGGCTTGGAAGCGAGTCTGCTGAACACATCAAATTAATCAGAGACATTAACATAAACTATCCAGGCAAAGGCCTAAAGATGGTGTGAGAAAGACTTGATGAGTGTTATAGGTCAATAGAAGCTATAGAAAATGCTTTATATAAAAGAATTGATAATTTTCCCAGAATAGTGGGTAAGGGTTACCAGAAGCTCAGGGAACTCAGCGACTTGTTAATAGAAGTACAGGTTGCTCAGGCAGAGGGAGATCTGCCAGGGCTAGCATTCCTGGACACCGCCAGAGGTGTCAATCCGATTGTCCAAAAACTCCTTTATAATCTACAAGAGAAGTGGATCACACATGGTTACCATTATAATCTTTTTCATAATATACCATTACGCCCCTTTGTGGTATTTGTAGACTTTGTCGCTGAACAGGCAAGGATTAGGAATGATCCCAGTTTTGACTTTTTATTGTCATTTTACACTACCCCTGGTGTAAAACCTCATAAAACACCAGTGGCAGTCCACAAAACTAACATTGCCTCCACAGGTTCTCCTTGCAGGTTTAAAGAGGACCTTTCACCTGGAGTCCCAGGCTATGAGCTGTGCGCTGTGATTGGCCAGCCCTGCAGCAAGGGACACGCCTGATACAAAGTCCCTGCCCCAAACAACAGAGGGAGCTCGGACACCGGAGCCTATACAGGGCGAACGGAGCGGCGCCCAGACATACTAGTAAGTGCAGGGGACCCCTGGGCGCCGCTGCACTTAGATATAGTTAGTTTTTAGTTTTTAAATAGGTGAAAGGTCCTCTTTAAGTATTCTCAAGAAGAGAACAAACTCAAAGATCTTACCAAAGAATGCCCCCGGCACACAAAATCACATTCTCTACTAAAATGCAGAGCCTTCAGGGAGAAGTCTTTGGAGGACAGCAAAGAATTCCTCAAAGAAAACAATATCTGCTTCAGGTGCTGCGCTACAGCATCGCACTTTGCCAGGAACTGTAAGGTCAGTGTGACATGCACAGAATGCAGTAGCACAGAACACAACACGGCTTTACTTACTCATATTTTGTGTGTATCATCCTAAGAAACCAGGGCAGATACGAGTAGTATTCGACTCGAGCGCCAGGTACGAAGGCGTCTCGCTTAATGATGTTTTACTGTCTGATCCAGACCTCAACAACAGACTTCTAGAGGTACTTCTCCGCTTTTGCAGAGATTCCGTAGTGTTTATGGCCAACATACAACAGACGTTCCACTGTTTCCTCATCAAGAAAGAACACAGAAACTGCTTGAGGTTTTTCTGTACCGCAAAAACGACCCCAATGAAGACATTGTAGAGTACTGAATGAGAGTACCCATCTTCAGAAACAGTCCTTCTCTTGCAGTCGCTATCTACGGTCTCAGACATTCAGCCCGAGAGGGTGAAGCAAAGTATGGGTCAGATGTCAGATCCTTTGTGGAAAAATATTTCTACATTAACGACTTCTTAAAATCCACACGCACGAACGAGACCGCAATCAGTCTCCTGAAAAGGGCTCAAGAGATGCTCGCTCTATCCAACTTGAGGTTGCACAAAATCGCCTCCAAAAGCAGTGAGTTAATGGAAGCCTTCTCACCCCAAGACCATTCAAGTGATCTAAAGGACTTGGATCTTAGCACCGACTCCATTCCCATGCAGCGGAGCCTTGGTTTGCTCTGGGATTTAAAGGCAGACACATTCACCTTCCAAATCAGCAAGAAAGAAAACCCCTTCACACATAGAGGAGTTCTGTCCACCATAAACAGCTTATATGATCCTCTGGGATTCGTAGCGTCTGTTACCATCCAAGGTAAAATGATGTTAAGAGACTTCACCACAGAGACGTCTGATTGGGACGATCTGCTTCCCATGGAGAAAAAGGACCTGTGGACAGGTTGGAAGAAGTCTCTCATTGCTTTGGCCAGCCTTAATGTGGCACAACCCCATGCTTCCGTGCCATCTACTGAAGTCAAGATGCAAAGACTGTATATCTTCTGCGATGCTTCAGTCAAGGCAATTGCTGCCGTAGCATACCTAAAGACCATTGATGTACACGCGATTCCCAGACTGGAGCTCTGCGCTGCTGTGCTTGCAGTGGAGTTGGCTGAACTTATAACATCAGGAATGAACCTGGAAACCGAGGAAGTTGAGTTTTATACGGACACCAAGATAGTTCTAGGATATATTTGCAACAAAACAAGACGCTTTTACGTCTACGTCTGCAATCGGGTGCTAAGGATTAGAAGATCCACTTGTCCTAAACAGTGGCACTACGTACCCACACACCATAATCCTGCAGAACACGCTGCTAGATCCGTCACACCAAGCCACCTTAAGGACACTACATGGTTTACGGGTCCCGCATTCCTGTTCTGTTCAATGTCTTGCAACATTGGATCCGACACATTCGAATTGGTAGACTCAGATGCAGAAGATGAAATCCAACCTGAAGTATCTGCTCTACGTACAGTGACTTTGAACCACCAGTGCAAATGCCATTGTTTCAACAGGTTCTCCACCTGGATGTTGCTTTTTTGTGCTATAGCCTGTGTAGTCCATACAGCTCAGACATTACCTGTGAGCCAGAAGCCCTGCAAAGGTTGGCACCCCTGCAAATATGCCTTTACTGCCCCTAATCTGGAAAGGTCCAAGAACATAATAATTCGTACAGTACAACATGAATGTCATGCAAGGAAACCTCATCAAAGGCCAAACAGTGTCCAAGAATGACACCTTGATAAAGCTTGATCTTACCATTGACCAAGATGGGTAGCTAGGAGAGAAGGATCTAGTTGTGGCGTCTGCTGATGCCAGACGGGGAGGGGGAAGCGCCGCAGCGCTACAGGTAATAGGGAATTCTTAATCGGCAGTATAATTGCACATTATATATACAAAGGCTCTGGCTTTAAATGCCTTGCAGGCCCTTTTCAAGGACACACAAAGAAAGGAGAGAGGAAACAAAAAGGGGGAGAGGGAAGAAAGGAACAAGAGAATACATCCACAGATCATGACAGGGTCTACATAAGGTCACCTATAATGACATGAAGACATAGGCATATAAATAAGTGGGCAAGAGAACTTACAATTGCGCCCCTCTGACATACATAGAAAAAGGGTAGATACAAATATATGAGCAGAAAATCCACCCATATAACAGCCTTCTAATTTAACCTATATACTGCCCAAAATAGAGGGTCAGTGTGCAGTCACTAAAGTGCAGGGACATAAAATAAAACAGGCAAAAGATATGGCATGATTTAGCCCTTTGGGACAAATGTTTCCAAGGTTAAAGATCCTCTTGGCTTCTTTGCGTAGGAATATCACATCTACTGTATGTCTCCACAACGCTGGGATCTCTTGACATTCTCTATGACCTGAAACTTAACCGAGTTCATATTGCCCTCATGATGTAAATCAACATGCCGCACAATTGGTGCATCTTTATTGTTCTTGATATCAGACAGATGTTCATCAATCCTCTTCTTAAAGGGTAACTGTAATTTTTTGTTTTTTGCTAGTTTATTAGAGTTAGGCATGTATACCTGAGTTAGTCTGTCAATGATTGTCAAAAGATCTGCAATTACCTTACAATAACAGCTTTCATTTATATATCCTCTGTCCCTTTCCACTTCTTCCTTAAAAGACCGTTGTTATGGCTTGTCTGTCTTCCCTTTCGAGTAAACAGAAGACAGAGGGGCGAGCCTTCACACTGCATGTCTGCATTAGGCTTCAGAGTGAGGAGGCGTGTCTCTTGGTAATCCAATCTGATTGGCTGGCAAGGAGCTGTTGGCTACAACAAGTGTGTATGGGAAGTGAGGGAAAGCAGTTTTGGCCCCAGAGAACTGGCAAAGGAGCCATCTTGAGAAGGTCCTCATATTGTAAATGTTTCAAGAGCTGTAACTAAGGGAAAAACTCAAGTAAAACTGTGGTACCTTAAGAAACTAAAGATTGCTTTATGCATAATGCTGCTGCAGAAGTAACATATTCTACAATTGATTTGTTGATGAAAGCAACTCACGCTTAGTCTTCCCTACGTACTGTATTCGGCAAATGCATGTAAGCAGGTAAATAAACCTCATTGTGCGACAATTAATAAAGGATCTGATGTGATATTCTTTGTCCGTAGTGGAACTCCTAAATGTCTTACCCCTCAAAATAAACTTACAAGCCACACATGACCCTCATGGATAAGCCCCTACAGTGATGTTCCGGAGCCATGTGTCTTGTTTAGGGCTCACATACAGGCTGTGAACCAGTCCATCTCTTAGGTTCCAACTGCGGTGATATGTGATCCGAGGGTATTCTGTAATCAGATTCCCTTATATCAGTGTCAGAGCGGAGAATGCACCAGTAAGATTGCAATATTTTCAATATCTCTGAGTGGGCTTTGTCATGGGTGCCAATAATTCTACTTCTACTTTTCTAATTTTGGTTAGTCTTATGGCACAGTAACTGTGCACGACTACACCCAAGTTAGAGTTGGTAGGCATCTCTAATGACTCCCTGAGGATTGCCCCATGCACTAAATGAATCCTTGAGGCTAGCCTCGATGTTGAGTCCTTATATTGCGGGATTTTTGCATCAGCGAGGCGATTACATGAGAGGACATAATGCATTTCTGATGGAATTAATAGATTTTGTACTGACACATAACATCTTCCTTTTTGATAACCAATTCTACCACTAGCTCAGGGAAGTGGTGATGGGGAGTTCATGTCCCCGACTTACACCAATCTCTACCTGGGCTGGTGAGAAAGGGAGGTTGTTTTCCATGAGTCAATGGACTGCTACACATCATCGATGCCAACCTGGATTAGGTACATCGACGATGTGTTTCTCTTGTGGACAGGTACTAAAGAACTATGCATGGAATTTGTGTCAGTGCTCAATAACAATGCATTAAGTCTCTTTTTTACATCAAATCAATGCTGTGAGTAAGACTACCCAAAAGGAGGAAAGTGGAAGTAGGATTATTGGTACCTATGACAAAGCCCACTCAGAGATATGCAAAATATTACAATCTGATATATTGTAATTACATGCTGATATAGGGGATATGATTACAGAATACCCACGGATCACATATCGCCGCAGTTGGAACCTAAGAGATCGGCTGGTTCACAGCCTGTATGTGAGCCCTAAACAAGACACATGGCTCCGGAACATCAAAGAAGGGGCTTATCCATGAGGGTCATGTGTGGCTTGTAAGTTTATATTAAGGGGTAAGACATTTAGGAGATCCACTACGGACAAAGAATACCACATCAGACCCTTTATTAATTGTCGCACGATAGGGGTCATTTACCTGGTTACATGCATTTGCGGAATACAGTATGTAGGGAAGACTAAGCGGGAGTTTAAAGGGTAACTGTCATGTTTTCATCAAAAAATCTATTTTAGCATATGTTACTGCTGCAGCAGCATTATGCATAATGCAATCTTTAATTTCTTCACATACCACTGTTTTCCTTGAGTTTTTCCCTTAGTTACAGAGGGGCGCAATTGTAAGTTCTCTTGCCCAGTTATTTATATGCCTTCGTCTTCATGTCATTATAGGTGACTTGATGTACTCTTATATTTAGTTCTTTACTCCTGATGACACATGGGGCTTTGCTCCCCGTGTAGAAACGCGTTGAGTTTAGGGAGTTTATACAGTTAGAGTAGTTGGTGTTAGATACATTGGGGGGGGGGACTGTTCATATACAGTAAGTTGCGTTAGCGCCAGCCGGTTATCTAGTGTAGCCTTACTTACTCATCTGCCTGCACCGAGACATACACTGGCACAAGTGGTCTGAGAAGTAGTAGTCCAACAATTTGGAGGGTGAGATTAGGCACAGCTGTGGTGTCAGTTCAATTACTGACCACTATTTGTATGTGCACTTTTTGGATGCAAGTTGTGGGTGAATTGTGCATCTCAATATTTTTCACCACCTGCAGCATCCTGATAGCCAGTTAATGTATGTGGGTTTAATGGCCCTGATTTTAGTGTAGAAGCTATTAAGAAAGTATATTTTGTTTTGTTTTAGCGTTCTATCCAGGCTTTATACCGTCTTCCTTTATATCTTCCATCTTCCGTAAACCTAAAGTAACCACATGCAGAATTGTACAATAGATAAAACCTACTGTAGACACCATAGTTACATGTCCTAGGATAATGACCATTCAGATAGTACAACAGGTGATTGGAGACATTCTAGAAGAAAAGCCTGGATATTATACCAGGGGGAAATAACCCAAGATTGTACAAGTATGGAATAATTTATTGATATAAATGATGTCTATGTTGCTAGTCTGTCAGTTGCTCTATTCAAATAAATGAAGGATTTAGCTAAGTTTTAACAGTTTTCTCTGCAGCACCGAACTAACAGTAATGGCTCCTTGCTGGTATACTATGTTAGCTTCTCAAAAACCTTCTAAATTGTTACAAAAGGATAACAAATTCCCAAGGTTGTCTGATTATGATCTATGAAGCCAAAGCACTAAAGTTAGCTAGAAAAATCAAGCATCCTGAGTAGAATAGTTCAAAACTATCACCATAATATCAGGGCCTTAAAGGGAATGTGTCAACTATAATATTTTTTTCTGCCAGTTAAAACCAGATGGCAACACTCATCTTTTTTAATTGCTGATTTTTTTAAAATTGTTTTTCTAAACATGATTATGGGGGAAACTATCGTGCCGAAGCTGTTCTCAACAGTATTTAGAGAGATGCTTTATATCAGCCACCATGGGCCATAGACACAATGGCCTGGAGGGAACTTGTTGACTTCTATGGGAGAGTTTTCTAGGCATAATCTGTGACCTGTGCAGAGGTCATCACACAAGGAAAAAATTGATAAGCTGTGATGTCACCTATCGTGAATGAAGGATGCTGTTTTTCTCTGTATACTGTAGGTGATATTTGTCATTGTGATCCTGCCTGTGAAGATAATTAGATGACTGCTGAAAAGTGATCTGTACAGACCAGGAAGTGATGGCTATTTTTAAACCTAGTGGTCAGTCTGAAAACTGCAGGGTCTTAGGCTTTTTTTTATCTAAATATGATTTGGGAAATTAAAAATAACCACTATTTTTCTTTAAAAATGTTTAACATAAAAATGTGATTTAAACAATACGTCATTTTTCTGATAACACATTCCCTTTAACAAAGGTGGAACACTATACATTCTCTTCTTGCTTAAATGGCTTTATTATCGGTTAAAAACTATTTTACAAAGAGGGAAAAAGGATGTACAAATCATGGGCCTTCAATTTAAGCCATTTCATTGTGCTTTTCACTTTTTTTATATTTTGTCTCAAATTCAGCAAGTTTTCTTTATCTTGTCCATCCATTTTGACAAGCTATTCAGTATCTAAAAAACATCATCAGTTTTATGCTGTCAGTTTTCTTCGGAGGGTGTACAGTAATGTGCTTGTGTCATATATATAGCAGTATAAAAGTAGTGAGGCGGAATATTTACTATATTCCTCAGTTTTCTTTACGATAGACTTGAGAGTGATCCTAGAGATCTAAAACGCCTGGAAGTCTTATATGTCTTCCCCTGATTGCCACTTTCAATGTCATTTTCCTGGACTTGGCTTGAATGGTTTTAATTATTTTGATGAAACTTGAACTGGAAATGTACTAACCAGTTGTTAGATTTAGTTATCGCTGTATGTCCTTTATTGATACAGATGCATGTTATATAGGTACTGTATATAAGAATCATTTTATTAAAAAACATTACATATAAATTTCAAGTATATCTTCTGTTAATTTACATATATAGACGAACATAAAAAAAGAACATAAAGCATATTCAGTAACAAATAAACAGGCATAATTGTAGATCAGGGTTAGATAAAGCCATACAGAGGTTTTCCAGGTTTTATGATCTGTGGGAACAGCAATATGGACCTACAATGTTATATCAGCACAACAAGATTAACATTCATAGTACTGCAGCTTCTGCTTTAGTCCCATTAATCGGTTTTCCAGGATTAGAAAAACATGTCTGATTTCTTCCAGAAACAGCACCACCCCTGTCCACGGACTGCCTGTGGCCCTGCAGTCCTCCCCCAAGCTCCAATGCCACATACAACCCATGGAGACAGATGATGTTATTTTTGGAAGAAAGCAACCATGTTTTTGTAATACTGGAAAACCTATCTAACTTTAACCCTTTTAAGACCGGATGATTTCCTGTTTTGATTTAGTTTTTTCGTATTTTGTCACTCACACAACCGTATGAGGGCTTTTTATTTGCAGGATAAGATGTACTTTCAGATGGGCTGGAATTATAAAAATAACATTCCGCCACTGTTTTATGGGTGTTTTTTTACACCCTAGATGGTAAAACTGACCTGTTACTTTTATTCTCCTGGTCAGTACGATTACAGCAATACTATATATATATATATATATATATATATATATATATATATATATATAGTTTTTATATAGTTTTCCATTTTAACACTGAAAAAAAATTAAAAACTGTGGAAAAGAATATTTTTTTTCTTTGCAAAGCCATATTTTGACCCCTATATTTTTCATTTTTATGTGTGAGGGCTAATTTTCTGTGGGGCAATTTGTACTTTTTATTGATACCATTATGGGGTGTGTATGACTTCATATAAAAAATTTTGGCGGGAGGTGAAGCAAGCAAAAAAAACATTGAATCTTCCATTTTGAGTTTTTTTCTGTTTTGCCGCATGGAATAAACATTTTTATATTTTAATAGTACAGGCATTTTTGCACGCGGTGATGCGGTGATTATGTATGTATTTTTATTTTTATTTTGGGGAAAAGGGTTAATTTGAATTTTTATATATTTTTTAAATATTTTTAAAACATATTTTCTCTTTTTAACACTTTTTAATAGTTCTTCTAAGGAACTATAACAAGCAATCTTTAGATTGCTTTTCTCATAGACTCCAATGCATTCATTAGCATTGGAGTTTATGAAAATTACACTATAGGGGTCATTTATTAAGACCAGCGTTTTAGACTCCGATCCTAATACCACTCTGCACTGGCAGTAGCTGCGTCCAAGTAATGTAGAAGAGCCGGCCTCTACATAACTTCGGCATAATCACCACTAGACCATTTTATATGCCTAAAACAGGAGTAGAAAATGATGAATGATACAGGCCTTCCAGCCGCCCCCTTCTCCCCCACACACCATGCCCCCTTTTTAATACCCGGCGTGAGCAGGGAAAAGTCACAGATTGTGGACAAATTAAATCTCGCTAGATATATGCCAACAATTGGTGTATATCTGATAATAAATTACCCCAATGTTCTTATGGAGCCCTGCCACGGGCAGGGGCTCCATAGGAACTAATGTGCGACTGCCCTGTACCACTACTGAGTAAAAAGGCTGCTGCACACAACATCCGCCCCCTCAATCCTCACCAGGAGTAGCGGTACACAGCTGGGAGTGCACGCTGCCTGTCTTTACCCTCCCCAATATTAGTGATCAAATTTGATTATGGCATCTGAGGGGTTAAATGTGTGCGATCGACTTTATCGTGGAGGGAAAGTAGAAGAGCGAAGTACAGAGATGTTCTTATTTAAAACCTGACTTATTGTGCTATTAACCTCAGACTGGGCTGAAGTTTTACCTTCCAAAAAGAGTAGACAATGGAACAAGAACACAGTCAAGACAATACAGGAGACAACCTGTGAATGTCCTGAAGTGGCCCAGCCAGAGCCCTGACTTGAACCCAATCGAACATCTCTGGAGAGACCTGAAAATTGTTGTCAGTCCCCATCCAACCTGGCATCTGCACAGAACAGTGGCAGAAAATCCCCAAATCCAGGTCTGCAAACCTTATGACATCATACCCAAGAAGACTGGAGGCTGTAATCACTACCAAAGGTCCTTCAAGTAATGAATGAGTAAAAGGTCTGAATACTTATGTCAATACCAAATTTTAGTTTTTTTCCTTCTGGATAAATTAGCAAAGATTTCAAAGATTCTGTTTTCAGTTTCTCATTATGAGGTATTGAGTGCAGATTGAAAGGGAGAAAGTTTTATTTTTTATTTTTCTTCATTTTAGCACAAGGTCACAGGAACAAATTGTGAAAAACTGAAAGGGTCTGAATACGTTTCAAATGCATTGTACTATACAATACATGACAGAGCTTCTTAATGGAAGATATTTTAGGGAAATCAGTGAATGCAATGCAGATAGCAACAATCGAGGTGAGTATATTGCTTAGTCTTTTATCCAGTGTTACATTATTTGTATGATAACTTCCATTCCTGGTCACAAGGTCCTTACAATACGATGAGCTGAATGTGCCATTATGTGAAATTGGATAGCATGCATTCTGCAACACAGGCGCTCAGACAATGCTATAGAAATATGCTGTAGGCTACCTACAAAGTTGGATGTCAAAGGCATTAGATTCACAATAATGAGCCAGATGTCTTCACTTTAAAGTTTATCATACCTAATCTAATTTAACCAATATAACATTTGTAGAGTCTGTTAAAATTGTATTTACGAACACTGTTGCTGTGCTGAATTAATAAAAATAGCCACTATTACATTTACTGTAACTCCCTTTTGTGCTCGATGATTGCACATAGGTTTCTATAATTGTATGGAACATATTGTATTATAGCCCCATTCTGTTGGATGAGCTGCAACACCAGAGACTGACACCATTCTGGGGGGAGGATAGAGAGGACCCCCCCCCCCCGAACCTCCAAACAACCACTTTCAGCAAGGGCATAGCTATAGGGGTAACAGGGGTAGTGGTTGCTTTGGGGCCTAAACTTAAAATGGACCCACCCAGGAGGAGAACTAAATGATTTTGTCAGGCCCCCCTCAACAGTATTATACTATGACATTATATACAGTGACACTGTAGCAAATGAACAGAGCAGCTGTTGAGACTGGTCTGAGAGAATGATCTTAACTAGCCATAGGAGTGGGGGTTGTATGGGAGGAGAGGGTTGCGAAGAAATATGCTGAGTGAGCCACTGACTTTCAGGTCTATTTGAGAAAAAAGTACTTCTGAGCTTGGTGATATGCAAGTCCATAATAAATATAATAAACACAGCATGGAACTATTTACCTGACTTCTTTCACCATGAAAGAAGTCACCTTTTCCATGAAATGCAGTGCAATCGGCAGGCAGCATGTTATAGAGCAGGAGCAGATTTATATGTATATATTTGTGGGAAAAGATTCAGCAAAATCTGTAATTGATTCACTTAAACCTTGGCTTTTTTAATGCTTAAGAGTCTTGTGGGCAGTCATACAGCGCTCATGACTCCTAAGCAGAAAAAAAGTTTTAAAACATCACTAACTTTGACATATAAAAAATTTAGATTAGTGGGGGTCTGAGTGCTGAGACCCCCACCGATGGCTAGAATGAGTGGAGAAAATCATGCGCTCTCTCTCCTTGTTGCAGGAGCTAGCTCAATAGAAGCCTATGGGCCCATCTAATATCCATCCTCAACAGCAAAGAGATAGAGTGCTACAGTATATGCATGTTTCTCTCCCCTCGTACTAGGGATCATTGAAGGTCTACAGAAAGGCACTTCTGGAATCCATATAGTACTGTGCCCATGGAGCTTCAAGTTGGTATTCTGCACACAAAGAAGATTTTATTGTATGTCCTGACTGTGTCTTCTTGCCCCCTGCTACTTGGACTACAATGGCTTTACTTACACAGTCCTGTTCTTGACTGGAACTTGGGGCAGATTCTATGTTGCAGTTCTGTCAGTCATTCTCGCTGTTTGGTCTCTGTGTCATGGTGGGAAGAGGAGGAAACTCCCCACCATACACCAAGGGTAAATGGAGAAGCAACTAGGCCTGGACACTGGGAAAATGGAGCAGGTCATCTCCTAATGCCTCCCTAATCCTGGCCCTGACTCCTACCCTTATAAGCAGACCCAGATGGTAGGACGTCTCATACCCAGGAACCTCGGACCCTGGAATCCCTGAAAAGTCCTAGGGATAATGTCAGGGCCTGAGACATCCTGTTCCTCCAAGACACAGAAGAACAGGAGTCTCCATCGGCCTAGATGCAAAGGAAGGGGGAGACAATGAGCTGCAACTGGATCGGCAGGCAAGAACCACTAGCACTTACCTGCCCTAGAAACAATGAATGGAACCCGTGCCAATGTACTGAAACCCATACACCAACCAGGACACAGTACAAACAACATACACAGGAATCCAGCACACCAGTAACTGCCTGGACCCCGCATGGGGGCCCCAGGCAGAGCTGCTTACTGACTTGTGGTTCCCCCTCCGGGGTACCCAGGTGCCCTCTCAATGAAGGCACAGGCAGACAGGGGAATGTCTAGCATCCAAGCTGGACTACAAACACCAACACACCAGACATGGAACACCAAACTAGACATAACAACACACCCTGAACATAACCCACACCAAACAACAAAACAGGTGGGGATGGGTAAAGAAAATAGAAACAAAGGGAAGAAATAGGACAGACATTGAGGAGAGACATTGATGTCTAACTAGGTGGCCCTCACACTGGACAGTTTGAATATCCAGGACAGGAGCATATCTCCAGCACCAACAGAGGCTAGAGTACAACTGACCTCAGGCTCACAGCACCAGATTAAGTAGAGCCATGGGGCCACACCCAGAACACACCTAGCCAGGAAGTTAACCCCTCCAGCACCAGACAAGAAAAGAACCCGACGGAGGAAAGCACAAACATGCTGCAACAACAACGCGTTGACCCTGGCAACCAGCATGCAAGGCTAACGTGTCACGGCGCACAACAACAAGACCGTGACACAGCGTGACACTCTGTTCTGCCTGTCTGAGCTCCACCAATTTCTCAGAATCTTCAGAGCCTGCCTCCAGGCTACGCTAGCTACTTTAATGTCTTTGATGAGAAGGAAGCTGAGACCTGCCACTAGTGTTGGGTGCGAATATTCGAATAGCGAATTCTAATTGCGAATATTGCCACTTCAGAATTTGCAAAGATTTATAATATAGTTTTATATATTAGTATTCGCGAATATTCTAGATTTTTTTCCTCTGCACCCATGATCCCTCCCTGCTTTTTGCTTGTGGGCCAATGAGAAGGCTGCAATGTCTTTGCCTGAGCTTAGCAACATCCCTAGCAACCAATAGGAAAGTTGCCTACCCCTTACTATATAAGAACCTCCCCAGCAGTAGTGATGAGCAGCAGGGGCAATATTCGAATTCGCGGTATTTCGCGAATATTTGGGTGAATATTCGCCATATATTCGAAAATTCGCAAATTCGTAATCTCCAGTAATTATTTCCTGATTGCGAAAATTTGCATAAAAATTCGCATCAACTGGTAGGCGGTGAATAGGCTGAAGTTATGAAGAGGCTGGAGTCTCTATATAAATTTGGCGCATCCACCACCAGCTAAAGGGGTATTAAGACCGGTGTCAAAAATGCTGGTGTTATAAATTACCTCTTATGTTTTTAGGCTTAATACATAATGATGGTTTCATTATAATCATAAATTGTGTTTCAGGTTTCTAAGCAAAAACAAAAACAATATTCTCAATATAGTAAGGCATTTTATTTTTATTATATGATTATATATAATTTATTACAGTATTGGCTTTTATTATAAGTTAAGAGAGAGAAAAAAAATAACAGAAAAAAGTTTATGCAAGACTCTCCTGGGACTTGAATTTAGGATTTCTATATGCATTGCAGATCACTTATCATCAAGCTATAGGATTACCACATAGACAAGAATGCCATTTCTGTGCTTATTAGCTAACACATATTAATTATGTCTATATTCATATATTGTGTCTGTGAATAAAACAGTAATATGTATACAGTGGCCCCTCAAGATACATATTAATTGGTTCCAGGAACACCATTGTATGTTGAAACCATTGTACCTTGAGTAATCGTTTCCAAAGCCCTAAAATGTCATCCAAGCTAAGAGAAAATAAAGATTTAAGAACAATAAGCAGATTAATAAGACAGATAAAACAAGTCCTTACATATAACAGTCAGGAATTGCTGCTAACCAGCAACTATACAGCTTTTTTTTTTTTTTTTACCAGAGAACTGGCCTTGATTGGTTGGAGCTGAGTCTGAGACATTGTATGTTGAGTCTAGTTTCAACGAATGATGGGTGAGAAAAGACCATTGTATGTTGAAAATATTGTATCCTGAGTAGAGTTGAGCGAAACCGAATTGTATAGTTCGGGTTCGTACCGTATTTTGGGGTGTTCGGGACCCAGACCCGAACATTTTCAAAAAAGTTTGGGTTTGGGTCTGTGGGTCGGCGTTTTTTCCCCGCTTTCTAAAGGGCTGCACAGCAGCCAATTAGCTAGCGTTTTACTTCTTGCCCTAAGAAGCCATCACAGCCATGCCTACTAATGGCATGGCTGTGATTGGTCAAGTGCAGCATGTGACCCAGGCTGTATTTCAGCTGGAATCACCTAGTGCCACACGTCACTCTGCTCTGATTAGTGTAGGGATAGGATGCAGCTGCTGTGAGGGTGAGATTAGGCAGGGAAAACTCAGCAAAAACACCTAATGAAGTGATCGATCTACAGCTGTGAATCATTCAACTTTTGCTAGTTAATTGCTCACTGGTTTTTAAGCTGCACAGAGCGTTTTTCTGTCACTTTTTTCTGGGGTGATCGGCGGACATTTTGTGTCTTGCGGTGCACCAGCACAAGCTGCCACCAAGTCCATCAATCCATCAATACTAGTTATTTTTTGCTATATCCTACATCAGGGGCATGGCTGTGCTTATTGTCACCCCTAGAAACTCAGGATATAAATTTCTATATTTTATTGAGGGGTGAAATTCAATTCCCAAAATAGCAAACCCTTAAATCTGGTGTTCCAGCTGTGGCTGGCTAAGTTTAATACTGTCCGGCTAAGAATAGATATTTTCCTGGGGTGAAATTTATTTGCCAAAATAGCAATACCATAAATCTGTGGTTTCAGCTGTGACTGGCCAAGTTTAATAGTGTCCGACAAAAGATAGATTTTGTTCTGGGGTGAAATTCAATTGCCAAAAAAGCAATCCCCTAAATCTGGTATCCCAGCAGTGGCTGGCCAAGTTTAATATTGTCCTGCAAAGGATAGATAATATTCTGGGGTGAAATTCAATTGCCAAAATAGCAATATCGTAAATCAGTGGTTTCAGCTGTGGCTGGCCAAGTTTAATAGTGTCCGGCAAAGGATATATTTTTTTCTGGGGTGAAATTCAGTTGCAAAAATAGAAATACCGTAAATCTGGTGTTCCAGCTGTGACTGGACAAATTTCATAGTGTCCGTCAAAGGATATATTATTTTTTGGGGTGAAATTCAGTTGCAAAAATAGAAATACAGTAAATCTGACGTTCTAGCTGTGGCTGGACAAGTAGTTTAATAGTATCCGTCAAAGGATATATTTTGTTCTGGGTTGAAATTCAATTACCAAAATAGCTATACCGTAAATCTGTTGTTCCAGCTGAGACTGGACAAGTTTCATAGTGTCCGTCAAAGGATATATTATTTTCTGGGGTGAAATTCAGTTGCAAAAATAGAAATACAGTAAATCTGGTGTTCTAGCTGTGACTGGACAAGTTTCATAGTGTCCGTCAAAGGATATATTATTTTCTGGGGTGAAATTCAATTGCCAAAATAGCAATCCCCTAAATCTGGTGTCCCAGCAGTGGCTAGCCAAGTTTAATAGTGTCCGGCAAAGGATATGTTTTTTTCTGGGGTGAAATTCAATTGCCAAAATAGCAATACCGTAAATCACTGGTTCCAGCTGTGACTGGACAAGTTTCATAGTGTCCGTCAAAGGATATATTATTTTCTGGGGGGAAATTCAATTGCCAAAATAGCAATACCCAAAATCTGGTGTTCCAGCTGTTGCAGGCCAAGTGTAAATCTGTCCGTAAAAGGGTATATTGCACTCAGCGTGCATCTCCAAGTGTATTTCTTTACGTTAAAGGATATATTACAGTAAGAATTAAAATACAGCATAATCCTCTACATTTGCACACACTGTTTTGCATCTCTAAGTTTATTTCTTTCCGTTAAAGGGTATATTACACAAAGTGTTAAAATACAAGTGCTGAAAGCATAATCCTATATATCTTTTCAAACGCTACTGTGCATCTCCAAGAGTAAATCTGTCTGCAAAAGGATACCTTTCATCCAGGGCCTAAATACTAGGCCTACAATTGATATTCCTCACAATCTGTGGTTACTAATGTGCCTGGATTAGTGTAATACGGTACATAAATAGATAAAAAGATAGTGTTAGGTGCCTGTAAAAAAAAGGCCGGAATTGAAATTAATACATTGGGCCAAATAATTGTTTTCTTATTGTGGTGAACGCTAACAATGAGGAACACATTTAGTAAGGGACGCAGACGCGGACATAGTCGTGGTGTTGTTAGTGGACTCTCTGGTGCTGGGAGAGAAAGTGGCCGTTCTGCCACAGCCACACGTCCTAGTGAACCAACTACCTCAGGTTCCAGTACCCGCCAGAAGTTACAGCGATATTTGGTGGGGCCCAATGCCGTTCTAAGGATGGTAAGGCCTGAGCAAGTGGGTGGTCGACAGTGGATCCAGCACGTTCACAACATTATCTCCCACCCAGTCTTCTGCAGAAAGCGCACAAGTGGCGTCTGAAAACCAAGCCCATCAGTCTGTCACATCACCCCCATGCATATCAGGGAAACTGTCTAAGCCTCAAGTTATGCAGCAGTCTCTTATGCTGTTTGAAGACTCTGCTGGCAGGGTTTCCCAAGGGAATCCACCTAGCCCTTCCCCAGTGGTGGAAGACATAGAATGCCCTGACACACAACCACTTTTGTTTCCTGATGATGAGGACATGGGAATACTACCTCATCAGAGTCCGCACGTCTCTAATGATGATGAAACACAGGTGCCAACTGCTGCGTCTTTTTGCAGTGTGCAGACCGAACAGGAGGTCAGGGGGGAAGACTGTGTGGAAGACGATGCAGGGGACGATGAAGTCCTGGACCCCACATGGAATGAAGGTCGTGCCACTGACTCTCATAGTTCAGAGGAAGAGGCATTGGTGAGACTGAGCCAACAGCGTAGCAAAAGGGTGAGTAGGGAGCAAAAGCAGAACAGTGGCCGCCAAGAGAGTTCGCCTGCTACTGGCAACCGCCACCAGGGACTGAGCACCCCAAAGGCAGCTTCAAGGAGTTCCCTGGCATGGCAATTCTTTAAACAATGTGCTGACGACAAGACCCGAGTGGTTTGCACGCTGTGCCATCAGAGCCTGAAGCAAGGCATTAACGTTCTGAACCTTAGCACAACCTGCATGACCAGGCATCTACATGCAAAGCATGAACTGCAGTGGAGTAAACACCTTAAAAACAAGGAACTCACTCAGGCTCCCCCTTTTCCCTCTTCGGCCTCTTCCTCCACCTTGGTAGAATTTTGGCACCTGCCACCCACCAAACAGAGAATGTGCCACCAACATCACCACCACCAAGCATCTCCACCATGTCACACAGCAGCGTTCAGCTCTCCATCTCACAAACATTGGAGAGAAAGCGTAAATTCCCACCTAGCCACCCTCGAGCCCTATTCCTGAATGCCAGCATTTCTAAACTACTGGCCTTTGAAATGCTGTCATTCAGGCTGGTGGACACAGACAGCTTCAAACAGCTGATGTCCATGGCTGTCCCACAGTATGTTGTTCCCAGCCGCCACTACTTCTCCAAGAGAGCCGTGCCTTGCCTGCACAACCAAGTATCTGATAAAATCAAGAATGCACTGCGCAACGCCATCTGTGGCAAGGTCCACCTAACCACAGATACATGGACCAGTAAGCAGGGCCAGGGACACTATATCTCCCTAACTGCACACTGGGTAAATGTAGTGGCGGTGTTCTTTGGCGCAAATCCTTCCGCCACCAAGGATCGCAGGGCATCATTCTTTGCCTCCTGTAGCCTCCTACTCGGCTTCCTCCTCCTCTTCTTCCACCTGCTCATCCAGTAAGCCACACACCTTCACCACTAAATTCAGCACAGCCCGGGGTGAACGTCAGCAGGCCATTCTGAAACTCATATGTTTGGGGGACAGGCCCCACACCGCGCAGGAGTTTTGGCGGGGTATTGAACAACAGATGGTGGGCCTCAAACCCGGCCTGGTGGTGTGTGATAATGGGCGAAATCTCGTTGCATCTCTGGGACTAGCCAGTTTGACGCACATCCCTTACCTGGGGCATGTGCTGAATTTGGTGGTGCAGAAGTTCATTCACAACTACCCCAACATGTCAGAGCTGCTGCATAAAGTGCAGGCCATCTGTGCTCGCTTCTGGCGTTCACATCCTGCCGCTGCTCGCCTGTCTGCGCTACAATGTAACTTCGGCCTTCCCGCTCACCGCCTGATATGCGACGTGCCCACCAGGTAGAACTCCACCTTACACATGCTGGAGAGACTGTGCGAGCAGCAGCAGGCCATAGTAGAGTTTCAGCTGCAGCACGCACGGGTCAGTCGCACTGCAGAACAGCACCACCTCACCACCAATGACTGGGCCTCCATGCGAGACCTGTGTGCCCTGTTGCGCTGTTTCGAGTACTCCACCAACATGGCCAGTGGCGATGACGCCGTTATCAGCGTTACAATACCACTTCTATGTCTCCCTGAGAAAACACTTAGGGCGATGATGGAAGAGGAGGTGGCCCAGGAGGAGGAGGAGGAATAGGGGTCATTTTTAGCACTTTCAGGCCAGTCTCATAGAAGTGGCTCAGAGGGAGTTTTTTTGCAAAAGCAGAGGCCAGGTACAAATGTGGCCAGCCAGGGCCCACTACTGGAGGATGAGGAGGATAAGGGGGGTTGGAGGAGGATGAGGATGAAGCATGTTCACAGCAGGATGGCACCCAATGCAGCTGGGGGCCCATCACTGGTGCGTGGCTGGGGGGAAACGGAGGATGATGACGATACGCCTCCCACAGAGGACAGCTTGTCTTTACCTCTGGGCAGCCTGGCAGACATGAGCGACTACATGCTGCAGTGCCTGCACAACGACAGCAAAGTTGCCCACATTTTAGCATGTGCGGACTACTGGGTTGCCACCCTGCTGGATCCCTGGTACAAAGACAAAGTGCCCACCTTACTTCCTGCACTGGAGCATGATAGGAAGATGCGCGAGTACAAGCGTACGTTGGTAGACACGCTACTGAGAGCATTCCCAAATGTCACAGGGGAACAAGTGGAAGCCCAAGGCGAAGGCAGAGGAGGAGCGAGAGGTCGCCAACGCAGCTGTGTCACGGCCAGCTCCTCTGAGGGCAGGGTTAGCATGGCAGAGATGTGGAAAAGTTTTGTCACCATGTCACAGCTAACTGCACCACCACCTGATACGGAACGTGTTAGCAGGAGGTAGCATTTCACTAACGTGGTGGAACAGTACGTGTGCACACCCCTCTACGTTCTGACTGATGGTTCGGCCCCATTCAACTTCTGGGTCTCCAAATTGTCCACGTGGCCAGAGCTAGCATTATATGCCTTGGAGGTGCTGGCCTGCCCAGCGGCCAGCGTTTTGTCTGAACGTGTATTCAGCACGGCAGGTGGCGTCATTACTGACAAACGCAGCCGCCTGTCCACAGTCAACCTGGACAAGCTGACGTTCATAAAAATGAACCAGGCATGGATCCCACAGGACCTGTCCATCCCTTGTGCAGAATAGACATTTATAACTCCAAGGGACTTCTTTATTGAATACTCTTTTTTTAATGTTACCATTATTTTGCGGGGCAACCCAAAGTTGAATGAACCTCTCCTCCGTCTGGGTGCCAGGGGCCTAAAAATCTGAAAGTGGCCTGATTGGTGGGTGACATGAAGCCTGATTCTCTGCTTTGGGATCTCTCTCCTCTGTCTGGGTGCTGGGGCCTTAAATAACTAAAAGTGGCCTTCTCCATTGGTGGGTGACATGATGCCTCTTTTGCTGCTATGGGACTTCTTTCCTCTATCTGGGTGTCAGGGGCCTAACTTTCACGTACTTGCTTGCTGTCTTGGTGGCAGACATTTAACTCTTTTTACTGTCTAATGACCGCCCCATTGTCTGGGTGTCAGGGGCCTATATGTTGTTTAATCATTTGTTGTCTTGGTGGGAGATATTAAACTCTTTTTACTGTCTAATGACCGCCCCATTGTCTGGGTGTCAGTGGCCTATATTTTGTTTAATTGCTTGCTGTCTGGGTGAGACACATTAAACTCTTTTTACTGTAAAATGACCTCTCCTCTGTCTGGGTGTCAGGGGCCTACATAAATGATAATAGCCTGTTCCATTGCAGGTTGACCTGAGGCCTGTTGTTACGGGACCGCTCTCCTCCTTGCAGGTGCCATGGCCCTGAGTCTGTGAATAAGGCCTGTGGCACTGCAAGTTGCCAATTGATATTGTTTAATTTTTATTGATTATATATTATTTTAAGTAATTTCCCTATCCACATTTGTTTGTAGGGGATTTAGCTACATTTTGCTGCCTTTTGTAACCCTCTAGCCCTTTACTGGGCTATTTTACAGCCTTTCTTTTGAGTGCCCAAAAAGTTCGGGTCCCTATTGACTTCAATGGGGTTCGGGTTCGGGGTGAAGTTCGGGTCGAGTTCAGATCCCGAACCCAAACATTTTTGGGAAGTTCGGCCGAACGTCTCGAACCCGAACATCCAGGTGTTCGCTCAACTCTAATCCTGAGACCATTGTATCTTGAAGGGATCACTGTATTAGCTCAGTCATCGTGAAGCTATAGTACATAGAGTATATGATATGTAGACAGGATCGGACTGGCCCACAGGGGAATAGGTGAATCCCCCGGTGGGCCCCTGATACAGATGGGCCCCCAGTCCCCCTACACAGCATCTCAAATAGCCTATATATATATATATATATATATATATATATATAAAAACTACCCTGTTTATTAGATGCATTGGGTGGCTGAGATGAGATGTTGCAGGGACCCCCAAAATCTATCAACCTGAGTTTCTTATTGCTGCCTACGTGAGCAGATAGTATTTTCATGTACAGTAGCTATACAGTGGGTCCCAAAATGAATTTTACAGGTGGACCCTAGGCACCCCAGTCTGGCACTGTATGTAGATGCTAGGAGACAGCTCTGCTCTCATGTCTAGCCCTGCCGATCAAGGGGAGAGGGTAATATGCAAAATAACTGTGGAGCCCCAGTTATGGGTCTTCAACACAGTGAAAGCCAGATATCCCTCAGAGGAAGGAAAACCGAGCAAAGGGGTGTCTCAATTACAGTGATCACTAGATCCACCATATTAAGTGGCCCCAAGTCAAGATCCCGCTTTTTTACAAGCCTAAACGATGAGACGGGGAAGACCTAAGCCAGTTATTCATCCACAGACAGCTGTTTCGGGGTGTTACTTCTACAGTGGAGTAGGATTCTGGCTAACCGGAAGTAATGCCTTGGAGACTACTCAAACAAAAATTTTTTTTGCATATTATTCTCTCTCAGGGAGCTTTGCACTTTGGATTGCTGTGTTGAGACTCTTAAATGAGGCTCCACTGTGTTTTCTGTAGTTGGTCTCCCTAAGATCAGCTATTGTTTTGTTTAATCAAGGGGAGGGGGAAGTGTGCAGAGCACAGGCTGTGCTACAAAGCAGTGCTGAAATGATTCAGCACTGCCTCCTGGTGCTCCAAATGCTCATTTGCGTATGAATAAAAACACAGCTATCTCTTCAGCAGTTTATCATACTGACAAAAGTAGGGTATAGTTTTAATCAGCATTACCAACTGTACCAGGATATATAAGTGGTTTAATAGGGTTGATACTGCCTAATTAGGGGTTGCAGCTTTAAATTTGCACCAAGTGAATTTATGCTTTGGTTTTCCACCACATATTTCACCCTTTACAATAGAGAGGGGGAAATCTACAGTCATTTCAATGGCAAAAATAGAATGTAATACATACAACTTTTTCAACAGTTTTTGCCACAGTTTGGCAGCAAATTCTGCTGAGGACTTTTCTGTCATATGTGAACATACCTCAACAGTGTAGCTCCACTCTACTTTATATCTGTATAACCATATGTAGGTAGCTGATCATATCAAATAATACATGCAACAGAATAAGTCTGTCTCCACAAAATGCTTAGTAAACTGCTTACATTTAGCTTACAGTATATGTCTATATCAGATTGACCCTTCGGGCAGTGTGCACGTTCTTTCTACTCAGAGATACTCTGGGTGGTTTGGTTTATTCACACAAAGTAGCAGTGGATGCTCACAGTTGCAGTTTCTGAAGGTTTGATGTATACCAGATCTCATTATGATACTGTCCTCAAGATGAAGAAATAGCTGTCTGCAGTAAACTGGAGGAAGTAGTACTTTATATAGTTGCAGAGAAACCTCCGATAAGCAGTAAACAATGTATTTAATTTCACATATTTTTTATCGTGTCATTCAATATCAAGTTCACCAAGTGGAGGCTTAGAGGATGGAGCAGAACCTCAATACACTTTGTAGACAAATGATCTCTACGTCTGTGTTACTCATCAAAAACATTTGTAATTATGGAAACTGAAGCTTCTCTATAACCATCAGGGTCAGTAAGAAACTGACAAAAAGGCGTAATCTAAACCTGAAGACTCCCAACCTTCAAAAATGCATTACATGGAGTACTAGAGCTGTGTATGATCTGAAAATAAGCACTACCTACTTGTCTTGTGCTTTATGTACTAATGGAACTTCATCAAGCCTAACATGATTAAAAGGTGTTCTCCAGTTTCATTGACCCAGCATACTTTGCTTTATAATAGTTCACTATGCTTGCTCCGTCTGCCACACTTTTCTCTCTACAGTAATTACTCCTATTTCACCTCCCCTATTTATGTTAACTAGGTGGAGCAATCCATGTGAAACATTACAGATCAAAGCATGCTGGTTTGGAACTAAAACCAAGGAGAAAGCTGATGAAAACAGAAAGTTCTGCATGTAAACATCCTGCCATGATCCAGTGATGCTCAGAAAAGTAGAAGAAAAGTGCTGACATAAAAACCAGCTACATAGGGTAAAAATATGCCATGTTTGCGGTTTTATAAGCAGATAGAAAAAAATCATTATGAAACCGTAGAACACCTTTAAAGGACTTGTACAATATTATATATTTAAAATGTCTGGTAAAACATACAATGCAACAGCACTCTGCAAACCAAATATAGTACAGTATAGTAATGCTAATGCTATGCTTATTTTATAAATGAGATGCTTGACAAATACATTTTGTACAAAATTATTTGGGCATGTCTGCCACACGTCAAGGTGATCTCTGTAAGACGGGAACCTAACACTAAATTCTACCTGTTATTTGCCATGACGGCTACCATAACATTCAGGAGTGTAGGTTCCACATGCATGCTGGGCCCACCTTAATTTTTGTAATTTTTGGTGCCAAAAGGGCCTCCATTGAATTCAGGGAATGCAGGTACCAACATGCCTGCCGAGCCCACTACACACCTCCCCTGGTACCAGATGGCTACCAACAAATGCAATGAGAGTCTACCCTATACCTCTCCTGGTGCCAATTTTTGCAAATCTGACATCTACAATCTTTGTCACTTTATGTGGTTATTACTCGGGAACGCTTTTACTTATCCAAGTGGTATTGAAACAGTTTTCTGGGGACACATTGTACTTCCTGTTAGTGATACACTTGAGTCAATATGTTTCACCTTTATTTAATAAAAAAAATCCAAAATTTACTGAAAATTTTCAATATTGAAAATTTGAATTTCTCTGCTTTTAATGTAGATAGTGATACCTCATAAAATAGATATCACTTTACATTTCCCATATGTCTACTTTATGTGGGCATATTTTGAAAATGTAATTTTAAGGCTTAGAATTCTAGAAGCAAATTTCCCCAAAAAACTTTTTTAAGGATCAGTTCAGTAATGAAGTCACTTTGTAGGGCTTACATAGTAGAAAGCACCCACAAATTACCCCATTTTAGAAACTACACCCTTCAATTTATTCAAAACTTATTTTACAAACTTTGTCAACCCTTTAGGTGTTCCACAAGAATAAATGGAAATAGAAATAAATGGAGAGAATAAATGAAAAACATTTCGAAACTTCACATTTTGTTGCAGATTTTCATGCTTGCATTGCCTTACATAGCGTACTGCTCGACGCGTTTCATCCCCAAAAGGCAAATCATCAGGAGCCAGCTAATTGCATTGATTGCTAGATTTTAGCGCTGTATGGGCGCCGCCACATGAAGTTCCGGGCACGCTGCCGCATACCCTTCATGTGGCAGCATCCATACAGCGCTGAAATCTAGCGATCAATTCAATTAGCTGGCTCCTGATGATTCACCTTTTGGTAATGAAAGGCCAAGAGCAGGATGCTATGTAAGGCAATGCATGCCTTCACTAGTCAGCACGTAATCAACAGCTGTTTAGGTGTGGGGTGTTCTTCTCATGTGGCACGCCATTGGGGTGTTCTACAGCAAACTTTAGGTCCAAATCTGACCATCGTGAATTGCAAACAGTGCTTCTTGGAATGGCACCCCTCTGATATTTGCTAGCCCACACTTTTCTGACTGGTGCTTTAATACATTTTTAGATGAGGGGACACTCATTATACCCTTACCTGGAGGATACACATAAAGATTTATTATTTCATTTATTTATTTTATTTTTGATCCAAATTTTTTTGCGGAGAATTTTGTTAAACAACAGCTATTTCCTGGCTGCAGAAAGCATTTATAGTGGTGTAGAACACCGTGCCTTTCAGTAACATGCATAGGGAGTCTGCTTTGATAGTGAAATAATACTAAGAGTCTGTATGACATGCAGATGACAGGCGCCTCTCTTAGAATCACTGCACACTTTACTTATTTGGGCAGTCACGGGGCCAAAACTGACTAAATAACTCAAGTATGAACTCAGCCTTAAAGGTCGACGTTAGCGCCAAGAAGAAGTGCACTACTTTTACACCGTCACCAGCTGATTCCACATAGATGTGTACAGAACCAGTTCTATTAACCGCTTTCCGACCGCCGAACGCAGGATTGCGTCCTGGCAATGGTCGGTTTGTTCCTCCTTGACGCGTGGGCGCGTCATCTCGCGAGATGCGCGATTTCCTGTGAGCACGCGCGTGCGCGCGTTCACAGGATCGCGTCGGGGAGAACTTTAACTACAGCCTGCCAGCGCTGATCATGCGCTGGCAGGCTGTAGATGTTAAAAAAAAATCGCATATCAGACCCTGTTTTTTTAACAGCGTCTGATATGCTTGCTGTTCGTTCCTTTAGTGGTCCCTTTTGCTTGGGACCACCAAAGGAAACTTTTGTAAGTGCACCAATCACCACAAAGACCCCCCCATCCATCCCCCCCGTCACTGATTAACCCCTGATTAACCCATGATCACCCCATGTCACCCCCCCTGTCACTAATCACCCCCCTGTAAGGCTCATTCAGACGTCCGTATGTGTTTTGCGGATCCGCAAAACACGGACACTGGCAATGTGCTTTCCGCACATTGCCAGAACTATATAGAAAATGCCTTTTCTTGTCCGCAATTGCGGACAAGAATAGGACATGCTCTATCTTTTGCGGAGCTGCGGTCGGATGTTTGGGGGCCGAAACCCGGAAGTTTGCGGCCGCAGCTCCGCAAATGCTGATGCAGCAAGCACATAATGTGCTCTCCGCATCACCGCCAGCCCCATTCACACTGAATGGGTCCGCATCTATTCCGCAGAATAGATGCGAACATTTTTGCGGACGTGTGAATGGGGCCTTACTACTTTTTTTTTTTTTTTGCACATTTTTTGGCAGAGATTCTTTCATCCACATTGATCGATGCGAATGAAGAAATCTGTGCCGTTCATTTTTTTTTTTCAGCCCAGAGGCAAAAAAAAAAATCTCATTACCTGCATGCTCAATATAGGGAGAATCGCAGAAACTCCTAATGCTGGCCATACGTGTAATGATTGCGGAGACCCTCAAATGCCAGGGCAGAACAAACACCCCACATGAGACCCCATTTTAGAAAGAAGATACCCCAAGGTATTCTGTGCTGGGTATGGTGAGTTCATGTAAAATTTTATTTTTTGTCACTAGTTAGTGGAAATTTGAGACTTTGTAAAAAATATATATATCAATTTCCGCTAACTTGTGCCAAAAAAAAAAAAATTCTGTGAACTTGCCATGCCCCTCACGGAATACCTTGGGGTGTCTTCTTTCCACAATGGGGTCACTTGTGGGGTATTTATACTACCCTGGCATTTTAGGGGCCCTAAATCGTGAGAATCCATATGCGTAAAAATGCCCTGTGAAATCCTAAAGGTACTCATTGGAATTTGGGCCCCTTTGTGCATTTTGGCTGCAAAAAAGTGGCACACGTGTGGTATTGCCGTACTCAGGAGAAGTAGGGCAATGAGTTTTGGGGTGTATTTTTATATATACCCATACTTTGTGTGAGAAATATCGCTGTAAACGACAACTTTTTAATTTTTTTATACAAAGTTGTCAGTTTACAGAGATATTTCTCTCACCCAACATGGGTATATGTAAAAATACACCCCAAAAAACATTGCCCTACTCCTCCTGAGTACGGCAATACCACATGTGTGACACTTTTTTGCAGCCTAGGTGTGCAAAGGAGCCCTAATTCCAACGAGCACCTTTAGGTTTTACAAGGTTGCTCACAATTTTGCCCCGCCCAAAATGCCAGAACAGTACAAACACCCCACAAATGACCCCATTATTGAAAGAAGACACCCCAAGGTATCCACTGAGGGGCATAGTGAGTCCATGAAAAATTGAACTTTTTGTCAAAAGTTAGCAGAAAGGGAGACTTTGTGAGAACAAACAATAAAAAATCTATTTCCGCTAACTTGTGCCAAAAAAACAAAATCTTCTATGAACTCGCCATGCCCCTCACGGAATACCTTGGGGTGTCTTCTTTCCAAAATGGGGTCACATGTGGGGTATTTATACTGCCCTGGCATTTTAGGGGCCCTAAAGCGTGAGAAGAAAAATGCGTAAAAATGCCCTCCTAAAAGGTACTCATTTGTTTTAGGGCCCCTTTGCACATCTTGGCTGCAAAAAAGTGTCACTCATGTGGTATCGCCGTACTCAGGAGAAGTAGGTCAATGTGTTTTGGGGTGTATTTTTACATATACCCATGCTGGGTGAGAGAAATATCTCTGTAAATTGACAACTTTGTATACATTTTTTTAAAAAGTTGTCATTTACAGAGATATTTCTCACACCCAGCATGGGTATATGTAAAGATACACCCCAAAACACATTGCCCTACTTCTCCTGAGTACGGCGATACCACATGAGTGACACTTTTTTGCAGCCAAGATGCGCAAAGGGGCCCTAAAACCAATGAGTACCTTTAGGATTTCTCAGGACATTTTTACGCATTTTGGATTCTCACGCTTTAGGGCCCCTAAAGTGCCAGGGCAGTATAAGTACCCCACATGTGACCCCATTTTGGAAAGAAAACACCCCAAGATATTTTGTGAGGGGCATGGCGAGTTCACAGAAATTTTTTTTTTTTTTTGGCACAAGTTAGCGGAAATTGATATATATTTTTTTTTACAAAGTCTCAAATTTCCACTAACTAGTGACAAAAAATAAAATTTTACATGAACTCACCATACCCAGCACGGAATACCTTGGGGTGTCTTCTTTCTAAAATGGGGTCATTTGTGGGGTATTTATACTGCCCTGGCATTTTAGGGGCCCCTAAAGTGTGAGAAGAAGTCTGGAATCCAAATGTGTAAAAATGCCCTGTGAAATACTAAAGGTACTCATTGGAATTTGGGCCCCTTTGCGCATCTTGGCTGCAAAAAAGTGTCACACATGTGGTATCGCCGTACTCAGGAGAAGTAGGGCAATGAGTTTTGGGGTGTATTTTTACATATAACCATGCTGGATGTGAGAAATATCTCTGTAAACGACAACTTTTTAATTTTTTTATACAAAGTTGTCAGTTTACAGAGATATTTCTCTCACCCAACATGGGTATATGTAAAAATACACCCCAAAACACATTGCCCTACTTCTCCTGAGTATGGCGATGCCACATGAGTGACACTTGTTTTGCAGCCTGGGTGTCACGACTGTGACTGATCCAGATAGGTCTGGGAAGAGAAGGTCGCAGCGACTTGCTACTCGCGATAGCTTGTGAGTTTGCTCCGTGGTTCAGGGTATGTCATCCGGGTTTTGCCTTGTGAACCTTTTTGTCCTGACTGGGAGTTTGTAGGCATTCTTCTCAGGTGAGTGCTGTCTGCCACTCCCAGCTACTATATTAGTTTCAGTTTCACTTGCAGTCATTGCCAGATATAGTCCTTACTTCCAGTGCTATTCTGACCTTTGAAGGAGATCGTTTGACGGTATTGCTGTGGAGCTCTTGTCTGGCGTGGACTGTCGTTGTTGGGATCATCCTCTCTGCTCGTGACTGGATAAGTCTATCTCTGCTGGAGATTGTTTGTTTGTTACTGTCTTCCCCTGTTGTTCTCCTAGACATGAGTGATGGTGACTAGCGCTCCCATCTGCCTTTCCCCAGTCTAGTCTTCTGAGGGTGACTCAGGGTTTAGGCATCCTGCTCGCCGCACGGGTTCACACCCCGTCTAGGGTATCAGGGCAGACAGGTGCCAGCGTAGGGTTTGTCAGGGGTGGCCGTTCTATTTCCCATCCGTAGATAAGGGTCCCCCTTCCCCTCCGTCTGGTGCGACATGACTGCTGCTGGGATAGCGGTCGTGACATTATATCTGGCCTTTTAAAAAAAAAAAAAAAGTGACATTTCCTTTTTTTTTTTTTTTGCCTGCTGTTTTGCTTTGTATTCTTCTGTTCCACTATGGATCCGGTTACGGTTTTGGCGAAACAATTACAGAGGTTATCCCTTGAAGTGGCAGGATTAAAAGCAACAGTACTGCAGCAGCAGCAGCAATCCTTGGGTTCCACCGTTGCTACGGGAAACCAAGGTACTCCTGAGCCAAAAGTGGCTTTTCCTGATAGGTTCTTAGGAGGGAGAGACCAATTTGTAACCTTCAGAGAAGCTTGTAAATTGTTCTTCAGGTTACGCCCTAGATCCTCCGGCGGTGAGGAACAACGGGTGGGCATTGTAATTTCTCTCCTGCAAGGAGATCCGCAGGCTTGGGCTTTCTCCTTACCATCAGACTCTCCGGCCTTGCGATCAGTGGAGGAGTTTTTTGAAGCCTTGGGTCTCGTGTATGATGACCCGGACAGGGTCTCACTGGCTGAGTCTAAGCTACGTAGACTTCGGCAGGAGAACCGGTCAGCTGAACTATATTGTTCCGAATTCCGTAGGTGGGCTACTGATACATTATAGAACGACTCGGCCCTTAGGAGTCAGTTCTGCCAGGGGTTGTCTGAAAAATTAAAAGACGCGCTGGCTGTATACGAGGTCCCTGGGTCTCTTGAGGCTGCTATGTCTCTGTCCATAAGAATCGACAGACGACTCAGGGAGAGACTATTAAATTCTACAGAGGCCTCTATAGGGCAGGGATCGGTTTGTTGTGATCCAGTCGAACCAATGCAAATAGGGGGCGCCACTAGACGGGTGAATCCTCCTAAGGTCCGCCATAGGTCAGAGGTTTGTTTTCGTTGTGGGGGGAGGGGTCATTTTGTAAAGGTATGTCCCTCAGAACCCAAGAGATCACAAACAAAGGAGCCGCCGAAAACTAGAGTCCCCAGACTGTGCGGAGGATAACAGTCTGGGCGTATTCGTTTCCTCCATACGCATGTCTCAGTTTTTGTTGTCCGCTACCGTTGTGGCGGGCAATAAGACTGAGATCTGTTCCGTCTTTTTGGACAGTGGGGCGGGGGTCAACTTGGTGGATTCACGGTTTGCTCAGGCTCTGGGTTTTACTCCGGAACCGGTACGCAGAACTATTCCTGTTTTTGCCATCGACTCCTCCCCTCTTACTCAGAGAGAGTTAACTCAGATCGTCCATAATATCCATCTGCAGGTAGGGGACCTCCATAAAGAGCATATCTCTTGTTATGTCCTGGACGGTCTTCCGGCTCCTATGGTATTGGGGCTTCCCTGGCTGGTGACTCACAATCCCGTGGTGGATTGGCAGGCCGGGGAGATTGTGGAGTGGAGTGAACATTGTAAGGACAACTGCTTGAGTAGTAGGTGCTCAACACTCTCTGTAACATCTCTACCTGCCTTTCTGTCGGATTTTATGGATGTGTTCTCTGAGAAGGGTTGTCAGGGGTTACCACCTCATCGTCCATATGATTGCCCAATTAATCTGTTACCTGGGGCAAAACTACCTAAAACCCGGTTATACAATCTTTCCGGCCCGGAGAGGAAGGCTATGAAAGATTATATTTCGGAGAGTTTGGCTAAGGGACACATCAGACCCTCTTCTTCACCCGTGGCTGCAGGGTTCGTTTTCGTTAAAAAGAAAGATGGGGGCCTGCGTCCTTGCCTGGATTTCCGGGAATTAAACCGGACAACTATCCGAGATCCCTATCCTCTTCCTATCATTCCCGACCTCTTTAATCAGGTTGCTGGTGCTAAATGGTTCTCCAAAATGGATCTCAGAGGAGCCTATAACCTGGTTTGCATCAAAGAGGGGGATGAGTGGAAGACGGCTTTTAATACTCCGGAAGGGCATTATGAAAATCTGGTCATGCCATTTGGTCTTACTAATGCGCCTGCAGTGTTCCAACATTTTGTCAACGATATTTTTAGTCACCTTATCGGGAGATTTGTTGTGATATATCTTGATGACATCCTGGTCTATTCTCCGGATCTGGATACACATAAGATCCATGTGAGACAAGTGCTGCAGATATTAAGGGCCAACAAATTGTTTGCTAAATTAGAGAAATGTGTGTTCGCCGTAAAAGAACTGCCATTTCTGTGGTATGTGTTGTCAGATTCAGGTTTCCGCATGGATCCAGAGAAAGTCCGGGCAATTATGGACTGGGATCTGCCTGAGAACCTGAAGGCATTGCAACGCTTCCTGGGGTTTGCCAATTTTTATAAAAAGTTTATAAAGAACTATTCCTTGGTGGTCAAACCACTGACGGACATGACCCGAAAGGGATCCGATTTTTCCAAATGGTCACATGCAGCCAAAACTGCCTTTACATCTCTGAAGGAAAGATTCACCTCGGCTCCTATTCTCGTACAGCCAGATGTCTCGCTTCCTTTTATTGTAGAGGTTGACGCATCAGAGGTGGTGGTGGGAGCGGTACTATCTCAGGGCCCGTCCCCTGGTGAATGGCGTCCGTGTGCTTTCTTTTCGAATAAATTGTCTACTGCAGAAAGGAACTATGACATTGGCAACAGGGAACTTTTGGCTATCAAGTTGGCCTTAGAGGAGTGGCGTCATTTTTTGGAGGGGGCGGTTCATCCCGTCACAGTGATTACTGATCACAAAAACTTAGTATATCTGGAGTCTGCTAAACGTCTCACCCCTAGACAGGCTCGGTGGTCGTTATTTTCTACTAGGTTTAATTTTGTAATAACCTATCGCCCGGGGGCAAAAAATACTAAGGCGGATGCATTGTCTCGAAGTTTTCCTGGAGGGGGTGATGATGATGTTCCAGAGCCTATTTTGCAAAAGGGGGTGGTGGTCTCTGCATTACACTCAGGTTTAGAGGGGAGGGTGTTGGAAGCTCAGGGGGACGCCCCGGCCTCCTGCCCCTCAGGTAAACTGTTTGTGCCAGAAAATTTACGCCTGGAGATACTAAAGAAACACCATAACTCCGCACTGGCAGGACACCCAGGTAGTAAGGCAACCTCTGAATTAGTGTCTCGTCGGTTCTGGTGGCCTAAGTGGCGCCAGGAGGTGCCGTCTGGTGCGACATGACTGCTGCTGGGATAGCGGTCGTGACACTGGGTGCGCAAAGGGGCCCAAATTCCAACGAGTACCTTTAGATTTTACATGGCTGCTCACAATTTAGCCCCACCCAAAATGCTAGAACAGTAAACACACCCCACAATGACCCCATTTCGGAAAGTAGACACCCCAAGGTATTCACTGAGGGGCATAGTGAGTCCGTGGGAGATTTTTTTTTTTTTTGCCAGAAGTTAGCAACTTGTGAAAAAAAATGAAATCATACATGAACTCAACATGCCCCTCCGCGAATACTTTGGGGTGTCTTCTTTCTAAAATGATGTCATTTGGGGGGTATTTATACTTTCCTGGCATTCTAGCACCTGAAGAAACATGACAGGTGCTCAGAAAGTCAGAGCTGCTTCAAAATGCGGAAATTCACTTTTTTGCACCATGGTTTGTAAACGCTATAACTTTTACCCAAACCACTAAATATACACTTATTGGATTTTTTTTTTATCAAAGACATGTAGAACAATAAATTTTGCGAAAAAGTTATATATAAAAAATTACCACGGAAAGTGAAAAATGTCATTTTTTTGCAAAAATTTCGGTCATTTTTGATTAATACCAAAAAAAGTTAAAATGTCAGCAGCAATGAAATACCACCAAATGAAAGCTCTATTAGTGAGAAGAAAAGGAGGTAAAATTCATTTGGGTGGTAAGTTGTATGACGGAGCAATAAACTGTGAAAGTAGTGTAGTGCAGAATTGTAAAAAGTGGCCTGGTCATTAAGGGTGTTTAAGCTAGGGGGGGCTAAATGACAGAGTCTGGAAGTGGCGGCAGCATCAGGAGGAGGCCACAGAGTGGATAAATTACAGTGTGGAGGTAGTGGCAGAATCAGGAGGCCACATAGCGGAACAATGATAGAGAGTGAAGGTGGCGGCATCAAGAGGTCACAGAGTGGCAAGTTGACATAGTGTAGAGGTGACAGCAGCATCAGGAGACCACAGAGTGGAGAGGTGACATAGTATGGAGGTGGCGGAAGAATCAGGAGGCCACAGAGTAGCAATGTGACATAGTGTGGAGGAGGCAGCACAGTGTGCATGCACGGTCATCCTCCATTATGCCATGCGTGTTCTGATAATAGCTGATTATTGGTGCTGCTATTTTTAGAAATTCTATAGCAGTGAATGGAGATAATGCTGCACATGCACACTGTTAAGGGGAACGTGTGGGTGACACACTGTTATGGGCGACCTGTGGATGTCACACTGTTATGGGGGACCTGTGGATGTCACAATGTTATAGGGGATCTGTGGAGGACACACTGTTATGGAGGGTCTGTGGATGACACACTGTTATGGGGAACCTGTGGATGACACACTGTTATGGGGAACCTGTGGATGACAATGTTATGGAGGATCTGTGGATAATACTGTTATGGGGGATTTGTGGATGACACACTGCTAAGGAGGATCTGTGGATGTCACACTGTTATGGGGGGTCTGTGGAGGACACTGTTATGGGTAACGTGTGGATGACACACTGTTATATGGGATCTGTGGATGTCACACTGTTATGGGGATCTTTGGATGTCACACTGTTATGGGGAACGTGTGGGTGACACACTGTTATGAGGGACCTGTGGATGTCACACTGTTATGGGGCACCTGTGGATGACAATGTTATGGAGGTTCTGTGGATAATATTGTTTTGGAGCATCTGTGGATGACACGCTGTTATGGAGGATCTGTGGATGACACACTGTTATGGGGGGGTCTGTGGAGGACACTGTTATGGATAACGTGTGGATGACACACTGTTATATGGGATCTGTGGATGTCACACTGTTATGGGGAACGTGTGGGTGACACACTGTTATGGGGGACCTATGGATGTCACACTATAATGGGGGACCTGTGGATGTCACACTGCTATTGGAGACTTGTAGATGTCACAATGTTATGAGGGATCTGTGGAGGACACTGTTATTTGGGATCTGTGGATGTCACACTGTTATGGGGGGACCTGTGGATGTCACTCTGTTATGGGGGGACCTGTGGATGTCACACTGTTATTGGGGACCTATGGATGTCACACTGTTATGGGGGACCTGTGGATGTCACACTGTTATGGGGGACCTGTGGATGTCACACTGTTATGGGGGACCTGTGGATGTCACACTGTTATGGGGGAACTGTGGTAAACACACTGTTATGGGGGATCTGTGGATGACACACTGTTATGGGGCATCTAGCTGTGATATGGCCACAATGTGTAACATAGTTTTACAGATTCCTTTATTAGCAGTCCTGGTCTGCCCCCCCCCCCCCCCCAAATACTTAAAAAAGAAGAAAACTGCTAATTTGGACTCATGTTCTTAATCTATACTCCAACGCGAGGTATCAGCAAATGTGTCCTCCACATCTTGGCTAGCCAGTAGCTGCTGACTGTCTTCTAGTAGCTCGTCCTCACTGTATAGTGGAGCTGAGCCCACAGCATACAATACTTCTCTGGCTAAGTGAACAGAAAAGGACAGAGGCAGGTTGAGGACAGGTGAGGGCACAGGGCCTGCTCCGAGGCCATGCCAACTAAGGGTTCTGTCTGATGAACCCACTGAATCTTGGCTGGGGGTGTCTGATGTCACTTGGGACGAAGTGGATGACTGAGTCAACCATTCAAGCACCGCTGGGTTGCTGGTCAAGAATAAATAAATAAAAAGGAAATTAAAACACCCCAAAAAAGTTTGTAATTTTCTCACTTCACCACACAATGGATAATAAGCCCTTTTTTTCCCACTAATACACACAAAAAAGGGCTTTAGAACATATATCTACACCGCTGAACAGCAAATATATTTTTATTTTGCCTCTATTACACGACAAAATGGGCTTTATAACATATAACTGCACCGCTGAATGGCAAATATATTTTACTTCTGCCACTAATATATTCCACAAAAGGCTTTAGAACAGATAACTGCACTGCTGTAGAGCAAATATATTTTTATTTTGTCACTATTACACAACAAAAAGGGCTTTAGAACATATAACTGCACCGCTGAACGGCAAATATATTTTACTTTTGCCACTAAAACACGCCAAAAGGTCTGTAATTTTCGCACTTTACCACACAACGGCTAATAAGCCCTTCTTTCCCACTAATACAAGCCAAAAAATGCTTTAGAACATATAACTGCACCGCACAGGGGCAAATAAGACATAGAAATATTCCCTTGTAATAAACCCTGTTAATGGCTGTATAACAAGAATGGTTTGCTGGAATTGCAGAGCTGTATAATGGCAAATTGGGTCCCCAGTCAGTGCAGCAAGGTGTAGTAGGATTGTTCCTATAACCCAGGCTGTAACCTCCCCCACTGAACCCTGTTCAACATAAATGCTACAGAATTATTCCTCCCTATCCTTTATCTACACCTTAAATAATCTTTCCCTGCACTTGTAAATTTTTTTTTTTTAGCACAATGAAGTTTTTATAACACTGTCCCTAGCGCCTGCTGACGTCTCTCCCTGCACTAAGCACACTGGTAAATGGCAAAATCCAAGATGGCTGAGGCTATTTATAGGGCTGTGACATCACAGGGCTTGCTGGCTGGCTGCTGACTGGCTGCATGCATGGCATTATGGGTGATCCCACCTCCCCAATGTTCCTTGCTCCTTGTCCTCATACGTACACCAAAAAATATCGTAGGATAACTGCCAATATAACTGGAAAATCCTCATAGAGTACACCAAAATAGCAAATCCGGATAATATTAAAACAACAGTTTTATTATTACTTTTAAAATGAAATTCATCTTCATAAAATACAATACAGTACAACTCAGCATGGTTGGCGATGTTAAAGACACAAAGGGACAAAAACCCTCATAGGAGGTAATAAACCGCACATTTCATAATGTCAGGATAACATGTATGAGGACCGATGGTATTAGTTTAATCCACTGGTTAGAAACAGTATTAAGGAATTTTCAATATAGCAATAGGTTGCAGTCAATCCTGGCATATAGCCAACCGTACCAAACATCATCTTATGCTAAAATGTTCTTATGTGAAAACTGGCCCCCTCTCTGAAGTTATACCTGGTGACTTGTGATAACCGCTGTACCTCCCATGCCCCAACGCGCCTTTCGCTGCAATGGCTTCCTCAAGGGATCGTGTTGTCCTTACACGTGCAGCAGCCATTTTTGGAAAAAATGTGATTCCTTACCACGAATCGTGAGGAAATTCGGATTCGGTGCGAATCAAATTTTTCCTGAAATTCGTATCGAATTCCACTTCGTCAACTTTGATTCGCTCATCTCTAATTACAATGCTATAACATTATGTGAACAATTAATATTGTCTACGATGATCTCAGTGCTTTAAATACAGATATAGCAGGGGTAAGACTCCAACCCTTAACTCAAATTTCATTATCTCATCGAGTGAAACAAAAGCCATTGAGAAGCAATTGCTTAACCAGTTTAGTTAAATATAGTTTAATGTAACTATAGTATGTGCTGTAGTGCTGCCAGTATTTATTTAGATTTCACTGAGCTATTTGGCTACAGTTATTATAATAGCATAATATTGATGTGTAGTAAAGTATTAAAGCATCCTAACAAAAAAAATAAAAATACAACGTAAATAATCTACCTTTAAAAAGAGAATGGTTAACTTGTATTTATTGTTTTTAGGTTCCAACCATCTTACCAATAGATGATCCGGAAACGATAAACCATTTTCAGCTTAAATATGTTAACAGATGTTGAGCATTAGAATAAGCTTCAACTCTGTTGCATATTCAGTATTCATGTGAAAAAAAAATTTTCGGCCCACAGATGTGTCCAGTTAAAGTTTTGTGTTATGGTTATGAAATATATTGGTAATGACATGCATGATAATTGTTCTCTCTAGTAATTGTACAAGTCTCTATCCAATTAATAGACTGCAGCCTGAGTTTTTTTTTTTTAGGTAATGGCTGCTTCTCATTATTGGAAACCTACTTATGTTGAGTCCTGGTAACTGTGTACTTCTAATAAACACAGGCTAAAGAAGAAATCAACCTTAGAGGGCATCTGTCAGCAGGTTTGTACCTAGGAAACTGGCTGACCTGTTACATGTGCTCTTGGCAGCTGAAGGCATCTGTGTTGGTCCCATGTTTATATGTTCCTGTATTGCTGAGAAAAATTATGTTATAAAATATGCAAATGAGCCTCTAGTAGAAATGGGGGCTCCCTACATTGTGTCGGTCCCATGTTTATATATGCCTGCAATGCTGAGAAAATTGATGTTAGGATATGTACAAATGAGCTCTCTCTGCAACTGTTACACCCTCTCAACTGTGATTTACAGGGCCAGACATGATGCCATTTTCACTGCCTGGTTCTGTCAAAGTGCAGAGAACATGGAAGTTGCAGAGAGAGCTGAGCCTCTAGGTGTAACAACAATGTCCCCGTTGTTCCTAGAGGCTCATTTGCAAAAATTAAAACATAATTTTTCTCAGCAGTGTGGACACATATGAATAAAGGACCAACACAGATGCCTTCATCTGCCAGTGCACATGCAACAGGTTAGCCAGTTTCATAGGTACAAAACTGCTGACAGATGCCCTTTAAAAAAATCAGAAACTGAAAATACCATTGTCTGTGAGCTCTTATTTTACCTCATTACTTCCAACATCACCCCTCCAATCTGCCCTGCTAGGCTTTGTTTTGCAGCAGTGATGACTCCACATGACTATTGCAGTCAAGCACTGGCCTCTACAGTCATTTGCCATAAACCGCCGAGGTCAGTTATTGTCTACAGCAGTGTCTGGTGTACACTGACAGCCAAGAAGATGACATGGATGCAGCAGTGGGGAGGATCAAATCCACAATGCTAGCAGCAGTAGGGGTGAAATAGGTGAGTTTAGATTTTTATTATTTTGTGACAATTCCAGCCTTGGTTGGTTAAAAGATGGCTGCACAATACATAATAAACTGATTCAGGGCACTGCAGGAACCAGCTAAATTGCTTTTGTGCTGAGAAGTCCCAGGTACTTGGGCGTTGCTCAGTGCAAAAGAGGCGCCACCCTCAATATAAACTATAAGAGAGAGTTCAGACTAAGCAAATATATATCTACACTCACAAGTGCATAGACATAAGGCAAACAAGGTTGGTTGAAAGATGGCTGCACAATACATCATAAACTGATAGCAAAAAATAAGAAAAGGAGCTCATTCCAAAAACATGGAATGAAGGAAGCTCTTGGCGCACATTTTTGATCAAAAGTATGTTGGGCCCAAGTACCACATCACGGCGGCTTCCACACAAGGGTCCCTAACATTACAGATACTGCCTTTCATGGACTTACCAGTCTCCTTTCATTCAGGGCACTGCAGGAACCAGCTAAATTGCTTTTGTGCTGAAAGTCCCAGGTACTTGGGCGTTGCTCAGTCTTTTGTGAATTAGCAATGTGGAAACTGGAGGAAACTGGAGCAAAATGTGGAAACTGGAGCAAAAAATGCCATTAAAGGAGAGGTGAACATTGGCTACAAAGGTGCATGAGGGCAGACCGACACACGGTGGAGCAGCTCACTACCAAAATGAACCTCAGATGTGAACAACAGTTCAGCTACTGCGTATGGGGCTCCAAAGCAGATGGATGGTCACTGTACCTCTGCTAATAAAGTTACATCAGCAAAAAAGGCTGAATCGGAATTGTTCTTCTACTGATTGGTCAAGAGTTGCCTTCTCCAATGAGTCATATTTTCTTCTTCATTTAACATATGGACATTGACATGTCAGGTGAGAAACATCAGAGAACAATCACCCCACAACCATTGCTGGAAGAACACAAACTGGAGATGGCAGCAGAGGATGAGAGTGGCCGTGATCAGATGTTGTGTCACGGTGTGCTCCCTCAGGCTGTTGCTCTCTGGGGTTCAGAGTAGCGAATAAGTGATGCAAAGGAATCAGCCAGAGATTACAAAGCAAAGAACATTTTTCTGTACTGGGTGCAAAAAACAAATAGCAGCACATTCAGCAGCAGTTCATATAAAGTGCAATTTTCTTCTCCCAGATAATATGGTATGGTGACTCACAATGTAGCAAAAGATGACTCTCTCCTGATTCTCTACTCTATGACTGTACTCTGGCACCTATGGTTGTAAGCGTCCACTGAAGGAGGCAGGCTTCTAGGTATGCTTTCCCTGAACTGTGGTGGTATCTGAAAATACTTCCCCTCATCCTGCAATGGAGTTTGTATAGCTGACTTCTGCAGCTTGGGAGCCTGAAGGCTCTCTAGGACAAAGTTTCTCCTACATGAGCTTTCCTGCCTGGCCAGTAGTGTGGCATCAGAGCGGGTGTTTAGTGCGGCGGGGCCATAGTGACCCCAGGGAGAACTCGCCTGTCCACTAAAAATGTGGAGAGAATGACCTTTGTCATGATGAATCAGGCGTGGATCAGCCAGGATTTCCACCCACAAATGCCTGATGCATGAGATTAGATAATCCATGCTGCTTCACCCAAACCTTGATAAAACAGACTGGTTTCTTCAGGCTATCTGCCTCAGCTACTATTCTGATGGTGCCATCCGCCTTATGCCCCTCATCTGATGCCAAGTGCTCCTTCTTACACCCACCATCGTCAGTGGGTACTGTTATTGCCACCCACCTCCCCACTCTGTCACCGGGTCACTCTGTGGTCTCCTGATGCTGCTGCCACCTCCCCACTTAGGTCTCCTCATGCTGCTGTTGTGACCTCAACACTATGTCATTATGCCACTGTTTGGTCTCCTTATGCTGCTGCTGCCACCTCCACACTCTGTCATTGTGCCACTCTGTGGTCTCCTCATGCTGCTGCTGCCATCTCCATGCTCTATCATTGTTTGACTCTGTGGACTCCTCATGCTGCTGCCACCTTCATACTATGTCACCTTGCCATCTGTGCCTCCTCATGCTGCTGCTGCTGCCACCTCCACATTCTGTCATTGTGACACTCTGTAGTATCCTCATGCTGCTGCCACTTCACCACTCTGTGGTCTTCTCATTCTGCTGCCTAATCACCACTCTGTTTTCTCCTCATGCTGCTGCTATCTCAATACTATGTCACTGGCCCACTCTGTGGTCTCCTCATGCTGCTGACAACTCACAACTCTGTCTCTGGGTCACTCTGTGGTCTCCTAATGCTGCTGCCACCTCCACACTCTGTCATTGTGCCACTCTGTGGACTCCTCATGCTGCTGCTGCCACCTCCATACTATGTCACCTTGCCAGTCTGTGGCCTTCTCATGCAGCTGCTGCAAACTCCACACTCTGTCTTTGTGCCACTCTGTGGTATCCTCATGCTGCTGCCAGTTCACCACTCTGTGGTTTTCTCATGCTGCTGACACATCACCACTCTGTGGTCTCCTCATGCTTCTGCCTCCTCCACACTATGTCTCTGGGCCACTCTGTTGTCTCCTCATGCTGCTTCTGCCAACTCCACTCTCTGTCATTGTGCCACTTTGTGGTCTCCTCATGCTGCTGCCACTTCACCGCTCTGTCATCTCCTCATGCTGCTGCCACTTCACCACTCTGTGGTCTCCTCATGCTGCTGCCAAATCACCACTCTGTGGTCTCCTCATGCTGCTGCTACCTTAACACTTTGTCACTGGACCACTCTGTGGTCTCACTCATGCTGCTGCCACTTCACCACTCTGTGGTCTCCTCATGCTGCTGCCACATTATCACTCTTTGGTCTCCTCATGCTGCTTCAACATCACTACTCTGTGGTCTCCTCATGCTGCTGCCACCTCACCACTATGTCACTGTGCCACTCTTTGGACTCCTGGTAATTTTTTATTTTTTTGTTTTAGCAATACTGATGGATTGCTGACCTAATGCTGACCGAGTGAAGGTGGATGCTCAACAGACAGGATCCGTTTTTTGGGGATTATTGTTCTGACTGATCAAAGGAAGGGCAAAATAATCAGTGATGTCAACACAATGGTGCTGCTGACACCCTCTCCACTTTAGACAAAAGAGAGTGGATCCAGCTCACCTGCTTTACAAATGACCATTGAATAAGAACTGTAAAGTTTGAAACGTGTCGACTGACCCTAGACTGCGTGTTTTTACCGCTTGTGATGTGAACAGCTGTAATATTTGTATCCACCGGAATAAAAAAGTTACAGCTTAAAACGAACATTGAAAGTGCTGGATTCTTCTTTCCTTTTGGTATACCCTTTCCACTCTGTCAGAGGGCCCTACTTGAATAAGCGTTAAATAGAACAGGTTCTGTAGAAATATATGTGGAATCAGCTGATGACTGTGTAAAAGGAGTGCGCTCTTTCACGCTATAGTAGGATCTTGGGCCTCTGCATGGTTCTATATACCTGTCGCTAACATTGACTTGGAAGGCTAAGTTCACACTTGAGTTATTTGGTCAGTTTTGGACCCATAGCTGCCCAAATAAGTGAAGTGTGCAGTGATTCTAAGAGAGATGCCTGTCATCTGCGTGTCTTACTGACTCACAGTATTTTTCACTACCAAAACAGACTCCCTATGCGTGTTCCTGCAAGGCACAGTGTTCTACTCCACTATACAAGCTCTCTGCAGCCAGGAAATAGCTGTTTTTTTAACTGTTTTTTTATTGGGCCAGAAATAAATTCAGATGAAATCGAATTTCTTGGGAAAAGAAGCAAATGCATTTTTTCGAAATTTTTTTTGTATTAAAGCACAAGAAAAACTTTATAGATGTGGTATTGCCAAATTCATACTGTCCCAGAGAGCGAAGGCATGTGTAACAGGTCAGTTTTTCCACCTAGTAAAGACCATAAATACAAACCCAAAGAACTGTGGCCTTTTTGCCAATTTTCCATTATTTGGAATTTCTACACTGTATGCAATATTAAATGGTGTCACTAGAAAGTGCAACTTATCCCACCAAAAACAAGTCCTCATATGGCAATGTGAATGGTAAAATAAAAAAGTTATGGCCCCGGCAAAGCAGGAAGTAAAACATGAAACATCTTCCATGGTGAAAGGGTTAATTTAATAGACATTCCTGTTAATAAATGTGCCACATTTGGAAATGTTTGTCAATTGAGCTTCCTTTTTAACTTTGTTTTTAATTTGGTCTACACAAAAAAAAATTGACTAAATTATGGTAACTGTTGTAGGTTCAATGTGCTGTAATAAATTGCAGATTTATAAAAATTAAATAAAAAATATCTAGACGCAGGACTGAACACTAAAAAAAGAAAGCACATAAAAAAGAGACTGCAACAAACAGTTCCTGTGCCTACCTGTGATGCCATAATGATGCAATAAATGCCAATTGGATGTATATTGAACCTAACATAGGTAATTATTCCAAGGGCCTATCCTCCATCCTCCAGAGAGAGAGAGAGAGAGAGAGAGAGAGAAAGAGAAAAAGAAACAGAGAGAGAGAGAGAGAGAGAGAGAGACTTTTCCATGCAATCAAAGCACATTCGATTCCTGAAGAATCAATTCGAACCCAAATGGAATCACATGGCTGATTCAGGAGAAGCAGACCCATATAGAATTTTAGGAAATTCTCTAAGTTTTAGTATTTTTAATTGCTTTGTAAACTTTGCAGTTATTATTTCACAAAGAGGACATCTTAGAAAGGATCAAATAGGTTATTTTTGAGTTAACAAATGAAAAATAGATCCTGGGGACAAGTGACTGATGTAGAGTTCTTATGGACTTTCTTGACTTTATTCTACAGTAGGACCAATATTTTATCAGAACCAAGTCCTACTTTGGTAATCTGGTGGGTCAATCCATTGAATGTAATCTACTTTGAAAGCAACCAGTTACCCATAATTCAATGCATTATTGTCAACCATCTTGTGCCTCTAGTTAACGGAATCAGAGGCCTATGTGAAAGCAATATAGGTTGTAGTCAATGTCCTGTTGTGATGAAGCCCAGCAGAGGTTAATGTTCTTATACATTCAACCACAAATAATTCTCGCTACTTATTTTAAGCACAATTATTCCTTCACAATACATGTTTTCGTGTTATGCAGTTTAACATTTTTAGTATGCCTTCTTGTATTTTTTTCTTTCAAAAGTAAATTGCACAATTTAATCCAATATTTCTATAACAGATGGCGTATGAATAGACGGCAAGTCAAAATTTGTGTAAACAATTAGGAACACAAAACGTGGAAGACCATGACTCTATAATAACACAAAATGTTATCTGTAAGTATTCTTAGTTCTCCAGTGCTTATTTGCTTTTCGTTCCCAACTGTTTCAGCCATTATGGTCATTACATCATTGCATTAGGAATGCATTTTCACTTCCTTTCATCTATATGCTAATATTTCTTTGTGTTAATGTACTTTTCTTTTGCTATACTTACAAGTTTAGTAATTGAAGCTCTCCTTAATCCTTAATTTAGACACAATGAAAAGAATCAATGTTTGCCTGCGATAAAGATATATCATGTCATTTCAAGATGTGAGTACTATTGGATATGTAATTAACATGTGCTCATTGGGGCAATAGTAAATATGATTGTATTGTAGATAGATTTTTGACAAGTTGACCATTAGGCTGCAGCTTATGTCATGCTCGAAAGACTAGAAAAATGTCTGTCATTACATTAATGAAACACCCACATGATAACGCTATTGACAGGGCCTAAAATCTATAGCATGGAGATGAATAAATACATCCATATGCCTTCATACTGTGCCACATCTGTCACACATAATGGCTTCTGATGAAAAGAAACAGGAGTGAGAAGTATGTACCTGCCAAAATTACTCCAATTGTGCAGTAATGGCTTTTTTATACTGCGTTTGTAGTGTACTTTTGGTGAATGCATCAAGAAATATTGGCCATGTCCAATGGGTCTTGTGGTATACACAAGGCTGGTACTCATATGTGTACTTTTCATAGCTTTATAATAAAGCACTGCCTGCAGTTGTACACATAAAAAATACTATAACGTGCACAATACTTTTTTTTTTTAATGGTGATGAAAATAACTGTAATGGCTGTAAATTGAGTCAATAATGTCACCATAAAGTAATAACCTTCCAATTGTTATTCAAAAGAGTGTCTCTTCAGGGAGGAACAAAAATACCAAGCTTCAAAAAAGCAAAATTTAGCCAGCTAAGAGAGGCCATAGACCTAACTAACTGGGACAAAGTCCTCAAAAATAAAAATACAGCCACAAAATGGGACATTTTTAAAACCATCCTAAAATCTAATTGTGAGAGGTACATATCTCTTGGGAATAAAAGGTTAAGGAACAAGAAAAAACAATGCGGATAAACTGATTTGGAAAGAAAGCATTAAATGGCAAAAAGAAAGCATTTACATCACTAAAAACAGAAAGGGAGCGAGGAAGCATTAAAAAACTCTAAGAAAAAAAATTGAATATGTAAAAAACAAATAAAAGCAGCCAAACTAGAGACTGAGAGATTAATTGCCAAAGAGAGTAAAACTAGCCCATAAATGTTCTTCAATTAAATAAATGGTAAAAGTATAAAGCTGAAGGTGTTGGCCCTTTACAGAGTGATGAGGGGGGAGTTGCAGAGAGTGATGAGGAGAAAGCAAAGGTATTAAAAAAAATTCTCTCCCCTGTATTCACTGAAGAAAATTAACTGTCAGATGAAATGCAGAATGTAAAAGTAAAATCCCCATTAAAAGAGTGCTGTCTGACCCAGGATGAAGTACAGAGGCGTCTTAAAAAGATTAAAATAGACAAGTCACCGGAACCAGATGGCATACACTCTCTTATCCTAAGAGAGTTAAGTAATGTCTTAGCCAGACCCTTATTTCTGGTACTTAAGGACTCTATAATGACAGGAAGTGTTCCACAGGATTGGCACATAGCAAATGCAGTGCCAATATTCAAAAAGGGTCCAAAAACAGAGCCCAGAAACTATAGGCTGGTAAGCTTAACATCTGTCATGGGTAAACTGTTTAAAGGTTTTTTAGGAGATGCTATCTTGGAGTAAGTCAATTAAAATAAGCAAATACTGCCATATCAGCATGGCTTCATGAGGGAGCGGTCATGTCCAACTAATTTAGTCAGTTTCTATGAGGAGGTAAGTTCTAGACTTGACCGCGGCGAAACAATGGATGTCGAATATCTGGACTTCTCCAAAGCATTTGACACTGTACCACATAAAAGGTTAGTATATAAAATGAGAATGCTTGGACTGGGGGAAAATGTATGTATGTGGGTAAGTAACTGGCTCAGTGATAGAAAACAGAGGGTTGTTATTTACGGTACACACTCAGATTGGGTCACTGTCACTAGTTGGGTACCTCAGGGGTCAGTACTGGGCCCTATCCTCTTTAATATGTTTATTAATAAACTTGTAGAAGGTTTGCACAGTAAAATATCAACTTTTTGTAGATGAAACTAAATTGTGTAAAGTAATTAACACTGAAGAGGACAGTATACGGCTGCAGATGGATCTGGATGTCAATTTGGATCTGGATAGATTGGAGGCCTGGGCAAAGAAATGGCAGATGTGGTTTAACACTGAAAACTGTAAGGTCATGCACATGGGAAGGAATTAATCAAGTCACCAGTACATGCTAAATGGTAAAAAAAAAACTGGTAACACTGACATGGAAAAGGACCTAGGAATTTCAGTGAACCGCAAACTAAGCTGTAGAAACCAGTGTCAGGCAGCTGCTGCCAAGTCCAATAAGATAATTGGTTGCATCAAAAAGGGCATAGATGCCTGTGATGAGCACATAGTCCTGCCACTTTACAAATCACTAGTCAGACCACACATGGAGTACTGTGTACAGTTCTGGGCTCCTGTGAACAAGGCATACATAGCAGAGCTGGAGAGGGTTCAGAGGAGGGCAACTGAAGTAATAACTGGAATGGGTGGACTACAATACCCCGAAAGATTATCAAAATTAGGGTTATTCACTTTAGAAAAAATACGACTTAGGGGAAATCGAATAACTGTGTATAAATATATCAGGGGTCAGTACAGAAATCTCTTCCATTATCTGTTTATCCCCAGTAGTGTTGAGCAAACAGTTCGAGAATAGTTCGGGTTCGTACCGAATTTTGGGGTGTCCGGGACCCGGACCCGAACCCGGACATTTTCAAAAAAGTTCGGGTTCGGGTTCGGTGTTCGTCGATTACTTCCCGCTTTCTGAAGGGCTGCACAGCAGCCAATCATCTAGCGTTTTACTTCTTGCCCTAAGAGCCCATCACAGCCATGCCTACTAATGGCATGGCTGTGATTGGCCAAGTGCAGCATGTGACCCAGCCTCTATTTAAGCTGGAGTCACGTAGCGCCGCACGTCACACTGCTCTGATTAGTGTAGGGAGAGGACGCAGCTTCTGTCAGGGCAAGATTAGGCAGGTTAAAGTCAGCAACAGCACCTAATGAACGGATCAATTTACAGCTGAGAATCATTGAACTTCTGCTAGTTACTTGCTCGCTGGTTTTTAGGCTGCACAGAGCGTTTTTCTGTCACTTATTTTCTGGCTTGATCGGCGGCCATTTTGTGATTTGTGGTGCGCCAGAAGAAGCTGCCACCAAGTCCATCAATCCATCAATACTAGTTTTTTTTTTTTGCTATATCCTACATCAGGGGCTTGGCTATGCTAATTGTCACCCCTAGAAACTCAGGAAAGAAATTTCTATATTTTATTAAGGGGTTAAATACAATTGCCCAAATACCAATCCCTAAATCTGGTGTTCCAGCTTTGGTTAGACAAGTATAATACTGTCTGCTGTCTGGCAAAGGATAGATTATTTTCTGGGGTTAAATTCAATTGCCAAAATAGCAATACCATAAATCAGTGGTTTCAGCTGTGGCTGGCAAAATAGAATAGTGTCCGAGGTAACGCACACACGTACAGACGCACGTACACGATTCTTGAATAGTTGTATTATCGCGATAATAAAACTAACAGTGTAAAGTTGACTGTATTGCTCTAAGTTATATTCGCGTACGAATGTAACTTCTATTACAGCACACCAATACTAAAACTGACTAAGAGACAGCTTTAAGTTCTATTCGAACGCGATTGCAACTTTGGTACTTAAAGTGGTGTACGATTTTAAAAGTTGAGTACTAAAAGTTGGAATCGCAATGCGATTCTTATGTATTTGCTTAATCGCATTGCGATTACAACTTTGAGCTACCGATCACCATGGAACGCCTCCTCCAGTAGAATGTACTGTCGGATGTGAGAATTAAGTTGAAAACGCAATGCGATTATTATATATCTGCTTAATCGCATTGCCGTTTCAACTTAGCATTGCTAAATAATTCCATCCATATTTGTTAACTTACTGACTCAGTAAGTTAACGATATGGATGGAATTATTTAGCAATGCTAGTTGAAATCGCAATGCGATTAAGCAAATATATAAGAATCGCATTGCGATTTCAACTTAATTCTCAGATCCGACAGTACATTCTACTGGAGGAGGCGTTCCCATGGTGATCGTTAGCTCAAAGTTGTAATCGCAATGCATTTATTGCGGTATATTATCCCTCTGGGTGTCTTTTACAGCCTTTTTAGTACCCAAAAGTTCGGGTCCCCATTGACTTCTATGGGGTTCGGGTTCGGGATGAAGTTCAGGTTGAGTTCGGATCACGAACCCGGACATTTTCCGGAAGTTCGGCCGAACCTCTCGAACCCGAACATCCAGGTGTTCGCTCATCTCTAATCCCCAGGATTGTGACTGTGACTAGGGGACATCCTCTGCCGCTGGAGGAAAGAAAGTTTGTACACAAACATAGCAGAGGATTGTTTATTGTAGGAGCAGTGAGACTATGGAACTCTCTGCCTAAGGAGGTGGTGATGGTGAGTTCACTAAAAGAGTTTAAAAGGGGCCTGGATGTATTTCTGGAGTGTAATAATATTACAGGCTATAGTTACTAGAGATGGGTTGTCGATCAAGGGAGTTATTCTGATGACCTGATTGGAGTCGGGAAGGAATTTTTTTCTCCTAAAGTGAGGAAAATTGGCTTCTACCTCACAGTTTTTTTTTTTTGCCTTCCTCTGTATCAACTTGCAGGATAACAGGTTGAACTGTATGGACAGATGTCTTATTTCAGCCTTATAAACTATGTTACTATGTTACTAGTAGAGATGAATGAATCGAATCCCATAAAGTGGAATTCGTTCCGAATTTCAGGAAAAATTTGATTCGCCTAGAAGCCGAATTTCCTCGTGCTTCGTGTCAGAGAATCGATTTAACCTGAAATAGTATAAAAAACAAAAAAATTCAAACTTACCTCCTCCACTTGCTTGAGACGGGCTGTTAGCCTACATCTTGCTTTAAGATCTCGGTCAAAATCCCGCGTGATGATGTTATCTCGCACGGCACAGGATTTCGGCCCGAGATCTTCAAGCAAGATGGCGGCGACCGGCCGGTCCCTAGCAAATGGAGGAGGTAAGTTTGATTAAATTTTTTTTATTGATACGGAAATTTTACACTTAGATGCCGCGATCATGTATGAACGCGGCATCTGAGGTCTACATTGCACCCGCTACTTGCAAAAAAATGCGCTTCGTGACTGAGTAATCCGTCACAAAGTAAATTTTTTGTGAAATTCGGCGAACCAGCCAAAAACAACTTTTAAGAAATTCGCTCATCTCTAGTTGCTAGTATGGGTTCTTTCATACTACAGCTAAAGTTTTACTACCGTTCTCCACTAGAGCCCATTGACCTGCAATGGTACAGTATGTGTCTGGACGAATCCCGGCACTAAAGCTGGAAAAAGGCAAAATCACCGCGGGGCCCCTTCTGGCTATGCCAGATACAATGAACTACGGTAGGCTGTTCCTCTGCCAGAACATCTTGCCAGAAGATTTTAGCAGTAGTGTGAAACTAGCCTATAAAAGGGGTTGTCTGGTGTCATGGTGATTTTCATGACTTTTCATTAGGATACAAAGAAAGGAAAAACTCCAGTTTTGTTGTGGTGCAAGCAATTGTTTCTTTTATTAGGAATGCGGTAGTTTTAAACATTTGTGACGTTTCGACCTTAGATTGGCCTTCATCAGACTGAAGCTGCTTGGAGAGCTTGTATGGGTGGGCTGGTGTGCAGGATAATGCAGGGCTATGCCTGCTAGTGGTCTCAGTCAGCGGTTAATAAAAGAAACAATTGCTTGCACCACAACAAAACTGGAGTTTTTCCTTTCTTTGAGATTACGTGGTGGGAACCCAACTTCCAGTAGAGGAAAACAAAAGCAGAGTGCCACAACGTTTTTTCTTTGGATTTTCATTAGGATACGTCATCAATATTAGAAAGGTAGAGGTTTGACTTCTGACAACTGCCCGTTGATCAGCTTATTTGAGGATGCTGGGGTGCTTATGTGAATGCTGCGTCCTCTTCTGTGTTTACCCGCATGCTGTTTACTTTATAGTGGTGGTGCTGTGCAATTACACCTTCCTTTCCCGTCCAAGTGAATGGAATAGATAGCTGTCATTTCACTGCACCACTGTTACAATGTAGACAGTGTGCAGGCAAATATTGAAGATGATGCAGCAGTCACACAAGCCTTGCAACCCCTTCAATCAGCTTATCACCAGGAGTGTTGCAAGTCGAAACCCCCCCCCCCATCTGATATTGATGACCTATGCTGAGGAAAGGCCATCAATATCATGAATTAGACAACACCTTTAAGATTCACATTTAGAATTTCCCAATAAGAAAGAGAATGGACAAAACAGTAATTCACAGAAAATCACTGCTATCCAATACATAGCAATATGCCTGCCCACCTAGCATCTACATATTTTATAGACATTGGTCCTAATATTCTATGGATCGATAAGTGAAACAATTTCTACCACACAGCTTCAATATTTCTGGTATGCAGCAAATAAAAATCTCATACAGTCACCAACAGTGATAAAGTGAAGGGATATTTTCCTGTCATTACTTGCTGAACATACTCAGATAAAAAGGATTTATTAATTCCTCATTCTGAATTATTTTAAGGAGACTGAGTAGCCATCTGTCTAAGACGCTTAAAATGAATGCTTGTCCAATATTCCATACTTATTTAAGTTTTAATAATATGGATGTAGCAATTTTAAACATGAGATTTTACACATTAAACAAACATAATACCTATATTGGTTGACCTAAAGGGGTCACATACATCAAACACAACTCCTACAACACAAGTATGTATACCTACAAATCACTCAAAATAGTCATACAAAATGAAATTACTTTATTACATAATCACATTAAAAAAATATAATGGAGAGTCCACAAAACATTGGTAAAATACATGAGTGAAGGAATACTGGAAAAAGGTTGGCAAAAAATACATTCACATTGGAAAAAAGCAAACACCATATAGTCTCAAGATTACATATACCCCGTACACACAAAGTAGGTTCAAGTACAACAAAGTCATAACACTTGTCCCACCATGAGACTAAAAAAATATAAGACCATATGCAAGCCAACAAATATATATATATATATATATATATACATCTACCAATGCCAGTGTCCCTAAATCACCCAACACGTTTCGCCACCAGGCTTCGTCAGGCGAATTAAACAAACAGTTACAAGTGTTAAATCTAACATTTTTTTGGACATTTTAAGCCTATGGACAACTTTGGGGGCAATCTTTTATTATTACATTCTACTCATTTTATACTAAAAGTACAGTGTAAGTACCGTCCCAGGTGTTGGACCCTCCACCGATCAGATACCGGTGACTGATGATAGGTCATCAGTTAAAGAATTCTGGAAAACTGGAAAATTATTTAACTATAATGGGGACTGGCAAAGATCCAGCCACAACCTGTCAAATATGTCTAGAATTGGCTGGACAAATACCACTAAGTGCAGCCGTATTTGCCTGGTTGAAACTTGCCATTAATGGGGCTAGGCGGCATTCATGTAGCTTCTGGCAATGCTGGATCCAGAGAGACCAGGCAGGCTCTCCCTGCCGGTTCTCCCGAATGCTAGAGTGAAACTATCCTTTATCCAGGTAAATTATAAAATTCTTTCTAGTAGCAGCCACCGCTAGGTACCTTGGCACCTGAGCCACATTACTGTGGCTCCAAAAACACTAGAAGCCCAATTCTTTTACTTAGCCACTTTTAACATGGACATTCTTGTATTTATGCTGAGCCATAAAATAACTCTAGTAGTTGTCCATGGTGCCGAAATGCATCTTCATTTGCTATTCAAGGTTAATGTTATGAGCATGTAAATTAAGCTATATATTTTCCCCTAGGGAAGTCAATTGTTGTGAACTATTATACATTCATATCTACATTAACTAAACTCTTGTTTATAAAAAATAAAATAAAAATCCCAGCACAATTAAATGTTGTGTCCCAATCCTTCTAAAGCAAATATAATATAACAGGCAAAATGCTAACCCCTTCACATCTGGAGAGTTTGCAGTCCTTCCTTTCCAAATCGAAACTGATCTTTGAAAATGAAGGTTCTTAAAGTGATTTTACTTTTTTTTTTCTTTTGAAAATGGGTGGAAATATGAATAATTCAGTTTTTTGTGCTTCTATTAAATGAAATGCAATTTTAGGAGCAACACTTAAAGCAACAATGTCACTTTAAATGTATTGTTTTTTTCTACCCCCCACGCCACCTACCAATATAGGTAGACATGAGCTGTCCCAAGCTACCCCATAGATGCCATTCTGTGAGACCAAAGGGACTCTTTAATTGTTTTATTTCTTCTGTGTAAGAAAAATATATATTTTCTCCATTTTCAGAAATGTGCTCAATTTCAACAGGTTCTATATGGAGTCAGATTATCTTCAATCATCTGAAGTGTAGGTTTGGAAGGCTGCAGCCAATGTTGTCATAACCATCTTTTGGTCATGAGAAAAATCGCATGAAATAACTTATCTAAAGATCTTCTAGCACTTCATGAGTTAGTATCCACTTCCTTCAAATAATTTAGTGACCGATGGAGGAGTTGCAGAGGAATTTGTAATGCCTCATAGTTTCTGGATTTTTCCAACCTCTTATGAACTTAAAGACAACTTGTCACTGTGAAAATGCCTTTGCAATCTGCAGGCAGCATGTTATAGAGCAAGAAGAGCTGAGCGGATTGATATATAGTTTTATGAGAAAGGATTCAGTATAATGTGCAATTTGTGTATTTTAATTTCTGCTCATTCTATCTTAGGAGCCATTGGGTTGGTCCTACTCACTGATTGACAGCTATCTGTGTATGCTAAGTCATGTAGAGTTAGCTGTAAATCCCTGAGTAGGACTACTACATGACTCCTAAGTAGGGATGAGCGAATCGACTTCGAATGAAACATCCGAAGTCGATTCGCATAAAACTTCGTTCTAATACTCGAGTTCGGTTTAAATGTACCACTTGGAACCGAACCCGAGTTCGGAAAATTGTTTTTTACAGTACAAATTAGTGAAGTTATTGCGCAAAGTCTCGCGAGACTTCACAAAGCAATAACTTTGGCTCATCGGAGCCAATACATTCTAATACTGTATGGAGCTTCTGCTCTGTACAGAATTGGAATGAAGTTTTGTGAGAATTGACTTTGGATGTTTCATCCACAGGTTTAGTAAGAATACAGGTTTAAATAAAAATGTTACAAGTTTTAAAGAATCCTTTCCGATAGAACCATAGCATATATCAAGCTGCTCAGCTCCTCCTGCTCTATAACATGCAGCCTACATATTGCACTGCATTTCATGGTGACATGTTCCACTGAAATACTAAAAGTAGAAAATACACAAAGCATAAAAAAATCTCAAAAAATGTGCTCCTTTAGGCCCCTTTCACACGGGCAAGTTTTCCGCGCGGGTGCAATGCGTGAGGAGGACGCATTGCACCCGCACTGAATCCGGACCCATTCATTTCTATGGGGCTGTGCACATGAGCGGTGATTTTCACGCATCACTTCTGCGTTGCGTGAAAATCTCAGCATGCTCTATAGTGTGCGTTTTTCTCGCAACGCAGGCCCCATAGAAGTGAATAGGGCTGCGGGAAAATCGCAAGCATCCGCAAGCAAGTACCGCAAGCACCATCTTCTGTCTGAAAACGGAAGTGATCAGGAGTAGGTAAGTAAACCCGTGTAAGTTCGGATTCACCGAGTTCGACCAAACTTCAGGTCAAAGTTCGGGACCCAAACTTGACCCCAAACCCAATTGAATTCAATGGGGACCCGAACGTCACTTTATTATTTTCGGGTATAACATGGTTATACCGGAAAATAATAGCATTCTTAAGACAAAATGCAAAACAATATGGCCATTTAGGGGTAAAAAAAAAACTCATCTCATCCACTTGATCGTGCAGCAGCTTCTTCTTCTTTCTCCACTTAAGGCCTCATGCACATGACCATATGTGTTTTGTGGTCTGCAAATTGTGGATCCGCAAAAGAAAAAGGATGACGTCCGTATGGCATCCGCTTTTTTTGCGGAACCGTTATTTCTGCGGATCCATTGTAATAATGCTTATCCTTGTCCGCAAACTAGAAAAATATTAGAACATGCTCTATTTTTTTAGCGGGGCTACAAAACGGACAGATTGATGCGGACAGCACATGATGTGCTGTCCGCATTTTTTGAGGACCCATTGAAATGAATGAGTCCGCATCCTATCAGCAAAAAAAATGGAATGGACAAGGAAACAAAATACGGTTGTGTGCATGAGCCCTAACAGGATCTGCCAAAGTACCTGCGATATGCATGATGACGTCACCACGTGTGAGAGTGCGGTGAGGTCATTGCGCACATCGCAGGTCCTTTGGCAGGTAGTGTTCAGTGAAGATAAAAGAATCTGCTGCAGCACAATCAAGTGGATGAGATGAGGTTTTTTTTTTTTTACCCCTAAATGGCCATATTGTTTAGCATTCTGTCTTAAGAATCCTATTATTTTCTGAAATAACCATGTTATAACCGAAAATAATAAAATCATCTGAACACTGATTTTTCTGTTAAAATTTCCAGGTTCAGGTCTTGTTTTTCTCATTCCTAATGAGGAGATCATTAGCCTGTGTTCTCTATTGAATTTCTACAAGACTGTTCACTTCAGAAACAAACAGAAAATCATGTAGAATGACAAGCAGGGCGGACAAGTTCTTCTCCATTTTACTTGTATGCTTAATTTCTAGGTTTTAGTGCTCCATATAACACATACACTTTTTCCTGGCACTGCTCCACGTCTGGTAACTCACAGCAAAGGAGTTAATACACTTCCCCTGCAGTATTTAACGATTTACATATGAATTTATGAAGAAATGTTTATGTATTTGTAAAATCATATAGGGACCTCATGGATGTCTGTCCGTTTCCTATTTACTGTATATTGCATTATTTATGAAACTGCATATAAGCATGTTGTTTATGAAACTGCATATAAGCATGTGCACATAAGGGCATACACAATGGATATAAAAAATCTACACACCCCTGTTAAAATGTCAGATTTCTGTGCTGTAAAAAAAATGAGACAAAGATAAATCATTTCAGAACTTTTTCCACCTTTAATGTGACCTATAAACTGTACCACTCAATTGAAAAACAAACTGAAATCTTTTAGGTAGAGGTATATAAAAATAAAATAATATGGTTGCATAGTGTACACACCCTTAAACTAATACTTTGTTGAAGCACCTTTTGATTTTATTACAGCACTCAGTCTTTATGTGTATCAGCATGGCACATGTTGACTTGGCAAGACTCGCCCACTCTTCTTTGCAAAAACACTACAAATCTATCAGATTACAAGGGCATCTCCTGTGCACAGCCCTCTTCAGATCACCCCCCAGATTTTCAATCGGATTCAAGTCTGGGCTCTGGCTGGGCCATTCCAAAACTTTAATATTCTTCTGGTGAAGCCATTCCTTTGTTGATTTGGATGTATTCTTTGGGTAGTTGTTATGCGGAAAGATAAAGTACCTCTTCATGTTCAGCTTTCTAGCAGAAGCCTGAAGGTTTTGTGCCAATATTGACTGGTATTTGGAACTGTTCATAATTCCCTCTATCTTAACTAAGGCCCCAGTTCCACCTGAAGAAAAGCAGCCCCAAAGCATGATGCTGCCACCACCATGCTTCACTGTGGGTATGGTGTTCTTTTGGTGATGTGCAGTGTTGTTTTTGCGCCAAACATATCTTTTGGAATTATGTCCAAAAAGTTCGACCTTGGTTTCCTCAGACCATAGCACATTTTCCCACATACTTTTGGGAGACTAGCCCAGAAATATAAAGAATACGGGAGATTGTTGTCACATGTACCACACAGCCAGTACTTGCCAGAAATTCCTGCAGCTCCTTTAATGTTGCTGTAGACCTCTTGGTAGCCTCCCAGACCAGTTTTCTTCTCGTCTTGTGCCATATTTTCTCCACTTGATGATGACTGTCTTCACTGTGTTCCATGGTATATCTAATGCCTTGGAAATTCTTTCGTACCCTTCTACTGACTGATACCTTTTAACAATGAGACCCCTCTGATGCTTTGGATGCTCTCTGTGGACCATGGCTTTTGCTGTGGGATGCGACTAAGAAAATTTCAGGAAAGACCAACTAGAGCAGCTGAGCTTTATTTGGGGTTAATCAGAGGCACTTTAAATAATGATAATGGCAGGTGTATGCTGACTCCAATTTAACATTATTTTGAATGTTATTGCTTAATTCTGAACATAGCTGCATCCCCAGTTATATCCCCAGTTATAAGGTTGTGCACACTTATGCAACCACATTATTTTTTTTTTCTTTAGTTTTCTTCCATCTAACTAAAAGATTTCAGTTTGTTTTTCAATTGAGTGGTACAGTTTATAGGTCACATTAAAGGTGGAAAAAGTTCTGAAATGATTTATATTTGTCTCATTTTTTTTACTGCACAGAAACCTGACATTTTAATAGGGGTGTGTAGACTTTTTATATCCACTGTACATTCAGTCTGCTGCTGTTACTCAAGTCCAAGTGATTTTGCTGCAGTGGTTGAAGTAAACGATCCATGGAATAGTGAAGATTAAAATTTTGAAGATAAATGGACACTTGTTGACATAACCATTTCTACTATAGATCTGCAGCTGAAGATCTGATATCTGTTAATGGCAGTAGCTCCATATTGCAAAGCTTGAGTGTAATTTTAAAAGATGTCATTTGATTATACGTCATATGTGAATTGTATTATTTCTCATCATCCATATTATTATTATTGTTGTTATTATCTTTATTATCATTTGGGGATGAGAATGTGGAGATGTTCATCTATTATTGTATCCCTGTGGTAGCCACATGACTATACACAGCAGATGCAACAACTCTGCATTTGGTTAGAACTTCAGGTAAATGAACTATGGTACTACTTTAAAAAACAAATCTCTAAAAAAATATATATTTTGACAGCCATAACTTTTTTTCCTGTTACTTCATTCACAATGCAGAATAATTAATTTTACATTAATAAAAGTATAGAATATATTAAATAGAAATATAGAACTACAAAATAAGAAAAAAAGTGAGTTTCAGTACAGATTTTGAATTTGTTATAAAAATTTGTAATACATTCCCTTTAATGTTATTGAAGGGGTTTTCTGGTACTGATGGCCTATCAGTATAGGTTTTCAATATCAGGTTGGTGGGGGTCCGACAACCTGTATCCCCACTGATCACATGTTTCTGGTAGCCACTGGTGATGGAAGCTATACAGTGGACAGAAACAGAAGCCCGATGTTCCCTACACTGTGTAGTGGTTGTGTCAGGGTTCTGTTGCTCAGCTCCCTTTCAAGTTAATGAAAGTGGGACTTAGTGGAGGAAGCCTTCACTTCAGTGTATAATTTCCTGTACCAATGGCGGCCTGAAACAGTGACTGGTGAGATGGCAGGTGTCAGACCCCCACCAATCTAATATTGATGGTCTAACCTGAGAATAGGACATCAATATCTAAGAACTAGAAATCCTCTTTAATGAACTTTTATTAGTTTCTCAGTATATTTTAGGCCTCGTGCACATGACCGCATTTGTTTTGAGATCCGCATATTGCGGATCTGCAAAATATGGATACCGTTCGTGCTGCTTCTGCATTTTTTGCAGACCCATCCGTAGTCTGCATTTTGCAGACAAGTATAGGACGTTTTTCTATCTCTTTGAGGAACAGACACAGATGCGGAAAGCATAGGGATCACCTGTGTGCTTTCTGCATTCGTATGTCTGTTCTGCAAAAAGATCGTTTATGTTCAAAAAATGCAGACCATGGACCCATTGAACTCAATCGGTCCACTTAAAAAATACGGATGGCACACGGACTGCATCAGTATGAAGAATACACTATCCCACAATATATTTGTCATGTTTGCAGCTTGATTTGAATTACACTGACAAGCAAAAGGGTAACATGTTTTGAACTTTTGACTTTTAGGCTCCATATCTCACCATCCACTACAGCTTCGAGCGTGAGACTACCATCATTTTATAGACAATCATCTTGGCTCATGCATAAATTGGACTTGCAATTATTTAATATATGATCAGTTATTGTCAGCACAGTAGGCAGGGAGAACACATTTACACAGTGAGCCCTAACCTCGACCCAACCCACTGTTCCTGCCTACTTGCAGAGCAACCCCTAAGCGGCAAGTCCACAACTAGTCGACAGTCCCTATGATGGTAAACGCAGGGAGTCAAACCAAGCACCCGTGGTAAAAACTGCAGGGACCTGTTCAAACAACTGGAACCAGAACAGACAAACACACAAGGGTCATGCAAAAAAAAGGTTAAAGCCGGGAGGTAAATACAGTACCAAATCACAGAGCAGAGAGAGAGGCTTAAGGCAGATCCAATAGCAGCAATCGAAAACCCTAAATTGGATCTGGAGCACAGCAAGGAAAACCTAATACTGGCAAGGGTGTATTGCCAGCAGAGGTTTCAATACTCCAAAAAGGAAACCCACAAAAAATAGCCCTGTTTTGTAAACTACACCCCTCATAGAATTTATTGATGGGCAGAGTGAGCGCTTTGGCCCAACAAGCATTCCATAGATTTCAGAAATACTTGGCTATGTAAAAGAAAAATTACAGTTTTACAAGAAAATGTTGCTTTAGTCTCACATTTTTCATTTTCACAAGGGATAACAGGAGTAAATTCTGTCAGTGTTTTTTTTATTTCATTTTTTATTGGGTCTTACATGTGCTTTATTTGATATGATAATTTTAATCTCTGTATCCATATGGTTATGGCAAAATCAAATTTTATTTTTGTTTTCATGTTTTCCACTTTTATATCATTAAAGGGGTTGTCTAACTTGTCTCACTTAAGCAATTATTATGTAAAGAAACTTATTACAAGGCACTTACTAATGTATTGTGATTGTCCATATTGCCTCCTTTGCTGGCTGGATTCATTTTTCCATCACGTTATACACTGCTTTTTTCCATGGTTCCGACAAGTGATGAGCAGCATGGGGCAATATTCGAATTTAAGATATTTTGCGTAGGTCCCTATATTTGGGTGAATATTCGGCATAAATTAGAGAATTTGAGAATTCGCCATTATTTTCTTGATTGCGAAAATCGACAATGTAATATGCGCGTATTGCTACATTTTTCAAGCTGCTAGAAGTTTACTGAGACTGGAGAAAATGGTTGGACTTTACAATAGAGAATATTAGAGAACATCACAATAGCTTTATATGCAGATAGAGTGCTCCAATATATTCGCTATTGCACAAATCGGCAATTAATCATGTGCATATTTTGGCGCAATACGTGCAACTTCACATTTTAGCAGGTCTGACTACATATTAGTAGTTGGTTCCCTAAGTATTGTTGTGAACTTGTGACATTACAGCACTATGTCTGTAGCATGTATGTATGGACAGCAGAACCTATTACACTACCTAACACCCTGCACTGACTATTTCCCACTAACTATCTGTATTATATATATATATATATATATATATATATATATATACAGTTGTGTTCAAAATTATTCAACCCCCAATGCTGTAAAGGGTTTTAGGGAATTTAGTGTACATTTGTAATTGTGTTCAGAATGAAATCTTACAATGACTTTTTAAAGAACCAAATGCAACTAAAATGACATCAATTGTCGTGGCAGAAAGAAGATGCTGACTTTGACTGCTGTGCGCTACCTGAAGCGCAAAGTGGAGAAAAGTCCCCGTGTGACTGCTGAGGAACTGAAAAAAGATTTGTCAGATGCGGGTACTGAAGTTTCAGCTCAGACAATAAGGCGCACACTGCGTAATGAAGGCCTCCATGCCAGAACTCCCAGGTGCACCCCCTTGCTGTCTCCAAAGTATAATAAGAATTGACTGCAGTATGCCAAAAGTCATGTGGACAAACCAGAAAAGTTTTGGGATAGTGTTCTGTGGACTGATGAAACAAAATTAGAACTGTTTGGGCCCATGGATCAGCTCTATGTTTGGAGGAGGAAGAACAAGGCCTATGAAGAAAAGAACACCTTGCCTACTGTGAAGCATGGCGGGGGGTCAATCATGCTTTGGGGCTGTTATGCTTCTACAGGTACAGGGAAGCTTCAGCGTGTGCAAGGTACCATGAATTCTCTTCAGTACCAGGAGATATTGGATGAAAATGTGATGCAGTCCGTCACAAACCTGAGGCTTAAGAGACGTTGGACCTTTCAACAGGACAATGATCCCAAGCATACCTCCAAGTCCACTAGAGCATGGTTGCAGATTAAAGGCTGGGACATTTTGAAGTGGCCATCGCAGTCACCAGACTTAAAACCGATTGAGAACCTCTGGTGGGACTTAAAGAAAGCAGTTGCAGGGCGCAAGCCTAAGAATGTGACTGAACTGGAGGCTTTTGCCCATGAAGAATGGGCGAAGATACCCGTAGATCGCTGCAAGACACTTGTGTCAAGCTATTCTTCACGTTTAAAAGCTGTTATAACTGGAAAAGGATGTTGTACTAAGTACTAAGATTGAATGTCACTTGGGGGTTGAATAAAACTGATAAGGATGTGAGCATAGAAATGACATTTGTGGTTATTCCATTATAAATGTTATGTTATATTTGTCTGACTTACAAGTGCCTCTTTGATTTAATTGTTAACAAGATGACTGAAATGATCAAAATCAATGTCAAACTGGCCAAAACACTCAATTTCAGTGGGGGTTGAATAATTTTGAACACAACTGTATATATATATAAGCTAACTAACTATCGTATTTTTCGCCCATAAGATGCACTTTTTTCGCCCTATAAGACACACTTTGTTTACCACTCTGCCTGCTATGGAAGCCTGTTAGTAAGTTCAGTACTAATACAGGGGAGAGCGCAACTTTAGTTAAGCTTATTAAGAGTTTAAGGATTAATGTTTAGAAATACTTTGGAGAGCGGCGGGGCCTGGTGTATTGGGGAACATTGTTATGAGGGGGATCTGTGGATGACAAACATATAGCAGTGTCATCCACAGATCCCCCCCATAACAGTTTCATCCACAGATGCCCCTCCCCATTAAAGTGCCATCCACAGATCCCCCACCCCATAACAGTGCCATCCACAGATGCCCCTCCCCATAACAGTACCATCCACAGATCCCCCACCCCATAACAGTGCCATCCACAGATCCCCCATAGCAGTGCCATCCATAGATCCCCCATAACAGGGCCATCCACAGATCCCCCATAACAGTGCCATCCACAGCTCACCCACATAACAGTGCCATCCACAGATACGCCATGTTCATGACGGATCCGCCTTGGCTATGTTAAAGATAATACAACTGGATTCTGTCATAACAGATGCAGGTGGTTGTATTATCAGTTTCGGAAGCGTTTTTGCTGAACCGTTTCTGCTGGATCCAGCAAAAATGCTAGTGTGAAAGTAGCCTAAGCCTAATCAGACCCTCAGGGTCTGACAGACTTAGATACATGGCAAGCCCGGGTGCCTTTGTAAGGCATCCAGTTGCCATGGTAACCATTGCCATTGCAGAACAGAGAATGGATGAGATTGTATAGAGCAAGCTGCTGCGCTGGGCCGGATGTGTAATACAGCAGGCCCCTATCCGCAATGACGGGAAATGGTAGAACCCTGTCATTTAACCCCTCAGATGCCATGTTCAAAAGATTCAAGCCCCCTAAGGGGGTAATAGTTATTGTAAAAAAAAGCAAAAAAAAAAAATTTTAAATTATAAATTTAATCCCTTCTACCCCGGGCCAGTTTTTGCCCTTCTGCCCAGGCCATTTTTTGCAAATCTGACATATGTCATTTTATGTGGTAATAGCTTTAGAACACTTTTACTTATGCAAGCCATTCTGAGATTCTTTTCTCGTGACACATTGTACTTTATGATAGTTATAAATTGGAGTCAATATATTTTACCTTTATTTATGAAAAAATACCAAATTTACCCAAAATTTTGAAAAATTCGCAATTTTTTTTTTTCAAGAACAAGGTACAGGGATTGGTATAATAGTATAATCACATGTGTACATATGCAAAACAAGAGCTAACATGGCATATTCAGTGTAAATAATGTCCAGTCAATATCAGAGTGAATTGCCTGTAAACAGTTACATTCAGTATCACTAGCAGAACAAAACTCTAGACAACGGAAATCAATAAAGAATTGTATAAGTCCGGTGGCATGAGATAATAAACCATGTGGTCATCTTCATTGAACTTGCTCCATGAGGTCTCCGTGCGGGGTCATCTGTAAACACTTTAAGATTAGAAGCCTGTCCATTCAGCGATTAAGCATTGCTGTTTTTCCAGGGTTCCCAAATAATCTCATATTTATGATGTGTTCTGAGTTGCCAGTGGGAGAGCTCCTCTAATCTCACTATGTCATTAACTTTAATTATATATTGGGCTATACCCGGAGGCTCTGTTGACTTCCACAACGCTGCTATTTGTAACCTGGCCACTGCCAGTAAGGGTCTACATATGTTTTTAGTCTTGGAGGGGAGGTCCAGAGGGAAGAGGGAAAGGAGAGCAATTCCTGGCCTCGTAGGGAGTGAGTTGTTCCTAAGCCTCAAGATATGCCTAATCTGGCAGAATATGTCCTCCTAATAGCTTGTAAACCAGGGACAAGACCACCAGATGTGGAGGAATTTACCAACTTGGTCAGATCATCTCCAACATTTATCTGATGTTGTATTGTACATTTTGCTTAGTCTACATGGGGTAAGGTACCACCTGTTGAGTATTTTATATGTGTGTTCTTGGATAGTGACACATCTGGAAGTTAGTTTAAGAGAGGTCAGTAGGTATTTTATGTCAGTTTTAGAAAACTTCAGTCCCAAGTCATTCTCACATTCTCTCAATAAGTAAAGAGAACTCGGGGCTTCGCTTTGGCATAAATGGCGAGTAATTGTTACAATAGTTTTTGTTGGAGGTTTCACCTGGGATAAGAGCTTCTCATACCAAGTGAGCGCTCTTGTATGTTGTTGACTTGAGGCAAGCGTTTTTAGACGAGATTTTATATGTTCATACTGTAGCATATTTAGGTTAGGCAATGATAGTTTAGTGGCTAGGTCAGAAATGTTTGGAAAGGCGCCATCTTTGTCTAGTAAGTCTGATATTTTAGTGACAATTGATTTAAGTTGGCTAGGAAGCATATGTATTTCCTCCATTGTGTGAAAAAGACAATCTCCAACCGACATTAATGGGGAAGGGTGTTCTGCGAGATTGTGATTGGCCCGTCAAGTTTTAAAGGTTTCCGAAGCTAGTAGGCTAACCATCAGCGAAACTGCCTCCTTGATGTCGGATAAGATTAGGCTTCTTAATGGTATTTGTGCGATCTCTTCCTCTAAGAAGACCCAATGCTTATGTGGAGGGGCTCTCATCCAGTCCAGGATTCTGTTTAAATGTATTGCATTGGATGTCCTCTGTAGTGAGGGCAGCCCCATCCCCCCTTTATAAAAGGGTAGTTGAAGGATCTTATATGCAATTCTGCGTTTGACACTTCCCCATATATACTGAGAACTTATTCTTCTGAACTGGGCAAGGAAGCTCCCCAGCAGTCTGATAGGCAATGTTTGAAGAAGATATGTAATCTTAGGGACAATCAGCGATTGAAAAATATTTCTTCTACCCCACCATGAGATATAGGTTGGAGACCAGGACTTTAGAATGTATGGGATAGTTTTCAATAGGGGTAAGTAATTGTCTTTGAAAAAGTTGTTAAAATTAGGGGTAATGTTGATTCCCAAAAATTTAATTGAGTCTTCCGCCCAAGCAAAGGGTGTCTTTAAGTTTTTGCATAACCGCTTTGTCTACTTAGAGCTATGGATTTTGTTGGGTTTATTTTGTAATTGGAGAGAAAGCTAAACGTATCAAAGATATTTATAAGTGTTGGAAAGGCTTTAGCCGGGATGGTAATTAATAGCAAAAGGTCGTCGGCATATGCGGCTTGTTTAATGTGTAAGGATTTACATTTCAAGCCAATGATGTCTGCTGCTTGATGTATACATTGAAGCAGGGGTTCCAAAGACAGGATTAATAGTATGGGTGAAAGGGGGCAGCCCTGCCTAGTACCATTTTTTATGAGGACAGTTTGGGACATGGTGTCATTAACTTTTATTTGGGCACTGGGGGAGCCATACATCGACATTATGGTTTCTACAAAAGCCGGATGAAAGCCAAACCTTGACAGGGCACCCCGCACAAAGGTCCAGGACACCCTGTCAAAGGTTTTTTCCGCGCCCCTACTAAGTAGTACTAAAGGGGTCTTCCTCTTTGCAAATGTAATGGCTCCTAAAGCTTTGTATGTGTTGTCCTTACCCCCCCTATTTGGTACAAATCCACACTGATCTGGGTGGATAAGGTGGTGTACCAATGGTTTAATTCTGGAGGCAATAATTTTTGCGAAGACCTTAATATTCAGATTTAATAAGGATATTGGGCGATAGTTAGCGCACTGTGTGGGATCTTTATTAGTTTCTTGGATTAAGGATATATGAGCAGATAGTGTTTGAGGGAGAAACAGAAAGCTTTTGATTGCGTAGTTAAAGGTATCTAACATATGGGGGGCCAGATCATCTGAGAAGGTAGAGTAGTATAACAGCGTCAGGCCATCTGGTCCAGACGCCTTGCCTTTTGCCATACTTTTGAGAGTATCTAATAACTCAGTTGTTGTTATCGGGTTACACAATTTTTGTGCCTGGTCAGCCGAGAGAGAGGTGATATCAGGAGAGCCCAGAAAGGAGTCAGTCATCTCCGCCCTTCTGATTTTGTCTGCTTCTGAATCAGATGCATTGATGTCATATAATGTTGAATAAAAGGCATGAAAGGCTTTAGCAATGCCATCATCATCTGTAGAGACAGAATTATCTGGATGTCTAATTGCCATTATCCTGGTCTTTCGCTTCCTTTGCTTCAACAAGGCTAACATAAATTTGGTTGGTCTATTACCATGTGCGAAAAGATTTTGGCGTAACAAAAGATAGAATTTAGCGGATTGCGTATTAAGCAGATCTCTCAGTTCCTCTCTCGACTTGACCAATAGTTGTGTTGACAGGGTACGTTTATGGGCAGTTTCCAATGTGTAAATTTTATCATACAGGGATCTTATTTTTTCTTTCCTAAGTTTGTTTAAGTGGGATACTGTAGAGATGAATTCTTCTCTGATTACTGATTTGTGCGTCTCCCAGAGGACATGGGGGGATATTTCATCTGTACAATTCAGAGCGAAATATTCCTCTAGACGGGACTTAATTCCTGTAAGAACACAATATTTATTCTTTCTTTATGAAAGATCTGACTTCTTTTTATTGGAGATCGTAGGCCCCTGAAATTGTATGTCACGACCCGAATATCAGTCATAGTGACAGTAAGGGGTATAATGACCAGCTAGGGTATGTGGTGCTGTGCATCTTATCATGTCAATGCTGTTCAAAGAAAGGATCACTATTGTTTGTTCACCCGCACGGAGAGTCTTATATCTCTGATGACCAATGGAGTCTAGAGGATAGAAATTGGCATGAATGAAATGTCTAAAAGGTAGAACATTAACATTAACAGTGGAACAAGCAACAAGAACAGTAAAAAAGAGAATACTCATGATGGAGTTAAAGAATTAGGAGAGATTATATCTCCTGGGTCGGCCTATTCTGCCCTGTACACCTAGACTAATAGTCTTGATGTAAAGGGAGGAAAAGTAAATAAAGCAAAGATAGGGAAGTAATCTGGATCTTGTGTATTGATGGTGGATATATAATCCAAAATGAAGACCGGCACTCGCTGTAGTAAAGTTGCAATAATTCTTCTTTTATTGGTCACATATATTCAAAAGTGACGCGTTTCGGCACAAGTATGTGCCTTCATCAGACTTGTAACAATAAATGAGAAAATACAGACTTTATATATCCTAGTTGCACAAAGAAAAAAATGTGTAGGAAGTGACATCATGATTACATCATCACAAAAGTCCACACCCAACTTGTGAAAAAACAGATAGTATGAACGCAATACTTTCAATTAGAGACTGAACTATATACCATATTTAATATTACCGATTACCAATATATAGCATGGATCTAGTATCTGAGTACTGTTATGTCATGCTGGTGTTGCGCTGTAAATAAAAGGAGAAAAAGAAAAAAGGAGAAAAACATTAAAAACAAATGTACTAAGAAAGGAGTCTCAAAGGAAACTGTGTAAACTATAATCTCTGTTTAGACCCCGAGGTTCTATGGTCTCTAAGCGGTGAATCCAATATGCTTCTCTCTGTAATAGTTGCTTGGTTCTATCACCACCTCTACGTGACAATTGTATGTTCTCAATGACCTGAAACCTCAGTTGTGCTATTGTATGCCGCTTGTCGTGAAAATGATGGGGAATTGGTAATAAGAGATTCTCTTTCCTAATACTCGATTTATGATTGCTAAGCCTATCTTTTATCCGTGTTGATGTCTCCCCAATGTATACAAGGCCGCATGGGCATTTCAACAAATATATCACGAGCGACTGTCACATGTAAAGTGACCGCGTACTGGGATTTGTTCCCCTGTATGCGGATGAGTGAAATATGATCCCCGTATGACACTTGAACAATGTACACAATTTAAACAGGGATATGTACCTGTCTTGGGGATGAAAATACTTGTTGACGTAGAGGGGTTTTCTGGCTACCAATGTCAGCTCGTATTATTTTATCCTTTATATTAGAATTTCTCTTATAACAGAGCATTGGTGATCGCTGGAATTCAGGAATGGTAGGGTATGACCTGGAGATGACATGCCAGTGATGGTTGATTATACCACGTAATCTATGTGTCCATGGGTGGTATTTAACCACTAGTGGGACCCGTGGTTCTTGTTTAGGTTTACTGGACTGTACAGTATTTAATTTATGTCTTTGGTGTTGTAATAAGTCCTCCGGATAACCCGGGTGCGGAATTTCTGGGTCATCTCTTCCAATCTAATAGAGCATGTATCAGGGTTACTAACAATACGTTTGACCCTCTGAAATTGAGAATATGGGAGAGATCGCTTTGTGGGTTCCGGATGATTGCTGCTATATAATAGCAAACTATTCCTATCGGTGCTCTTGGTAAACAAGTCCGTGTGTATGGGACCTCCGCTGTCCTGTAAGACCCAGGTGTCTAAAAAGACACTCTTTCAGTATCAAAATGTAATGTGAATTTTAATTCCGTACGTACTTCATTTAGGAATGTTACAAATTGTTGTAGGGATCGAACGTCGCCCGCCATACGCAAAATATGTCGTCAATAAAACGACGCCAAAAATGCAATGTTCTTGATATAAAGGATGGGAGTAGACATATTCAGACTCAAATTGTGCCATATAGCAATTTGCGTATGGCGGTGCGACGTTCGATCCCATCGCGGTCCCGCGCCGCTGCTGGTAGTATGAATCCTGGAACATGAAGTAATTTTGCTCTAATATTACTCTGAGCATCGACAGAAAAAAATTTTGTTGGGTAGTGGTGTAAGTGCTAGACATAAGCAAGAGCTGTACTGCCCGGATACCTTCTTGATGAGTAATAGACGTATATAAGCTACATACATCCAGTGTGACCAGAAGTAAATCACCCGTATTTGGGATGCCTTTTAATTCGTTCAGAAAATGTTGAGTATCTCGCAAATAGGAGGGGGCTGAGGTGGTTAATGGAGTTAGGACTTTCTCCAATAAAATGGCTGGATGGGATAAGATGGAATCAGTCGACGCCACAATCGGGCGCCCGGTGGACTTGACAATGATTTATGGACCTTCGGTAGTGTATAAAATACGGGTGTTATAGGATGCTGGTTAATCAAATAGGAGCCCAATGTGGCGTCGACTGTCCCATCCTGCAGAGCGGCATCAACAATGTTCTGTAACATTTTTTTGATACAAAACACTGGATCACTTGGCAACAACATGTATGTATTTTGGTCCTGTAATTGACTCAAAATTTCTGCTACGTAATAGCTTTTGTCTAATACCACCAGTGCTCCCCCTTGTCAGCGGGTTTAAAAATGAGAGATTTATTATCCAACAAGTGATTCAGAGTTTGTCTTTCTTCCATAGTAAGGTTGTGTTGTATATGAAACTGACCATTTTTACATTGTTGCAACCATGTGGAAACATCTCTTTGTACTAGTTGGATAAAAGTCTCTACAGGGTGATATGTTTTGGGTGGCGAATAAGAACTCTTCACCCGCAATCCAAAGGTTTTCAAAGATAAAACATCTGAACGAACTGGAACATTTGGTACAGAAACGTTTGATGCAGAATCAGTAGATGAGAAATGCGCTTTTAGACGTAGATTCCTATAAAAACGCTGTAAGTCCATGTCCAATGTGAAACTGTCCAAATTACTGGTAGGACTAAAGGATAAACCTTTCTGAAGTAAGTTCATTTGTGCAGGGGTTAAATTAACAGAGGATAGATTTAATACTAGATTATCGGTCGTACCTGTGTCTGTGACCGAGTCACTCGGGGTGCGTCCTGTGCGCCGATAGTGGTGCCCTGCTCTCCTGGTTTTCCTCGTGGAGGTCGATTGCGCCGGCCTAAAAAAGCTCTGCGGGAACCCGTGGAAGCATCGCTGCCAGAGCCAGAAGACCCGCAACCTGCCCGTCGGTCTCTTGTGTAGACTGTCGGGACCGCGGTGCCCGCTGCATCCCGCCACTTGTAAACGCGATGGTTCATGTAGTCCTCGGTATCGCGAAGATATTTGGATCTTTTGGTCATCTCGATCTTTGTTTGCAAATCTCTGCATTGTTTCTCCACTTTGTCCTGGAGAGATGTCAGATCCTCAGGTTTCAGGCAATCTTTCAACTGATCTTTGATCGATTGTATCGAGGCCTGGCGTTCTGCAATCGCACTTGTCAGGTGTTCCAATGTTAGAACAATGAGGTCCAGGGAGCACTTATTTAATATTTGGGCAAACTTTGTACAATAATCCAAATTGTTGCAAAATAGGGTAGGCCTTAACTGTACCCGCAATCCCCGTGGTATTTTCTCGGTCCGATAATATTCTGCTAAAGTCGCAGCATGAAGTTCCAATGAGACAAGCTGTTTGGCTTCTTTTTCCAAGTCCCGACTTTTCAACTCGCTGGGAGGGATGTGTAGAAAATCCGATGAAGCTCTTATCTGTGTCACAATTTCTTGTGCACTCTCTTCCGTGTAGGCAAATGTATTCATTGATGCAAAGTAGTTACAATAGTGTCCAGCGTGCACGTACCAGAATGCCTGGAATATATAAAGTTGAACAGGTCGGCACTGCTGTAGAGGGATGGCGGTGCACGTGTCAATGGGTCGGCGTCCCGTGCAGTAATCCAAAATGAAGACCGGCACTCGCTGTAGTAAAGTTGCAATAATTCTTCTTTTATTGGTCACATATATTCAAAAGTGACGCGTTTCGGCACAAGTATGTGCCTTCATCAGACTTGTAACAATAAATGAGAAAATACAGACTTTATATATCCTAGTTGCACAAAGAAAAAAATGTGTAGGAAGTGACATCATGATTACATCATCACAAAAGTCCACACCCAACTTGTGAAAAAACAGATAGTATGAACGCAATACTTTCAATTAGAGACTGGGTCTTCTGGCTCTGGCAGCGATGCTTCCACGGGTTCCCGCAGAGCTTTTTTAGGCCGGCGCAATCGACCTCCACGAGGAAAACCAGGAGAGCAGGGCACCACTATCGGCGCACAGGACGCACCCCGAGTGACTCGGTCACAGACACAGGTACGACCGATAATCTAGTATTAAATCTATCCTCTGTTAATTTAACCCCTGCACAAATGAACTTACTTCAGAAAGGTTTATCCTTTAGTCCTACCAGTAATTTGGACAGTTTCACATTGGACATGGACTTACAGCGTTTTTATAGGAATCTACGTCTAAAAGCGCATTTCTCATCTACTGATTCTGCATCAAACGTTTCTGTACCAAATGTTCCAGTTCGTTCAGATGTTTTATCTTTGAAAACCTTTGGATTGCGGGTGAAGAGTTCTTATTCGCCACCCAAAACATATCACCCTGTAGAGACTTTTATCCAACTAGTACAAAGAGATGTTTCCACATGGTTGCAACAATGTAAAAATGGTCAGTTTCATATACAACACAACCTTACTATGGAAGAAAGACAAACTCTGAATCACTTGTTGGATAATAAATCTCTCATTTTTAAACCCGCTGACAAGGGGGAGCACTGGTGGTATTAGACAAAAGCTATTATGTAGCAGAAATTTTGAGTCAATTACAGGACCAAAATACATACATGTTGTTGCCAAGTGATCCAGTGTTTTGTATCAAAAAATGTTACAGAACATTGTTGATGCCGCTCTGCAGGATGGGGACAGTCGACGCCACATTGGGCTCCTATTTGATTAACCAGCATCCTATAACACCCGTATTTTATACACTACCGAAGGTCCATAAATCATTGTCAAGTCCACCGGGCGCCCGATTGTGGCGTCGACTGATTCCATCCTATCCCATCCAGCCATTTTATTGGAGAAAGTCCTAACTCCATTAACCACCTCAGCCCCCTCCTATTTGCGAGATACTCAACATTTTCTGAACGAATTAAAAGGCATCCCAAATACGGGTGATTTACTTCTGGTCACACTGGATGTATGTAGCTTATATACGTCTATTACTCATCAAGAAGGTATCCGGGCAGTACAGCTCTTGCTTATGTCTAGCACTTACACCACTACCCAACAAAATTTTTTTCTGTCGATGCTCAGAGTAATATTAGAGCAAAATTACTTCATGTTCCAGGATTCATACTACCAGCAGCGGCGCGGGACCGCGATGGGATCGAACGTCGCACCGCCATACGCAAATTGCTATATGGCACAATTTGAGTCTGAATATGTCTACTCCCATCCTTTGTATCAAGAACATTGCATTTTTGGCGTCGTTTTATTGACGACATATTTTGCGTATGGCGGGGCGACGTTCGATCCCTACAACAATTTGTAACATTCCTAAATGAAGTACGTACGGAATTAAAATTCACATTACATTTTGATACTGAAAGAGTGTCTTTTTAGACACCTGGGTCTTACAGGACAGCGGAGGTCCCATACACACGGACTTGTTTACCAAGAGCACCGATAGGAATAGTTTGCTATTATATAGCAGCAATCATCCGGAACCCACAAAGCGATCTCTCCCATATTCTCAATTTCAGAGGGTCAAACGTATTGTTAGTAACCCTGATACATGCTCTATTAGATTGGAAGAGATGACCCAGAAATTCCGCACCCGGGTTATCCGGAGGACTTATTACAACACCAAAGACATAAATTAAATACTGTACAGTCCAGTAAACCTAAACAAGAACCACGGGTCCCACTAGTGGTTAAATACCACCCATGGACACATAGATTACGTGGTATAATCAACCATCACTGGCATGTCATCTCCAGGTCATACCCTACCATTCCTGAATTCCAGCGATCACCAATGCTCTGTTATAAGAGAAATTCTAATATAAAGGATAAAATAATACGAGCTGACATTGGTAGCCAGAAAACCCCTCTACGTCAACAAGTATTTTCATCCCCCAAAACAGGTACATATCCCTGTTTAAATTGTGTACATTGTTCAAGTGTCATACGGGGATCATATTTCACTCATCCGCATACAGGGGAACAAATCCCAGTACGCGGTCACTTTACATGTGACAGTCGCTCGTGATATATTTGTTGAAATGCCCATGCGGCCTTGTATACATTGGGGAGACATCAACACGGATAAAAGATAGGCTTAGCAATCATAAATCGAGTATTAGGAAAGAGAATCTCTTATTACCAATTCCCCATCATTTTCACGACAAGCGGCATACAATAGCACAACTGAGGTTTCAGGTCATTGAGAACATACAATTGTCACGTAGAGGTGGTGATAGAACCAAGCAACTATTACAGAGAGAAGCATATTGGATTCACCGCTTAGAGACCATAGAACCTCGGGGTCTAAACAGAGATTATAGTTTACACAGTTTCCTTTGAGACTCCTTTCTTAGTACATTTGTTTTTAATGTTTTTCTCCTTTTTTTCTTTTTCTCCTTTTATTTACAGCGCAACACCAGCATGACATAACAGTACTCAGATACTAGATCCATGCTATATATTGGTAATCGGTAATATTAAATATGGTATATAGTTCAGTCTCTAATTGAAAGTATTGCGTTCATACTATCTGTTTTTTCACAAGTTGGGTGTGGACTTTTGTGATGATGTAATCATGATGTCACTTCCTACACATTTTTTTCTTTGTGCAACTAGGATATATAAAGTCTGTATTTTCTCATTTATTGTTACAAGTCTGATGAAGGCACATACTTGTGCCGAAACGCGTCACTTTTGAATATATGTGACCAATAAAAGAAGAATTATTGCAACTTTACTACAGCGAGTGCCGGTCTTCATTTTGGATTACTGCACGGGACGCCGACCCATTGACACGTGCACCGCCATCCTTCTACAGCAGTGCCGACCTGTTCAACTTTATATATTGGTGGATATATAAGAGGTGTGATTTAAGAAGACAGTTAAGATATGACAAGTTATAGAGAAAAAGAGGAGGTAAGAAGAAGTAAAAAGAAGAAATAGTGGTGAAAGATGTCTCCACAGCTTCCCTTCAGGCCCAGACCCATCTTAGTTATGTAGTAAGATCATAAGCAAATTTAACCCAGGTGCTATGGACACAACAGGGTATTGTTTTGGAGCGGGTCGGATAAATTGTAAACTGAGGGAGCCAGCGAGGGAGCTACAGGAAAAACATATGCATCTCAGACTAATAGAATAGCAAAAATTGACTACGTCATTTGAGTCCAGAGATTCAGCTTTCTCCCTCAGTGATGATTTGACGAGGTGTCAGTTTTCCCATCTTTTTCTTCTGCTGCTGTGGTTTCCCTGGCCCAATTTGTTCCCATGGGGTTGGTTGGGGTGATTTTGGAGGGCATGCAGATGTCTGTGGTCAACGACCAGTCTGGGATGTCTAGGTCATTGATGTCCAGGATCCGGAACGCTTCTTGTAGATCTCTATAGCTCCTGATGATTATCTTCTTATCCTTCCATTGAATCATTATCCCAAAGGGAAAGAGCCAGCGAAAAGCTATGCGTTTATGTCTGAGATAGTCCGTAAATGGTTTCAATAAGCGTCTTTTTTGTAATGTGGCGGGGGCCAGATCTTGAAATAAAAGGATTTTTGTGACACGTTATTCCACTGTGTCTCTTTCTCTCGCATTTTTCATGACTTGTTCTTTCTGGCTATAATTCAGAAATCTACAGATAATGTCCCTTGGGGGCTCAGATAGTTTGGGTTTGGGACGGAGAGCCCAGTGCATTCTTTCAAGAATAATATCCTGATTGTATTCTTCTCCTAGTAACGAGGAGCAGATTTCAATAATGGCTTTGGGCACGGCTTCTGCCGTGACTGATTCCGGTATTACTCTAAATCTGATATTATTGCGTCGGCCCCTGTTTTCTTGATCTTCAAGATGGTCGTAGAGATAGTTTATGTGTTGTTGGTATCCAGAAAGAGCCTCTGAGTTCTTTTTTGTGTATTCCATCAAAGCTGCTTGGGAAGACTCCAGGTTCTCCACTCGATGACCAATGTGTTTAATATCTTTTTTCAGGTCAGCTAGCTCCTCAAGAACTGGGTTCACAGCTTTGGCAAGGGCCTGCGAAATAAAGGATCTGGATATAGGGAGCTCAGACGCTAGCTTCATGGAGTCTTCCATGTTACTTTCTTCAGGGGTCAAGTCCTGGGAAAAAAAGTGTGGGAACTCACACAAGTGCCTCCGTGTGATGTCACGGGGTGCGGCGTATGCAAAGGGCAGGGGAATTTGGGAGGAGGAGCAAGCAAGTACCGTATTTTTCGTCCTATAAGACGCACCTAGGTTTGAGAGGGTGACAATAAGAAAAAAATATTTTTCATTATACCTCAAGTCAGACCTGCAATCAGACCCCCAATGTTAATCAGACCTCAGCTAACAGCCCCAATAAGATCCCCAATGTTAATAAGACCCCAATAAAACCTCAGATCACACCTCAGCTCAGCCCTCAATATGAATGACCCCCAATCAGACCTCAGATAAGAGCCCCATGCCTTATAGCAGCCCCCAGTAGCCATTTACCAGCCCCCAGTAGCCTCATAGCAGCCCCCAGTAGCATCATAGCAGCCCCCAGTGCCTCTCCACCAGTCCCCAGTAGCCTCATAGCAGCCCCCAGTAGCATCATAGCAGCCCCCAGTGCCTCTCCACCAGCCCCCAGTGCCTCTCCATCAGCCCTCAGTGCCTCTCCATCAGCCCCCAGTGCTCTCCACCAGCCCCCAATGCCCCTCTACCAGCCACAGTGCCTCTTTACCAGCCTCCAGTGCCTCTCCATCAGCCCCCAGTGCCTCTCCATCAGTCCCCAGTGCCTCTCACCAGCCTCCAGTGCCTCTTACCAGCCCCCAGTGCCTCTCCACCAGCCCCCAGTGCCTCTCACCAACCCCCAGTGCCTCTCCATCAGCCACCATTGCCTTTCTATCAGCCCCTAGTGTCTCTCCATCAGCCCCCAGTGCCTCTCAATCAGCCCCCAGTGCCCCCTTCATCAGCCCCCAGTGCCTCTCAATCAGCCCCAGTGCCTCTCCACCAGCCCCCAGTCCCTCTCACCAGCCCCCAGTGCCTCTCCATCAGCCCCTAGTGTCTCACCATCAGCCCCCAGTGCCTTTCCACCAGCCCCCAGTGCCTCTCAATCAGCCCCCAGTGCCTCTCAATCAGCCCCCAGTGCCTCTTAATCAGCCCCCAGTGCCCCCTCCATCAGCCCCCAGTGCCTCTAAATCAGCCCCCAGTGCCTCTCAACAGCCCCCAGTGCCCCCTCCATCAGCTCCCAGTTCCCCCTCCATCAGCCCCCAGTGCCCCCTCTATTAGCGCCCAGTGCCTCTCACCAGCGCATAAAATATAAAATAAAAAAAACACTTACCCTCTCCTGCTACTGGACGCCGCTGCTACTCTCTTCCTGCTGTCGGCTGTGCTGTGAAGGCTGCACCTCATGCCTGTGCGCAGCCCTGCACAGCCGACAGCCGAGGACCAGGAAGCGGTGAGTACAAAGCCTTCACCCATTCCTGGTCCTTTTGCCCTGAAAGGGAACGGCGTTCCTGCTTTGAAAAAAGTGCAGGAACGCCATTCCCACCCATTCCCACAGGACTCAAGCCCTGACTTTCTTTATCAAAATAGGAGACAACAGTTTTCGCTGAAGTGGTTTTCAATGAAGCAGTGTTTGTGGATGAAAGCGATTTTTTCATGACTTACTTATCTAGGCCAGGCTGATTTAAGTGCGTATGTTGGCGTTTTTTCAAAGCATATGGCCTTGACCCAGGTGCCTGCCAATTTTCACCATAGATGGAAATCTCAGTTGTAGAGGCCCCCTTAGAATAAGAGCTATCTTACATATCCACCTTAAAAGGACAGTTAATGATGCTGCTGCATCTTAAGGTAGTACAGGATTTTCCATTACAGGAACTAAGGTTTGAGTATTTTCATGCAGCCTGGAACTGTAGCAGTAAGAGGGTTCCAGATATACAATGAAGTGCACTTATTAATGCAGATTTATGGTTGTTAATAACCCAGGAACGGGCGCTGAGTACATAATAAAGAGGTACCTTTTGCAGGCAAGAGTATTAAATGGAGGAGACCCAGGGAGCTTAATGATTGACCAGTAGTGGTGAGTAATTTCTGTCTGGGTCTCTCAGGTGTTAAAGAGACTGTGCTGAAGTGACTATTGTCTGCTTTATAAGTTTGAGTCCCACCTTAGTCTAAACAGAAGGGTCACGGTGCCGCCACTTTAGGCCTTCACTGTAGTTACAAATGGCGCCGGCTCTGCAGTGGACCGGGCTCCCTGGAGATCAGTGGGTGACGGTGTCCGGGCCCGCCGACACAACGGGTGATAGTCCAACACTGCAGGTGATCCGATACGGTTGCAGAGGAGGTCTGGGAGGGATCAGTCCGGCCTGCCCGGACTGTAAAGCCAGCACCGCTATGCAGATGCGGGGCCGCAAGATGGCGACGGCACGAACTTCCACCTGTGTGTGGCTCCTGGAGACCCGTGCGGTGTTCTGCAGCTCTCCGCTCGGTGGGCAAAACTGTGTGGAGCCCGGATATCCACCGCTGTCCGGTACTGCAAGGGCGCTGGGTCTGAAGTCCTGGCCGTCACAGTCCTGGTTGATCCGGGTAAGGCTCTGGCGTCTCAGTAGGCCCGAATTAGGCACTGTTAGTTTCCGTTCTCCGGCAGATTTTGTGGCCGGAGGGGGATCTATCTGCAGCTGCTGATTCCCTGATGTCAGGGGGTCCCTTTTAGTTGGGTTTGGGTGAGACAGGGCAGCTTGAAGGCTATGGATGTAAGTAGCCGTGCAGGAGCTCAGGGATGTGCGTCTCTCCTGTATGGCTGCTGGACACTCTGGACAAAATTTTGATTTCTCTGCTTTTAAAACAGAAAGTGATGTTCATAAAATATTTATTACTTAACATTCCCCATATGTCTACTTTATGTTGGCATCATTTTGTAAATGTAATTTAATTTTTTTAGGACATTAGAAGACTTATAATTTTAGAAACAAATCTTACAATCTTTAAGAAAATTTCCTAAACCCACTTTTTAAGGACCAGTTTAGGTCTAAAGTCACTTTGTGGGGATTAAATAGTGGAAACCCCCCATAAATGAACCCATTGTAGAAACTACACCCCTTGAGTTACTCAAAACTGATTTTACAAACTTTGTTAACTCTTTAGGGTTAAAATGGAGTTAAAATGCCAAAATGGAGATTACATTTATAAATTTCACTTTTTGGGCAGATTTAGTACCCAGACCCGAACCCGAACTTCATCACTGAAGTCCGGTTTCAGTTTGAGTATTCTGGAGATTTTATTATTTTCCCTTATAACATGGTTATAAGGGAAAATAATAGCATTCTCAATACAGAATGCTTAGTAAAATGTGGATGGAGGGGTTGAAAATAAAAATCTTAACTCACCTTAGCCACTTGATTGTGTAGTTGTGATCTCTTCTTCATTCATTAGCTGCCATCTAAAGGATCTGTGATGAGGTCACTGAGCTCATCACATGGTCCAATCACATGGTCCATCACCATGGTGATGGACTATGTAATTGGACCATTTGATGTGACATCACCACAGGTCCTTTAGATTGCTAAGATAGGTGTGTATCCTATCTCTATTACACAGTACACAGCTCTGATACATGCAGGATACACACATATGTCTCTTACACAGTACACACATTTCTAATACACAGCTCTATTTGATGACTACAGTTCTGTACACAGCCGCTGTGAAATCTGACCCCTCCCACACACATGACTCATCACATGGTCATGACATCATCACAGGTCCTTTGCCTTTCCAGCAGCTAGCAGCTTCTTCAGGCGTAGAGTTTGTTTATTGCATACTTTTGAGTTAGGGAGGAGGGAATTTTGACTGACTTCTGAGGGAGAAGGGAGTTTTGTCTGACATCTGATGGAGTTTTAGATGAGGGAGGAGGGCGTTTTGGCTGAGGTCTGAGGGAGGAGGCAGTTTTGGATGAGTTAGGTTTGTCTGAGGGAGGAGGCAGTTTTGGCCGAGGTCTGACGTAATTTTTGGCTGAGGTCTGAGGGAGTTTTGTCTGACATCTGATGGAGTTTTGGATGAGGGAGGAGGGCGTTTTGGCTGAGGTCTGAGGGAGGAGGCAGTTTTGGATGAGGGAGGAGGGCATTTTTGGCTGATGTCTGAGGGAGGAGACAGTTTTGTATGAGGAAGAAAGGAGTTTTGGCTGACCGAGGATGGAGTTTTGCCTGAGGGAAGAGGACTGATGGAGTTTGGGCTGACGAAGGAGGGTGTTTTGCCTGACGGAGGATGGAGTTGTGGATGATGTTTGACGATGTCCTAATATGGACACCGTATATTGGTACCATTTTTGGGTACATAAGATTTTTTGATCATTCATTATTACACTTTATGGGGCAAGATGACCAATAAATTGGTAATTTTCTCACAGTTTGTATTTATTTATTTTTACAGCGTTCACCTGAAAGGTTAGGTCACTTGACATTTTTATAGAGCAGATCGTTATGGACGTGCCAATACCTAATATGTATACTATTTCTTATTTATTTGAGTTTTACACAATAATAGCATTTTTGACACCAAAAAATGATGTTTTAGTGTCTCCTTAGTCTGAGAGCCATAGCTATTTATTTTTTGGCCCATTGTCCTAGTTAGGGTCTCATTTTTTGAAGGATGAGGTGACGGTTTGATTGGTATTATTTTGGGGGGCATATGCCTTTTTGATCGCTTGGTGTTGCAATTTTTGTGATGTAAGGTGACAAAAATGGCTTTTTTTAACTTTTTAACTTTTTTTTACGGTGTTCATCAGAGGGGTTAGGTCATATGACATGTTTATAGAGCTGGTTGTTACAGACATGCCAATACCTAATATGTATATATTTTTTTAAAAAATCACTTTTACACAATAATAGCATATTTGAAACAAAAAAATGATGTTTCATTGTCTCCATGTTCTCAGCGATTTCTTAAGTAGGAGCTTATTTTTTTGCGGGATGAGGTGACTGTTTTATTGGTACCATTTTGTGGGACATACGCCTTTTTGATCGCTTGGTGTTGTACTTTTTGTGATGTAAGGTGACAAAAATGGCTTTTTTTGGCACTGTTTTTATTTTATTTTTTATGGTGTTTAGCGGATGGAGTGGATCATGTGATATATTTATAGAGCCGGTCCTTATGGATGTGGCAATACCTAATATGTGTGTTTTTTTTTCTTTTTCTATTTTTTGTTATAAAATTAGGGGAAAAGGGTGTTTTTTACTTTTTTTACTTGAAACTTTATTTTTTTTATTAAAAACACATTTTTTTTTACTTTTTTTACTTTACTGATCCCCTCTGCAATGCATTACAATAAATCTGCGTTGTAATGTATTGCCTGTTAGTGTATGACACAGAGTAATACACTAAAAGGTTGCCTAGGAGACCCAGCCTGAGGCTGGATCTCCTGGGCACCCAAAGAAGGCAGGTCCCTATGCCGTGCAAGTCATTGGGCAGCCTCTGCATGGCATCGGGCTGCCTTCTCACCCATCGCGTCCCCGCCACAGATACCAAATACTCAAATACCTTGGCGGAATTGTGTTTTTTTTTTGTTCAATTTCACCCTACAAGTAATTTTTTCCCCTTTCCAGTACAAGACATGGTAAATTAAAAGGTGACATTGTAAAACTGTCCCACAAAAAATAAGTCCTTAAGTGGTTAAAGGTTTTTTTTGTTTTGTTTTTTAACATTTGTATAGTATGTCATAATATATATTTTACAATACATTATAAAATATTATAAATATTATATTTTAATTTTCTTAAGAATATTTTTTTACATTTCAAATGCATTTCTAATTCCTTCATTTCCTCTATTTTCAGTGTAAAATTAACATCACAATGTGTTAGAGTAGTTATTTTGTAACAAAAAAACAACAACTTCCTCTAAATCATTGAGGTAATAGACTTCCATTCATTTGTGATAAATTAAAACCAAGAATTATTTTTCATATTGTTCATAAACAAATTATTTTTTTGTATTTAATGCATCAAATGTTCATAATTAACCACAGAATCTAGCATTATTCAGCCTACATATTCATAGTCACTGTCGGTAATTAACATTTCAACAAAATTCTTTTAATTCTACTGCAAGTTAACACCCACATATTATATTCTCTCTTTTCTTGTGAATAGTCTTAAAAATACCAAAATTGTCTCCACTGTCTCTGAGGCTCCCTGTATAATTTTGTCTTGAACCTCTTTTTTCTTCCCAGTTGACATTTGAAAGGTTCTTTTCACTGAACGCAGCTATTTCTCGCTGTGTTATTTCTACCAGGCGACAATATACCGTATGTAAAAGTAATAAAACAAGATCTGAACAAAGGCAGAGAAATCCATGCTAAGCTCCTCATTTATCCCTACATCTCTCTGCAAATGGTTAGTAATCCAAAAAAATAAATCAAATGTGGAAATTTACATTTAACATATTACTGCTGTGAAAAACTGTCGATGCTGATGGAAGTTTTATTTTTTTGGATGGCATGGGAATAATTAGTTGTTCAAAGAAAACTCATTGTCTGTGCCATGCTCCCTGCTGCACCACAATCGTCCTTATAATGTCTGTATTTTTAAGTGAGTGTTGGCTGGTTATCTTACATACTATCAGGTAACACTGACAATGGGGGATATAGGCGATAGTGATATGTTTTAAGTTGAACATTCTGAAATATTACATTGATGACACATTGCATAACCCCTACCAGCACGTTACATGTATGGCGCTGGAGCATTGTGCGAACATGGTGCCCGCTTGCACCTGCAGTGGGCACCATGGCCAGCAAGTCTCTGCTGTTTCATATAGCAGAGACCTGCAGCTAATTGCCATGACCGGCAATAATGCCGATCGCGGTAATTAAAGGCTTTAGATGCCATGATCAAGTGAAATCATGGCATCTAAATGAGCTTCCTACCGACACGCCCTGGGGCCAATGGGGACATCGGTAGTTGCACTGAACACTATCAGCCTTGCTGATAAGGAGTCCATACAGTACCAGATAGCAGACTGCCCCCCAACATTAAGTTTATTTTTTTACTTTGTTTATCCACGACGTTGGGCCGACCCTCGTTGTAGCCACTGATTTTTTTTTTATTATCCACTACATTTTAACACCATAATTAACGGCCATAATTAATCCACCACCAGTCTAGCTGCAATGGTCCTATGGTTCCTCGCTGATCCCTGCATACATTGCTGCAGTGTTCACTTTTTGTTCCTTCCAACACTTGATCACTACACCAAATCCCTGGACACATGGGCCACAAACTGACAAAGGAGGATTAAAGGAAGGTGATAGAAAGTCTCATTGTAGCCCTAGTGTCAGTGAGTTTATCAGCAACACTATGCCGGATTGTAGTGTGATAAAGGATTAGATGAGAGATTGATAAACATGGTTGTGTCTAATGGCACTAGTCTAGTGCCGATAAACTTTACATGCACATTACATTACTGGTATTCTCTTCTTCAGAGAAACAATTGGGCCCCCCAGGGTGAAGCTGCATTCATGCTGTGCTTGGGACACAGCTGAGTGCTATGTGCCTGTACAAGCAGCATCAGGAACAGATTCATTAATTAGAACAATCGTTTATTTGGTATTCATTGTTAATGGCCACACTGTAACCCATAAAACTGCATGGCCATCAACGATGATCGCAAAATACACAATTTGGTTCTATTTAGTTTATTGGATCCCACTGCAGCCTGTTTGGCAGCATGGTACTCAACCACATCCCACCCGTAACATGGCAGTACTGTGTAGCTATTGCCTGAGACCCCTAGATTCTAGGTGTGGCTACAACCTCTGCACTTAAAGGGGATGTCTCACTTCAGCAAGTGGCATTCATCACGTAGAAGTTAATACAAGGCACTTACTAATGTATTGTGATTGTCCATAGTACCACTAATAAACAGCTGGTTTGGCTGGGAGAAGCCACAAGCAGCCAGATAAATGTAGTATACAAAGCAATTATCCAGAATAATGGATGTCCTAGTAATAGAGTCTGCCATTATGAAAGCTGTTGACATCAGTCATATCATATCAGGGCATCAGTTACATGGCTGTGAATGGGCCAACAAAGGCCTGTGCGGGATAAAGGAAATAATAAGGGGGAGACATATTAGTTAATGTGAGAGTACATATGCTAGCGGCTAGAATGTAGAGCAGGGGTGCACAACCTGCCGCCCGCGTCAGAGCCAATGTTTGCGCCCCGTGCGATCAGTCCTGGAGCGCCGCACAGGGAAGGATGACAGCTCCTGCCCCGGCACTGTAGCAGGAGTCTGGAGCAGGATAGGTCCCTGGCTGTTGGTGAGAGGGGCAGAGTTTATCAGAGCTTCTGCCTTTAAACTCATTAATCACGTGATCGCTGGGTGTCTTGGGGGCAGAGGAGCGCAGAGCTGCTGATCGGCTCTGCCCTTTTCAAAGCCCCCCTTCCCCACCCAGCAGGCTGGTTTTCCCTGTAACTGGGGCTCCTTCAGATGCTCCAGTTACAGTTTAAATAGTACAAAAAAAGAAGTCTGTGTCACCCAAGGTCTTTCATGGACCTTTTGGGGACAAATTATGTGGTATATATATATACATATATATATATATATATATATATATAGAGAGAGAGAGAGAGAGAGAGAGAGAGAGAGAGAGAGAGAAAGAATATGTAAAAAAAAAAGTTTAAAAAAATGTGAAAACATAAATAAAACAAAATACAAATAAAAGGTAAAAAAAGGAAAGTGCAAAAAAATAAGTCAGTGTCCCCAGAGGTCTTTTTAACATACATACAGGGTTACAAAAATACATACAAAGTTACAAAAAAATGTTTTTATTTTTTATCAAATAATGTAAAAAAAGAAAATACAATAAAAAAAGAAAAAGCACCAAATAAAATTGTTCAATGGCCCCCAACGGCCTTTTTATGACCTTTTGGGGGACATATGTGGAAAAAATATATTTTAAGTAATAAAGTAATTATATC